>FR989882.1:6875000-7500000 GCA_905404145.2 Biston betularia | reverse complement strand
ATAAGTATGTGTATCTCGCGCCTCGCACTTTCATTATTAGTGCAAGCATGTTACGGCCACTCGAGCACTCGAACTAATTTTTAGTGAAACGGACACAAAGAAAAAGGGCCTCACTATGATCTGCCGCCCCGGGCCTCGCAACAGCTAAGGCCGCCGCTGCTCATTGGACCTCGATGGAAATGGTTATGGTTAGGTATAGTTTTCCTCGAAGACAAATATTAGCAACTTTTTCTCCAAAAATAAGCTTTGTACCTACTTTTTTTTTAATGTTTAATTTTAAGTTTTGCATGCCGCAAGGCAGAATATGGCGCTCGTTATCTTTTTTTAAATATCTATTGTACCCATATACGCAATAAATGAATTATGAATTAAATAATATTGGTAATGTAAGCCGGTTGTAAGGGTTTTGAGATTTCTATTGGTAAAGAGAAAACTTTGAGAAAATATTAGTCGAGGAAGGCAACGGAATGGGACTAATCCCACCAGAGCTATTAGTTAAAGTTTCTCTATGTGTTGGTCTGTCCGTCCTGTATAACCATAGAATATGCCACGCAAGCGAAGGCGCGGATAAAAAACAATTTACGAAAAAAATAATAACCTCTGTTGTCATTAACAAGCGCTTTGTTCTTCAGTGAGATATTGCTTTAACGTTAAGAACAGGCGTTTGCGACTAATTGACTATAACAAAAGAAGAACAGTTACTTTTTATTTTAATGTATGTATTTATTATAAGAATGTACTTACAAAAAAAAGTGTTTAAGTATTCTATCAGTTATCTGACTTCCATAGTACAATCTTTGCTTATTTTGGGGTCAGATGGCGCGGTGTAATGTCCTACAATATTTATATCTGGGTACCTTCAAGTCGCGAGTGAATCGGTTTCTTCTAGGCGAGCGTGCTCCATCGTAGCCCACATCAGGCGAGATGGCGGTCAAACGCAAGCCATTATCTTTAGAAAAAATGTGCGTAGGTACTTCTGTTACTAGTTAAGAGGTGGATATTATCACAATCACGGTTGTATTCAAATTAATATGGTAGAATCTTCGACCAAGCTTAATTCATTTTGTACGAAGGCTGGTATCATTAAAACAGGTAGGTACCTAATTATGTATCTAAATATATTTTTGTGATGCTCAACCAGGATATCAGATATAGCGTCCTGGCAATGGGTTTTGGAAGACCTGGCTAAACGTCTAGAAGAAGCGAGTAAAACTTTGCAATATGAACACAATGCTTTGCGAGTGGTGGTTCAAAGAGTGAAAGACGAATTAGACGAGCATTCAAGAATAGGCAGTAGACCTGGGGCTTTTTGTCCATTGTCTGATGTTGTGGAAGACGCTATTATGCAGGTATATTCCTTACTGAGTCAAGCAACTAACATTTTTATGTTAACACAAGTATAGAATTAAAAATACGCCCGAAATCAGTCACACAATCAATCAGACCTATGAAATATGCGGATTTTCTTAAATTATTGCTAAGAACAATCACAAATCTTAATTATTGCTAAGAACAATCATTTTACGGTTCAGCCGTTTAGGAGCAACGATACCACAGACTGACAGAGATACAATAAGATTATAACACCCCTCTGTTTGAGTCGGATGTTAAAAATATACCTAGGTAGGTATATTTTAAAAAAGTAAGTAGTACAGATTTGATGTTGAGTAGAAAACAAAGAGTCCTCATGTAGGTACGGTAGCAGGTGCATTTCAACATACAGATGTCACGGCGTCGTCTACAGATGCCCGTTCACGAGTTCCATGAATATAATGGCTCCAAATCGGTGGCAGATACCAACCTCAATCCGGACGCGTTCGGACGTTCGGTAGTAAAGATTGGTTCGCTTTACCCGTTCCGACTCCCGCACCCGCGCTGCAAAACAAATCAAGACCGCGCGCGCCTCGTATTCTGATTTGACTCCTTGAAAAAGGCCACTGAATGTGATCAAAACTGAAGTATCCGACCCTTGCTAATTTATGTAAAACGAAAATGTTCATTTACAAAATGTTGTTTTTAGGAGTTCAAATTCCTGATTGATCATAAAAAGAAATTTGAAAAGATGATTCTGGATTTAGATAACGAGATTAAAACTGTAGATAAAACCAAAAAGCGGATACTTGCGGACGTTGACAACAAAAGAAGGGCTATATCCGTGGAGGAATCCTGTGTCAGCATCAACATAAACTCTTCGTGTAGACTGGAAACATGTAAGAAAAAAAAGAAAAGGTAAATTTTAGTAATTTTTATGTAATTTCGTGTGTAAGTATGGAGCTGCCTTATTTTCATGAAATTTTACTTGTACCAGTTATATAACGTGACCATAGTTCCGTATTCAACGGGACTGTTCCATTTTCTGCTACTCCGTCCGTCTTTTTTTTTATGGTTGACAGGCCAGGTGTTTGACCACAGCTCACCTGATGTTAAGTGAACGCGTGGTCGAAGATGGTAAAGCACACCTAGCCTGGAATGGAGCCGGCTCTCAAGTGAGGCTGCCGGAACACACCGTTAGATGCTTTGCGGCAGATTTTCAACTTAAGGGTGGTAGCTAGCCAACCGAGTACTAGAAGTACCCTACCACCATGCTATGGTTTCCTCACGATGTGTTCCTTCACCGGCAGCTCAAGCTCATTGTTGGGGTTTGAACCCACGCCCTTCGGCATGCGAACTTACCGCGCTAACCACTGAGCTATCATCGCTACATCGTCTCCGTCCCGGAAGAAAGCTGGACGCCAAATTTTTAGTTACAGAAACGTTAATACTGATATCAAAATTCATAAAAAAAAACAATGAATGCCGTAGTTTTCAGCTTAGCGGATAAGTGACAGACTTAGCGGATTGTAAACGAACATTTTGCATTTTGATAATTATACATACCTACCTAAATATTTGCGTAGCACAAACGCAAACCAGCACAACCATAAGAAATATAAAGTGACTTGAATGAAATTGTGGAGAACTAAAAAATCCGTTGTCGATTTCATGTTGACAATAGAGGTAAAGATTGTTAACTTTTTTAATTTGGAAAATGTCCCGTTTTAAGCAAAAATTGAAATAGGTCACGTTACAGTAAAAGTTGTTTAATAGTAATGATCATATTATCATCGATTCAGTAGGTAGGTAGCTGGTACCTACACCCAAATATGCGAAATGCAAGTTGAACATTTACAGTAGGTATAGGTAAATATTAATCACTTTTATGGTGTAGGGATGTAAAAAGATAATTATAATTTTTAAAAGTGGTGTTACAGAGCTTCACCTGTAAGCCGGTGGGAGCATCGATGTACCTCTTTGAAGGTAGCGGGTCTAAAAGCTCTCAGCAACGCAGCCATCATCAGACAACAGGTAGGTATCTAGTATGTACTCAGTTCGATACTCACACTTACTTTTTACCATCACTTTTTTTTTTTCGTCTTTGCAAATACGAGTATAGCCAGCATGTTTATTTTGCCCAAATCTAGGACTGCCGTTAATTTTATTTTATAGCATGCCGTTATCATTTATTTATTTTATGTATCCTAGTTATTTAACGAACACGAAAACAAACGTGAGCCTGTCATTTTTGTTTTGTTATTTGTATGTTGATATTTTGAGAAGAGCTATTTGCGTAGTACCTAGTTTGTTTGCTTGAATTTTTATTTCGTTTTGTTATATTTGTTGTTGGTGATTTGTTATGTTTGTTTTGTTCGACCGACAAGGGCTCACCGGAAGACCAGCGCTAGTCATACTAATTAGTACGACAAGTATTATGCTGAGGTGAGCCCCTATTTTGTAATTGTTTGTCTCTATTTATTGTTATTTTTGTTTTTTTTGTTCTGTTACAAAATAAAATTATTTTCTTTCTTTCTTTCTTTCTAAATTGACAAAGACTAATAACAAAATATCTTAAATTAATACTATGTACAAATTTAAAGAAATAACGAGGGATAAACCTGAAACCTACAATGACATATTTGATTATTTTTTTACAGGCTAGGTGTTTGACCGCATCTCACTTGATGTTAAGTGACGGTAGGTATAGTTGAAGATGGTAATCACCATTTTTTTACGTTACGTATCGCACATTTACGTTACGTATCGTGGCCACGATAGTCGAGCAGTCAATATATGTAGGTACCTACATAGGTAACAACACATATACCTACCTAGATACAAAAAGCTTATCTGATTCTGCCGGCAACTTTTAATTTGTCTGATAGTTTCAAGACTTTCATGTTGCAGTGGTCGTAGACAGGCGTTATCCCTTCTATCAGGAGAGCGTCTCGTTTGTCTCATTACTTTTTTTTTCTTTGGTTTTGGCATCGTGTTTTGAGCTTTTGCCAGTATTTTATATTTTCAAGTTTCAAAAGTTAAGTGTCCTCGTAGCTATAGTTATAGTCAAAGTCCAGTCTTGGTCAAGTACAGTCTGTGTCAGTCAAGTACAGTCTGTGTCAGTCAAGTCCAGTCATGCTTTGGTAAAGTAGTGGTGACTTTACTATAAAGCTTTGATGGAGTTTTGGAAGCAAAACAAAAAGTCATTTTTCACCACATCTTAATTACCTATGTTTTTCCCATACTCGCGCTTGTGATTCGACACTTTATGAATAAAACACCACAATTTTTATGCCTAAACACGCGACAAAACACTAGTTTTGGAAAAAATACAACGGGGCAACACGACTCTTTCCGCGTTCCCGCCAAAACTTACTTATGGATAATTTAAAAAAAAACAAATAGGTACCTTTTCTTTGAAAAAAGGGAGTTTTTGGCGGGAACGCGGGAAGAGTCACGACTCTTCCCGCGTTCCCGCCAAAAACTCCCTTTTAAAAATACAACGGAGCAACACGTTGCTCCGTTGTATTTTTTTCCAAAACTAGTGTTTTGTCGAGTGTTTATGCATAAAAATGGTGGTGTTTTATTCATAAAGTGCCGAATTACAAGCGCGAGTGTGGGAAAATGATATCATGTGGTGAAACATGAGTTTTCGTGTTGCTTCCAAAACTCCATCGAAGCTTTATCGTAAAGTCGCCACTACTTTACTAAAGCATGACTGGAATTAACTGAGATGAACTGGACTTAACAAAGACGACTTTGACGATAACTATAGTTAAGATACAGCAGAAATAACACTTAAGACAAGGCAGTATGGCTCTATAGCTATAGCCTGCCCGAAGGGGCAAATTAATAAAAATAAAGAAAAATCTTTGAAATCTTTTTTGTCAACATTTAAGATTTTCATTGATACCTACACATCAAGGTGCGGGGCGCTAGGACACACCTGTCAATAGCAGCACAAGCTTACGCATCTAGGGTCGATTCGGCTCTGAGGAGGCGTTTACATTCAAATAAAATCAAATTACAAGACTTGAAGTGGCAAAGGGAAGAGGTACTTTTAAACCTTATAGTCAATCAATTGTGTGTGTGTAAGTAGCTGTAGTTTTTATAATGATTTAGGGCAGGGTTTCTCAAACATAACTCCACGTACCTACCTACCCATATTTCCTCAAGACAAAGCGTAGTTTCGGAAGTAGTAGGGGTTTAGCAAAAACCTAGCACCACAAGTGGCAGCCTTATCGCTTAAGCGATCACTTCCAATAAGACTTAAAAATAAGATTTAAAAAATGTTCAACCGTTTGATGATAATTATCAGCTCTCATCTCATCTAGTTGATAAATGGATGTAAGCTTCTGGTGTTTAACTGGTCGGTTTAAATTTTTAATTTATACTTGTTATTTTACTTCAAACTGTTGTTGTTCAGTTGTTATATAGTACCAAGTATATTTACTTATGTATTACTAGTATATATTATTCGGTGTTAGATTTGCTTAGCAGGAAGTCTTCTAAACCTCTACTGTGTTCCGGTTTGAATAGTACTGCAGCTAGCAAAATTACTGGGTTGTTGAGAATAACATCGAGTCTCAAAGTGAGCGCCAAAGCGGTGATGCCCCGAACTTTGTTTTGCAACTCAAAGTTCTGTGTATTGATGTTATGGTCATGGAAATGCGTTGTCTTGCCATCAGGAGAGCGTATCGTTACTTTCACATCTATTATTTCATTTAAATATAATTGTTCCGGGAAATCAATCTGTTTACACAATTTCTCTTTTAGGCTCTGAGGGACTACAAATCCTTGGACGAAGAGTTGACTGGAACCGAACAGAACTTAATAGAGAACATGGAACAGGAGAGAGTTGTCGAAGCGAGACTGCTGGACCGCACGCTCAGGCCTCCTGGAGAATTGACAAAGGACGATGTGGATAGAAACCTTAGGGATGAACTCGGCAGGATAAGGAGTTTCAGCAAACAGTTGAGAATGAATATGAACAGCATATCGTAAGTATCCAAGCTGCACTGGCTACAACAAAGCAAGTATTTTCAATCTTATTTGCCACATTACTCGTATCACTTAAATCCCACTAACATTATACATTTGAAAGTTTGGATGGATGGGTGTTTGTTACTCTTTCACGCAAAAACTACAGAACGGATATGGATGAAACTTGGTATGGAGGTAGCTTAGACCATGGATTAAGACATAGGCTATTTTTTATCCCGCAAACATGTAGCGAATAACACCGCGGGGCGCAGCTAGTAGGTACATACATCATTAGCCCACTTTACATCTTCGTCTTATTGTTTCCAGTAACTACTCACTGACTTACGTAGGTAGGTATATTGTCAATAATTGACGAAGCGTTTTATACATTGCCAGAGAAAGTTACAAGTTTAGGAGACACGAGGATTAAGAATCCTCACCATATAGGTCCCATGGCCGCCGCACCGGTTTGGTCAGGAAACGCAGGCGGCCGGAGACAAATAGAATAAAAATCGGCCGAGTGCGAGTCGGGCTCACACACCTAGGGTTCCGTACCATTATCTATAATAAAAATAAATATTCTGTGAATAGTTAAAGCGTCTACCTGTCACCGTTATTAGTATCGAGCAAGAAACGGTAAAAAAATCAAGTTTGTTGTATGGGAGCCACCCTTAAATATTTATTTTATGTTATTTTTAGTATTTGTTGTCATAGCGGCAATAGAAATACATCATCTGTGAAAATTTCAACTGTCTAGCTATCACCGTTCTTGAGATACAGCCTGGTGACAGACGGACGGACGGACGGGCAGCGATGTCTCAGTAATAGGGACCCGTTTTTACCCTTTGGGTACGGAACCCTAAAAAGGCTCCAACCATTACTATAAAAAAAAATGGGTAATAATCACTTGTTTTGCTTATCAGTTCTTTGCAGAACCACCTTGCTGATTCCATGACGCGGATTGACAACTGCGCTGAGGATCTTCTCCAAGTTGTCTGCTTAGATGAAGAGAGAATACGGTGTCGACTTGGAGAAATTCCAGAATGTACCTGTCATAATGCAGGACCCCCTCTGCCGACCCCCTCGAACAATCAACCGCAACAAACTAATTCTCATTCCGATACATACACTGACGGTGGATTAACAAGTATACCAGAGGAGAGCGAAAACGAATATCCATTTGATGTTTAAAATAATCAAGGATATTAACTTCGTTAGGCTCTTATCACACTAGAAATCCGAGATGGATTCAAGCGATGCGATGCGATCGGCCGATGTGAACGGCGCGGGTTGATAGCAAGCTCTCCGCATTCTATGCAGGTTATAAGCTTGGGGAATACCCAGCTGAAAGGAGGTTTTTATGAGCAACCTTTACAATGGTTGTACAACTCTAAAATCAGGAAAGAAATCAGCTATTCCATTAGTTATCAACAAACTTTATTTAGGTATAGAATAGTTCATTTTTTCACGATTTCTGAGTTTATATTTAGGTTTATCCTGTCCTACTTCCTACTAATATTATAAACGCGAAAGTTTGTAAGAATGTGTGGATGTATGTTTGTTTGCTCTTGCACGCAAAAACTGCTGAACGGATTTGGATGAAATTTGGTATGGAGGTAGCTGAGATCCTGGATTAACACTTGGATTATCCCGAAAACGTGTAGCGGGTAACACCGCGTACAGCTAGTTTTAATATAGACTCGTGTTCACACGTTTTGATAATAATTCTTTAGCATATTGAATGGTCAGTTCTATATTTTGATTGAACACAATGTAACGGGCGTGAAGTTGGTGTCGCGGTGAACTTGTTGCAAACACGGTCATGAACCGCCTCGCCGAAAAACCGGTCGCATAACGCCAGTGTAACAATTCCCTAACCTTGTTGACAATGAAAGCTCTATTTTTATAAACATCGTTTGATTTGATAAGTAACTAGCTTGTATTTAATTAATGCTACTATAATTTGTTTTAAAGTTTATTAAAATTTACCAATATATTTATAAAATATGTATGCCTGTCTTTGTAAATAATTTTTAATTTAGTATATTCTTTGGCATCACTGATTTTGTGGGTAGGTAATATAATTATATTTATAATATTCGTTTGTCATACCTACATAACAGTTATTAAAAGCTTGGGCACAATAACAGTCTTTAAAATGCTATTTATTGATAATATTCAATAATACAAATAAGATGTTTTTTACATTAAGGGATAATGCTTTCCCATGACATTGCCGCTGTACCCAAATCTTTAAGTAGCGATAAAATAATTTCCAGCGATAACCCTGTAATGGTTCTAATTTTGACTCATTTTCATCGCCCCATAGTACTCGCAGGAAACCATACAATTTATCCATCAGTCTATCTGTCAGTGTGAATCAGTTTTTTACTGACCACTCTTTAATGATGAATTTTTTAAATGGTTCTTGCCTTTTATATGGCTTTGCAAATTGTCCACATTGCATGGCACTTTTATTTTACATTTAATACAGAATGCCTTGTCTTCATTATGATCTTGCAAATATTGTTCTAATGCAATATGCTGCCCTTCAATTAATCTTAAAATTTTTGCCATTTTAGAAGCATGATTGGACTCATAAACATGTTGAAATATCACCTCGATATAGTTGTCAATATACTGTCTACACACTTTACACCATAAGTAGAGGTCATTACCTTCAACAGAAAATATGCCATTTAACGGTTGAAGCACCATGGCCTTCGCTTGTTTATGTACTGCTGAATTTATATGACTTTTTACAGAATCATGTATTAACTCTATCAACTTATCACATATAATGCAATAAGCAGTGGAATAGCTTGATTTTAACTCAGGTAGATTGACAAATCCACCATCAACAGTAACAAGATTCTTGATTGAAGATAAACTACTTTGATGGGTAGAAGATTGGACATGGCTTATTAGTTCAGGTATTGGTACATTATGGTTACAGATGTAACAGAATAAGTCTACAGTACCAATAATGATGTTGTTGGTGATCATCAGACTCTTCATGTAGAGCTCCTTGTGTTTTCTTTCGTGAAAATGGACTTCCAACAGACTACTACTGTTGTGTATTATTTCGTCGCAGAGGATGCATTTGACTTCATTGTTAGGAAGTTGGACTATATGCTCATGGTAGACCATTTTGATCACAGCAATTCAGTGTTGAAACTTCTGTAAATACAGGCAAATTGAAGAAATATGTGAGTATTTTATATCCACTGGGTCAAAATGATGGGACTTATTATATACAAGATCATTTAATCATGAATATGGTGCTCGAAAACGAGGTCTTTATAATCATTCATAGTAAATTCATCTTCATGTATCCACTTACCTACAATATCAGCTAAATGTACGTGGGATGTATTCTGGGATAACATAACAAACAGACCCACATATACAACGAATTTTATGTTCATTAAACGTAACAACTATTATTCTTCTTAACTTAAGCTTTATTATGAACCGGTATGAAATAAGTTTATACGATTTGGTTTGTTGGTCCGTTCTACATAATAATATATCCCCGAATTTTGGTAGGGGCAGTACCTCCTTATATGAAGTGTTTGTGATTTATATACACACAACAACTCACACGATATTATTGAATTTACTTCGTTTAAATCTCAGGTTTAAATCAAATGATTTATGTTAAACAAATAATCATAAAAAATAGAAAACATATTATGTTGTAGGTATACTTTTTTTTCGTTGCTTTTGGCGTCGCATCTTAAATATTTGCCAGTGTCAAGTATTTTTTTTCAAGTTTTTTAAGTTAAATGAGTTGCCTCGTAGCTATATTTATAGTCAAAGTCCAGTCTTGGTTAAGGCTAGTTCGTGTCAGTCAAGTCCAGTCATGCTTTAGTAAAGTAGTGGCGTCATTACTAAAAAGCTTCGATGGGAGTTTTGCAAGCAACACGAAAAGTCATGTTTCACCACATTATAAATTATTTTCCCACACTCGCGTTTATGATCCGGCACTTATACATATAAATTCTCGAAAAAACACTAGTTTAGAAAAAAAAAGTACAAAACCCCATCGACACTTTAAAGTAAAGTCGCCAGTACTTTCATGACGGGACTTGTCTGACACAGGCTGGACTTTGACTACTTTATAACATATCAAAATTGGTTTTGGCGGGAACGCGGGAAGAGTCGTGTCTCTCCGTTGTATTTTTTTTCCAAAACTAGTGTTTTCTCGAGTGTTTATGCATAAAAATGGTGATGTTTTATTCATAAAGTGCCGAATTACAAGCGCAAGTGTGGGAAAATGATATAATGTGGTGAAACATAACTTTTCGTGGTGCTTCCAAAACTCCATCGAAGCTTTATAGTAAAGTCGCCACTACTTTACTAAAGCATGACTGGACTTGACTGACACAGACTGGACTTGACTAAGACTGGACTTTGACTATAACTAGCTACGAGGACACTTATTTAACTTTTGAAACTTGAAAATATATAAATACTTGACACTGGCAAATGCTAAAACGCGACGCTAAAACCAAGGAAAAAAAAAAAAAAAAAATATCAAAACACTTGACATTAGCCAATGCACAAAATGCGACAACAAAATCAAGGAAGAAAAAAAACCGCCGTCAAAGTCACTGATGGCAGTGATATTTCTAAAATGTTTTTGTTTGGACGAAAATTGTTTTGATGGGTCTGTGAAATTTATTGATTTTTCAGAATAATTGGTCGTTTCTTTGTTTCACTATCGGATAGCTCTCCTGCCCAGTTAAACTTAGCGGTCAAGATGTCTGCAGATCCAGAAGATGTCCTAAATCCAGGTATCATGGAGAACTATGAAACAGTGATAGAAGAGCTTTCGGTACGTATAAATCAGTTTTAAACGATTATTATCATTTTTGTATTGTAAAATCAACGATTGACAGATAATTTACACTTTCAATTGTATAGATAGTTTATTAAAAATATAGTTTGATTCTATACCAATGTCGTCCTTGCGTAGTTTTGATTTATAAGGTAATACAAGCAATCTACACCAGGCTCCTACCTATTTTTGCCTTGAGCAAGACTTTTTAAATAGAAATGCATCCTTCATGTTTATAGATGTCGCATCCTTAGCACGAAAACGACGTAACTCAAAAAAAATTTGGGTAATGGCAAAATAAGTTCAAAATGTTGACACCTGCACAATCTTTCGTCTATTATTTCGTGACTATTTACATCAGCGACTATGTTTGTGCTTTATATTACAAAAAGGCAATAAACTATTATAGTGTCATAATAAAACTTAATTACTACAAGGAATAATTAAAAAAAAAAGGTGTTTTATTTTATCAGTCATTTTTGGACTGAGAGAAATGATTTAAATTTAAATCAGATAACTCAATTATGGTTTTTTTTAATTGTGCCGTTTTCGTCCTAAAGGTGTGACGTGTAGCTCTTAGTGTAGGTACCGACTTCGAAAATATATTTTTTTTCACATTTTTTATTAACACTTAGCTGAGCTTCACTTGAAAATAATTATCTATACATATACTATGTCTAACATATGCCCTTATATTATGTTAGACATAATTACTTGAGATAATTGTTGACACTAATGATGTTTTTGTCTGTCTTGGCAAAATTCAGGTCTGGCCCATAGAATATGTTAACTAATATTATTCTGAAGTAATATTATTATAGCCTCATTAACACCTTTTCACTTGGAGGTAGACCCCATAGCGGGATATCATATAGGTAGGTACCACTGCAGTAACAGGTATTCTGCTGCCAACCAGTAGTATGCAAACATTACTGTTCCGGTTTGAAGGATACTGCAGCTAGTGAAATTACAGAGCTGTTGAGACTAACCATCAAAAGTCTCATTGTAATGACAGACAGAACAGCAATACCCTGGACTTTGTTTTACCACTCAAAGCTCAGTGTATCGCTGCAATGGTCATGAACATATTATCTCTTAACATTATTAGAACAGCATCTCATATAATTACATTTACAAAAAAAACTTCCTGCGTACTTTTTTTTTTTGTGTTGACAGGCTAGTTGTTTGACCACAGCTCACCTGATGTTAAGTGAAGGTGTGGTCGAAGATGGTAAAGCACATCTAGCCTGGAATGGAACTGGCTCTCAAGTGAGGCTGTGGGAACACACCATTAGATGCTTGGCGGCAGATTTTCAACTTGAGAGCAGATTTTTACTAATTAGATTTTGTTTAATGACAGCCCTGTTGGTTCATTGGTAGTGTGTCTGCTTCGAGAGCTGAAGGGCGTGGGTTCGATTCCCACTCAGGACTAACATTTGTGTGACTAACATCGATGTTTGTTCTGTGTCTGGGTGTACTGTATGTATTATAAGTATGTATTTACAAAAAAAAAGTATTTATGTATTCTATCAGTTATCTGACTTCCATCACACAAGCTCTGCTTAGTTTGGGGTCAGATGGCGCTGTGTGTAATGTCCTATGATATTTATTTATTTTTATTTTATTTAATTAGTAATAGGTAGAGAGTGTAATCAGCAGTCCTAGGAGGCTCATAACTTTTAGCCCTCCTTCGGATATGTACAAGCATTTCAAAAATTCAGATATTATTTGTATCTTTTCTTTCAGAAAGAAGTGAAAGAGCTGCATTCTTTCAAAGACATGTTCTTTGATAAACATCCCATGGAAATAGCTCAAGAGAAACATAATGCTATTGAAAAGAAAAGAGACGAACTTGCAGCCAAGTTTGAAGCTATTGATGGTAACTTTTTTTTAATGAAATTATGATTTTGTTTAAGAACTAGCTAGATCTTAACAGTATATTGTTAACAACCTACCCTCCTGCTCTGCCTACCTTCCCGCCATTAGTATAAAATACCAAGCACATTTCTAGTTAAGGTGGTTTGATTTCCATATAAATACATTTTTGCCATTTATGGACAAATGGAGCATAATTTTACAGTGAAATCACACCTACTGGCAATAAAATGAAATGAAAAATGCTAATAATCTACTGTTTTATTCAAGCAATTGTGATTTACCGCAAATAAAGTCCAAAATAAATGCCAGTGATTTCACTGTAAAATTATGCGCCATTTGTCCATAAATGGCAAAAATTTATTTGTATGGAAATCATACCACCTTAAAACATTTGCTCCTCTGCACTCACAGTGAACGGACATCTACAATCCTCATCGGTCATTATAAAAGTCACATGAGTCAAATTATTGTAAAATTGGTTTATTCGAAGTGTGTTTAGTTGTCGCAAAGTTATTGTAATAAAGTTTAATTTCAAGGTTAAGTGCTAGCAATAGCAATTACATGGAAAAATTGTGCTATTTATAAAAAATCCACTTCAGGTTTCTAAAAATATTATGTTAACATTACCAAATACAAATCTTTTATTAATGACACCAAAGTTACAGGTCATTTTTCCATTCATATTTAAAAATAATAGGAGTTTTGGCGGGAACGCGGGAAGAGTCGTGTCGCTCCGTTGTATTTTTTTCCAAAACTAGTGTTTTGTCGAGTGTTTATGCATAAAAATGGTGGTGTTTTATTCATAAAGTGCCGAATTACAAGCGCGAGTGTGGGAAAATGATATAATGTGGTGAAACATGAGTTTTCGTGTTGCTGCCTAAACTCCATCGAAGCTTTATAGTAATGTCGCCACTACTTTACTAAAGCATGACTGGAATTAACTGACACACACACTAAGACGACTTTGACGATAACTATAGCTAAGATACAGCAGAAATAACACTTAAGACAAGGCAGTATGGCTTTATACTTTTAGCCTGCCCGAAGGGGCAAATTATTAAAAAAAAAAAATTAAAAATAATAGTATTAAAAAAAAATGTTTAGAATATCTTTAAGAGTAGGTTTATTTCCATAAACAAGCAATATATTCATCAAGCTGTGTATGCCTATAACTGGCGCATGTATACGCAACTAACTTTACGCAATGTGTTTGTAAATTTACCAATATGTGTGCTGTTGGCGTACCTTAATAAATAAATAAATAAATACCAAAATCATAACATATGTCAATACAATGAAAATGTCAATGAAATAATATGTCACACATAAAATAATTATGTCAATATGATTAAATTACCATTTCAGAGGCTTGCATACCAGCAGAACAACGAGCTCAGTTCCTCTACCTCAAAGGTTGTTGTTACAACATTATGTCTGCGTACGATCACAGATCACTTGAATGTCTCAGCAAAGCGGTTAAACTGGACCCAACTTTGATTCACGCTTGGAATGAGCTGGGAGAATGTTACTGGAAAAACTTCAATTTAAAAGAGGCTAAGGTCTGCTTTGAAGGGGCTTTAGTTCAGGTAGATTGAGTTACATTTTTTTAAGGAATCAGTTATTCGGTATGTAAAGTTTTTTTTTGTATTTATTTTATATTTTTTA
The DNA here is from genome assembly GCA_905404145.2 of Biston betularia. Lineage (NCBI taxonomy): Eukaryota > Metazoa > Arthropoda > Insecta > Lepidoptera > Geometridae > Biston > Biston betularia. The sequence goes on along the minus strand of FR989882.1, from coordinate 7,485,320 downwards.
CTGATAGTAAACTTTATTTTATGAAACTAATTTGAATATTTTGGCTTTCTATGCGGTAGTTTAATTCTAATACGTTTTCAAACTTTTTATAGTTATGACGTCATGAGGTCGGCTGAATATGTAAAACATGCATTAGCCATGTAAAAAAAAAAACTCGATGTAGATAAGTATGGAGGTTACAAGTAACGGCAACCGTTGACTTGACATTGACAGATTTTGTTGAGGTTTGCCATTGTTTTTTTAGGCACTCAAAGATTCCTTATACAGCCAACGACGTGACATCATTAGAGGTAAATTGAAAGTCAAGTTTATTTTATGTTTTTTTATTAAAATAAACCCCGTCTCATAATTTAAATAGTTTTAAACGTGGAAATCATGTACAGGAATGTAATATTTCGAAATGGTTTTGGAATCAGCAAAGTATTTTTTTTCTTTACATACCGAATTGACTTGATCTCAGTCATAGTATAAAACAAAGTTGCTACCCACCGTCTGTATGCTTAGATCTTTTAAACTACGCAACGGGTTTGAATTTTCCATCAATAGATTCAAGAGGAAGGTTTATATGTATAATACATACATATGCACAACATTTATCTACATTGCCCCCATGCGAAGCCGGTGCGAGTTGCTTGTCTACACTAATGTTATAAAGAGGAAAGATTTTAAGTACATATTCTAACAGTTCAATCAATCATCTGATTTCCATAGTACAAGCTTTGCTTATTTTGGCATCAGATGGCTCTGTGCATAATGCCGTACAATATTTCTTTATCTACACTAATATTATAAAGAGGAAAGATTTGTTTTTTAAAATTTATGGATTTTTGTATGTTTGTAACGAATAAACTAAAAACTACTAGACCGATTTCAAAAACTATTTCACCGTTGGGAAGGTACACTATCCCCGGGTGACATAGGCTACTTTTTATCCCTATATTCCCACGGGAACGGGAACTACTTGGGTGAAACCGCGTGGCGTCTGCTAGTATATTATACTTGTAAGCTTTGAATGATAAATGTTGACTTAACATAGTATAATGATTGATTAAATTAGCTATGTCTAATTTTGATGTTTTAATAAAATATTTAAACTTTAATATTATAGGTTTAATTTAATACTTGTATGTAACCAACATGTCTATTTTGAATTTAGTTTGAACTAGCTGCGCCCCGCCGTGTTACCCGCAATTTTTTTTTCAGGATAAAAAGTAGCTTGTGTTAATCCAAGGTATCAGCTACCACCGTACCAAATTTTATCAAAATTGGTCCAGCCGTTTGAGTGTGAAGAAGTCAAGCATACAAGCAATAATACACTTTCGCCTTTAAACTAATCTAACTAGCGGCGCCCCGCGGTGTTACACGCTACATGTTTTCTGGATAAAAGCTTATGTGTTAATCCAGGGTGTCAGCTACCTCCATACCGAATTTCATTCAAATCCGTTGAGTAGTTTTTGCGTGAAAGAGTAACAAACATACCTACATCCATCCATCCGTCTAAACTATCCCATTTGTAATATTAGTGGGACGGAAGCAAGAGCGGCCCCTAAGTTGAAACTCGCTCAGCGAAAGGAAAGAGCTTTTTGCGTGAAAGAGTAACAAACATCCCAAACTTTCACATTCATAAGTGGGATGGTGGGTAGTAGTGAATAACGAGTGCACACTTCCGTCTTAGCGCTAATGTGTATGAGTTTATAATATTAGGTATGATTAAAAAAATTGTCAACAGAAACGAGACCGCGTCACTCTTCGTAGTTTGTCCATCCTTCTCCGTCAAGACAACTCTGGCAACCAGGCTGATTCCACCGAGACCATTCTCCAAAGCGTTAGTCATGCTAGAGAAGCAGTAACTATGGACCCTACAGACGGCCAATCATGGAGCGTGCTGGGCAATGCTTACCTGTGCCAGTTCTTCCTTGTTGCTCAGGATCCGGCAACACTGAAATTAGCATTGGGCGCTTACAAGCAAGCGTGGCTTGATCCGATAGCGAAGGGACACCCTGATCTGCACTATAACAAGGGAATGGTATGTTCTCTATTGTAAAATTGTTTTTTTTTTTCCTTTCTAATGATGTATCTGTTTATTGTTAGATACCTCATTGTTATTAGAATTTCACTTGGTAGTAGATCTCCTTAGCAGGAGGTCGTCTAGGTAGGTACCACCGCAGTACCAGTTTTTCTGCCGCTAAGCAGTAGTATGTAAACATTACTGTGTTCCGGTTTGAAGGGTACTGCAGCTAGCGAAATTACTGGACTGTTGAGACTAACCATCGAAAGTCTCAAAGTAATAAGCGCCAAAGCAGAGATGCTCTGGACTTTGTTTTGTTACCCAAAGTTCTGTGTAATCTGTGTGTTTTAAATAATAAACAATGATAAGAAATTAGATCAAAATATTCGAAGTTCATGCCCCCCTAAGATCTTAGACTAGGGCTTACATTTCTCTAGGCCATAAAGAAGGTACCTAAGTCCTGGAGCATACTGTAAGTTCATAGGTGACCACATACCATAAGGTGGGCTGTCGCTTGTTTGCCACTTTGTTTGTTAAAAATAAAATTCCAAATTGCATCATTAATGTGAAGAAGTAACGTACATACAAACTTTCGCTGGCAATTATAATTAAAATTTCAGGCGTTGAAGTATGAGGAATCCTACGGGGAAGCGATTGAGAGTTTCAAGATGGCGAACCGGCTGGACCCCCCGTGGGACCCACCGGTGAAGGAGCTGAAAGAACTTGTGGGGTACCTCAACTACATCGACCATTTACTTAAGAACAAAGGCAAGATCAAGGCTAAACGGATCTTGCAAATGGTCAAGGTAGGTAAAGTTTTACTAGTGGCTCCCTTACTGTGACCTTTTATCCTAGGACAAGGTATCCTATAACGAAGAAATGAAAATTTACTCAAAGAGATGCGGAATCAATTGGTTTGATGTTTCACTACTACAAAGTGACCAATGTAATGCCAAAATGGTGGAAGGATACTTTCTAGTACTCGGCTAAGTAGCTACCACCCTCAAGTTGAAAATTCTGCCACCTTGCATCTAACGGTGTGTTCCGGCAGTCTCACTTGAGTGCAAGTTCCATTCCAGGCTTGGTGTGCTTTACCATCTTCGACTACACTGTCACTTTAAATCAGGTGAGCTGTGGTCAATCCTAGCATGTCAACCATAAAATAAAATAAATAAAATCGTCCGAGAAACACATAAAAACGACCGACAACGCCATTGGTTTTAAACGTATTCATAGGCGGAGGTGACCAATTACTATCAGGTGGTCTGTTGGGTTGTCTATTTGTAGCGATGATATCAGTTTAGCGCGGTCGGTTCACATACCGAATAGCGTGGGTTCAAACCCCAACAATTGAGCTTGAGCATGGTGGTAGGGTATTATCTAGTTCTCGGCTGAAAATCTGCCGCTAAGCACCTAACGGGATGATGTATTTTTTCAGTCAATGAACCAATCAATGTTTGGTGATTACCAGCCTGGATCTGTAGTGACATTCAATACACAAAAAGTCATGATGGAACACTTGAAGTTGGCAGACATGCAAGATGGCGAAAACCCAGGAAAGGTTGTCATGGGTCGCGTAGTCGGCTCGCTGCATAGCAACAATTCTGTTCCGTTGTAAGTAGTTTGAAAAATGAGATCTTATAATTGTTACAAAAAGCGGACAGTTACGATATAACATGTGAAGATGGCGACAACCTAGGGAAGGTTGTCATGGGTCGTGTAGTTGGCTCGCTGCATAGCAACAATTCTGTTCTGTTGTAAGTACGCTCGCCTAGAAGAAACCGACTCACTCGCGACTTGAAGGCACCCAGATTGTATCTATCAGGGAACACCCACTCGGGTAGCAAATTCCAACGTCTAGCGGGTCGTATGTATGAAGAAGGTGGAATCAAACCGCTTAGTTGCAAGTTTTTGGAATATCTACCATGAAGCGGTGCAGCTCCTGGTTCCTATCGTGGCAGCTACGATAAAAGAATGGGCAGGGTGGAATTGGATCATGTAGATCTGTCCAAACGCACTGTCCAAAGTGTATCCAGTAGAAAAGTTACTTTAGTTAAGTAGAAAGTAGCAGAACTGCGCTTGACCATAATCATAAACTCGTTGACTGTACTCGCATATGCTAGGTCCATACGCGTCCATATCCAGGTCGCGTCATTTTTGTTGTACTAGCTCACGGTACTCCATAATTGCATCGATATGAAACCTCATTCAAACTATCACGAACATTTTAATGGTAGCATCGCAAAATTCATTGTTTTACCTTTTTTTGGCAGTTACACTTCAATCAGGTTTATGTAAACAGATATCGCGGTTAAAAAAAAGGCTGTATTACAAATTATAGAAATGGATGTCTGTCTTTTCACAGTTGTAGATAAATCGATGATATTCGAGTAATATTTTTGATCTTAGTATGCTATCGTGAAATCTGTTTTCATGAACCTATGATAAATAAATAATTGACAAAATTTTGGTGTCCTAAATGAGATGATCCACCAAAATATGGATCAGCTAAATCTTTTCAGTCGTTCTTGATTTATGCGCTCGCCAACGAACATCTTTTTTTTATGTAAAAAGTAATGAGACAAACGAGAGCAGAGAGAGAGAGAGAGATGGTAAGAGATAACGCCTGTCCATGACCATTGCAGCGATACACAAAACTTTGAGTAACAAAACAAAGTCCAACTTGAAGTTGGCAGACATGCAAGATGGCGAAAACCCAGGAATGGTTGTCATGGGTCGCGTAGTCGGCTCGCTGCATAGCAACAATTCTGTTCTGTTGTAAGTACGCTCGCCTAGAAGAAACCGACTCACTCGCGACTTGAAGGCACCCAGATTGTATCTATCAGGGAACACCCACTCGGGTAGCAAATTCCAACGTCTAGCGGGTCGTATGTATGAAGAAGGTGGAATCAAACCGCTTAGTTGCAAGTTTTTGGAATATCTACCATGAAGCGGTGCAGCTCCTGGTTCCTATCGTGGCAGCTACGATAAAAGAATGGGCAGGGTGGAATTGGATCATGTAGATCTGTCCAAACGCACTGTCCAAAGTGTATCCAGTAGAAAAGTTACTTTAGTTAAGTAGAAAGTAGCAGAACTGCGCTTGACCATAATCATAAACTCGTTGACTGTACTCGCATATGCTAGGTCCATACGCGTCCATATCCAGGTCGCGTCATTTTTGTTGTACTAGCTCACGGTACTCCATAATTGCATCGATATGAAACCTCATTCAAACTATCACGAACATTTTAATGGTAGCATCGCAAAATTCATTGTTTTACCTTTTTTTGGCAGTTACACTTCAATCAGGTTTATGTAAACAGATATCGCGGTTAAAAAAAAGGCTGTATTACAAATTATAGAAATGGAAGTCTGTCTTTTCACAGTTGTAGATAAATCGATGATATTCGAGTAATATTTTTGATCTTAGTATGCTATCGTGAAATCTGTTTTCATGAACCTATGATAAATAAATAATTGACAAAATTTTGGTGTCCTAAATGAGATGATCCACCAAAATATGGATCAGCTAAATCTTTTCAGTCGTTCTTGATTTATGCGCTCGCCAACGAACATCTTTTTTTTTATGTAAAAAGTAATGAGACGAACGAGAGCAGAGATAGAGAGAGATGGTAAGGGATAACGCCTGTCCATGACCATTGCAGCGATACACAAAACTTTGAGTAACAAAACAAAGTCCAGGGCATCACTGCTTTGGCGTTCATTACTTTGAGACTTTCGATGGTTAGTCTCAGCCCAGTAATTTCGCTAGCTGCAGTACCCTTCGAACCGGAACAGTAATGTTTACACACTACTGCTTAGCGGCAGAATATCTGGTATCATTTGATTTCTATTAATTTAAATAGATAAATAATTTAATGAAATACAGTCTCGTTAATTCAAACCTGCAATAATACGAACCTCTACAATTTAAAGTTATCATGAGTTCCATAGGAATTCTCTTTATATTTCGAACTAAATCAATACATTTTTATGCACTCCGGTAATTCGAACGAAAAAATCATTGCTACGTAACAAAACGACGCGTTAATTAGAACTTATCGGCGTAAAGCACTTGATAATTCAAAGTTGCAGAGAGAAAGAGACAGAAAGATTCCAGAACTGCAGTACTACTGGGGTAAACTTTAGCCATTGTTAAAGAATAGCAGTTAATAAATAATAATTGATCAACACTCAATAATTCGAAGATTTATTTATTTTCAAAATAATTTCAATAATATCGAACCATTTGATATTTCAAACACTCGATAATTAGTAATATTTTAAGTGTCCCTGGAGTTTCGAATTAGCGAGAGTCGACTGTATAACTTTTTTGGTCCAAGTAAGTCATTGCCTTTATGGGATACCACTGCATACATTTTGCCGAAATATATTTTCATGTTCATTTCATTTCATAGCTGCGAAGAGGGCACGACCCGCGCGTACGTGTAAGTAGCTATCCAACTTATTGATGTGATTTCGGTTTACTTTATAAATGTTTACATTCGATTTACATGTGTTTATTTTTATTGTTTAAACCGATTGTTGTCATTGTGTATTTTATAGTTTAATGTGTGCTGTATTTAGTTGTGAATATCACCTGCAGAAACTCATTTTGACCCGGCTACGTTAAAAAGAGGGTTATGAATTTGTTTTAACAGTCTATTATCATGCGTACGCACAGATTTAGTACTTATCTATGTATGTTCATGTATCGTATCGTATCTTGTAAACTACGTATCGTATTCACAAATGAGTGTGTACCCACGTCTCTTTTCAAACGATTTCGTGTGTAATTAATAACCTAAAATTTACACGTCACAAAAAAAAAATTAAGGAAACATGTCGTGTCTGGTATCAAAAGGAAAGACTACAAATCAAATGCACAATATAAACGTATATAGGTAATACTTTGATACAAAATATGGTGTGGTGTATTAAAGTAGGTTGAATTTCCGTTTTTCAACCTTTATCTTGTTTATGAACATAACTTTAAACATAACAGGTAGCATAGACTGACGAAAAAACTTTAATTTTCAAACTTTGCGCATGGATAATGAGAAGTGTAGATAAAAAAAAAGTATTTATGTATTCTATCAGTTATCTGACTTCCATCACACAAGCTCTGCTTAGTTTGGGGCCAGATGGCGCTGTGTGTATAGTCCTACGATATTTATTTATTTATTTATTTATCAAAATATTTCATTGATACAAGTCATATTCAAATTTAAATAAATTAAAAAAATATAAAAGTAATGAGACAAGCGAGACGCTTTCCAAATGGTAAGAGATAATACAGCAACAAAACAAAGTCCAGGGTATCACTGCTTTGGCGCTCATTACTTGAGACATGGTTAGTCATGTAAATTCGCTAGCTGCAGTACCTTTCAAATCGGAACACATTAATGTTTATACAGTACTGCTTGGCGGCAGAGTATCTGGTACTGCGGTGGTCTTACCTAGACGACCTACTAAGGAAGATCCACCACCAATTAAACACTATAACTGTAATTTACCTGTGGCATTTGTTTGAAATAATAAAGTATGATTATTATTATTATAAATAAGTCAAGAGTTATCTGATCACTGGTGATTTATTACACTTTTAGACCATATTTTCTCATAGATGTTTGTTCTGTGTTTAGGTGTTTTAAATGTATGTGTGTTATGTGTCAGTTTCGTCTGGTTCCCGTGGCTTTGTTATGTCCTTTTTGTGCTGTCAATAATGTTGTATTGTTTTTTCTTTATGTAAAAGTGATCAAACGAAACTAACTCAACGGAAGGTCAGAGATAATGTCTGTCCGATGTCCATGCCCATTGCAGCGGTACGCATAAAGGTGAATAACAAGCTAAGTCTTGACCATCGTTTGACGCTCATTACTTGGAGGCATTCGATATAAATTAGTCTCAAAAGTAATTTACTTACTTTAACCAGTGACCGGTTAGTTAACGATAAATTAGAAATTTTAAAAACTCCCGACAGGTGAATAGTATTCTACTCAAGCCCTCCTTTCATTTGATACCTATATTAAGGGACTTGTGTGAAAAAATATGTAATCCGTCATTTTGTGGCGGCGGCCACAAAATGGCGACAAATTTGCATCAAACATCAGCTAAGAACACTCCCGACTAATTCACCTTTCAAACGAAAAAAACAAAATAAAATCGGTTCATCCGTTCGGGAGCAACAATGCTGCAGACAGACACGTCAAATTTATAACACCCCGTCGTTTTTGCGTTGGGGGCTAAAAACAAACTTATTAACCCCGTATAAGGAGGTATAACTATTCTATCAGTTACCTGATTCTGAAGCTTCGGTTAGTTTGGGGCGCTGTGTGAAATATCTACCGATATTTATTTATCTTGTTAACACATTCAGTGCCGCCGACATGCCTAGCGTGTCGTCACGAATCCCTATCGCGATGCCGCGAGCACGCCAGGCGTGCTCTCGATTTTTCATGGATTTGGGCATATTTTCTATCTGAAGCCGTAATACGGCTTTTTATGATTTCTCCTTTATACAGTGCCAGTGAACACGCCTAGCGTGCCCATGTAATTTCATCTTGCATTGCCGAGAACACGCCTGGCGTGCTCGCGTTTTATACAGGGTGGCATCGCTGGGAACTACTCGAAAATAGTAGAGGCAACGTGTTAAGGAGTGTCTTTTATAATTTTCAGTACTTTCGCGTTAGTGGACGAGAGCATGGCATGCGTGGCGGTGAACGTGTACAACTGGGCGGACGGACGCGGCGTCATTATCGGGGACTGCGTTGCGATACCGGAGCCCCGTGTCACCACGCACACGAACAACACGCCCTATCCGGTACGTAGAGACGCTACTATGATTTTTTTTACTATTGTTTATCTCAAATAACTTTTCTAAATTTTATAGTATCAGAAAAAAAAAAACAATTTATAAGTTTTTGATATAAGCGTATGTTATACAGCCTGTAAAACGAAACCTATGCACTAAAGACTTCGAGATTAGAAGCTTGTTTATAGAAAGTTTTTCAAATTTTATTGTTTTCTGTTACTCAGGAAGCGATTGCCAACGAAACCTTTTTCGGCTCCAAAAGTTCAGACAACAGGAACAAGAAAACTGACCTGGTAAACAATAAACTGTTTCTTTTTTTTACATTTTTTTTTGTTGGTCATACCTTTAATTTTCTCAGTAGATACGCTTCTATGTTATTCTATACCCACTGTTGGGCACAGACATCTCCTAATTAATGCAAGACACTTAGCCTGATTTTTAGATTTCCCTTATGTATATCATCACTCCACCGAATCAGAGGGCGTCCTACGCTACGTTTGCCGATACACAGTCTCCATCCTAGAATCCATGTTCAAGGTATAAAGAAAGGAGTAAGGAGAGTAAATACTCAAAATGAACTTCTGCAAAGAAACGCCTGAATCAATCAATTATATATATATATATATATACATAGTTAGTTTAAGATATTTATTTCTCAAATAAATGTAACACTTGTATGAGAAAAATACATGATAATTAATTAAGTGTAGGTACTTAGAAATTGCAAACATGCGAGCGAGACGAATTATATGATGTTAAATTAATCAATAATTGATTAATTTGTCTTGATGTTTTTTTTTTATTATTACTTATTGGCTTGCGTTTGACCGCCAACTCGCTTGATGTTAAGCGAAGATGCGGTCTACGGAGCACGCTCGCCTAGAAGAAACCGATTCACTCGCGACTTGAAGGCACCCAGATTGTATCTCTCAGGGAACACTCACTCGGGCAGCAAATTCCATTGTTTAGCAGTTCGTACAATGAAAGTAGACTCGATCCGTTTAGTTCGAGTCTTTGGAATATCGACCATGAAGCGGTGCCGCTTCTTGGAGCTCCTGGCTGTCCGGCAGTAGAATGGGCAGGGTGGAATCAGGTCATATAGATCTAAAGTGTAACCGGTAGAAAACTGACATAATCATACTGACAGACAATCCACTTTGCAACGATGTTCAAGGCTTTAGAGCCTTTTTCGAACAAGCAAATCATTGCTAATGAGCTTTCTAGCACGTTTCTCGATAGACTCCGAGAAAGACAAGCTTAGCAAATACCTTGACTTGGCTCACGAGATAACCGCCATGTGGGATGTTGATTCGACGATCATTGTCCCGATAGTCGTCACGGTAAACGGTCTTATAGCGAAGAGTCTCGACCAACATCTCAAGAGACTCTCGCTAGACGGTTGGGTCAAGGGTCAGCTTCAAAAGGCAGTGATCCTAGACACGGCGCGCATTGTGACGAGGTTCCTCGCTCTGCAGCCCTAACCACCGGCAGCTTGAGCCCTGCCCCGCTGCCGGCGGCACCCTAGTTTTTAAGTTTTTTATATTATTTATGTTAGTATTTAATTATTATTATGTGGCCAGGTATACGACTTCCGTACGATCCGCGTGAACGATCCAACCAACCTCCGTGTGAATGGTAAACGAGTCAGCGTGAATGAATTCGCGAGCACCCGCGTGACGTCCACGTATGAGGCGCACTGACAGACGCAGTGGGCGCGTAGTGACGCGTTGCGTACCGGCGCGTGGTATCGCGTCATGTGGTACAGCGTCAAATCTACCGTCTTCGCTTTCACCGGTGCCTGGTAAGGCTTGATCTGTTATCTCGAGCAGATCCTCACAAATGCGCCACTTTAATTTTGCGCTAATTTCTTAACTTTTTTTTAACCTATTTGTTTTAACTATTACTGAGAGTCGATCATGACAATTTGCAATTGCAATGGTTAATTTTTTATTCAAGTTTAGTATCGAAAATTTGTCGAAAGTTTTTCACAAATTGTCATTGCCCTCTGTAACAAAATATTTGGTAAACGACAAGAATGGATTTTGAAATATCTGTTTTTCTTTTTTTGGCGAAATTTGTATAAAAATCATAATGTATTCGGTTCCCAAATTAAGCATAAAAATAAAAGCATAGCTTATAGGGGCATTCGAAAGTCATGCCCATTGATTTAATGATTGTCAATCAATGGGCATGACGTCAGGATTGTATATGTTTTATAGGAGTAGAAAAATGTATTTTTTTGTACGGATTTTTGAAGAAGAATTGAACGAAGATTGACGCTGAACTGGGAGGTTTGTGAAAGAAAAAGGACGCTTGTGTTTTAGTGTGGGCTGAGCCAATTATGAAATATATCGCCTCCTGGTATAATTTATCAATATTTAATGTAAATACTTCCCAAGCGACGACTCGTAAGGTGAAATTTCGCAACTGGTTGCGAAGGACTATGTTGTGTTACAATTTAACTCGTAATTGTTTGCCGATTGTTTCACAACCAGTTGCCGATTGAGAATTGTTGAAGTATGATATTGCTTCTAATGTATTTCTTTTCTTGCCACAAATCTACTGATAATGTCCAAATCCATGCATGCAGCAAAAACTTCCATTAAAAAATGTAAGTAATCTGTTTTTACTGCACAAAAGAAAATACGGCTTAACTCCGAAAAATTTTCTTGCCCGTTTTATCGTATGTAACCATTTCTATCAATGTTCTTACAAGATACAATATGTATAGGCATCACGTTTAAAACTAGTTTAGATTCTAATCGTATTAGGGGTTTACTATTGCGATTACTAATATCTTTTTTATTAAAATCATAAAGATTAATAATTTTTTATATTAATATTAAATAAATAAATAAATATCATAGGACATTACACACAGCGCCATCTGACCCCAAACTAAGCAGAGCTTGTGCTATGGAAGACAGATAACTGATAGAATACTTAAATACTTTTTTTTTTGTAAATACATACTTATAATACATACAGTACACCCAGACACAGAACAAACATCGATGTTAGTCACACAAATGTTAGTCCTGAGTGGGAATCGAACCCACGCCCTTCAGCTCTCGAAGCAGACACACTACCAATGAACCAACAGGGCTGTCTGTATTATTAACAGAACGCGAATTATTGGGAGACAGCGAAAGATTTCATATGCAGTGTAATCGCTTTCTAGTACGTCATACGACAGTCTGACAAATGACTGCTCAAATCAAACCAGTTAATAATATTGATGTGATTGGTTGTCAGTTGAAAATATTTCTTCGAGACCATTTTCTGGTAAAAAAATCTTCTAGTAAAACAAATCACAAACCAGTTTCAAACGTGTCGCATAGTGAGCCTAAACCGACATAAGTAGCGTTTTATCTATTTTATAAATAATCTACATACATAGTTCATAAATAAAATATACCTAATTAGTATTTGGTGTCTATTTATAAATGTGGCTTAAACTTGACTGTGTCTTTGTATTTTCGAATTTATATGTCAACACTTTTTAGGGACCTATGAAATCGTATACTGTAGTTTGAAACGGATCTCAATAAGTACAAGATGTTTGGGCTAAAATCGGTGAAGTCAATTTTGTCAACCTCGATCAGCGATGACAAGTCATTCAAATCAAATTACAAAATATATAACGAATCACGCATGTAAAGACATGGATTTAAAAATTTGATCCTAAATGCGTCGTTTTTTTTTTAAACTTTATTTGGGTGATTGGTTAGGTGTTTGACAACAGCTCACCTTATGTTCAGTGACCGTGTGGTCTAATATGGCAAACACACCTATATGTGGTAGTATGTTATGAAAACTTGTACAGCGCTCCTACCGGGCGTAAATGGAAAGTATTTCTGTAAACTAAGGCGCCTGTGTTTTGGACGGAGGAGGATTCTAAATCTATTAAAATTTGTCTGGCATAATTTATGGAAAGCATCCAACGTAAAAAAATCTTTATTACATTCAAGTGTAATAGATATAAATGAACGATTTTTTTCTTGATCTTTGATCTATGGGGTTGCCAACGACCTCCCCCTTTTCCACATACGGGGGAGAGGATAACCACGATGTTTATTCCAGATTCTGTACAAGGTCAACTAAATGTCGTTTACGGGCGCCTTTCATCCTTCCAAGAACTCTAGGTCAATATTTTCCCTACTTTCGAGTCGATAGTCCGTGCCGGTACATGCGATAGATTTTAACAATTCCAAAAATATGTAACGGTATGTGATTATTCAAATTTCTATGAAATGACAACCCCAAAGGGTAACGTGAAGACTGGAGTACCAATATCGGTTACTAATGAAATTTGAATAAAATAATGGAAATGTAAATTATATTTTGGAAATGTATGTAGTCATGTAGGTTGTAAAATTTAATGTCGTATTAAATGTATGCTACATTATTTTTTTTCTGTGGTGCGACCAGTTTATATGTAGGCATGGTTACATAAAAAAAAGACGCAAGTGCGAATTAGATTCGTGGGCCGAAGGTTTCCGTACCAATCACAGAAGTTTTGATGACGGATCCTCTATGAAACTATTTATAAATTGGTGGCACTGTAAATAATCATCTAAACATGGAAAACAAATTTCTTGACGCAGGCGTTGAAAAGTAACGGTTTGCTACTCTAAAAATAATTTAACAGCAAAATGCTCGTAAATGATTTAATTTACATTTATTTATATTGTTAGCTTAAGGTGGTTCGATTTCCATACTAATATTTTTTTGCCATTTACGGACAAATGGAACATAAATTTACAGTGAAATCACAGCTACTGGCATTTATTTAGGACTTTATTTGCGGTAAATCACAATTGCTTGAGCATAATCTACTGTTTTGTTCAAAAATCGTTGATTCATAAATTTGATTGTATGCAAATAATCCACTGTGTTATTCAAGCAATTGTGATTTACCGCAAATAAATAACAAAATAAATGCCAGTAGCTGTGATTTCACTGTAAAATTATGCTCCATTTGTCCATAAATGGCAAAAAAATATTTGTATGGAAATCGAACCACCTTAAGCTGTTATTTAGCATTTGACAATTTTATTTGTATTTGATTGAAATAAATAAAAGATATATTTATACAAAGGATTATTTGTATGAAATGTCATTTTAATTCCCGTATTATGTTATATTTAGACTGTTAAATAAATGCATTAAATTAATATGTTTTATTAAAATAATAAGAAAAACTTTTCCGCAAAATATAGTATTGTAATTTTTTGAGTACATGATTACAGACTTTACAGTTCATGGAAAAAGAGTTTAAGCCAGACCTGAACAACGGCAGTCAAGTAAAACTAACAGTACAATTTTAAAAAAAAAATAACCCATATTTTGACAATAATTGTCAAAGATTTTTTACACAATTTCTTTATAAGATTTCAATATAAATTAATAATTATTTATTAACAACATTCGAGACGAATAATTTTTTATGTCCGGAAATCTTGGTAAAGGAGATCTGTGAATTTAATACTTAAATAATGTTAAAGTATAATAAATGTTAGATAATAATTATGTAATCATAACTCATGTAGTATAATATTTTTTATCATCTTGGATGTATGACTATTTGTAGTGTACCTATTTTTATAACTTTCAAATGCAGTGGCCAAATTATTGCACCTATTTTAGAAATTCATAAAATAAAATTGTTTACACACATTTTTCGGTTAATACACCAAAGTGGAAACATTTATACCGGCGGATTGCGTAGCGCGTGCAACTGGCGTGCTGGCGCTCCGCTCGCTCTCTCTCTACATGTATTTTACTATTGGCATGTCATGCATAAATATCGCTATCGCGCGTATTATGCTGAGGTGAGCCCCTATTTTGTAACTGTTGTCTCTATTTGTTGTTATTTTTGTTGTGTTCTGTGTTACAAATTAAAAAAAATATTTTCTTTCTTTGTTTCTCTTGTACCGCCGGTAAAATTGTTCCGACTTGAACCGTTATGAAGCCGCCGGCGTTAACCCGGCGGGTTTACTCACCAGACCGGCGGATTTAGTGTGTAGCATTTTAATTACTACACGATATATTCTATAGGAGACTATTTAGTATACTATTCTATGTGTTATATATAGGTATGTGTTTGTGTTATAGTCCTCGGCCAAATATATTTCCAATAAAAATCTTAGTTTAGAATTCATAAATTTTATAAATCTCGATGTCTATGATAAATTTGTGTTTATGATAATAAATAATAATGGTTGTCTGGTCGGCTAAGCTTGTTACAAATCGGCAGTAAATTGTAAAACTAGGAAATGGCACAATGGACAAAATGCAGTGGCAAAAATGAAGAAAAAAAATCGGGTCTGTGTGTGAAAAAAAATGTGTTTATGTCATGGTCACTGCCATGCGTATATGAATACGTGTACATTTTTTAATACTAAAAATTCCTTCGGGGTTTCATGTTTCAAGTCCTTACGTAATGGTTTCCCCGATTTTTGGCCATCGAGTGGTGTAAAATTACATTTTGTACGTAGATGATAGATAATTTTATAGTTGCAACACCAAACTGTATCCCACGATTTTGTTATCATCGGTTTTCATTGTCTCCGACTATTAAATTACATTTAAAGTTGTATTTACGTGAAAACAACGTCTATGTTTATCAAATTAGAGACGCATCCAAATAGAATGAAAGTTTCTTCATTTATAACTTGTCACGTGACTTAGTTGACCAGACTTTAAGTTAAACTCGTATACCTATCACATACCACTCACTGTAGATAAGTATTGGTGCATTAAATAAAACACGTAGCGATTCTAAAATGGTTTTATTGTAGAAATACTATCTGTTAATTTTAGTTGCGAAATGATATAGGAGTTAATTTTATTATCTTTGGTTTTTATTTTCTTTGTTGTTCAACTAGTTTCTTATATAAAGTTTGGCAAAACAGAAATAAAAAATGTACAGAAAACAATAGAGACTTATGAGCCATAAGTGGCGGCCTTATCGCTAAAATCGCTCGCTTCCAGGCAACCAGGACTGTTACTGACTAAAAACAGACGGGAGATATAATACTTTTTACTTTTTTTATTAATATTACAAATGTAATTGTTTTTATTTATGTAAGTTGTGTACATATGTATGTCTGTTACTCGTTAGCGCTGTACTGTGGATTTACAGGTTAAGGTGGTTCGATTTCCATATAATTAAATTTTTGCCATTTATAGACAAATGGAGCATAATTTTACAGTGAAATCACAGCTACTGGCATTTATTTTGGTCTTTATTTGCTGTAAAAAACAGTAGATTATTAGCATAATCTATGTTTTATTAAAAAATCATAAATTCAGAAATCATTCATAAATTTAATTTAATGCTTTTTATGATTTGTTCATAAATGGCAAAAAAACTATTTGTATGGAAAACGAACCACCTTAATGGATTATGATAAAATTCAGATCTACCTACCTTATTTAAAATTAAACATTCGCTTCTTTATCCTGGATAATTCAGGTAATCCATCGCGCATCTAGTTTATTATTAATTATTAAGTGTGATAGTAATCGATAATTTAAATATGTCGATGATAATAATATAAATCGATTACGCATTCACTTCCCATAACTGCAAATCGTTTTCAACAATCTCAGCGTAGGCGTCTCCTTTACGCCTGTCTCTAAACAGCGGCCTTAAAGTTTTAAGCCGGAGGCCAAGTAACGCCTTGCTGTCTAGCAGATCGTTTAGTTTATAGACTAGGAGAGGGTTATAATGTAAACGGAGTAAACTAGGTCGGGAGTAAAGGTACTGGCTGTCTCTGAGGTTCCATCGAGCCCACGTTTCGACTGTTTTGTTGCCGCTCGCCACCTGAAAAGAGTTTTTTTTTTTATGGTTAACAGGCTACGTGTTAACCGCAGCTCACTTTTTTTACTTGGTGGAGATTGAGAGCAGGAGATTGTCTATATATAGGTACCACCGCAGTACCAGATATTCAAGGTATATATTTAGCTTATTTCCGCTTAACAGTCGTTTCAGTTACAACAGTGTTTGATTGAGTCAGGCGTTAATTCCGCAAAGTAACGCCTGAATCAATCAATTATCTAAGAGCAGTACCAGATATTCTGCCGCAAAGCAGTAGTGTGTAAACATTACTGTGTTCCAGTTTGACTGGTACTGCAGTTAGCGAAATTACTGGGCTGTTGAAACTAACCATCGAAAGTCACATAGTAATGAATTTCAAAACAGCGGTGCCCTGGACTTTGATTTGCTACTCCAAGTTCAGTGTATTTCTGCTTTGAAACTCGACTACTTTGTGACGTACGATGGTTAGTTACCTACTATCCTCCAAACCGGAACACAGTTATGTTTACACACTACTGCTTGGAGGCAGAGTGTCTGGTACTGCAGTGGTACTTATCTAAACTATCTCTTACTTTGTGGTAGTTCTCCTTAGCAGAAGGTCGTCTAGGTAGGTCGTCCGCCCAACAGTTGTGTGTAAACATTACTGTGTTCCTGTTACAGGGGTAGGTATCTACTAGCGCAGCTAGCGAAATTACTGGGCTGTTGAGACTTATCATCGAAAGTCTCACAGTAATGAGCGTCAAAGCAATACAGTAGACTTCGTTTAGCTACTCAAAGTTCTATGTATCGCTGCAATGGTCATGGACAGACATTATCTCTTACCATCAGGAGAGCGTCTCGTTCGTCTTATTACTTTTACATTTTAAAAAATCTGCTAAGAAGATCTACCGCCAAGTAAAAATACTATTTAGAGACTTGAGATGGTAACTTACCCTGATGTCACCGACTTGCTTGAGGAAATACGAGGAGAAGTAGAATCTGAGATTATCCGACGTCCTGTTAGGCCTACTGTTTCGATTTCTAATGTAGGCACGTAGCAAATTGTATCCGGTTCTCTTATACTTGAATACCTGGAAAACGAGAAATGAAGTAGGTAAGAAATGTTTTTCCTTTCTAAACTATGTATTTTTTTTTTAATGTAAAAGTAATGAGACGAACGAGACGCTTTCCAGGTGGTAACAGATAACGTCTGTCCATGACCATTGCAGCATTACACAGAATTTTAAGTAGCAAAACAAAGTCCGGGACATCGCTGCTTTGGCGCTCATTAATTTGAGTCTTTCGATGGTTAGTCTCAACAACCCAGTAATTTCACTAACTGCAGTTGTAAATGTTGTGATTTTGTTTAGTAATAAATTATTACCAAAACACGGTCATAGCTGGAAGCGTCTAAATATAGAGCAGTGAAGAGTTAGTCGTTACCTGATAGATAAAATTCCCCGTGACATACGAGTTGATATAGTGAGTTCCGTAGCTTTTCATAAATCTCCTGACCTCGGCTGTGTCAGTGACGTTCAACTCTTCTATTGCTCTGGTCACGTATTCCTTCGCCTGGAATTGAAATGTTCATCAATAGTTTTAATATCGAATACACATAATAAATAGACTGTTTGCAGGATTACATAGCAGCTCTGCTACCTTGAGATGAAAGGCATAGCTATGATTCCCACACAAGACGAATGGGACGCACATAGACGTTTGTTCTGTCTGGGTATTTTATTTACAAAAAAATTATTATTCTCTCTGGCAACACCGCAGAAGCCAAGGAGAAAAAGTTGAAGTTGAAGTGTTCTGTCAAATATCTGATTACCATAGTACGAACTTTGCTTATTATGCTCTTCTCTAAGAATACATTTAGGTACCTACATTATGTATAAATTATTTTATTTAAATCCAGGTAAGCAAATAATAATTACTTTTTGATGTTAAGTGACGGTGTGGTCGAAGATGGAATGGAATGAGGAACTGGTTCTCAAGTGAGGCTGCCGGAACACACTGTAAGATACTTGGCGGCAGATTTTCAACTTGAGGGTTGGTAGCTAGCTAGCCGAGTAGGTACCTACTATAAAGTATTCTACCACCACGCTGTGGTTTCCTCACGATGTTTGTATGTTTGGCTTGTTTTTAAAACTTGCAAGATGTAAGCTGTGCGATTTTTTATAGAGAAATAGCGACAAAAAAAACTCTGAGCAGAAACTTAAAAGTCTTGTAACGTCTAAATCAAGTCAAAATAAAAATAGCACACGTATGAAGTGAATGTAATCAGAAACACTTGACGAAAAACGATTTTAACAATTTTACTACAAATTTTAAAATTTGATTTTATTACTTAATTTAAATTTAATGATATAGTTTAATGTATTTATAATTTTGAAATAAAACGTTCTACTCATACTTTCTTTTTTTTACTATTCCCTAAAAACAACCCCATTAGGGCCTAATGGGTCGTTTTTTGGTCTAGTCTAGAAATGGTACATTGTAGCATTAAAGTATTAAAGTTGGAGCTAGTTATAGGTATTAGTGTGAACTTGGTCCTTACCTGGATTCCCCTTAAATCGTCTAACTCAACTGTCTTGTGCTTCTTAACCAGTTTGACGAGGACGTAGCAGCAATTTTCTGGCTTTGTGTCCAATTCGATGCCGAACGTACGCATTATTTCATCCATCACCCAATCGCCCATAAACGCTTTCCACGGCCTGTGTGCGCTGAAAAATAAACCTAATTTGTATTTAATTTTAGTTGTTTTTCAAATACCACTCAGATTCGATCACGCCAGACTAATGAGAGATTAAACGCTTAGAAAAACACAGGCTGAAATCTCGATTAGACCTGACAACACTGCCGCGGCTTTTGGTCGCGTATCAGTAAAAATAAGTACAAATACAAATATTTAATTAATAACACCAAAGTTAGGTATAGGTCCAATTCCGTAATATCATTTTAAATGTAACAGTAGGTATGTCAGAAACACTGATTACATGTCAATGAAAAAATGACAAAAATGGTTAATATAAAAGAATGATCAGTAAAAGTTGTCCCACGCAATAACGGTTTGTAAGTGGCTAATTCGGTATGTAAAGTTTTTTTTTGTATTTATTTTATATTTTTTACTGATAGTAAACTTTATTTTATGAAACTAATTTGAATATTTTGGCTTTCTATGCGGTAGTTTAATTCTAATACATTTTCAAACTTTTTATAGTTATGACGTCATAATATTGGCTGAATATGTAAAATATGTGCACCTTTTTTAGGCACTGAAAGAATCCTTATACAGCCAAGGACATGACGTCATTAGAAGTTATTTGAAAGTCAAATTTATTTTATGTATTTTATTAAAATAAACCCCGTCTCATAGTTTAAAGAGTTTTAAACGGAAAAATCATGTACAGGAATGTAATATTTCGAAATGGTTTTGGAATCAGCAAAGTATTTTTTTTCTTTACATACCGAATTGTGTTATCATTACAGCCCTCAGGCGAATAATAATCAGGATCTAAGTACAGCCACTGTAACAAGTCGCGTCTATGCCCATAATACGGCAATACATTACCTGAGGAACTGAGGACTGTGTCGATAGGACGACTTTTGGCAACTGTCGTCGTTCGATCGCTGTCACGCGTTTCAGCGACTACTACGATATTTTAAATTTGAAATTTGAAATTGAAATACTTTAACTTTCTTTAGTTTGAATTTACAAACGAGTGCTATTTATTTTATTTTATTTTACAGATGAAGGTTTTTTCAAACTGGAAAAGTAAAAAATAAATCAACTAAGGCCGTTGACACTACATGTTAGATATTATTACTAAAAATAAGCATATATCTAAGTAAACAAGTAACGTCACTTAATGAATTATCTGTCACTCACCCCTCTATCCTAAAGTTCTGGAAATACGCGTTGAGCAGGTCATCTAGGGTCTCGCACAGCTGCACATCCATATCCGTAATGCCATCCCCATAAGCTACCTTGAAAACCAACCATGAAAGTACTTTACTTGGTGGTAGATTTCCTTAGCAGGAAGTCGTCTAGGTAGGTACCGCAGTACCAGATATTTTGCCGCCAAGCAGTAGTGTGTAAACATTACTGTGTTCCGGTTTGAAGGGTACTGCAGCTAGCGAAATTACTGGGCTGTTGAGACTGACCATCGAAAGTCTCAAATTAAAGAACGCCTTAGCAGCGATGCCTTGCCTGGACTTTACTTTGCTACTCAAAGTTATGTGTATGGCTGCAATGGTCATGGACATGCGTTATCTCTTACCATCAGGAGAGCGTATCGTTCGTCTCATTAATTTTACATAAAAAAAAAGACATGAAAGTGAATTTCAAAACATATAACCTTGAAAACTATTGTTATTTCTTTTATCCCACTTAGGTATAAAAAATTGTTTCAAATATAAAAAAAAGACTTAAAATAATTATGCTACAAAGATTTGTTAGATATTAAAGAAAATAAGGCTATACATAGAATAATAGTATTTATTACCTTACTAGAGACGTTGATGAAAACTCGTATATTCTTCTCGCTGAACGGGATTATAGGGTCGTTTGTCCCTTCGCCCTCGTAGTCGGCCGAGACCACTTGGGTCACTTGAGACAAGTCGCCATAGCTGTAATAATTGCCGACTAATTGAAGGGCAACAGAGGAATGTTTTACATCTTACGTGTGTAGGTATCGATCTGTCTTGCTGTCATTCCAAACGGCTAAACTTTGAAGCGAAAACGTCTATAAATTTTATTCTAAAGTCTAGGTACACAATTCAAAAACTACTGAACCGATTTTAAAAATTATTTCACTGTTGGAAAGATACACTATCCCCGGGTGACATAGGCTACTTTTTATCCCTGGATTCTCACGGGAACGGGAACTACGCGGGTGAAACCGCGAGGCGTCTGCGAGTAATAAATAAATATCCTAGGACATTTTACACACAGCGCCATCTGACCCTAAAACTAAGCAAAGCTTGTACTATGGACGTCAGATAACTGATAGAATACTTATAGATATAGTTTTTTTTTGTTTATACATTTGTTTATACCACACAATGTTTATCCTGGGTAGGAATCGAACCCACGCCCTACAGCTCTTGGAGCAGATATACTGCCAATGAACCAACAGGGCTTTCGGTAGATGCTATGCTATATATTTTCATCCAAAACTAAGTTGGCATAGTCACCAAGCAACACAAAGTTATAGTAGAAACATACAAAATTGTATTACTTCACTCGATAACTAAAGGATCGAAGAATGCATTACGTTGAGTGAGGACTTGAAGCAAAGTTACCCGAAGGACTTCTTTGTGTTCAAAAATTTATACGTAATGTATCTATTTATTAACCGACTCAAAAAGGGGGAAAATTCTTAATTCGACTGTATGTTTTTTTTTGTATGAATGTTACTTACGCGATAATTCCGCCAATTATTATGAATCGATTTTGATGATTCTTTTTTTGCTTAATAGATCACACTTCATATAAATTTTATCGAAATCTATGTGGGTGGTTTAAAAAATAATTGTAGGTATACATCGAGGATATTTTCGTTTACTCTGAAACCTTGCTGTTTCATTGGAGCAGTGCGTTTAGTTGGCCTAAGGGTCATGAAGTCGGTTTTTTTTAATTGTAATTTTGTTGTAAAAGTTTTGAGGCGAAAGGAACGCTCTCCTGATAGTAAGAGTTAACGCCTGTCCACGACCATTGCAGCAATACATATAGCTTAGAGTACCAAAATAAAATCAAGGGCATCGCTGCTAAGGCACTCATTAGTATCGACCTACTTTGATACATTAGATGGTTAGTCTCAACATCCAAGAAGCTATGAAACATTCTGTACGTATCTCTGATGATATTGTACCTACTTACTCGTATGAATCTTATACGCGTCTACTTAGGTACCTATTAGATATTACGTGATGATGAGATTAACAGAAGATGGTAGATATTATATTATAGGTAGTACCTACAGTGCCACAATTATAAGTGGGCGGTGGCGCTTTTAGGAACTAAATCTGTGCTGCCAACAAAATATTGATAACCAATTTAGTTTTTCCTCTTATTGCAAGTTTCCGTCAAAATATTTTTTTTACGTCTATATAAATTAAAATCATACCAACATTTATTACAGGAAATTAAGCGTTTCTCAGGAATACATGGACATCTCTAGAGGAGCCCTTCACCTTCGAGAAAACGAGGGGTTCTTAATTAAGTAATCAAATGCATATATATTTAACTACAAATATTTAAAAAAATTAGAAAATAAGTAAAAATAATTAGAAATAAGTTTATGTTTGTACTGTTTTTAATAAGAAATATAAGGCTTTTATTATTATTAAGCGTTTCTTGTGATATAATTATGTATGCTGCAATTATTATTTATGTTTTATTTTAATTTAAGTTTTGAGCTCTTTTTTCGTTAATTATAATATCTTTGTGTTTTGTTTTGTTTGTTGTACATACATATAATACAAACTGTGCTGTCTCAGTTTGTTATTGTTTTTGTGTTGAATAGTGGCGCACAATACGCCAATTTATGCTTACTGTGCTGTACATATCTACATCTCCATTCAGTTAATCTGAAATCTGATGTCATCTGGATACACAACAGTCACGACTAATTTTAAGACTGCAATCATCATTTGAAACCGAATTTTTGTACCACTTTTAAAACTACTTGGCAATCATTACAGTTGTTTCGGGTATTACGAGAATAACATACTGGGTACAAAGTAAATATGTTGAAACGGGGTACGCAAAAGAATAGTTTTTACTATAGAACTATTAATATAGTTCTATAGTCTCTGAAATTGTGAAACAAAATAGCACTTTTTCTACAGAAAATGTTTGCGGTCTCTTGACCAAATGTATTATAAAGCAGTTGTGCAATAAAGTTGTGCCTATAGTAAAAGTGGTTCGTAATAATGTTTACAGTGAACCCCTTTCGGCTTAGTATACCCTAGGCTTATACCCCGTAGAGCTAACTCTGAAATTATGAAAAAAAGCTATTCTATAGAAAAATAAATAAATATCGTAGGACATTACACACAGCGCCATCTGACCCCAAACTAAGCAAAGCTTGTACTATGAAAGTCAGATAACTGATAGAATACTTAAATACTTAAAAAGTCCATAGAATCTTGTTAGTGGTGACCTTTTGAGTAGATATAGTGAAAATCATTCACAGTGAAGATAAACAACAACAAAAAATTGTTATAGAATAATTACAAAAATTACACAATGATCCCCTGACGGCTTTGTACATCCTGTATAGGTTATAGTCCTGTATTTTGCGCGTGGGCATGTCTAGATAGCGTTACAATAACTTCATTGATAGCAAAACAGGGAAATAAGATATTATTATCAATAAAAGGGCTGTCCAATCTGAATGCAGCCCTATGGCTCATTGGTAGTATGTCTGCTTCAAGAGCTGTAGGGTGTGGGTTCGATTCCCACCCAGGGCAAGCATTTTGTGATATAAATAAATGATTGTGCTGTATCTGGGTGTACTGTATGTATTTACAATAAAAACTATTTAAGTATTCTTTCAGTTATCTGACTTTTGCTTAGTTTAGGGTCAGATGGCTCTGTGTGTAATGTCCTCCGAAATTTATTTATATATTAAATATTTATATCGGTAAGTCTATTTATTAACACTCATATTAATCTAGCACTATTAACTATACAGTCAATAAAGAAGCTATAGCAGCCGCCCGCACCTCTGTCTGTACAAGAAATACGTATTTCCGATAGTTTCAAATGAAAAGGAAAAAATTGTGAGGAAACCTAATAGTTCTTGAAGTTTGCTAACCCGCACTTGGTCACTGTGGTACACTCTTCCCACTTCTTCCCACAATAAACTGACACTCTTGCCCACGCCCAGTAGTGCGACAGCTTATAAAATAGTTGCGATACGTAATTACTCAGCCTCTTTTTGTTAAGATAAGAGTTTTCTTTTGAAGATAAGTCTGTTAGAGCACGCTTGCCTCGGAACATAATTAATTTGTCAAGAAATTAAATCAACTAGGTACTTACTTCGCAAAAACATCGATTGCGTTACCGATATTCAATCCGTAGCCCAGATCGCCCTCCTCACTTTCACACACGCCACAGCACAGCACTAGTAAAAAAAAGAAAAACATTATCTCTCGAAAATATCTTCCGGTCACGAAAACATTTTCTAAGGCGAGCGGTGTCACGCTTGGATGTGCTTAACAAACTGTCATTTTTTTCGACATTTCGCTAACATAAACAACAGTGTGCACTTGACCTGACAGATTAGTACGTTATCTCGATACGTCTGTTTAATTGTAATTTATTTACGCTTCCCAGTTAGCGAGAACGTATGTGAAATTGAATTGTCGATTTTGCGCTTTGCCATTACATCATTTAGTTTTCGAGTTCATTGCGTCATTAACGATATACTTTCCAGTTTTTACGTGTGAAGCTAGCTGCAAGAGATGCAAAAAAAAATATTACAAAACAATACATTTATCAACATCATCAGCCAAACTTATTCCACTACTGAACATAGGCCTCTACTAAGGCACACCACTCAGCAGCATTTTGCATGGTGGTAGGGTGCTTTCTAGTACTCGGCTGGCTAGCTACCACCCTCAAGTTGAAAATCTGTCGCCAAGCATCTAACGGTGTGTTCCGGCAGCCTCACTTGAGAGCCAGTTCCATTCCAGGCTAGGTGTGCTTTACCATCTTCGACCACACCGTCACTTAACATCAGGTGAGTTGTGGTCAAACACCTAGCCTGTCAGCTATATAAAAAAAAAAAAAAGCTGTGGCGGCCTTAGGGGGTGGCAAGCAGGGCAACCGCCCGGGGCCTCGCTCTTGCAGGGGCCTCGCATCCTCGTAGAAAAAAGTCTTTACCATATACCTATGAATGTGTATCTCGCACCTCGCACTTAACAAACCCCCCCCCCCTGAACACACGGTTTCATTATTAGTGCAAGCATGCGTTACGGTCATTCGAGCACTCGAACTAATTTTTCAGTAAAACGGACTCTAAGAACACATCTACATCGAGACTCATGGACTGCACTACGTTTCCGAATACTGTTTTCCACTTAGCTACACGCCTGCGTTGTTTGTTGGTTCAGCGACAGATATGACCAGTTCACTGTCACTTCAGCTTATTAACACGCTGAACTGTAAATACATACAATAAACACTTGATCTCATGATGATGATCGTTAGTTCTCTGGCTAAACTAATTCCTACTTTCAGGATATGATGCCCTCAGAGAAATGCAGAGCATAGCTCTTTCCTTTCGCTGAGCGAGTTTCAACTTATGGTTGGATGTTTGTTACTCTTTCACGCAAGAACTACTCAATGGCATTTTATGAAATTTGGTATGGACGTAGCTGCCACCCTGGATTAACACATAGGCTACTTTTTATCCCGAAACCATGTAGCGGGTAACACCGCGAAGCGCATCTAGCACATTATATTTGTAAACTTGATGCCTTTTTAGACAGATAGGGGAACCTATTTGGACCAAAAAGGCATAAGCAAAGATTAGACCACAGTTTGTCTGATGTTAAGCAACGACGCGGTTTAGAATGCACCACGCTTACCTAAAAAGAACTTACAGAACACACGTAATATACTTACTTTAATATACGTACTTTGAGAAACTCAGACTCCGGAAGACTCCAGAAAGGGTTTACAACCTCGCAGTGCGAATAAAAATATGGAGTAGAAGAGTCTAGTGCGCACTTGGGCTAGTGACGGATAAGACTTTGGTACGTTCCTCTAGCCATCCGGTAATAAAAAGGGACAGAAGGATCCAAGGCGTGCTGCTTCAAGGCACAAGTCCCGAAATGTTTCCGATACATGTGCGACCTCACGTCGATGCTCAAAACTCTGCAGCCGAGATTTGACTAGTGCACCTATCAGCCTCTTAGCCTCTCGACTAACTCCAGTGTCTCTGGTACAAGCACAAAGGCTAAAAATAGTTTAATAAAAAAAAATCTAAACCAAATTCATCAATCTGCTCTACATTTTTGTTTAATAAAGAACAAAAATCAAGGACGCATGAGACGTTGGTTTCAACCACGTTTTACAGATAACCCTGACCTGCCACAGAATAAATAACAGTAAACGATGTGAATTAACCCTTATCGCGAATAAATTGTTGTTAGATTGTATAGTAATAATAATTATAAATATATATCTAATAGTGCCTAATAAATATATATCTTTTTTTTTTGTGTGACATAATTGTAAATGTGCTAACGTTTTTATGTCAATAAATAATTTGAATAGTGCCTTACAATTTTACGCGCTATCCGACGGGAATAGCCGACTTTTCGGAACAAAATTAGTCGTGAGTGTTTCATTCAAGCAATTGTGATTTACCGCAAATAAAGACCGAAATAAATGCCAGTAGCTGTGATTTCACTGTAAAATTATGCTCCATTTGTCCATAAATGGCAAAAATGTATTTGTATGAAAATCGAACCACCTTAAGAAGTAACTACACATCAGATTTTCCGTGAAATGAGCTTATCACGGTAAAACCCAGACATACCTACCTACATCGTCACGGACTATCGTCTCCCCGATGTTGCGTATGTGTATGTTTTCACAACATATATTTTCTCTGTCTCTTTATTGAGGTTTAATTCAGGGCTATGAAAATGGTATAAGAATGAGATCGTTCTCGCCAATCAGAATCGTCAACAGCTTGAATTAACGTTATACCGATAAATAAAGGGAATAAATCATACATACACTAAAATGGAATTTGATAGGATGTAGGTAATATAGGTACACAATAATAATATAATATACTTATATACACCGTAGGTACACGTCCTACAACCTACATGTTCCCCATGTGCACACTAAGCGCTTTGAGTCCACAGTCTTTATTCGCACAGGTAGGACGTTGAACTCTTTGCCGGAATCTGTGTTTCCCGAAAAGTACAATATCAGTGTCTTCAAATCAAGAGTAAACAGGTTCCTTCTAGGTAAGCGTGTTCCATCTTAGACCGCATCGTTGCTTCACATCAGGCAGGATGTGGTCAAAAGCGAACCTAATCAATAAATAATATAGGGATCCCAATCTCAAACGGAGTCAGGTTACGGCTAATAAAATTAACTCGTATAAATATAACTTCGGCTACTTTGCTTCTATAAGTATAAACGAGTCACGTAGAGTAAAGTTGATAAAGGCAGTATCCAGCCGTTGACCCCGATTTCTTGATAAGGGAATTTAGGGCTGAGATCACGGGGTCTCACATAGCAGCAAAGACAATTCTTTCAAAAATAAGCGCCATCTATTGCTTTGACGTTATACTACTACGAAGTGGCCAATACAATGTCTAAACACAGACAGAAAGTGGCGCCATCTAGAAGATGGAAAACCTCGATTTAACGTATCTACCTAATACCGTTTTTTGTGTGGGATAATGTATATCTAGCTACTAATATGGGCATGCGTTTGACCGATTTTTATGATGAAAAAAGCTGTTCTATAGAAAAATTTCCTGATCTTTATAATTATGGGTACGTATCTTTCGGCTTAGTATATCAATAAATATTCAAGTAAAAATAAAATCATAAGTTATAGTCAAAAATCAATTTATTTTCTCCTTAATAATAACTATGATTCATTCGTAAAATATTTACATTCATTGAATTTACTTAATTAGTCAATACTAAATGCGTTGGCTGTGGAGAACGCATTCTATGTTCATTCATAATTATTTGAAATAATAAAATATGTATTTTCTGGCACATTATTTACAATTTAACTAATATTGCACTTAATATTTAAAAAAATGTTATAAAAAATACAGAATGGCTGTATTATTAAAAATAGAAACAATATAACAGGCGCCACGTGCAAAAAATAGTTGAAATTAGTTCTCGCCGCTAGATGGCGCAAAACTAAACATTCACAAATCAAGGCACTTTTAATGATTTATTTATAAAAATAATTCATCTAGTCGTTAAGTAGTACAAATTCAACTTATTTAAATAAAATAAAATTATGATAAATATGAAGATCACAATTTCGTTTTTTTTCTTAATGTTAATAAAAATGCAATTTATTTTAAATTCAGTGATGTATTTATTTGGTCATAAATTACCATTTTCTATGTAGTAATAAGTCTAGGTTGTTTATTTATCACTTACAGGCACAGTAAGGGCAGGTACGACATTTTGATCTGGTGCGAATATTTTGCTAATAAATGACGCTTTGTAATAAATTAATTCCACGCACTTTTGCTAGCGCAAGTTATGCCTGTCTTTCAAAATGTCACAAGTTGAAAATTAAACCAAATCTATCGTGATGTCATGTCTCACACATTTTAGCATAAAAATCTTAACAAAATATTATATATGACAAAGACAACATTACACGTTAGTTTCAGTTCCATTTACACGAGCCAGAGGCGCTGTTCAATTTTTCATACATTTTGGTGTCGAAACGTGACGAATTTTCATTATACAGCATGACTGGTGAGACACCTACGATATTCGAGGCCGTGATATTTAGCGATCATAATTATATCAAGAAAAAAATAACATTAAAAATAAATATTTACTGACTACTAGGTAAACTCGTTTTTTTTATACCGCGCGGACGCACGAGCTGGACGTTGTGAGGACGCCCGCACCAATGACGGGCGGGCGGGATAAGCACGTACTTGTCGCGTGATCAAAACATCGTTATCAACGTCGGGAGTGTATCCACGCTTCATTTATTTATAGGCAAATTTGGCCAAAAATTAAGTACCTAATTTTATTACATAATTATAACGAGAATCAAGTACCGCGAATTCTCCTTCAATATCGAAGGTGTCTCACCAGTCATGCTGTATTGTTTTACTCTTTGATATAAACTGAGAGTAAATTATGGTATAACAATACCTACATAATTCTGTTTAGTGACAATTCTAGTGACATTTACTTTTAGGTGGCATATATCTAGCAAAACATGTAGATCGCAGATCTACTGGAAGTGTTGGTGAATAGTTTTTCAAACTACTTACTGCGTATCGTGTTTAGTTATTATTTGGTGTACCTTTGTTTACAAATCCATTCGTTAACTAGGAATCAATTCACTAATGCTATCTACCACACTTAATACTAATTAAACTAAAACATATATACTTATTCGTCACATATTACTCTCCCATAACTTTAAATAATTGTCTATGACTTCTTCAAACCACTTTTTTTTCTTCGCGTCTTTGAATGCAGGCGCTAAAGTCTTTAATTCTAATTGTAATAAAGCTTCATTCCCTAGTAAAGAGTCTAGATTACGTAATAAACTTTGCTCTCCGTGCAGTTTCAGAAGGCTCGGGTATGAAAATATATAGTAGTGAACTCTGAGACGCTTTGTAGCCCAATTCTCTACGGTTTTGTTGCCACTGGCCACCTAGAAACAAGAGAACCATTAAAAAAAAACATTCAACTTTCTGCTTTAGTCATGAATGCAAGAATTGAATTATGAAAAATTGTGTTGTTGCAAGTATCATGAAAATGACGTCGAAGTA
Organism: Biston betularia; assembly: GCA_905404145.2. Classification (NCBI taxonomy): domain Eukaryota; kingdom Metazoa; phylum Arthropoda; class Insecta; order Lepidoptera; family Geometridae; genus Biston; species Biston betularia. The sequence continues at coordinate 7,455,155 of FR989882.1, read as the reverse complement.
TGTCGAAAGTTGCCATGACTTTGAAATAAACATGATTGGAAAATTAATAATGGTGCGCAAAATGAGACAAAAGATGACATATTAGGGAAACAAACATAATCTGATCGGTCATGCCCTGATTGAAAAACTATACTATTATAAAGAGGAAAGATTTGGTTGTTTGTTTGTATTGAATAGGCTCCGAAACTACTGGACCGATGTCAAAAATTCTTTCACCGTTGGGAAACTACACTATACCAGGGTGACATATTTTATCCCTGTATTACCACGGGAATGGGAACTACGCGGGAAACCGCGAAGCATCCGCTAATATTAAATAAATTAGTTGAATAAGTAATAACTATTATTAAAATAAATGGAAATATATTTTGTCATCGTTAACAATTTCAGTTGCCATAACTAGAACGAAATTTGTATTAAAAACTTTTTTTTTCATAATATAATTATTGTTGTTATTGACACACCCCGTCTGTTCAATGATCGCTTTTAGCGATAAGATCGCCAGTAGTTACGATACTTATTTTTATTTTTCTACTATTTTTTTAGGTAAGTACGTAATCTGTGGTGTAAACTTATATTAAATATAGAGTTAATCAATCAATATAATTCCTAGATATTCAATTTATTTTAAGTTTATTATAAAATAAATTCCGTAAAGTAAATAGCACGATTACCTTTATCTGACCTATGTGTTTCGCGTGCCACGGCGAAAAATATCCCTCTAGTTCCTTAGCAGTAATATCGGCCACTCCTTTAGTCTTTAGTCTCTCTTTTATCATAGAGTACGCAGTTCTAGAGAATACAAACACCTGAAGTGAGAGCACACAACCATAAAAATTTGCAAGTAAATTTATTTCTTATTTATTAAAGAATATGACGCGGCCAAGGTTTACTTTTCAAATATTAAAAACGGGTTTGTTTCATAAAAATAAATTGCTCTCGATATCATGTCCTTGGTTTTTGGTCATGACTTTTTAAATATTTTTACAAGCTTATTTTTAACTTGCAATGTTAGTTTGTTTAGATTAAATCTTGCCGAGTTAGAACCTCTTACATTTATCCGAAGGAGGTTAAACTTATCGTATTGGTAAACGCATCTTTATGGCTAGTATGGCTTCCTTCTATATCCAAGACTGGCTTCAGACGAAGAAACTCTTCAACGGTCAACAACAATGATCCGATTTTTTGTAAAAAAGTTTTTTTTATCATTAATGTATTTCATCTATATATTTTAGTCGAATAAGCAATAAGTATGACTATATGCGAACCTAAGTTTCTATTTTGTTATTTTTATGTAACTCCAATATTGGTAAAAAAAAGTTGTTGATTCGTTCACAATACCTTTCTTTGGAAATCAATTTTTTTTTCTGGTACCAGCTGCCAATGTAATGAATGGTTTTGATAAGGAAACAATACGTTCTAACAAATGTCAATAGTAGTAGCAAGCAAAAAAGAGCATATAGATGTATTTTTAATGTTGATCATGAACCAAATGAAATGGCTTTATGTGATGTGAAATGTTTGTAGCAAAGAATTATGACTTCTGATGATGGGAAAAGCAAACCCGTCTCCAAACTTGTGATTGCTCCTTCATAAAAACTAGGGATTGGCCTGATTCAGTTCTTAAGCCTGCAGGAAATAGAATAGAATTGTACTTGCGTCAGTATTCAAAATGCGAATTACACATTTTTACGGATCATTCTACAGAGTTATACATTCTACTTCTGCAAAGGGCTTTATGTTTTGTTAGTTCAGAATATAGCTCATAGTTCAGGCCACCAAGTTAAGCTGTTCATCAAAGAAATAAACACAATAAATCTTTTTTTCGACAACTTTTTGATATTGGCACTGTACATGGAGAGAGTGGTTTGTCGTGCTTGAATTTATAATCTGTGTTTTGTAGCGATGATAGCTCAGTGGTCAGCGCCGTCGGTTCGCATGCCGAAGGGCGTGGGTTCAACCCCCAACAATGATCTTAAGCTGCCGGTGAAGGAAAACATCGTGAGGAAACCACAGCATGGTGGTAGGGTACTTTCTAGTACTCGGCTGGCACCCTCAAGTTGAAGATCTGCCGCCAAGCATTTAACGGTGTGTTCCGGCAGCCTCACTTGAAAGCCAGTTCCATTCCAGGCTAGGTGTGCTTTACCATCTTTGACCACACCATCACTTAATATCAGGTGAGTTGTGGTCGAACACCTAGCCTGTCCACCATAAAAAAAAAAACTGTAGGCTCAAAGCCAAAATACATAATTATATAACGTGAAACCAAGATGCTAAGGCCTGAACAATATTATTCCGAAACATGTCGTGATTGTTAGTAAAAAATCCGCGACATTGTTTCTTTGTGTCTGTAGATTTACTCTATTTTTGACGATCAATACGTCTCATTAAATAGAATCGATAAAAGTGTCGTTGTGTCGACATCGTATTGTAGTACACAGCATGTACCTACTTATAATCGAAACACAGCATATCTATTTACATATAAAGATCATCATAAATACGAGCAAATGTATAAACACAGTCATCAGCCAACACACGTAAGTAGATATTGAAATAGCCAAGAACAGAATCAGGCGCAACCCTAGTTCCCAATCGAACCTTGACCGCGCCGACATGCTCCGCAAAGAATGGGGAGAAGAAATTCTTCATCTCATTGGGAGGGATGTCCGAGATCCCTCGGGACTTGACTCGCTCCTTGATTCGGGAATAAACCGACCGGGAGAACACAAATACCTGGATAATGGCGACACATGGGTTACTTTGTTACTTATGTATGTCAGATATAAACTAAATTAAACAGAGTTAACTTTCGAATCAGCCCTATTTTTTACAAACTGTCTAACTGTCAAAACTGTGTAACTGTCTCATTGTAAGAAGGATAAGGTCATAGTCCACCACGCTAGCCAAGTGCGGGTTGGCAGACTTCACAGATCTCCGAGAACATTTTTTTAAGAACTCGTTGATATGTAAGTTCCCTTACGATGTTTTCCTTCACTGTTTAAAGTCAGCGGCAATATGCACATAACTTAGAAAATACAGAAGTGCGTGCCGTGGGATTTGAACCCATTACCTCCAGATTGGAAGCCAGATGGTTCCCCTACTAGGTTGCCGTATCTTCTACCGAAACTTCTTCTATATACCTAATGTGTCTGTACAAGTACATACCTGTACGCTGAAAATATTTGAAATTATTTTGAGCCAATTGTTCCGGTTATAATTATGTAGGCATTGTTGCTAATGGAGAAATGCAAGATATTTGAGATTTTGCTACAAAGTTAAAGTTTAAGATCAAAGCGTTGCCTAACCCTGAAGAGCAGGAAGCCCGCCAATGCTTTTGGAGTTGAAGTTGCCCAAAGACGACAGAAAACTTTTACCATCAGGTGGGCCGCTTGCCTGCATGTTGCCATTTTTGCTGTCATACTACAAGGCAAATATCTCCATTCTACGAGAACTATTGCTTTCCAATCGATACAGTGATGATACAATGGGACTTGGAACTTGCTAAGTCCAGTCCACATTATGGTTTTGTTCCTCAGTAGTTTTAGCACAGAGTCCAGTCCAATTTTATTGCTGGTCTTCTACACACTATCGACTAATTCAACAGCCTTTGTTTTGTACATCGCTACCCATCTTAAAAACAGTATTTATCAACAAAAATGATGTAGCATCACGTACCTGGTACAAAGAGTTACCCGTGATATAGGATGCTATATAATGGGAGCCATATTTCCTAATGAAGTCGGCTACTGATGCCGTATCGCCCAGAACAGAGTCCTGTATCGCATCAAACACGACGTCTTCGACTGATATGTTTGGGGGTAGATCTTTCAACTTGGCTGTCTCGCGGAACCTGGAAGATTTTGAGAAGGCAATAAGCTTAACAAGAAAAAAGGAGAGAAATAGAAATTGTGAACGCTTCTTGATTTCGGATGCCATTCATGATTAATTTTTTTTAATGGTTAACCATTTAAGACATGCTAGGTGTTTGACCACAGCTCGCTTGATGTTATGTGATGGTATTGTAAACACACCTAGCCTGGAATGGAGCTGTTTCTCAAGTGACGCTGCCGAAACACCGTTAGATGCTTGGCGGCAGATTGAGCGTGGTAACTACCCAGCCGAGTACTAGAAAATACCCAACCACCATGCTATGGTTTCCTCAAGATGTTTTACTTTACCGGTAGCTCAAGCTTATTGTTGGGGTTTGAACCCGAGGGCGTGTGTTTAAACTGTGAACTGACCACGCTATGATCGTTACAAAAATATATTTCTTTACACATTCTGTAACTTCCAAACTGTTGGTTGTATTTTATGGGTATTTTGATAACCATTTCTAAAATACAAGAAGGTACTATCGTTCTTAAATGATAATGCACATAGTCAAGGTAAACCTAGTATAGTTACTAATTTGTTTGGCTAAGTATTAAATGGCTTAGTCAAACAAAACGCTCTCGTGATGGTAAGATAGCGTCTGATAACCTATTACATGGATTACCAAGATTATACTTGGTGGTAGATCCCCTTAGTGGTTCAAACATTACTGTGTTCCGGTTTGAAGGGCACTGCAGCTAGCGAAATTACAGAACTGTTGAGACTAACCTAACTAACTACTAAACTAAACTACCTAAACTAAAGACTAACTAGATAGATTAACTAAACTAAAATCTCAAATTAAAGAGCGCCTTAGCAGCGATGCCCTGGACTTTCTTTTGCTACTCAAAGTTCTGTGTATCACTGCCATCGTCATGAGCAGGCGTTATCTCTTACAATCAGGAGAGCGTCTCGTTCGTCTCATTAATTTTTACATAAAAAAAACCGCTGTCCTGATGGTAAGATAGCGGCTGATAGTCTATTAAAATATTAAAGAATTGGTTCAAGAACAATATCCTGGGTCTTACCTAGACACTCTGACCAGTACGTAGCAGTGGTCTCCGTTGATGAAGGAGGAGTTGATGCCCAGGTTCCGCGCTATAATGTCATTTGGCCACCCAGCAGTGAACGCACGCCAAGGACGTTCTAACCTGAAATTAGAATAGAACAATCATAGAGCATAAAGTTAATAATTCCATGATCATCATAATTATGTTCGACTGTATGTTTTTTCGCTTTTGTTTGTTGTTTGATTGACCTAGTAGTAGGTATCCGCCAACGTTAACGTCACCACCGTCACCGAATGCTTCTAATATAATATAGATAATTACCCACTGGCTAGTAGGCACACACCTTTCAAAACTAAAGTCTCTAAAATAGGCCTGCAGCAGTTGCTTCAAGTTATCGCAGAACTCCATGTGGAAGTCTCCATCGAAGATTGCTTTGGCCTGCCGCGGCTTGGGAGCCACCGCATACCGTTCGACGTCGCGGAACACGCTGACGGTGGGTTCTCGGAAAACCCAGCCCTCTGTGTCATTGCGGGGTACCACGCGCATACAGATGCTGAGGTAGCCATATCTGAAATTAGAAGAAAGAGCATTTGTTTTTATCATGTTCACGATATTAGACCTCTCGTAGATTACTGTGGGGAATCTGCAATACGAACGCCGAATTCTCTTATTTGCATATTTGGGCGACGATTACCAGAAAAACTTTGCAAATACATACCTAGTTCAAATACCTATTATGAATAAAATCATTCAAGTGCCTTGTAAAAATTGAAGTAAAATTTAACTCCGACTGGGTGAATTTAGTTAAAAGCGCCATCTGTGATAGTTGATAGTTCAATGTTGTCTTACACTGTACATAGATGGCGTTTTTTAACCTGTTGCAAAAATGCAGCAAGAGCGATCAGATCATGAGGTCTCGGTTCCGCTAAAATTACTAGCTTAAATATTCTTCGCGAAATTTATCTTGTACGCTACATATTAGTCCCATATTTCAGTTTAGCTACAAATTCATGAGTTATGGAATGGATTTGGCCACGCTTAGTTCGAAGTCGGTGCTGATAGCAGTGGCCAGTCCTACTACCATCTTTTAGTCGTTTTAATGAGCACTCACGCCCATGCCGATCCCCACACCCTAGCGAAGCACCTCATGTATCGTTGAAAGCTTTGTCCACGCCTATATTTGACTCGCACCGTCCTATCATACCCGCTCTGGAAACGTACCTCATAAATATGTTGATGGCTTTGCCCACGCCCAGCTCGGAGTCAGTGGTGGTGGCGGCGCACAGTGCTACCGCCAGCAGCAGCACTGAGTGCGTCCGCACCATCACACACGCACACCAAACCTGGAACAAGTCATATAAAGTAACTAACTAGAGTACTAGTAACTTAGTTCAAAGGGGCTTATCGAGCCTCGGTGCATTTTTCTAAGAGATATTATAATATAGAACAAAGCCGAACCATTATTTATTAAACAAAATAAAAAATAGCAATTAATTAATAAAGAACAAAGCAATATTTCAGAGACCACATAAAATGTATTTAGAAAATGCACAAAAAGATTCTCTCCGGCGGGGAATCGAACCCCGGTCTCCCGCGTGACAGGCGGGGATACTTACCACTATACTACCGAAGACTTACAAATTCGGTCGAAATTTGTTTACACTACGAAAATATAATTGGTAATTTGACATGATAAAGTCATTTTTGTAATATAGCAATAAATTATTATAATAATTATTTATAAAATTTAATAGTCATCATTTTGTTTATCAAAATCAACCTTGATAAAAAGATTAAAAATATAATGACATTTATCATTAAAATTGATTAAAAAAATCAATTTTATTTTTTAAACTTGAAAACGTTATTAATTTATATCAAATTTACAAATAAAACAAAATCATAAATAAACATTGAGATGAACACATCATTTTATTTGAGATTATAAAATGTCTAATCCTAAAAAAAAACAATACCTTTTTTGTTTAGATACGGGCTAACATCTTTTTTATCTTGTGTGACACGACTCATAAACTATTTATTGCACCTTTTATACAAATTTTAGAAATAAAACTAAACAAATATTTTAAATAAATAAATAATAATTGGACAAAGACATGCTTATGTAAGACATGTTTCAATCGTGCTTTATTTCCATTCTAAACATAAGAATTAAAAAAATCAAAAGGATTTGTCAGAAGTGGGATTCGAACCCACGCCCTCAGAGAGGACCAGAACAACTCAACCTGTTATTTGCAGGCAAGGGTAACCTTGAGTCTGGCGCCTTAGACCGCTCGGCCATCCTGACACTTGTAAGCGTCGACGAAATAAGCAATCGCATGACAAACGTAAATTAATTCCCAATCAATCGTCTAGATGGCGCTATAAGTACTTTATACGTAGCATTTTAACCCTTTAGTAACATTGTTACAGATTATAATTGTAACAATTCTTTTCTATTACACCCAACGCATTTGGGTACCTCAGCTAGAAGAATTCCTCAGTAGGGATAGGACATAGGAATATTAGGAACACATACGAGTAGGTACATAGGAAGAATATAGTCGATTTTGTGTGTATTGTTTTTGCGTCGGAATGCAGACATTGTTATGAATTTATCGTGTCTGTCAATTTAAAGCACCCAAACGGCTGAACGGACTTTTATTTTGAAAGGTGACTTGACTTGATCGAGATAATAGGAACATTATTTAGATATTTTGTTTTTTATTCATAATTTATATGATTATAATCAGTGTTTTAATATTCTTTGAATGATTTTATATTTGTAATGTTATTACGGAATTGGACTTGTAACATTGGTGTTATCAATAAAATATTTGTTATTGTATTTGAATGGAACATTTTCCGCAACTTTAGTCGTAGTATAGAAAATTGGTATTCCATAACAGGCCGGCGCGTTTTTTAAATGTAGGAACTTATTTTATAGTTGAATCAAGGCATCATCTTTTCCATCAAATCTGAGCATCTTAGATATTACTTAGGTACCAGCGTCACAAGCCCTTGACACGATTCAAGAAAACGAAGTTACAAAATATCGACAAGCGAGATTTCATTACAATATTACAATGGCGTGTTAAATCTCTACAGATAAATCCATTACACGAATATAATTACTGAAGATTCTTAATTAGACTTCATTTGCAATTTAGAGTGGCCGTTACGTAATATGATTACTTTATTATTTAGGTACTCTTTGATGTACCACTACAATTAGGTAGGTATGTTTCGCGTATTGATCTACTGGGTATTTGAAACTGTGAATCCAAGCTATACTATTATAACAGCCCCGTTGGCTCATTGGTAGTACATCTGCCTTGAGAGCTGTAGGGCATGAATTCGATTCCCACTCAGGGCAAACATTTTGTGAATAAACAAATGTTTGTTCTGTGTAGAATTTACAAAAAAAAAAGTATTTATGTATTCTATCAGTTATCTGACTTCCATCACACATGCTCTGCTTAGGAAAGATTAGATTGTTTGTAATGAATAGGCTCCGAAACTACTGGACCGATTTCAAAAATTCTTCCACCGTTGGGAAGCTACGCTATCCCCGGGTGACATAGGCTGTACTTTTTATCCCTCCTCTCCTCCCGTGAACCGCGAGGCGTCCGCTAGTCATTTATAAAGATCATATGTTCAGGCGACATCATCATCATCAGCTTAATTGATGCTTGACAAATGGGTCTTACTAACTTTTACAGATCCGATTGATTTGAAATTTGGTGTAGGTACTGTTACATGGAGTGAAGATATACGTAGGGACAGCTGGCGGTGGGTGGAAGCGAAAAGCCGAAGATCGGGCTGAGTGGCGTGTCTTGGGAGAGGCCTATGTCCAGCAGTTGATTAAGCGGTTTGATTCCACTTTTTTCATGCGTACCGCTAGACATTGGAATCTGCTGCCCGAGTGGGTGTTCCCCAATGAATATAGTCTGGGTACCTTCAAGTCGCGAGTGAATCGGTTTCTTCTAGGCGAGCGTGCTCCACCATAGACCGCATCTTCGCTTAACATCAGGCGGGATGGCGGTCAAACGCAAGCCTATCTACTATAAAAAAATAAAAAAAAGTTGACTACAAAAGGCTGATGATGAGAGTTACATTACTTTACTATTATTTTGTATGTATATATAGTATATTAAAGATTTCTATGACGTATAAAAAAAAAGAAAGAACGAAAGAAAATCATTTTTTTTTTTCCTAACAATACACTAGACACAACAACAGATAAGTACAAACAAAACACACAAATAAAAAGATACACAAGTATATAATCCGGTCTCTGGTTATTAAGTTGCTGGTGTCGAGAGTTTTGAAATTTTAATTTATACCTATTACTTTAGTTTTTGTTAAATAAGAAATAGGCTTACGTTTGACCGCCATCTCACTTGATGTTAAGTGATGATGCGGTCTAAGGCAGCCCGTACACGTTCCGCGCGATCCGCGATCAATAATCGCGATCCAGATTGATCGTGTACGAAGCGGATTGGCAGCCCGTACACGTTCAATTTGGATCGCGATCATTGATCGCGGATCGCGGATCGCGGATCGCGCGGAACGTGTACGGACTGCCTAAGATGGAGCACGCTTGCTTGCTTGTAAAGTGAAGTTGTGTTGCAAATGAAAAGAAAAGCCACTATAAATCAGTATACTTATGCCTATTGGGACAACTATATCCATAGTGAGCAAGGCTCAACTTAAACTGGTCGTTTTACGTAAATATGATAAATAGCTTATCGATGAAACTTATTATACTATTATTTATAACAAGAGAATTTTATTTATTAAACAAAATAAAAAATACCTTAAATTATACTATTTACAAAATGTATACAAAAAACTTAGTGGAAAAAACCGTCAGAGGAGGGATATGTGGCCAGAATGCTGGCAACATTGCCACGCTGGATGGCAATGCTTAGCTTTTGACCAAAGTAGATACCAGCATTCTGCTCTGAAGCCTCCTCTAGACGTTTGGCCAGGTCCCGATACAGTTCGAGAGCGGCCGGCCCTCACAGACCTAAAGTCTCAACCCCAAACGGCACAAAAAGATACGTTCTATCCAAATAACTATAAAAACTATTAAAAAAACTATTATTAATTTAAATTAACTTAAAATTTACTTTAAATTTACTATTTATTTAATAAGTCGTTTTACTGAAGGTGGGCAGTTAGTTTCGATTAGATTTCTACCACGAATCAATCGAATACGCGAGTGAAGACGTAGGCAGCAGCTAGATAGTAATATTGCCTCCAGTATTTAGGTGAAATGATAGAACCAGTATTATTTCTGTGCCTCTGGTTATGCAACTCCAATGCACTACTTTTAGTCGTGCATGAAGTTTAACTCGACACTACTCATTTTAACTTAATCATTACTTAACCAGCGTTTTGCCCCGGCTTTGCACGTGTGTTTATTGTGGCGACTTATTTACAAACAAGAAAAAAATTGTGTTACGGGGTGACTAACCCCCTTTAAATTTAAAAAAGATAAAAAAAAACTCATTTACAAACCTATTAATTTCTCTACTTATAAAAATCTGAACATTTTTGTTTCAGATTAACATTGTTTTTAACCGACTCAAAAAAAAAGGAGGTTCTCAATTCGACAGTATTTTTTTAAAATGTTTGTTACGCGATAATTTCGCTAATTATGATTGATGATTCTTATTTTCATAGTAGTCATACTTCAGAGGTGGTCGCATATACATATATAAATTTTATCGAAATCGATTGAGCGGTTTTTAAAAAATCAACCAAAATAAAAAAAAATTGTATACATCGATGATATTTTCGTTTACTCTGAAACCTTGCTGTTTCATTGGAGCAGTGCGTTTAGTTGGCCTAAGGGTCATGGAGTCGGTTTTTTAATTAAAATTTTGTATTATTTTTGAGCTTGTTTGATTTGAAAAATATTGTTATAGGCGTAATGTACAAAAGAATCCTTTAAAAAAAATTAGTTAAAGTGAACAATTTTGTTCCTGATTAACGTTGTTTCTCGTGAACATGTTCGATTTGGAAAACAATTAAACGTGGCCGAAAGGTAACTTGAGTAATAAGTGTAACTTGGGTCGTTGCGACAACTTCGTCACGTGTCCGTTTCTCAAGTTATTTGTAAGAACGACTCAAAGTTAGGGAGCTTGATAGCTTAGTTTGATAAGGCACGTCGTTTAACTTGAAAGTCACCTGATTTGTTAGTATACTTTCATATATTTAAGCAAGTGACATAAAAGTATCTAAGACTTACTGAAAGAAAAAAAGCGGACGTATTTAGCTAGAATCTACAAAAAATGCAATTGGATCACTAAAAGTTTAACAATAAACTTAAACTTAGATGCTTGGCGGCAGATTTTCAACTTGAAGGTGGCAGCTCTCCAGCCGAGTACTAGAAAGTACCCTACCACCACGCCTTCCTCACGATGTTTTCTTTCACCGGCAGCTCATGATCATTGTTGGGGTTTGAACCCACGCCCTTCGGCATGCGAACCGGCCGCGTTAACCACTGAGCTATCATCGCTACAAAGCCATTCTGTCTGTATTAATAGATCTTGCAAGGGATGCAAGCTTCAAGTGCTGGTTATTGGGTGTCGAGTAGCTGATGATGCTTTTAACGTATCATTTAACAAGTGGCGCTGAGATATCTGTTGTTCGCAGCTGGTACAAATTTTTTAAGGAATAAAGTTTCATAACTTGACAGCCCTGTTGGTTCATTGGCAGTATGTTTACTCCAAGAGCTGCAGGGCGTGGATTCGATTCTCAAACAGGATAAGCATTTTGTGGTATAAAAAAAATTGTGTTCTATATTTGTTTTAAGTATGTATTTACAAAAAAAAAGTACATACATATTTAAGTATTCTATCAGTTATCTGACTTCCATAGTACAAGCTTTGCTTAGTTTGGCATCAGATGGCTCTGTGTATATCCCACGATATTTATTTATCTACACTATTACTATAAAGAGGAAATATTTGTACTTTTGTATGTTTGTAACGAATAAACTCAAAAAATACTGGACCGATTTAAAAAATTCTTTCACTGTTGGGAAGCTACACTATCCCCGGGTGACATAGGCCACTTTTTATCCCTGTATTCCCACGGGAACGGGACCTACGCGGGTGAAACCGCGAGGCGTCCGCTAGTTTATAATAATAGCAACACTTTCCTTGCCAATCTGAGACGCTATCTCAAGTGAACCAATATCAATAATCCAAATGCACTTCAATTAAAATACATGTCCGTTGCAACATCTCCAAAACTCGAGTGCTCTATTGGGGTTAATTAAGTACGCATTTGGATCTTAATTGGCACTTTAGTGCATATTTGTGCGCTATATTGTGTTTCTAACCACAGGATGTATGTAATTTTGGGTTTCAAAGGGTTACAAAACTATAATTTGTTCAGGAATCCTTTTTCTTTTCTTTCGTTTGGGCGTCGCATTTGCTCAAAGTTTTGTGTATCGCTGAAATAGTCATGGACAGGCGTTATCTCTTACCATCAGGAGAGCGTTTCCTTCGTCTCATTAATTTTTACATTAAAAAAAAAATGCAATTGTCATGCAACGTTCGATCTTGTTTCTTCACACTAGAGCGGGTGGAATCTGATTTCTTTTCTGGCATTAGGCGCGCTTTTGTATAGAGAATACCTAGTCCGAAAGATTCCTACAACTCGACAGGTGGATGGAAGAAGATCTCAATATACCTACATTCTACATCCTACAAGTGTGTTAAATGTCAACAACATTCCGCTCGCATACGGCAGTATCACTATTTAATTACCATATCCAATCTAATACAGTTTATGACTACAGTATGGGTAGGTATGTATTAGTTCCTAGAGCCAGCAGTAGATATGAGACGGGTGTCATGTTTCTGCTATCGAGCAGCGCGACAATTTCTGAGTACAAATTCATTAAAAAAATTATCATCTATTTTATTTTGTTATGGTTGACAAGTTAAGAGTTGAGTGTATTTTTTTGTACTAGGTTGGCTAGCTACCACCTTTTAAGGTGGTTCGATTTCCATACAAATAATTTTTTGCCATTTATGAACAAATGGAGCATAATTTTACAGTGAAATCACAGCTACTGGCATTTATTTTGGTCTTTATTTGCGGCAAATCACAATTGCTTGAATAAAACAGTAGATTATTATTAGCATAATCTATTGTTTTAATAAAAATCATAAATTCATAAATTTGATTTTGTGCACGCTGTTTACTTGCCATATACAGCATGACTGGTGAGATACCTACGATATTCAAAAACGTGATATTTGGCGATCATATACGAACACCGTCGCGGGTCGAACCTGGACCAGATTGGCACATGACCGAGGCAGATGACGTGAAAAGAGAGAGGCCTATACCCAGCAGTGAGATAAAGAAGGCTGTGGATGATGATGATGATACAAACAAAAAAAAAATATTATCTGACTACTAGGTAAACTTAACCGAAAGTTATGTAATCAATTACGCAACGCATGGACACCGCGCGAACGCACGAGCTGGACGCTGTGAGGACACTCGCCCCGACTTCGGGCGGGTGGGACAAGTATGCACTTGCACGTGTTCAAAACATAGTTATCAACGTCGGTAGTGTATCCACGCGTCAGTTATTTACAGGGAAATTTGGGCAAAAATTAAGTATCTAATTGTATTACATAATTATATAACAAATACAAATACAAATACAAATAAATTTAATGGTTCATCAAAATAGTACAGGTATGTATAGTAACCCTGCCTGCAGCTGTAGCCTTCGCTGTGTTGCTGCAGACAGTGTCTTCCCACTAAGGTTTAAAAAATAAAAAACATTGAACACATTAACTTAAAAAAACATAAATGATTTTCGTTATGAATTTACATATTTATGCGTGTGCGTAACGAGAATCGAGTACCGAGTACTCTCCTTCAGTATCGTAGGTGTCTCACCAGTCATGCTGTATAGGTAATATAACTGACATAAATGCTTGATATTGATCACATCGCGTCGCGTCATGCGTAAGTAGAAGTAGTGTGTGTAATATATGTAGTAGTGTGTAATGGGCTTTAAAATGACGTCACATGTACAATGACCGTTAAACATAGCATCACGCTCCCGACTGGCCGCCTTTAGCCATAACAAAAACACTCTTTAAGAGTCAAACTATCAATTACGGATGCAAATGAAGCGGCTAATGTATGTGGTACAGCAATTACCCGCTGTGGAACTAATTTTGAAAATATTTTTTACTTTTTTTACATTTGATGTTAAGTGACGGTGTGGTCAAACACCTAGCCTGTCAAACATTTAAAAAATATATCAGACTGAATTTCTCCAGGTATGGGCTTCTCTATATTCTCTCAAAATACAAATACAAATATTTAATTTTTATTGATAACACCAATGTTACAAGTCTCTGTGGCAGTCATTGAATCATGGTAGGTAGTTGAATTGATTACCTAACCACTGTTGGTCCATCGTTCTTGTGCTGTGGGCGTATTTACGGATTACGGACCTTATAACCGTGACTCAGTCACTCTCACATGTTTACTCGATCCTGTAGATCAGGACTGACCAAACAACATATCTTTGCGGGCTAATCAAATTTACTGCAAAAGCTGGCGGGCCGCATAAAAAATATTTTCAGTTTTCAAGTAAAAAAAATAAAATATTTTTCATCATACCTACGTTTATTGGTTTATTTATCTTTAACAATCATAATATCGAATATCAATTGTCGCTATGTCCAGTATGGACACAAATATTGATTATTATAATTATGTACCTACAAAGAATTTTATCATCCACTATTTTTGACAGCGCCGTTGGTTCATTGGTAGTATATCTGCCTTGAGAGCTGTAGGGTGTGGGTTCGATTCCCACTCAGGGCAAACATTTTGTGAATAAACAAATGTTTGTTCTGTATCTGGGTGTTCTGTATGTATTTTAAGTATGTATTTACAACAAAAAAAAAGTATTTATGTATTCTATCAGTTATCTGACTTCCATCACACAAGCTCTGCTTAGTTTGGGGGCAGATGGTGCTGTGTGTAATGACAGGACATTATCATGTGCCGCATGCGGCCCGCGGGCTGTTGTCTGGACAGCCCTGCTGTAGATGAAGTGTATTTCCAAACAGTGTAACTGTACAGATCTCTTATATTGTCTATACTACTATAAAGAGGAAAGATTTGTTTGTATTGAATAGGCTCCGAAACTACTGGACCGATTTCAAAAATTCTTTCACCGTTAGGAAGCTACACTATCCCCGGGTGGCATATACTTTTTATCCTTGTATTCCGACGGGAACGGGAACTACGCGGGTGAAACCGCGAGGCGTCCGCTTGTAGAATATATACATATATATACTTATAGATATACATATTACATAAACATTAAACATATATTAAGAAGATAGAGCGAATTGCAAGTTTATTTTAAAAGGTGCAGCTAAACTCTACTCTTGAAAGCGTCGTGTTTGAGTCCTCTGTATTTCATATCATAATTACATATATTAAAATGATCTTCAGTCCATAAAAGTCCAACTAAAAAAAACAACAATCTTGCGCTGACCCACCCGAAGGTCGTCAACCGGTTCTACTTCATATCATTTCAATACTGTTTCACTTTCAACACGAACGAGAATAACAATGGGCTGTAATACATTTTTCTTTCATTAAACGATGTATAGGCAAAGGATTGCAAACGACTAGCATTGTCTAACTCTATGTGTGTTAAATAGGTACGAAAACAACTAGGGAATTAAACGGGGATATGTTCAAAAATAACATGACCTACGGAGCCGAAACGTGGACACTCGCAGCGGGTATGGTCCGTAAGTTCAAAGTCGGAGTTTTGGCAGGACCGCAGGAAGAGTCGTGTCGCTCCGTTGTATGACTGATACGGACTGGACTTGACTAAGACTGGACTTTGACTATAACTAGCTACAAGGACACATATTTAACTTTTGAAACTTGAAAATATATAAATACTTGACACTGGCAAATGCTAAAACGCGACGCCAAAACCAAAGAAAAAAAAAAGTTCAAAGTCGCTCAGCGAGCTATGGAAAGAGCTATGCTTGGCATTTCTCTGAGGGATCGTATCCGGAACGAAGTAATTCGCCAGATAACTAAAGTCATTGACATAGCTCAGCGTATTAGCAAGCTGAAGTGGCAATGGGCTGGACATATCTGTCGCAGAACCAATAACCGCTGGGGTAGACGTGTTCTAGAGTGGAGACCGCGCATTGGCAAGCGTAGCGTAGGACGCCCTGAGGCTCGATGGAGTGACGATATACGTAGGACAGCTGGCGGTGGATGGAAGCGAAAAGCCGAAGATCGGGCTGAGTGGCGTGTCTTGGGAGAGGCCTATGTCCAGCAGGGGACTAATATAGGCTGATGATGATGATGATGATGAGTTAATGATTGGATGTGAGCATCTTATACAGGGCTGACAGACTCAAAATTTGGTATTATGTTACTGGTGTCGGAAGCATTTTAAATTTTAATTTATACCTACTTACAAAAAAAAATAATTAATTTACAAAATTTTAAAATATCAAAATGTCAATAATCTGATAGTCAAATAAATAATTAATAATTAAAATGACAGAATGAAAAAATAATAAAAACATACATAGGAGCAAACATAGAATTAAATAACAATTATTAAAAAAACCAATAGCAAAGAAACAAAATGTCAACAACAATAATAATAAAAGTCAATAAATAATAATTATCAATTTTATAAGTAATCATTACTTCAGCTTGTATCGTTAAAATTTTGTAATTTTTTTTTTTTTTTTAATGTAATAAGTAATGAGACGAGACGCTCTCCTGATGGTAAGAGATAACGCCTGTCCATGACCATCGCAGCGATACACAGAACTTTAAGTAACAAAACAAAGCCTAGGGCATCACTGCTTTGGCGCTCATTACTTTGAGACTTTTGATAGAGTTAGTCTCAACAGCCCAGTAATTTCGCTAGCTGCAGTACCCTTCAAACCGGAACACAGTAATGCTTAGCGGCAGAATAACTGGTACAGCGGTGGTACCTACCTAGACGACCTCCTGCTAAAGAGATCTACCACCAAGTAAATTGTACCACCAAGTAAAAAAATTTGTACGCCCTAGCGGGTGAGGATATGTGAACTATACCATACATATAAGACCTGTGTGCAGTTCTGTAAATGGACACTGCACCATATGTTACAAATAAATGAATCTTGAATCTTGAATCAAATACATAAACACAGGGTTACGAAGAACGATAATATTAAGCCATAACGAAAACCTTACATTCATTTTTATGAACACATATAAATTAAAAATAAAAAACGTCCAAGCGCGAGTTGGATTCGCGCACTAGAGTTCCATACCATTATCTATAAAACGGCAAAAAAATCACGTTTATTTGTCTGAGAGCCCCCTTAAATATTTGTTTTATTCTGTTTTTTAGTATTTGTTGTTATAGCGGCAACAGAAATGCATCATCTGTGAAAATTTCCACCGTCTAACTATCACAGTTCATGTGATACAGCCTGGAGACAGACGGACAGACAGATAAACGGACGGACAGCAGAGTCTTAGTAATAGGGTCCCATTTTACCCTTTAGGTAAGGAACCCTAAAAACCTTCCTCGAATAAACGCTGGGTACATACAGTAAAATTCGTTACGTGTTATAATATTTTATTGTTATTTAAAAAACCGACCGACTTCATTCCGAGTGAATAGGTATCTTCTAGGTCTACGTGCTTCATCTTCGACCACATCGTCGCTTACCATCAGGCGAGTTGGTGGTCAAACGCGGACTTATCCGTATTAAAAAAAAAAAAAAAAAAAAAAAAAAAAACCACTAAGCCTAGGTTACATTGTTTTAGTTCCGGTGCATGCCTGATGGTGTAACCGGAAGGTACGTAGTTCTTTCGAACCATTTATGTTATTTGGAACCTCCTCCTTTTTGAAGTCGGTTAATCAACAAAACAAAACATGAAGTTTAGAGTCAGCTAAAAGTGTCTGTGTTTGGACTTTGGATCATAACATTTGAACTTTTGTCGATATTTTAATGGTTTTCCTTGGTGACCACGGTACTCTTCAATGTTCTGAAGGTATCTTCTAGGTACATAGAATTCGTAGCATTTTGGTCGACGAAAGTATTTTTCATGCCATCTCCTTGCTAGACCCTGAGTTGTTAATTGAATTATCGGTCTAAGGTGTAATTTTCACGTTCGTGTACAGTCCAGTGCGCACAGTGTGTGGTGAGTCACTGCCATTTCCTGTGACTTATTAACTAGACGTCTTTTGTTGGCTTATATTCGAATCAGTTAGAGAAGATTTGATACCAAGGAATATATTTCAAAATAATGAAGTACAACTTTGTCGATAACAACTTAAAATTACGATTTTCGATTACGATTTATAAAATTTACGATTAAAAAAACTGGCTCCAATGACCCTTAGGCCAACTAGACGCACTGCTTCAACGAAACAGCGAGGTTTCAGAGTAAACGAAAATATTATCGATGTATACAAAAAAAGTATCATCAAAATCAATTTATAATAATTGGCGGAATGATCTATGTTAATAAATAAATAAAAATAAACATAAATTCGAATCAAGAACCTCCTCCTTTTTTTAATCGGTTAAAAGGTTGGTGGTTGGTTTGGTAATCTTTGTTTTTTCTTAATAGAATTATTTAAAAACAAAGTATTTATGTATTCTATCAGTTATCTGACTTCCATCACACAAGCTCTGCTTAGTTTGGGGCCAGATGGCGCTGTGTGTATAGTCCTACGATATTTATTTATTTTTAATTATGTATTACTTAATACTTTTTAGGTATTTTTATTTGTGGTGTAAAATCTTATTCCTTGTCAAATTTCTTGATTTTAGGTCAATGGGAATACCTCATAAGTTTTTATTTGTAAGGCCTGGACAGATAGACAAAAAGAGGGACAACAAAGGGATTTTATTAAGGTTTATTTCCTATTTTAGGAGTGGAACCATAAAAAATAGATTTTAAAATGCGACAATGATTTAATGTGCTATCAGATTTTTTTAATGTAAAAGTAATGAGATGATCGAGACATTCTCTTGATGGTAAGAGATAACGCCTGTCCATAACCATTGCAGAACTTTGAGTAACAAAACAAATTCCAGGGCATCACTGCTTTGGCGCTCATTACTTTGAGACTTTCGATGGTTAGTATCAACAGCCCTGTAATTTCGCTAGCTGCAGTACCCTTCAAACTGGAACACAGTAATGTTTACACACTACCCCTTGGCGGCAGAATATCTGGTACTGCGGTGTGACCTACCCAGTCGACCTCCTGGTAAGGAGGTCTACAACCAAGTGATTTGTAACGAACAGACAAAATTGACGCTTAAAATTAGATTACTATAGATATCTCGATAGATGAAACACTAATGTAAAACCTTGAGTTCTCAATGTAATTCATTTACATTCTAATACGCGAATAATGTTCCGTAACATTAAAGTACGGTTTATAACCTGACTCTACACGATATCAAGTCAATTCCGGGATAAAAAAATGTACTGATCTTTGTATTTTGGTAAATTTTCACTTATTATGTGGTATTTCATAAAAATTGTAGCGATGATAGCTCAATGGTTAGCGCTGTTGGTTCACATGCCGAAGGGCATGTGTTCAAACTCCAATAATGAGCTTGAGCTGCTTGTATAGAGAAACTTCGCGAGGAAACCATAGCATGGTGGTAGGGTATTTTCTATTACTCGGCTGGCTAGCTACCACTCTCAAGTTAAAAATCTGCCGCCTAGCACCTAACGGTGTGTTCCGACAGCCTCAACTGAGAATCAGTTTCATTCTAGGCTAGGTGTGCTGTACCATCTTCGACCTCGCCGTCTCTTAACATCAGGTGAGCTTTCGTCAAACACATAGCCTGTTACAAATCTATATTAAGTACATGGATAAATAAAAATGAAATGTGAACTGCATTTCGTTGGTATGAGTAAGCACATCACTTAAGAGCGGCTGAACCAATTTAACTGATTCTTTTTTTAAATGGTCGTGATATTCCGATTGTTTTTTTTTTTACACACACGTGACCGTGCCCTACCGCACCGGGAATGAAGTTCCCATATCTTTGCGAATTTTTTATTATGTCCTCTTCTCGCTGCAGGACATTAGTAGGTATATATAAATTGCACCCGTGCGAACCGGGGCGGGTCGCTAGTTAGTTATAAATATCTAAAATATCAAGGATTCTAGATAGAAAATATTGTGAAAATATATACTTTTAACACTTACACATGACATATTTATTTTTTCTATCTATTCTATGGGATATAACCAATTATACTTGGTTTAATATTAAAAGTGTACCCGTCTTTACTTTATTTTCAGGGGTCACCAGGCTGTGTGCCTGCCAAAAGGTGGCCCCGGTTATATATAATTCTCGATTTAAATTAATAATAAATATCGCAGGACATTACACACAGCGCCATCTGACCCCAAACTAAGCAAAGCTTGTACTATGGAAGTCAGAAAACTCTTAGAATACTTAAACAGTTTTTTTTAAATACATACTTATAATACAAACAGTACACCCAGACACAGAACAAACATTTGTTTATACACCACAATGTTTATCCTGTGTGGGAATCGAACCCACGCCCTACAGCTCTTGAAGCAGCCATTCTACCAATGAACCAACAGGGCAGTCAAATTTTAGTTTTCCATTCACTTCTTGCCAGGTATAAAAGTATAGACGTACTTACAATACGCGAAACACCCAATCTATTCATAATTTGTGATGCCAATTGGCTCCGGCCTTGACCCAATCACTCATGAGGTTAGGGTCAGGATCTCCGGCCCCAATTCTGTTAGCGGATCTTCTTTGGCCATGTTACAGATGCAAGCAAGGTCAATACCAACTACCTTTACCTTCGATGTGAAGTTTATTTATGATTGTAATATGTACCTAAGTGAATATTACTGTGTTCCGGTTTGGATGGTACCTGCTGTAGCAAACGAAATTAAATAGCAGAGCGAATGAAATTGAGTTTGTACGTATTGTAAATGTATTGAGACGAACAAGGCGCTCCCCTGATGGTAAGAGATAACGCATGCCCGTGATCATTGCAGTGATTCACTGAACTTAAGTCTAGGGTAGGAGTCTGTAACCAGTTAGAAGAAGAGCCAAAAAAAACAGTTTTTAAAGCGCCACTAAAAATGTTTGTTTGATAACCTTGAAGAGCCGCAACTTTACATGGAAAGAGCCGCATGCGGCTCGCGAGCCGTAGGTTGCCGACCCCTGGTCTAGGGCATCGCTGCTTTGACGCTTATTACTGACATTGTGTTATTGAATTCAAGTTGGAAAGTGTTTTTTTTTGGTAAAGTTTGTGATTACGTCTTGACCAATTTAACCTTTATCTAAAAGGTCAGTGGACCACTTAAGTCTTATGTATTTCCCTGTAAATGTGTTTTAATAATATTCAATGTAGCGTTGACGTGTTTTAGAGGGGAGACAACGAATTGGCAAACGTAGGGTAGGACGCCCTGTGACTCGAATTTACTTTACTGCTTTCTTGGCACCCAATCACCCACTCTAGTTTAATCATTGCACTTAGCTGATTTCCTTGTTTACGATATGTACATCGATAAGCGAGTTACCCTGTTACTGAATACCTAAACAAGCCATGAGGTTACGTTAGATTTCTATTATTATGCAAAGTGGCACGTTCCAAGAGTTATTGTTCATTTTGTTACAGAAAACATAAATTAAAATTCCACTTCCAAAATGAAATACTTTATAAGGAATCTTATGAAATGAGTAGATACCTAGGTCGTGTTGTAGCGATCATAGTTTCGGAGTCAATCAAGTATTATGTAAACAGAGTTTTAACATTTGCCAGTGTCAAGTGTTTTATATTTTCAAGTTTCAAAAGTTAAATAAGTTGCCTCGTAGCTATAGTTGTAGTCAAAGTCCAGTCTTGGTCAAGTACAGTCCGTGCCAGTCAAGTTCAGTCATGCTTAGGTAAAGTAGTGGCGACTTTACTATAAAGCTTCGATGGAGTTTTGAAAGCATCACGATAAGTCACGTTTGACCACGTTATATCATTTTCCCATACTTGCGCTTGTGATTCGGCACTTTATGAATAAAACACTCGACAAAACACTAGTTTTGGAAAAAATACAACGAGGCGACACGACTCTTTACGACGCGCTAAAACCTTGTTAGTAAAGTCAATGTATAAAAATGGAATATAATGACAAAGTAATAAGAAAAGCCTTTCTCAGGCGCGCCTCGAATTCCCACGGGAACAGCGTCAGTGGTAAGCTTGGCCAATGTTTATAAAACAAACGAGATAACCTGAATGAGGAAATCGATAACAATAGCAGATGAGAGGTAGCTAGACCGCCACTCGACGCTTGTTTTGCTTTAGATCGGTTGAGATTACGTCAAGATCGAGAATTTTCTGTTTTACGGTAAAGGCTAGATGTTTCACTAAAGCTAATTAAAGTATAGTTTCAACATAGTATTTATAATTCTCCTCAGTGGCGTTGCGTGCCTTGGAGGGGCCCTGTATCAAAATTTGTTGGGGGCCCCCATGAAGGGTAAAGATTTCCCACAAAAGAAACAAAAATGCTTGCATTAATATAAAATACATATTTATTGATCGTATGACAATTTTTTATGTTTTTTCCCCGGGAGACACGACATTAAGTGACATTGTGGGTAACATTTTACTAATTTTTGTTTACACACGTTAGGGGCCTCTGTAGCCCGGGGGCCCGCATCATTGATGCTGATATGGCGGTTGCTACGCCCCTGCGTTCTCCTTACGAATTAATTTACAGTTTAAAATATAATACCTATGATAACATTTGGCCTATATTTTTCCTCTTTAATCCTATTCACAAACAATATCGCAAGTCAACAGATCCCAGTCACAAAAGCCTGGAGGGCTTTTGTTCTATGGCAGCGTTTACCATTTGGTGGGTTGCGACCCGGTACCGGGCCATCAAAATAAAATACCGGGTCGTAGCATTCCCGCCTTGTTTTAAAGTAATACTAATCGATCGACGAATCATAAACAATTTCGCATTAGCCGATACCGAAATAATGTGTAAAAAGTTATATATTACAACGTAATTTAGAATCTAAGAACAATAAATGTAATTTTAATAGCGATGATAGCTCAGTGGTTAGCGTGGTAGGTTCGCATGCCGAAGGGCGTGGGTTCAAACCCCAACAATGAGCTTGAGCTGCCGGTGAAGGAAAAACATCGTGAGGAAACCACAGCATGGTGGTAGGGTACGTTCTAGTACTCGTCTGGCTAGCTACCACCCTCAAGTTGAAAATCTGCTGCCAAGCACCTAACGGTGTGTTCCGGCAGCCTCACATAAGAGCCAGTTCCATTCCAGGCTAGGTGTGTTTTACCATCTTCGACCACACCTTCACTTAATATTAGGTGAGCTGTGGTCAAACACCTAGCCTGTCGACATAGAAAAAAAGTGTATTATTTTCCTAGCGCGAGGGGGCGGTATGAAAAATTATCGGGCCATGGCAGAATAAAGTCTGGGAAACACTGTTCCATGGTGTAAGTTAGCTAGCAGTCACTTTGCTCAGCTTACCGGGGTCAACGTCCGCCACAATGGCTTGATCGTCGATATCCTGTGTTTAGCTGTACAGGACTGGGTTTACTAACCTTTGGAGACACCTACGTCCTACATGACGATCAAGTTTGCTGAGATTTGAGTAATGTGTCGTTACCCAAGATTATAGAGTTACAAGTTTATCTATTTTTTTACCAGTCATGTCATAAAATTACTATCCTACCAATATTATAAATGCGAAAGTTTGTGAGTATGGATGTATGTTTGCTACTCTTTCACGCAAACACTACTCAACGGATTTGGATGAAATTTTGAACATAGATAGCTTATAACCTAGATTAACACATAGGCTACTTTTTATCCCGAAAACATGTAGCGGGTAACACCGCGGGATGCAGCTAGTCCCACTAATATTACAAATGTCAAAGTTTGGATGGATGGATGTTTGTTACTCTTTCACGCAAAAACTACTGCACAAATTTGGTATCGAGGTCGCTGATACCCTGGATTAGCACATAAGACTACTTTTTATCCCGAAAACATGTAGCGGGTAAAACCGCGGCACGCAGCTAGTCCCACTTATATTATAAATGTGAAAGCTTGGATGGATGGATGGATAGATGGATGGATGGATGGATGTTTGTTACTCTTTTACGCAAAAACTACTGCACAAATTAAATTTTGATATCGAGGTAGCTGATACCCTGGATTAGCACGTAGGCTACTAGTTTTAATTTACTAGTTATAAAAATAATAAAAATAACACAACATAAAATAGTGATGGTAATCAGTAGGTCTGTAATAAATCTTTTAAATCAAATAATAAAATTTGTCACAACTAATTTACTTTGAAGGTCTGCGCAGTAACTAATTTACAGTATCTTCAAAGAATTTATCAAAGACAGCCACGTAATAGTTCACCTTTCACGTGTTTTTACATTAAAATAAATCAAAACAACCGTATTAGATCGTTTGCATACAAATGACTAACATTAGTTCTGTGTCTGTGCCAAGGTTGAGCATCTATGTCAAGATTAAGCCGGCGATCTTCGATTATCTTTTTTTTTTGAAGGTTGAAATGTTATAAACAAATTCTTATTGATTTTCTTCTATCAGCTTCGGAATTATTATTTTTTTAGTTTAACCAGGCTTGTGTCATTTACAAGACGACCTTGATGTATGGGCCGCCTTACACGTTCAATGGGCCGCCTTACACGTTCAATCATGATCACGATCCGCGATCCGCGATCCGCGATCATGATTTCAAAATTTCTAGATATTATGCGATCCGGAGCATCAGTCCGTCAATCCGCTTCGTACACGATCAGTCTGGATCGCGATCATTGATCGCGGATCGCGGATCGCGGATCGCGCGGAACGTGTACGGGCTGCCAATCATGATCACGATCCGCGATCCGCGATCCGCGATCATGATTTCAAAATTTCTAGATATTATGCGATCCGGAGCATCAGTCCGTCAATCCGCTTCGTACACGATCAGTCTGGATCGCGATCATTGATCGCGGATCGCGGATCGCGGATCGCGCGCTACGTGTACGGGCTGCCTATACCGTCACAACAGAAGTATCACTAGATGTGTTTTGTTTTAATTTTTGTTGGAAATAATTATATTCTATCCTACTAATATTATGAACCCGAAAGATTGTATGTATGGATGTTTGTTAGTCTTTCATGCAAAAACAAGTGAATGGATTTTGATAAAAAAAATTATGGAGATAGCTAACACCCTGGATTAACACATAGGCTACTTTTTCTCGAAAACATGTAACGGGTAACACCGCGGGGTACAGCTAATAATATTATAAACGCGAAAGTTTGTATGCATGGATGTTTGTTACTCTTTCATGCAAAAACTACTGAATGGATTTTGTTGAAATTTGGTATGGAAGTAGCTGACACCCTGGATTATCATATAGGTTACTTTTTATCCCGATAACATGAAGCGGGTAACACCGCGGGGCGCAGCTAGTGTATTCTTAATTTTTTACATTTAACAAACTCAGTAAATTAGTCTCAGTAGTAGTAGTTTTTAAGATAGATAGAACTCTTTACTATGCACAGCACATTGCACACCATAAACAGAAAAAGTACCTACAGAGAACAAAAGAACCTTATGAAATAGTGCCACAAGTGGCGGCCTTATCGCTTAGAGCGAAAAAACTAAGTATTTTGTTCAGTTATCTGGTATCTATACAAAACAACCACTTAAATTAAATATAATTTTATTTTTCGATTTCAGAGTTGCGCCTATAATAAAAGCTGTTCAAATGACCTCCTTTTCGCTTAGCACACCCTTAGCTTATAACCCTGAACAACAATACAACATTGAAGTGAGATTTTTAGGGATCGTGGCATCAACCATCAGGACCTAGACTAAGTACAATTCTACTATAACGTTAACAGAAAAGTCTAAATAAATGTATAGGATTTACATAAGCTGCTGACAGCTTATGTCAATCGCGTACATTTTTAAGTTTTCCGTTAGCGTTATCGCTCATCGAATGTTGTGTACCCTCTGGTTGGCAGAGTTGTATCTAAACCAAAAATTGATTAATATTTGACGAGTTAATGTTAATTTAATAATATGAAGCAACCTGACCTTTCCTATACAAATACTTTTAAGTTCTTGACATTATGCATTTATTAAAATTGTTATTATTTAATTATGCTACGAACTTGGAGCCGAATTAGATTTTATAAAAAATTACTGAAATTGCAATCGAGGATACCCACCAGTTTTTATTTTATTTTTGGCAGCCTAGGTGTTAGACCACAGCTCACAGCTAAGTGGCGGTGTGGTCGAAGCTGGTAAAACACACCTAGCTTGGGATAGACCTGTCTAACATGTCTTTGTAGTCCTATGAAAGTATAAATCGATATGTCTCAAAGTAATGAGCGCCAAAGCATCGATAAATTTTGTTTTACTACACAATGTTTTGTGTGTCGCTGCAATGGCCATGGACATAGATGTTCATAGAATTGGTGGTTAAACTAATTTAGAAATATATTTGGTACTAATCTGTAAAACTATATTAGATGCAATAAATTGAATTGCATTGAATGGACAAGAGTTATCTCTTACCATCTGGAGAGCGTCTCGTACGTCTGATTACTTTTACATTAAAAAAGCGGTCAAGTGCGAGTCGGACTCGCGCAGGATGGGTTCCGTACCATTATCTATAAAAATAGCAAAAAATCACGTTTGTTGTATATTTATTTTATTCTGTTTTTTAGTATTTGTTGTTATAGCGGCAACAGAAATACATCATCTGTGAAAATTTCAACTGTCTAACTAGCACGGTTCATGAGATACAGCTTGTATTGGTGACAGACAGACAGATGGACGGACAGCGGAGTCTTAGTAATAGGGTCCCGTTTTACCCTTTGGGTACGGAACCCTAAAAAAGATGATTTAGTTTTGTTAGTATTATGGATATCGCTCATCGGTTTCTACTTATAAGAACTGAAAGGCAAGTAGATTGTACGTGATTTTATGTTTAACCTTCATTGATTTCTCTGTACTGCTAAGTACTTTTTTTCCAATGAGACGTGTTCATCCATGACAAATAATATAATTTTTCTATTAATTAACCTTGAATAAGGTAAATATTAAAATTAAATTAGTATAGTGTTTTGTCACGTTTTCTAATTTCGAGGAAAAATATCAAATTAAAAAAATGTATGGGTAATAAAGTTGAATTAGGCATTCGGCTCATTTTTATCAGTCTAGAAATGAATTGATTTGTTGGTAGTGTGTCTACTTTAAGAGCTTTAGGGAGTGGGTTCGATTCCCACCCAGGACATACATTTTGTGGTATAAACAAATCGTGTCTTATGTGTCTGGATGCTCTGTAAGTATGTATTTACAAAGAAAAAAATAATTTTAGTATTGTATCAATTATCTGATTCCTGTACAAGCTTTGCTTAGTTTGGGGTCAGATGGCGTTGTGTGTTATGCGATATTTATTTATTGGGAAAAATAATTCTACGTTTTTATAAGTTTGGCGTTAGTAGCCGAAAGAGGGTTTTTGTCTTTAAGGTAGTTCGATTTCAATACAAATATTTTTTTTCCATTTATGGACAAATGGAGCATAATTTTGAAATCATAGCTACTGGCATTTATTTAGGTCTTCATTTGCGGTAAATCCCAATTGCTTGAATAAAACAGTAGATTATTAGCATGAAATCAAATTTATGAATGATTTTTGATTTATGACTAACGATGACTGCGGTTTGTGAACCTAATTGCACTTAAATTAAGCCTTCTACTATCGAGAAGCTAGTACCTAATCTCCCCTTTTTTACTTACATCTATACCCTGTGTATTTGAATGAAAAATAGAGAAATGAAATAAAATTTTGGTCTAATTTTTTTAAAAAATGTAATATGTAATAAGACGAACGAGGCGCTCTCTTGATGGTAAGAGATAACGCCTGTCCATGACCATTGCAGCGATACACAGAACTTTGAGTAACAAAACAAAGTCCAGAGCATCGCTGCTTTGGCGCTCATTACTTTGAGACTTTCGATGGTTAGTCTCAACAGCCCAGTAATTACGCTAGCTGCAGTACCCTTCAAACCGAAACACGGTAATGTCTACACACTACTGCTAAGCGGCAGAATAACTGGTACTGCGGTGGTACCTACCTAGACGACCTCCTGCTAAGGAGATCTACCACCAAGTATACGTATACACCAAGTATACCAAGTATATGATAACGTGATAACTATAAACAGACACCTAAATCAGACTCAAATTTCGTGTTGAATTATGTAATAAGTATGTATTAAATTTATTAATCAAAATAAAATATCTTAAATTAATACTACTTACAAATTCATACAAAAAACATAATCTAAAAGTCCGTCAGAGGAGGGATGTGGCCAGAATACTGGCAGCATTGCCACGCATTGCATTGTAATTGCAAGTACAAAATGCATTTCCAACATTTGAGGAACCTATCTATAGTAGTAGAAGTAGCCTTTTGCTTTGCAATTTCTTTTACAACTACAATTTAATGATTGCTGGGTGTCGCAACGTCATCGTGGTTGTAGTGGTTGTAGTTACAACCACAAACGTAGTAGATACTATAACGCCCTCGACAACATTGGCTAATGCTAGAGAAAGGACATGAACGCAAACTTACATCGAATATTGATCTCTTTGCAATGTGGTGCAAACAAAAGAGTTTGACGATTATTTCTCTCATTAAAAAATACACACAAATTTATAGTATTTTGTGCTCAATTAAGTTCCGGTTAATTTCAACAATTCTTTCACCGTTGGGAAGCTACACTATCTCCGGGTGACATAGGCTACTTTTTATCCCTGTATTCCCACGGGAACGGGAACTACGCGGGTGAAACCGCGAGGCGTCTGCTTGTGTAGTATAAAGAGGAAAGATTTAATTTTTTGTTTGGAACTACTGGGCCGATCTTAATAATTCTTACATCATTAGAATGCTACATTATCCGTGATGGACATGGGTTTTATTTAACTAAACAGTTAGAGATCCGTATGGAAACTTAATAATGTAAGCCAAACTGTGAAATTTAAAAACCCCCCTTAGCATGCGCAGCGATAACTATTGACAATAGAATAAAGTGACGTTTTATAGAGCAAATTGACAGCTACAAGTAAGTCCGCGATATCATATGTCTACTATTACAGTTGTCATCTACATCTACACTAATTATAAAGAGGAGAGATTTGATTTTTTGTTTGTTTGTTTGTATTAAATATGCACCGAAACTACTGAATCGATCTGAAAATTTCTTTAATCATTAGAATGCTACATTATCACTGAGTGACATAGGATATATTTGTATAGTTAATCGAGTTTTGTTTTCCCGAGCGAAGCCGGGGCGAGCTGCTAGTAACTAATAATTTTAGTATAGTTCACACACACAACTGAAACTATTATGTTGAATGCAATTGTTTTTTTTTTATTATAACAGATAATATACGTATTTATATCTTAGGTAAACAAATAATTCACAAAAAAAACATTGGTATAATTTCACTTTTCGTAAGTTTTCGCTTTGTTCGGCAGCACATAACGTTAGTACATAATTATGTCGCGAACCCAAATTAAAGTTAACTTTTTAAAACTATTCTTACTTTCTTTAATACGCGCAATATCAATTGGCCGGTAACAGTCAAATGACAGCAACCTTGAAATTCTTTTACCTGTCACTGCAATCGACGGGCTTTTAGAGTTTCGTGATCGGATAACGACGTACGAACCCTTATTACTGAGCCCATATCGTCTATGCATCTATGACTTTTTATAGATTGCACCTTTTGAACCGTGAATGAAATTTGCAGTTTTGTGTTATTATAATAACATAAAAAATATCTTAAGAGTATAAAACACAGTCACTGTTCGCGGCTGTTTGTATCTTCACTAACTTTTAAACTACGCAACTGATTTTAATTCGGTCTTCACTGTCATTTATATATTTTTTACAGAAGGTTTATGTATACAATACCTCCTAATCAAACTTCTAGACTTCTTTTAATGTAAAAAGTAATGATATGAACGTGACGCTCTCCTGATGGCAAGAGGTAACGCCTGTCCACGACCATTGCAGCGATACACAGATTTTTGAGTACAAAAAACAAAGTCATCAATGCTTTAGCGCTCATTACTTTGAGACTTTCGACGGTTAGTCTCAACAGCCCAGTAATTTCGCTAGCTGCAGTACCCTTCAAACCGCAACACAGTAATGTTTACACACTAATGTTTAGCGGCAGAATAACTGGTACTGCGGTGGTACCTACCTAGACGACCTCCTGCTAAGGAGATCTACCACCAAGTACTACTAGATGGGGCTATGTGAATGTCTTCCGTTATTTTTTTTATTATATGGTGTGATACAGAACCCTCTACGAGCGTGAGGTGCGACTCGCACTTGACAACCTTTTTGAACATTTCGTAAATAGTATATCGGCCTAACTCAAGTAACATGAACATGATACTTATTATTATTACAATAGTAAAATAATGCTCCGCATACATTTAATCTCGCAAACTTGCTTATTAAGCAATAATAATACGATGCAATACTGAACGAATCGTGGGTAAATAAGCACGTGCGTACAGTGAAACATAAAATGCAAATAAAGTAAATAATAATTTATCGTCTGTTGTTGGCTCATTTGGTAGTTTACTTTGTTTCATGAGCCGAAGGGCTTGTGTTTGAATTCCGCTTACGGCAAACAATTCCGAGTGACATTTTTTTTTTTTTAATGACTCAATAGTCAGGCTGTTGGCCGCAGATGGCCTCTAAAGCGTCACCGGACTGTATTGAGCGATTAAGCCATATTTTTATAAACTGTCCCAGGACGCGTTTTTCTTGTCATTGTGAGAAGGGTAAAGTCGTAGGCCACTACGCTGACCAAGTGCGGGTCAGACTCGGGAATGTTCCTCACGATGTTTTGTTCGATGTTGTTGATGTTGTGTTTGTGTGTGTTGTTGATGTTGTTGTGTTGTTCGATGTTGTTGTTGTTTTCCTTTACCGTTTGAAATTATCAGCAATACGCATATAACTTGGAAAACAGAGACATACTTGGACAGAGATGCGTGGGGTTCGAACCCAGGACCTCCAGATTGGAAGCCAGACGGACAACTAGACTTTAGTCTTATAATATATATATATATTTTTTTAAATGGTTGACAGGCTAGTTGTTTGACCACAGCTCACCTGATGTTAAGTGAAGGTGTGGTCGAAGATGGTAAAGCACACCTAGCCTGGAATGGAACTGGCTCTCAAGTGAGGCTGCCGGAACACACCGTTAGATGCCTGGCGGCAGATTTTCAACTTGAGGGTGGTAGCTAACCAGCCGAGTACTAGAAAGTACCCTACCACCATGATATGGTTTCCTCACGATGTTTTCCTTCACCGGCAGCTCAAGCTCATTGTTGGGCCTTTTGAACCCACGCCCTTCAGCATGCGAACCTACCGCGCTAACCACTGAGCTATCATCGCTACAAAATTTATTTAAAACGCTATTTAACGATATCAAACGCTATTTAAGTGTGTAAATTATATATTTATAATAGTAGCTACATATCACTCGCTTATTAAAAAAGATGTAACTCAAAATATGTGAAATTGGAGTTGCTCTAGTAGAACGCGTCTTCATCACGTAAAGAATAGGTAGAATTTAACAGCCACGCCGTTACGATAAAAGTGAGCGAGATGCGCGATCGTTCTTCTCTTTTATCGTTCTTCTAACTCGTTCGAAAACGCGTTTTGCGTTTTTTTTTCTTTAGTTATGGCGTCGCATTTTGAGCATTTGCCAGTGTCAAGTGTTTTAAATATTTTCAAGTTTCAAAAGTTAAATAAGTTGCCTCGTAGCTATAGTTATAGTCCAGTCTTGGACAAGTACAGTCCGTGTCAGCCAAGTCCAGTCAGTCATGCACTCACTTTACTATAAAGCTTCGATGGAGTTTTGGAAGCAACACGAAAAGTCATGTTTCACCACATTATATCATTTTCCAACACTCACGCGTGTGATTGGACACTTTATGAATATGATAAAACACCACAATTTTTATGCGTAAACACTCAACAAAACACTAGTTTTGGAAAAAAATACAACGGGGCGACAAGAAGGCTTTTTCCGCGTTCCCGCCAAAACTCGAGAATACGTTGATATTGGTGTAAACCGTTTATAGACACACAGACAACAATACTACTTGTGTAAGCATCTGTACTTACGTGATTATAAACCTAATGAAGTGAAACAATGTTCTAGTTTTTTTTACTAGTACTGACCCGGCAGTGCGCACAATGGAAATGCTTGAGAAAATGTAATGGGAAATATAGAACTTTCATCGTGTGATCTATGCCTAAGTTATAGTCAATCGTGTAAGATGTTTAGTTTAACTTTACAATACTCTATCAAAGTATTACTAGTATTTTTTCTTTTTCATTGAAAGCTATAGACACAGTTAGGATTTGAATTAAACTTAGGTAGTACTAGCGGACGCCTCGCGGTTTCACCCGCGTAGTTCCCGTTCCCGTGAGAATACAAGGATAAAAAGAAGCCTATGACACCCGGGGATAGTGTAGCTTCCCAACGGTGAAATCATTTTTGAAATCTGTCCAGTAGTTTCGGAACCTATTCAATACACACAAACAATCAAATCTTTCCTCTTTATAATAGTATAGATAGATAGATACAGGTAATAAAATATTTTGTATTTGTGTATACACAAATCGAGTACTAGTAATCTATCTAATTATAACCATGTCTGCTGCTTTAACGTATAATTTCCATGTGATTTCCATTCACTCAACGTCCGACACTGAGACAAATCTCGTCGAGGTTTTATGTTGCGTTATTTATTTTAGAAAAAATATATTTAAAAAAACAAAACGAATTCTTTGATCGAGCGGTGTAATTAAAGTTTGGAATTTTGATAGAGCTGCAACACCAAACTGTATTCTCTGATTTTGTTATCATTTGTTTTCTGAACTGCCTCCCAATATAGAAGCATTTTTTAAATGTTCTTTGCCGACTGCCAACTTGACGCAGGCGTCATTAGTTCCCAATTCCAGCGTGAACTACTATCTAAAGTGAAGTTAACTTAACCGTATCGAATGACTGCATGTAGCAACTTCTTCATTCATTCGTGGCCGGAACTAATTTAGGTATATTAAAAATCATTAATTCCACAGAGAGAGTAGTCTACGATTAGGTAATTTCGTTTTATATTAATTTACAGTGGCGGCCTTTAGCGGGTGGCAAGCAGGGCAACCGCCCGGGGCCTCGCTCTTGCAGGGGCCTCGCGTCCTCGTAAAAAAAAGTCTTTACCATATATCAATGTATATTTTTTTAATCTACTTTGGTACAGAAATATCGAAAAAAAATGTTGGAGATAAAATCAGTACCTACATAATACCACCACTTGACAGCCCCGTTGGCCCATTGGTAATATATCTGCCTTGAGAGCTGTAGGGCGTGGGTTCGATTCCCACT
Organism: Biston betularia; assembly: GCA_905404145.2. Classification (NCBI taxonomy): domain Eukaryota; kingdom Metazoa; phylum Arthropoda; class Insecta; order Lepidoptera; family Geometridae; genus Biston; species Biston betularia. Next base: position 7,421,665 of record FR989882.1, on the reverse strand, counting down.
CAGGGCAAACATTTTGTGAATAAACAAAAATGTTTGTTCTGTGTCTGGGTGTTCTGTATATATTATAAGTATGTATTTACAAAAAAAAAAAAGTATTTATGTATTCTATCCGTTTTGACTTCCATCACATAAGCTCTGCTTAGTTTGGGGCCAGATGGCGCTGTGTGTATAGTCCAACGATATTTATTTATTTTTATTTAATATAGTAACGTATTTTTACCCGACCGCCGAAGGAGAGTAATGTTTTCCTAGCGTATAAATATTATACATACATGTACGTAAGTCAAATTGTATAATTATGTATACGTGTATAATTTTTTTTTTTTTAAGTTTCTTATGGCAGTGGCTCCATTGCCACTGCTCCCTTCTAAGGGTTATAGGCAGTTATATTATAATAATTATTGTAGGACGTAAGTGACATTGTAATTTTATTTGTAATTGTTATTTTAACCTTTTTATATTGTCCATATTTTCTTATCGTACAAATAGCTATTAACTGGCTTTTATCCGTTTTAATTAATTAAATAAATAACTTAAATAAGATCCTGTATAATTAGATTCATTATCGTATGGCATGAACAGGAGTTATAAAGGCATAAACCAACATACTCGAAATGATCACGTAAATTAGTATGTATGTATATGTACACACCAAGACACACGGCCCTGAATTTGTGAAACAAGCAAAAAATCGTGACTTAGCTACTACCCGGAACTGACGTAAGCAAAACGTGAACTTAGCTGAATACGTATTATGATAAATCGTCTCAAGAACATGGGTCTATTCTCGCGCGGTATAGATGGCTCTCGAACATTCAAATCGACTGGCCTATTCGTTTTCTTTTAATACGGATAAGTCCGCGTTTGTCCACTAACTCGCCTGATGGTAAGCGAAGATGTGGTCGAAGATGATGCACGCAGATCTAGGAGATACCTATTCACTCTCAACTCTCAATTTCTCTTGATTTGCGGTAAAACACAATTGGTTGAACAAAACAGTAGATTATTATTAGCATGAAATCAAATTTATGAATTTATGATTTTTTAATTAAACAGTAGATTATGCTAATAATCTACTATTTTATTCAAGCAATTGTGATATACCGCAAATAAAGACCAATATAAATGCCAGTAGCTGTGATTTCACTGTAAAATTATGCTCCATTTGTCCAATAATGGCAAAAAAAAAAATTGTATAGAAATCGAACCACCTCAATAAAACATATTTCATTTATAAAAAATACATTGTTTTTTTGGCATATTGACCACGGAATTTCGGAAAATATTGCCACTTTACTTACGTAGTACCTACCTAACTAAGTAGGCACAGATTACTAAATAGTAGGCACGGGTCTGTGATACTCGCATTGTGACTCTGATTATTGCGTGTGTGGTAGATATATTCAGGTCATGTTTTTTTCGATATTTTTGTACTAACGTGGATAAAAAAATACGTGTCTATTTATTTGTAATAAGGTTGACGTGTACAAAATATGCGCACTCTCCATAAAGTCTTCCTGTATAAAATACAATAAATTTGTATAGAAGATGGCAGCTCTAATATTTTATGTGTCTTCAGAGAGTTCAATCGCCACCGTTCGGGATTTATGCTCGGAAAAATCTCGAAAACACCAAGAATAGACACCCATGTTTGAGATTCAAGATTCAATTAAACTACTTAACCTTTAAGTTAATTGTAAGACAAATTAAGTTTGATCTGGGTTTTCCTACTTCCTAATTAATTGCTTGATATTTTTGGGATGAATTTATATGCTGACTTAGTGCGGTTCGTGATGAGTTTTTGCATTCAAAACACCTACCTATAATTTTATTAATATTAATATTGTTTGATGAATCGAGGGAGCAGTTACACAGGGTCTCTAAGCACAGCTGCCAATGAGATCACTAATAGGTATCGTAACAAATTCATCAGCTTTATCTAAATAACCTCAAGAACCGATATTCTGGAAACATAGCTAAGAAAAATCTCGATTAAGCCATCTTTGAAAAAAAAAAAAAAATCTTTTCTTATTTTATTAAATGCGATATTAACAGATGTAGGTAGGCACTTGTTTTGTCTATCCTGTGGGTCTCACCAACAAGTAAAAAAGAGAGAAATATTTCCTGCTTCTTTGCTCTCCTTAATAGAGACCAGCAGGCGTACCATGAGGTGTTAGAGCAGTTCAGTATAGGCCCTAAACTGAACCGTTTGGCAAATTCGTACCATGAGGTCCTTATAGCAGGACAGTTTAGGTCGCCGCCATCTTTGTCCGCCGAAACATAAACATCATCGCAAACTTGTCAGAAAACGGCATTTCGTTCATTCAATTCGTACCATGAGGTGTTATTTGACGTTAGTTGCACCTAAACTGTACCGCCGAGTTGTCAAAATAACGATTCAATAAAAAGTTAATAAATATCGACCGTTTGGTATGCTTTTATTTAATTTGTGAATTTTCTTGATATTATATCTTTAATAGCCCCATGCCCATGGGAGTTTAAACGTGATGCTGCTTCCTCCCAAAAGCGGCGGGTGTGCTGCCTCAACTGTAGGCGCTTATTGAACCCTAAAGCAATTACTTGATTTCTATGGAGTAATTCCCACAGCTGCTCTAACTGAGCGTAATTTACCCTTCATAAGCGTTCTGAGGGCTGTCTGTAAGAACAATTTTGATTTACAATAACAACAAACTATTCGAAAAAAAAACTCATGAAATACATAGGTACATAAGTAATATAAAACTATAAATATACTAACGACACTAATATTGACAATGCCAATAATATAAATTTGTAACCACAAAACAGTTTTGTTTGGTTTATTTCGACCTTTGAGTTATATTATATTATTAGAAATCTAAATTTTTGAGTTTTGGCGGGAACGCGGAAAGAGTCGTGTCGCCCCGTTGTATTTTTTTTTTCAAAACTTGTGTTTTGACTAGTGTTTATGCATAAAAATGGTGGTGTTTTATTCATAAAGTGCTGAATCACAAGCGCGAGTGTGGGAAAATGATATAATGTGGTGAAACATGACTTTTCGTGTTGCTTCCAAAACTCCATCGAAGCTTTATAGTAAAGTCACCACTACTTTACTAAAGCATGACTGGACTTGACTGACGCGGACTATACTTGACCAAGACTGGACTTTGACTATAACTTTAGCTACGAGGACACTTATTTAAACTTGAAAATATATAAATATTTGACACTGGCAAATGCTAAAACGCAACGCCAAAACCAAAGAAAAAAAATCTGAGCAACCTTTTTGCTGTCATTCGCAGATGAATAATGAAAAAAAAAGTATTTATTAGGTGTGTTCCGAAACAAAGAGTCGTAATTGTTTCTCTGTTTAGAATAAAGTTTTTTTTTGGAATTTAAGTAAATGATAGGGTAATCGTAAAAATAAAACATGTTAATAATTATGCTGTAGTGCAATATAGTATTAAGTAATATTTCACCTTAAAATATCATATCATTATAAAACATTAAGAAAACCGATACTTCCCGACAATCACAATTTCGGAACAGATTTTTCACACGAGATACAATTATACTTTTGTATAGCGTTGTCCTTTTCTTCGGTAGCGGGACAGTATTGGAGCCAGAGACAAGTATCGTTCGTTCTTTGAAGAGCTAGCGATGCAGTTGCGATCCAATTTTAACATGCTCATGGTATGAAATAAAGCGGGACAGTTTAGGTACCTAAACTGAACTGCCCCGCAATTGGATGGAAACGTAAAACCTCATGGTACGCCTGCAGATTTTTATAGCCACTGAGTATTAAACTTGACATCCGATCGGCGGCAAAATACGTAACAACGAACTGTGTTAGCAAGTCAAGGACGATCCTCTCACCGAATACCAGTATTCAACGATGGGCATGCGTATCAGCTGTTAGGTAGTATTTGGATTCCATAACCTAATTATGTATCTTTTTTAGTAACTACCCACACACGATCGTTGATTTTGAAAATCAACGACCTGCCATTCACAAGGTAACGTCAAGTTTTGGCGAGAACGTGGAAAAATATCGCGTCGTATTATTTCGAAAACCTTTTTTTGGAGTGTTCATTTATAAAAACATATGTACAAACAGAAACGTGTGTCCTAAAGTGGCGAATTATGTATTTTGCGTAAGTGTGAAAATTTTATGTAATGTAGTGAAATATGACTTCAAGTGTTACTTCCAAACTCCACATCGAATCCGGAATATTTAGGGCATGACTGGACTCAACTTTGACATATTTGTGTGAATTTGACTGCGACTTATATTTATTTCACTTGATTTAGCATAGAATACTTAAATTTTTTTAATTTATATTGGCAAGTGTACACAGTGCGCTGCCAAAAACAAAGAAAAAAGGTAATTATCAGAATGTCAATAAACAACCGATTACACTTTTTGTTTTTTGTTCAAAGCTACTGTGGTATCATTTTGGATAGAAATCAGGTCTTGGAACCGTGCTTAAGTGTTGATTACTTAATCTGTGATGCTGATGTTTATCCTAAGTAATACTGTAAAAGCGAAAGTAACTCTGCCTGTTTTTCTATTTGTTTCTTACTTTTTCACGACTAAAAGGCTAAAATGAATTTTGATGGTAATTGTAATGATTAATTTTCAGATGTCGGCCTTTGTTTCAAATTTTGCAATATTAAAAAACACAAAGAATACTATATGTTTATTTTTTATGTTAAAGTAAATACACCACCATCCATGACCCAGCATCAGTGATACACAGAACTTTAAGTAGCAAAACAAATTCCAGAGCATTGCCGTTTTGGCGCTTATTATATTTATTATTATGAGACTTTGGATCGTTAGTCTCAACAGCCCTGTAATTTCGCTAGCTGCAGTACCCTTCAAACCGAAACACAAAGAATTACAATTACAAAATAAGATGAGAGAGAACCAAAGCGTAATGCTGGTCATACGTATAAAATAAAAGTACAATGTGGTATGAATATGACCCGCGCTGCTCCAATGAGTCATTGTTGGTATCAGTCTATTTACAAACAATATGAACAACAACATAACAATAAAAAAGAAAAACAAACAAGCAAATAAAAAAGCAAAACTCCAACTCACAAAACAAAAATAAACAACTATTACTAATACAATTATTTGCTAAATATTTGCATTATTAAAGATAAAGATAAATTTAATCAGCAGAAGGAATACAGTATACAGAGAAAAGAATACAATGAACTTAGTACATCTGGAGGTGATATTTGACATTACAATTCAAAGTATAAAATGGCAGTCATTGAACCCCAAACTAAGCACGAGGCTTGTGACTAACAAAAACATTAAATGAAAAATTATTATTGTAATTAAGTAACATAAAACACTGTCGAGGAATTTTGAGATGTGACCGACATAATACTATGATGGTACATGTCACTGATTACCAGAAGATAACAAACGCCAAGTATAATTGGGAGCACGTAAAACAGTATAGTTCCAAGATTAACATCATGGGTAATGATCGAAGTTGCTATAAAAACAAAGATATAGATCACCAAGAACAACAAGGAATATATCAGGTACGCCTTCAAATAAACAGATTTGTTCACGTATAATCCAATGATCAACATTGTGACAATCACCAAGTCAAGTGTTAGGGCAACGAGCAGCACACACAATAATATCAGAAAGGTAATTACATTATCATCATGAGGTCTATTGTAGTACACCTTCACTATAAATGTAGCAAGGTCCACCAAGAGCCACAAGGTTAAAAGTAAAGTGCTAAGAAAGTTTACGAATGCGATAATAAAACTGGCGATCTTCAAATTTTTTACCCGGCAGAAAAAATACGGCATTTTAGAATTTTCTCGTATCAAAAAACAAAATGACGAGCACTTCTCTCAAAACGTTACTAACAACTAGCACTAAGAGAAATCTGATTATTTACTTGATAGCAATTTAACTGCGTACAACATTTATATTAAATTATTGAATAAGATAAACCTGACAAATACCACTGAATCGTCGCTGTGTACATTACAAAACTAAGACATATTTAATTATAATAACATAAGTAATTTAGACACCAATAAACCAGGGAAAGCTTTTTGTTTTTATTACAATACTAGTAAAGAAATTTAGTAGTACTTGTACCACACAAATTTAAAAACTCTTATTTTTTAAATTTGTGGGGTGTCTAATAAAATGAATGACATGACGCACAGTTTATAGTAGGGTACAAATAAAATCAAATTTTCAAAGTGTCAACATATTTATTTAAGTATTTTCAAAAAATTAATAATTCCATACAATTTTTATTATTCCGTTGAATTTATTTTGAAGAATATACACATAATCAAGAGCATACATGAACATGGCAATATGTAATTACAAACGAATCTTGCAAAATTGTTTCAAAATCAGAACACAATAACATATTTGTAAAATATTTAAAATGTTTCATTGAAGTAGTAGCAATACCAAAATAAGAGTGTTGTTTAACACGAAGAAACACTAAATATGGCATGTATGTGAAAGTTGCTTGTATAAGTTTAGTAATTACCTAACATAGTACACTGCAGGGCTTTGGAACCTGCCCATCATCTGGTAGTATCTGCTTCCAATTGCCAAAAAGTATCCAATACCAAGTACAATAGGGAACACGTAAAACAGAATAGAACCAATGTTGAGGTACTGGGTAATGAACGATGTTGCTATGAATACGATGATGTAGATTGCCAAGAATAACATAGAATATATCAAGTACGCCCTCATGTAATCAATTTTATTCTTGTGTAATCCAATAATCAACACAACCACAAATGCCAAATCAAGTAGCAGGAATATGAGTAGCACACACGACAATATAAGAATGCTGATTAAAGTGTCATTATGGAAACCAATATCCTCGTTCACAATAAGTATGTAGTTAACAAGATCCACTAAAAGCCACACTGTTAACACTACGGTGCTAAGAAAGTTTAAATATCCGGCAATGAAACTTATGCTTTTCAGGTCTATGGATCGACAGTCAAAGGTCGCCATTCTAGTATTTTTTTCAAAAATATTTTCACGGGTAATTCTCTCAAAACTTTGGCAGTTACTGACGCAGTAAATGATAATAGAATAAAGTTATTGTCAACTTAGCCGCGCCATAATTGCAAACCACATTAATATTAAATTATTGAATTCATATTAACCTGAATCATCACAAAAGTATGTCATTTATTGAGATCAGATAAGTAATTAATTTCATAATGGCAGAAATTGACATACTTTATTATTATCACAAGAAACAAATTTTTGTGGTATCTAAATTATAATTAGCTCAAGACCGCTGCTGTATATCTGCACCGAAACGTATTCTAGAGTAGACACTGCGAATTGACAAACGTAGCGTAGGACACCCTGAGACCAGATGGAGTGCGTAGGACAGCTGGCGGTGATTGGAAACGAAAAGTCGTAAATCGAGTTGAGTGGCGTGTCTTGGGAGATGCCTATGTCCAGCAGTGGACTTCAACAGGCTGATGTTGATGATGAAATAGCTCAAGACAAGCAAGAACCTTGACAAGGATAAGCTCAGCAAGTACCTTGACTTGGTTCACGAGATAACCGCCATGTGGGATGTTAATTCGACGACCATTGCCTTGATAGTCGTTACGGTGATCGGTCTTATAGCGAAGAGTCTCGATTAACATCTTAAGAGACTCTAGACGATTGGATCAAGGGTCAGATCCAAAAGGCAGTGTTTCTTGACATAGCTCGCATCGTTAGGTGGTTCCTCACTATGCAGCCCTAACTACTAGGAGCTTGAGCCGAGCCCTGTCCCGCTGACAGTGTCACTCTAAAAAAAAAACTTAAAAATAAGAAAGAAAATAAATATCTGAATAATAATAACATTCATTTACTTATGCGACTTTTTATATTTTTATGGTTTTTTAATTTTTTGTGGGTTGGTTACCTTGACTACTGATGTGAAGTGAAAACTTAAATCACGTCACATTAGCATGTCGGTGACGCGAACCTATAAGTTTTGCTCCTACCAAAAAATCGCTCAACGCGGCAAAGCTAAATAATCTTGTACTTCAATTTTTCAAATTTATTTATTAGTTCAAGTAGACGAAACATCCTTAGAAAATTTTGCTGATTTGGCACTAAATCTTTTAATTATAAGTATGTAGGTAAGGGTTTTTGTTAAGAACAATCAAAATTGCATATTTAGGTAGGTTACAACTTGTATATTTTTAAAATGTAATTTAAAATAAATAATATTACTATTTTTATTGTACAATACTTGTATTAATTAAGGAAGTAACTGGTATAATACGATGAAACGGGGAGTTGGTAACTTCTCAACATCAGATAGTACCTGCTTCTGATCACTAAAATGTAGCAGATTTTCAACACGATGGGAATCACGTAAAAAAGGATAGGTCTGATGGTAAAGTACTCGACGACGGCCGCAGTTCCCACGAACTCGAAGACATAGAGCACCAGAAACAAGATAGAATATATCAAGTAAGCCTTTAAGTATTTGGAATTGTTCCGGAACAGTCCAATTATCATCAGCATAACAAACACCAAATCAAGTAACACTAAAAAGAATAGCACACTCAACAACACCAGGCCGATGATCGTAGTTTTGTCAAGCTGTTTATTATCCTTCAAGATATCTTTAAACTTGACCAGCTCTAACACGATTATCAATTTCACAACTAAACTGGAAATAAAATTTAGGTAACCGATAGCGAAACTTAGAATTGTCAAATCTATGGACTCGCTATTTATAGAGCGCGCCATATTTTACGAGTTCCCTTCTAAAAATTTCACCCGATACTGACGTAAATAGAATGAAGCTATTGTTAACTGTAAAGTGTTTTAATTGCATGTACCATTAAATACATGATGTACGTATCACATTACCCACCACCAAATTATCTCTCGTTATGTTTTGACTAAATTAATGAAATTTATTTTGTTGTTACAAAACCATTTATGTTATCTAAATCACTATTCCATTCCATCAATGTTAAATCATTCGAAGGAGAAATTTCATTTCATATAATTATATATTTATTATCATATCATACTATGACATCTGATATCCAAAACACTGAATCTATTAATGTTAAATTATTCATTATGAAGGAGAATCATTGTTATGCCCTAATTGATCACACAAACATTGAATAATCAGAATACAGTTGACCGAAAACGAAGAGTGCCCATTATTGACATTAAATGGTTCTTATGTCAATAATTGACATTGTTCTTATAAATCTTAGGCAGTGAGAAAACTTACACAATTCTCTAACACATAATCTTTCTGTCACTAACGTCTAATTATGCAAGTTTTACTACGATGTCGTGATCCTTGTTCTTTTCTTTCAAAGGGAAATATGTATTGGTAGTCTCAATACAAAATACAGCTTGTCTATCACTTAACAATCAGGTACTGTAGTTGCTAGACGCATTGTACCTACTTGAAATATTTGAATGGGGCAAGGTTACATGCCTCAGTAGGTATTGAGAAGATTAGACTGGTTCAAACATTATTAATTCTGAATGGAACAATTTGCCAAGCTGACTATAGGCTTTTATGTAATTTGGCTGAATTTCAAATTCAAATTCAAATTTCAGCGTACTTGAGTCTCTAGACACTGTGGGGGGCCTCAATGTCTATCTTGGTCTCTACTTGATCTGTCTGGGTAATAATGTGAATACCTTATCGAAATAGGAGCACTTTTTAAAATGCGTAGCTTCACTTCTCATAACTAGCACTTCTCAAAATTTGATTAGCACTTAAGTTTCCTAGAATACTATAACATGCGCTACAGCCAACGATGAAGTGATAATATCAGAGAACTGAGACGTGTAATCGAGAAAGAGATGGCTAAAAAGTACCTACTTGTACTGAGTCCACGGCACAATGGTGACAGAAAAGGTCCTGGGGAACCATTGAGCACCAAATGAGCAGTCCACATTGACAGGTTACTATGGAATAATATGATGGTTTTGACACAATTTATTTTGTTATTTTTTGTAACTGAAATTATAGCTTTTTACCTGTACTTGACTTGGTCAAGCGTAAGAAATCCCGTAAAAATAAACCAAAAAAAATAACAGATCATTCAACATTATTATTTTTCAGCCTTGAGCAGAATTATTAGCGCAAAATATACCTATAGTTTTTATTATTACAAAAGCGGTAGGTATCAGCCTCCTGTTCGATCCCCTGGAAGGCTACGGAATCGTTTTCAGATGCAAGGGCAACTCAATATTTGAATCATATGCCAGAATTATCTCATGAAGTAAAAATTGGAGTCCACGTATCATAAAATATGACATATGGTTCAGAGACATGGACGCTTACAGATGAGGCTGTGCATAAAATGCAAGTGGCATAGAGCCATGGAGCGCGCCATGACTACAAGCAAGACGAAAGAAGACGCTACAAGACTAACTGAGTAATGGCAATATCCGACACCGAACTAAGGTGCGCGATATCAGATCGGCAATCACAGGGTGATGGCAGGTGGACTAAGGCGTTGACCGAGCCACGAACTGGTTAACCGAGCGTTGGTTGTCCACCAGCTCGATGGGTAGACGACATAATAAAAACGGGTCGCACCTGGACACGATTGGCACAGGACCGGGACGAGTGGCGAGCAAGAAGAGAGGCCTATGCTCAGCAGAGGACGATTACAGGCTGATGATGATGAACCTTAAATAATATTATAACGAAGCTAACTGAAATGGTATTGAAACGAGGTATTTTTTCATCAGTATGCCCCAGGCATCTCGGTCTGTGTAGAAACACTGTGAAGTAACATTAAAGTGTAACAACCACAGATTGTCTCAACAGTACGTGCTCTAGATAGATATTATGCATTCAAAATTACAAACGGTGTGAACTTGATTATTTCGGCTTTTATGATGTCTTATAAAATATTTGGAGTGGGGCGGGCTGTCATACCAATAATACTTCAAAGGGTGGCACAGATCGGTAGTACTAAGCTAAATGTAGGTCGCGTTTACTTTATTATTATTATTTTTTAATACGAAATAGTTTTGCGTATGACCACTCCTTCCTTGATTTTCTAAGATGAAGCACGTTTACCGAGAAAAAACCTGTTTACTCTGGATTTGAAGACGGTGTCTTTAAATCCAAATTGTACTTCGGGGGAAAACAGACGCCGGCAGAGAGTTTCACAGTACTTAGAGTAGACCTCCTCCTTTCACAGTACTTAGGTAGATCTCCTTAGCAGGATTAGGTAGGTTCAGTCCACCACCGCAGTCCCAGATATTCTTCCGCTAAGAAGTAGTGTGTAAATATTACTATGTACCGGTTTGAAGGGTATTGCAGCTAGCGAAATTACAGAGCTGTCGATGCTGACCATCGAATTTCTCAACGAGCTCCAAAGCAGCTATGCCCTGGACTTTGTTTTGCTATTCAAAGATCTGTTCTAAAGCTGAAAAGGTCATGGCAGGCGTTATCTCTTACCATCTGGTGAGCGTCTCGTTTGTCTCATTACTTTTATATAAAAAAAATGAACAACTTTTGCTATTGTGCCGACCTATTAAAATAAAAACCTTGTATCACCTTGACAAAAAAACAACTGCTAATGACTAAAAATTGTTCATAATGTCCAGTGCCTTTCTTTTTAGCCTAGCATGGCCAATACGCTTAACCTTGAAAAAAGAAAGAATCGCCAAAGAAGGAAATAAACAGTGATATGTGGTAAATTTATCGCCTTTACAATAACCCTTTAATAGGGCCCAAAGGCTAAAATAAAGACAGTAACCAATCACGAAAGGGCAACTTCTGATAACTTGTTGGCTCTCTTTCTGGATTCATGGCTAGTCGACAGTATAATATTACGACGTCAATGACATGTACAGTCCATGCCAAACTTTATGACTCATACTTATTTGCTAATTTCTTTGTAATCAAAAAACAATACGAACAAGAAATACATAATTTTTTTGAAATCGTGTATATTTGGCGAATACTTATTGTGGTTTGTAACGACGTGTTTGGTTCGTTGACCAGTAATTTATTAGCAATTTAATAAGAAATAAATGACAATCACAATGAGATTCTTGGTTCTATCGCTCTATCGCCATCTAGTCCCAAACTAAACAAAGTTTTTTTTTTTTATTCAAAATAGGTTTGCGTTTGACTACACTCTGCCTGATGTTAAACAGTAGTGTGGTCTAAGATGGAGCACGCTTACCTAGAAGAAACCTATTTACTCTAGATTTGAAGACACCATAAATAAATACATAAATAGGTACATATTATACTACAGATCACCTAGCCACCTACTAGAGTGGAAATCGAACCCACGACCTATAGCTATTGATGCAGATACACTACTAAATGAGCTAACAGGGCATTCTATATATGTACGTATATAATTACTATAAATAAATATGTGAAAGTGTAAAATTGTAAATGTATTATTTGTAATGTAATTATTGTTTGGTAAATAAAGATTTTTTATATGTACGTGTAGTTCTGTTTGTAAAAAGTAAAGAAGTTATTCAACTGTTAAGAATCTATCTCGGTTATTTTTATCTATTTTTTTGTTCAGAAAATCGTAGACGTAAGACAGTTTTAACGCGATCTTAAAATTTGGCGTGAACTGTACATTATTGAACTTAGCGATTAGTATGCCAGAGGCAAGGGTTCCCATCACGAGTTTTTGCTCACAGCTTGGGTATAAAACACCTTTTAGCCTCCCAAGGAGGTTAGCACTTCTACCAGGAAACAAGGTCATTGGCCTTAGCTCTTTTATAAACTACCTTTCAATTTTTTTATGAAGTTCCTTTTAATTCTTTAGTTGACCTTATTCTCGCTTAGTAACTTTGAAATAATTGTTCAATACATAAATAGGTAGGTCATCATCATCATCATCCACAGCCTTCTTTATCCCACTGCTGGGTATAGGCCTCTCTCTTTGCATGCCATCTGCCTCGGTCCTGTGCCAATCTGGTCCAGGTTCGACCCGCGACGGTGACGATATCGTCGACCCATCTTGCGGCTGGACGACCGACGCTCGTAGGTACAAGGTTTTATTTATTTTTACGCTTATTTTGTATTGTACGTGAAACACGTGAAATATCAGAGAACAGAGACGTGTTTACTAGAAAGAGATGGATCGACAGCCCTGTTGGCTCATTGGTAGTATATCTGCCTTGAGAGCTGTAGGGCGTGGGTTCGATTCCCACTCAGGGCAAACATTTTGTGAACAAACAAATGTTTGTTCCGTGTCTGGGTGTTCTGTATGTATTATAAGTAAGTATTTACAACAAAAAAAAGTATTGATGTATTCTATCAGTTATCTGACTTCCATCACACAAGGTCTGCTTAGTTTGGGGCCAGATGGCGCTGTGTGTATAGTCCTGTGATATTTATTTACACAACAACATTTCAAGACAAAGATTCATTCGAATCATTTCTGCTTATTACAAGCTATCATTCATAAAAAGTTGAAGGCTAAAATCTTTTGTCAAGGTCAAATATATCTGGGAGCCTATCACGACCAAAGTCAAAAGTGTATAGTGAATCACAGCTAGATCAGTGAACGCATAAAATCATGTAGATTAATTAATAAACGAAAAGCGGAAATATTTTTTAACAATGTATTAAAATCTTAAAAACTAAAAAAATCGGGTCCATTTTCATAAATGGTATGGTATGGGCAATTGGGCATGCATTATCTCTTACCATCAGGGTTTAAATTGTCTCATAAAAATAATCACTTTTGAACACATCGTGATAGACATGGTGAGGAGGCCTCGTGGGCTGTGGAGGATCTGATATCTTAAAAAAATTGTAGATCAACATATTTTATATCAGCTTTCCTCTGGTTACATAAGTACCCATAACCTTTTGTGCACATACTAACAAACTCAAATCTCTCATTATTAAAAGCGACGTTTTTGCAAGCTTTGAGGAATATTTTTTAAGCGACTAGCTTCAATTTTTTTTATCAAAACGCAATTTTCTCAAATTGTATTTGTGGTATCTTTGTGTGGGGGGTTTTGCAAAATTTTATTTTATACTTGTCTTTTGTCGTATTCGTGACCTGAACGTTATAATTCTTAATGTCCTTGAACGCAAGAGTGTAGACTCCTCCCGTCAAGGTCACCAGTCCAACATCCTTGTATAGCATTACATCACCAAAACACCAATTTGACAACTCCTGCATGTCCCATAACATCCGTCGATTGACCCAGTTTGCCCAAATTGCCCCTTCCCGTCTGTCTGCACGTCTAGATCATTGACTACTGATTGTACCGAAGACATCATTTAGTCTTGTTGCCTAGTGCATTTTTATCAAAGCAGTCCTTCTGTTTTCAGGAATTAAGGTTCCAAGTCCTGTGTCAATGTCCAGTTTGTCTGAAGTACCTATATTGTAGCTTTCTCACTATCGATATCTCTACTCGAGATATCTTCGTTTCTTAAAGCTTGTAAGGCTTTAGACCACATGGTATAGTAAGTTTTCTGAGGAAAAATGATGATGGTGAAATTAATCAGGCAACAAAATCTTGCGGTGGCATGGCTGATGATGAAGCTGTCTGTCTAGACTTTCTGGCTATGCGTAAATGTGTACCTACGAATTCCCATTCGAGCAGAAAAAGAGACAGAGAGAAACTAGCGACCGCTTCGGATTTACATGAGTGAAATTTATTTTTGACTTTATTACAAATTATTAAAACCTATCGTAAATAATATCTAAATGACAGCGAAAACCGTATCAAAATCAGTTGCATGGTTTTTGAGAAGTAAGACGTCAGCGACTTTGTTTTATACTACATAGTTAAAATATACAAATCAAAGTGGAAAGAAGATATGAGAGAACGATATCTGAAACGTTGTCAAAAAAGATGCAAAATAGTAAAAAGAACCAGTAAACTAACCTCATCAATATCGGTAAGATTTCCTTAATGCATAACTACACTTAAAGTTTAATCTTTTGTACATTTAAAAAAAATTAAATCAAAAAGAACCGATCCTATAAAAACCTTCACTATCAAAATGTATTATTTATATAGGCCGTTCAAAGTCTCAAAATGAACAGTGTATTTTCCTGTTCTATTCCTATTTGCAATTTGCATGAATGATTCTTTATCTTGCATTGATATTTTGTTCGTCTCACTGAGGCTTTTAAATAAGGTCATTGTCACAAACGTGAGGTGATTTTCAATAAATGACGTCGTTTAAGCCTATAAGACGTATCGATGCAA
Organism: Biston betularia; assembly: GCA_905404145.2. NCBI lineage: Eukaryota > Metazoa > Arthropoda > Insecta > Lepidoptera > Geometridae > Biston > Biston betularia. Next base: position 7,406,442 of record FR989882.1, on the reverse strand, counting down.
TTATAAACAGTTTATTTGTAATGTTAGAATACAGCCGCTTAAGGTAAGTGGTGTAACCAAACAAGAGCTACCCCAGGGAAATGTTCGAGGACCTGTTTTGTTCAACATTTACACAAAATATTAAGTGAACTTCCAGAAACAACCTTCCTTCCAACTAGACATAACTAGATGTGATTGTGTAAATGAACTAAGTTTTATTTTGCGAAATAATCAATTATTTACCGTTAAAAATAGCTACTGTTTCGAAATATTTCAAAAGATTAGTTCTGCGAACATTTTGGCATTATCATGGTGTCGTGATGGAGACTCTATGGAAATGTCGTGGTTCATGACCACGACTAGGCGATGCCCTTTCCAATCCAACTCCCTTTCAAACCAAGTAGACAAAGGATTGTGATACAATAATTTTTCATGATCAACGAATAGATATTTTTGGAGTTCTATCGACCCAAAGTGACTCAATTTTTTTTCGTATGCATGTTTTAGCATAAGAATATCCGCAACTAATCTTTCAGCAATATCCTTCTATACTTAGTCTGTAAAATCATACCTAATCAATTTGCAACCATAAAATAGAGTACTAGAAATAGAACCTTCAATCCAAGAAGTCTATTGTGTCCAAAAAGTAAAAGTCAATATCAACAAAGACGCTGTTGTAGCCACCGGACAAAAAATAGATTAATTGTACAACATAACTATGACAGACTTACATATATAAGAATAAAGATATTAATGATTGGTGTAATATTTAGAGCTCCAATCTTGAAAGGTCACACAAAGGTTAGAACACACTAAGACCTCCACAAATAGGTTTATGAAGTAGTAAGTCACGCTCAACTTGCAGAGTTTAAGGTCCTCATTGGTAAAAGAAAAAAAAAACATTCGGGTTAAAAAAGTATGAAGGTTTGTAAGGCTAATCTTTAGTTGACTTTTTTTATGAGAAATAGGCCACCATCTCACCTGATGTTAAGTGATAATGCGGTCTAAGATGGAGCACGCTTGCCTATAAAATACCGATTCACTGTCGACTTGAAGACATCCATATTATATCCAACGGGGAACACCCACTCAGGTAGCGTATTCCACTGTCTAGCAGCCCGCACAATGAACGTGGAATCAAATCGTGTGAACAACAAAAATTTATCTTACTTTGTACTCATAAAAATCATTATTAAAAGATAAAAAATATATCTAGTAATTGACTTCCATTAATTTAATTCATTACTAACTCATTTAATAAACTAAAATGCAATACGACCTGCTATTAAAAAGGGTTGAATATAACTGGTCTAAACTGTGATTTAATGGACAAGATATTTACTAGATGCCAAGCAAATTATTATCTTACATGTTAAACAATAAAGATGAAGGAGTTAAGTTGTTTACCGAAGTCATCGGCTATTTATGAGGTTCAATTCTATCTGGATAGATACTATGCGACTCCTAGTTTCACCCGTTATTCTAAGACTTACTAGAACCGTTTATTTTTCCGGGATAAAAGTAGGCTATAGTATGAGTTAAGTTAATCAAGTTAGCTATTCTATAGTAAAATGTAATTTCTTATTCTATCTATTTCTTGATGACCGCGAATTGGCAAACGTAGCGTACGACGCTCTGAGACTCGATGGAGTGACGATTTACGTAGGACAGCTGGCGGTGGATAGAAGCGGAAAACTGAAGATCGGGCGGAGTGGCGTGTCTTGGGAGAGGCCTATGTCTAGCAGTAGTCAACATGGTGATAGGCTGATGATGAGGCTTGAGATGTTTTTAGCCATACAGGGTCGTTATCGTCATCATTATGAAAAACTTTTATTCTAAAATTGCGCAAAAAAAATCAGCCGATTTATACTTTTTTTTTGGAATTTTCCGCGGATTTTTTTTTACAATAACGATTTTAGGAGTCTACAGTAAAAGTCGTTTATAAAGATGAGTACACTGACCTTCTTTCGGCTAAGTATACCCCAAGCTGAGAACCCTATATATGGTATAGGTGATTGTTTTCATGATTTCAGTGTCTGTCCCACAGATCAAGGGTTGGTCATTATACATATATCATTATATACCTACTATGCTATTTGAAATTCGTTCAATATTTATCTCATTAGGATTTTGTCTAATCATATTAAGGACATTCAATTCTTCGCAAATAAAACAAATAAAATATTTTAAAAGCTTTGGTTATAGTTAAAGGTCGCGGATTCATTTCCCGTTTTGAGCACTAATTTAATGTATATTTACTGAACTTTAAATTTATTTTAATGGAACCGGATTTATGTAACCTTCAATGAGCCATCCTCTTTTTAATGTTTTCCGGAATTATAAAACAAATCTACTGAATTCGTGCAAATATATATATATATATATATATATATATATATATATATATAATAGGTTCAGATATGTTATAAGTACGAGTATAAGTAATCATCGATGTATCAAAGTAATGAGCGCCTAAGTAGCGATGTCCGAGACTTTGTTATGTATTTAAAGTTCTATGTACAGCTGCAATGGTCATGGATCAATAGACATAGGCTACTTTTTCACGAAAAGATAAATAAATATCGTAGGACATTACACACAGCGCCATCTGACCCCAAAAAGCAAAGCTTGTACTAAGATAAATAAATACCGTAGGACATTACACACAGCGCCATCTGAGCCCAAAAAGCAAAGCTTGTACTGTGGAGGACAGATAACTAAATAAATAATAAAAATAAAAGACAGCTTAGTACTATCAAACAGCTTAGCTAACTACCTACCTTTCTATATAATTACTCAGCTAAAAATAAAGTACGTACGTAAGTAGGCACGTACGTGTGCTATTTTCATGTACGTAAATAGTCACGTACATAAAAATAGCACTCAACTTAAATTTCAAGCTAAGTGGGTTTACAAACTTGATTTGCGCAAAAAATAATAAAAAAAAAGTTACTTCTGATAGAGATCTGCTTCTATGACCTTGCGACAGGTTTTTAAGATTTTAATTCTAGAACCAGAAATTTGAAAAATAAACGTAACAGAATGGTAATATAAATTTATATATGCACTTATTTTGTAGCGATGATAGCTCAGTGTTTACCGCGGTTGGTTCGCATGCCAAGGGCGTGGGCTCAAACCCCAACAATGAGCTTGAGCTGCCGGGGAAGGGAACCATCGTGAGGAGACCATAGCATGGTGGCACTTTCTAGTACTCGGCTGATTAGCTAATCTGCCGTCAAGCACCTAACGATGTGTTCCAGCAGCTTCACCTGAGAGCCAGTTCTATTTAAGGAGTCGCTTATCATGTAAGCTATGGTCAAACTTTGAGCCTGTCAACTATTAAAAAAATAAAAGAAAAGTCAGTACTACGGTAGTTGTCAAGCATTTTGTGATGATTGGCTGATAGATACTTTATTTTATATTTCGTATGGTTGACAAGCTAGGCGTTTGACCACAGCTCACCTGATGTTAAGTGACGGTGTCGTCGGAGTTGGTAAAGCACACCTAGCCTAGAATGGAACTGGCTCTCGAGTGAGGCTGGCCGGAACACACTGTTAGATGCTTGGAGGAAGGTTTTAAAAAAAAATGTGTTTTTAAATTTTGGTTTGTGTATGTGTATTTTAATATTCTAATTATTGTTTTTGTTTTAATACCTAAAGTAAGTAAGGTTTAGTATTGTTTAAAGTACACCGTCACTTAACATCAGGTGAGCTGTGGTCAAACACGTAGCCTGTAAACAATAAAAAAAAACAACGGAAATATACAAAAAACTTAGTCTAAAAATCCGTCAGAGGAGGGAATGCTGGCAGCATTTTGGCCACATATCCCTCAGTATAATTTTTGCAATAGTAGTTTTTATCTCAATAAACCACGGAAATATATAAGGAGATAGTTATAACAACATTGATATCACCCACTAAGGCAACTGGGACACGTAATAGAATCACTCGTTTTGTTATCATTACTAACACATTCACTAAAATTGTCAACAAACAAATTTCCCGCCTGCCCACTACTGTTTGTTTCATCTCTAAATAAACAAATAAAAATCTCGCTCGTATATTTGTAATTCGTAAGTATCTAGGGTAGGTACTTACAAACAACTTGTAGACAAAATAAATACCGGCCAAATGCGAGTCGGACTCGCGCACTTAAGGTGCTGTGTCTATTAAAAGGGCAAAAAAATCACGTTTATTCTATGGGCCGCCTTACACGTTCAATCATGATCACGATCCGCGATGCGCGATCCGCGATCATGATTTCAAAATTTCTAGATATTATGCGATCCGGAGCATCAGTCCGTCAATCCGCTTCGTACACGATCAGTCTGGATCGCGATCATTGATCGCGGATCGCGGATCGCGGATCGCGCGCTACGTGTACGGGCTGCCTATGGGAGCCCCCTTTTATTTCGTTTTTTAGTATTTGTTGTTATAGCGGCAACAGAAATATAATACATCCAACTGTCTAACTGTCACGGTTCATGAGATACAGCCTGGTGACAGACTGACAGACCGACAGACGGACGGACAGCGGAATCTTAGTAATAGGGTCCCGTTTTACCCTTTGGGTACGGAACTCTAAAAATTAAGAAAAAGTATTTATAAATAATTAAGAATAATATTTAATGTATTTTTCTCAAATAAGTGAATGGTTATATTTTTTTGAGCAATACATAATCTTAAACCACAAATAATAATAATATCGTAGGACATTACACACAGCGCCATCTGGCCCCAAACTAAGCAAAGCTTGTACTATGGGAGTCAGATAACTGATAGAATACTTAAATACTTTTTTTTTGTAAATACATACTTATAATACATACAGTACACCCAGACAGAACAAACATTTGGTTTTATATCATAAAAAATTGGTGTGTATGTGTATAAATATTAAGTATTCTGCCAATATATCGAGGTGTGTACGTGTGTATACGTGTGTATGTACATTTTTGAACACAAAGAAGTCTCTTGGATTTCATGGAGGATGGAAGCAAATTTAAAGACGTACTCAGGCTAAAAAGATCAACGCCAGTAAAAAATAATCAACATTTACATTAAAAAGTTGGAAATCTTGAACGGTAAGAAGAAATTAACTACATGGAAAATAAAATATTGTAGTGCTTTTTTTAGACTAGACGAAAAGAAAGAATTTACTCAAATACCTACCTAGTTACATTTAGTATTGAATCCGTGACAATTGTCAAAATGTCACTTTTTTTTTACTTATGCGGTATTACTCAACGATGTAAATAAACTGAGGGTAAAACCTCATTGGTATTACTCACGTTTAATTTTATCGGAAACTCCGAGTATAGTTACGGCCAGATCCGGTGGCCTTCATCATGGAGACAAAGCTGAAACGAGCACTAAGTAAAACGAAAATGTGTCAAAACCACGTCTGCTTCCGTAGTCATAGGTCATCAGTATGAATAGTATATACTATTGGGCTGGGCATATCACACTTTGATACTATCAAACCATACATTACACTCACTCGTAACTTTCAAAACAACTTTTAACTTTACCCATACACTAGCAGCACTTGTCAAGGCAGCGTACAAAAAATTGCAAAACAAAAGCGAGCGACAGTTGCTTTGCAAAAAAGCAAAGAGACAATTGCAAAAATGGTCAACGACTGCGATCCGCGCCATTCAATACTCACTAATATTTTTTGTGCAATAAATATACTTAATTGTGGAAACTTGATTTTTGGGTATAACCTCTGTAGGACCAAGATCAGGCAAGGTTGTAACGATGGAGTACATAATCGGATCACTATTTCAAGAACATTATGAAATCCAATTTTAGATCAGTGAGTAGGTCATTTTACCGTGAAAAACAATTTAATTCTGTACAAAATTGATTTAGAAATCAATTTGTAGTCGTCTAATTTTTTGTAATGAGTCTCGGCTGTGCATCGCAATATTCATACGATTTCTACAGATTCACAGATCAGGTATTTCTTATCTTTATTCTTGTAGTCTGAGCATAATTTGATTCGTTTTAAATTTATCATGATTTTTTGAATTACGACCTTTGCACCGGGTACAGTTAGGGGCGAGTTTATTGACCGAGCAAATTATAACTTGTTTTTTTTTTAAACTATATTTTTATTATTTTTTTATCATGGCTATAATATGTATAAGCTGCTACTCAAATATTAACATTTTTATTAGGTATTTTATCATTAAGGTGGTTCGATTTCCATACAATGTTTTTTATGGACAATTGGAGCATAATTTTACAGTAAAATCATAGCAATCATAGCTACTGGCATTTATTTTGGTCTTTATTTGCGGTAAATCACAATTGCTTGAATAAAACAGTAAATTAATAGTATAAAATCAAATTTATGAATTTATAATTTTTTGATAAAACAGTAGATTATGCTAATGATTTACTTTTCTGTTCAAGCAATCGTGATTTACCGCAAATTATAATGACCAAAATAATGGCCAGTATCAGTGATTTCACTGTAAAATTATGCTCCAATTGTCCATAAAAAAAATTGTAAGGAAATCGAACCACCTTACCTAAATCTAAATTGGACATTTTGATACAAATACAAAATATAAATACATATTTTATTGATAAGCCAAAGTCAAAGATCGTATTTAAAAAAAAAAACTTGTCTACTAGTAATTTTATAATCTTTTAGTTTTAAATAATTGTCGAACTGCTATCGTTTCACAATCAGCTTCGTTGCATTAGCAAATAACTTGTTTACCAATTACCTAAGTCATGATACTTCATCTAAAATATTTAGTGAGATCGTTACCGTAAATAGTTTTATAGAATTTTTTTACGTACGCTTATATATATATGTATATTTATTCATGTATGTATATTATTATACGATTCCTAAGGTATTTTGATACTATAAACTTTATGCGAGATATTATGCGAAGTACACACCATTACCTTCTGAATAGGTGCATCAATCTTACCACATACTAGATAGTACTAGGTACTTTAGATATTATCCAATTGAGGGTATCATAAAACAATTATTATCATACATCACATCAAGTAAACAACAGAGATAAAAGGAAGTAGGGTTGATCAAGTGTCAGTAACTCTTGTTATAACCTTATAAATCAAACATAACTTACCAGTTACGAAATCCCATGAAACGATCAAATTTATATTCGTATTAGGTCGGTAGAATCACAACATCCTGTCATAGTCGCAACATTGGTATACCATTCCAAACAATAGGGCACAAACACTATACTTCTCTCAGAAAATGGTAAAAAATGCTACACTTGAATTAAAACACTAATGAAACTTAGTAAAAACACTGAACAAGAATTGGTTAAGATAAGTTTTTTTAGTTTTAAGTTGTTTGATGCTATTTTTATGTGTGTTTTGTCTATTTTTAGCGCGAGTTGTAGCTCGAGTAGCGTTTAGTACTTAAAGCCGTATGCACGAAGCAACAGACTGGTTCCAACTGAGCCGTATGCAGTTGAACTTGGCTTGGTTTGCGCGGGAGTCGATCTGGCCAACAAGCTGCGCTTTTTGTTGTGATTTCGTGAGGTTAGGTTGCTTTTTGCAGTGACTATTTCTCAGGGATGTGACTTAGAGGGGAGAAAATCGATGACTAAATAATCGATTTTTCAAAATAATTTATAAAAATATCAATTAACTGATAAATAATCTTTTTTTTTACCTAAAGTTTAATTTTTTTTTGTACATAGTAAAATTACCAACTCGTTTAACTAAAACTACAATCTGTTGGTTTCAAAACTGCAAAATAAACCAAGTTTTTTTTTCATTTATTGCACTGTTGGCGCTGTTTGCAAAATTCAAGTAAAATCTGTAGTTTGGGTACATTGGTTTATTAAACCAACAACGCATATCTAATCTTTTTTACTTAAAAAAAAGAGATTACGTAATATAATCGATTAATTAAAAATCGATTTTTATTATTTTTATAGAATCTATGATTAAAAATCGTTTATAAGAAAACAACAATCGAGTAATACAAAAATCGATTATTTTTTCACACCCCTATATTTCTTATGATAGGTATCTAATAGTTCTTTTGATATGCAATTAAGTAGTTTGATTTTGTTCAAATTATATTTAGATATTAGTTTATTCTTGAAGGATTTTATTTATTTTACACTTGACCAGTTTTTATTAACCAAGTATTTGAAGTTATAAGGATTTCAGTTTTTGCAGTGAAAACTTTTTGCCGCGTTGAGTTATTTTAGGGGCAAAACTAATGGGGTTACGTCACCGACATGCTAATGTGACGTAAAGTTTTCACTTCTGTTGGCAGTCCCCATGATTGCCAATTTTTTTGTTATTACTTAGTTATCACACTAAGTTTGAATCTATTGAGTATCGTTTTTAGGTTAGAGATTGAAAAATAAATATTGAAACTACTATTGCAGTAGTAGGTATCTACACAGATATATTTTAATTAAAAAAATATGCGAACATAATTATACATAACAACATAACACAAACGCGAATATAACAGCTCTGGTGGTTCATTGGTAGGTAGTGTATCTGCTCCAAGATCTGAAGGGCGTGGGTTCGATTCCCAGCCAGAATAAACATTTTGTGGTATAAACAAAGTGTTTGTTCTGTGTCTGGGTGTTTGTATTTATTAGAAGCATGTATATACAAAAAAAAAGTATTTAAGTAATCTATCGGTTATCTGACTTCCATAATGTAATGTGATACTTATGTTATTATATTTATTTAGGTATAAAAATATAAAAAAAATTAATAATGTTAAGGTAGGTAAGACATTTTTGAAGCTTAGGTCCCGGTGACGTATCTTATAAGAATTCCGTTAAACTTTTGTGTACCTTCAGACAGCACCCTAAAACAGGTAGGTAATGTGGACTTGCCTTTTGACTGTCTGACTTTGATGACTTTTGCAAATTTTAAAAGCTATATTATAGAAATTTAAAAATTGTTTGGAGTTGTTAGCTAGAGTTGCCAACCGTACTGTTTTCCCAGGACATGTCCTAGTTTTTGTTGTGTCCTGGGATGTCTTGGACAGTTTTTCAGCAGTGTCCTAAGTTTCTAAAGCGCCCTCATATGGTCATGCAATGCGCCACTTCGCAACTCTATTACTGCATCCTGCTTTTAAACTGAATTGTCCTGGTTTATCTAACTGTAAATTCTAGTTTTTTTTAAGTTTGGTGTTGGCAGCTCTTTTGTTAGCTAATATCCCAATATCTATTTACAACCCTTTTATTTCACTTGGCGCGATTGACGAATACAAATATTTTATAAAAAACACCAAAGTTACAAGAAAAATTTCGTTACGTCATTTCAATAAATTTAATTACTTAAATATGTCAAAAACACTAGTTACATTCAAGGAAAAAAATAAAATGTAAAGGATATTAATAAGTAGGTAACTACAAAAAAAAAATGTCATTAAAACAAATATAATAAAATGTCATATGAGAATTGGCACAATGCACATTTGCACAAATGTGCTATGGCCGATTTGTTTAATCGACCTCAGAATGTATTTATACCGACCTCTCAGACATGACGAGCGGGTTCGACGGCGGCGTTACCAGTTGGTCTTTCTTTTTAATCGATTCTTAGAAGATCTAACGTGCTGTGGACGCCCCTACGTTGAAATTAATGTATGTTTGTGTGGGTGAATAGGGCTAACTGGTAGGTAAACTGTAAAGTCAAATTTTTTTTTTTTTTTTTATTAATTTGCTCCTTCGGGCAGGCTAAAACTATAAAGCCATACTGCCTTGTCTTAGTGTTATTTCTGATGTATCTTAGCTATAGCTATCGTCAAAGTCGTCTTAGTCAAGTCCAGTTCGTGTCAGTTAAGTTCAGTCATGCTTTAGTAAAGTAGTGGCGACTTTACTATAAAGCTTCGATGGAGTTTTGGAAGCAACACGAAAAGTCATGTTTCACCACATTATATCATTTTCCCACACTCGCACTTGTAATTCGGCACTTTATGAATAAAACACCACCATTTTTATGCATAAACACTCGACAAAACACTAGTTTTGGAAAAAAATACAACGGAGCGACACGACTCTTCCCACGTTCCCGCCAAAAACCTGTAAAGTCTAATAAGAAAACGTAATGTAGTTAGGTATTAATTATTTAGTTTGGTAGAAAATTAAAAAGATATGTAAATGGAACATAAAACAACAGAGTGAATACAACGTTGTTAGTTAGCCAAATCGAATTTTGAGGATTTGACTTTGAAAAATATCGTAGGTACACATAACAATAGAATTTTCAGCAATAACACGTCATATTACATGCCTTTTGCAGTTACAAGAAAAGTAAGTACCTAAGTAGTTGCATCTGATAAAAATGTTTTTAATTGAGGTCAATTTAGAAAATTAATACCTATCCAGAAATAATGTAGGTACTTAATTATTTATAATTGTCTAATATTGTTGTGTATATATGTATAATATTGTGTTGTAAAACAATAATAACAATTAAAAAGGAACCTGATAAGAAGAAGTACCTACTTGATAAGAAACCAAAATCACTTTTCGGTGAATTTTCAAACAATTTATGATTCAAGTAATTATTTAATCTATTTCAAATAGATAGGTAGGTAGGTATTTTATCTGTGATCATAAATAATTATCGACATGAAATTGAAGTATTTTCGCTAAAGCGCCCACTAGTGACTCAAAATAAAATGTCCGACGTAGCTATATTCCATTTTAGTACTACGCATTGTCAACAGATGACGTTAAACTACTATTACTCTACAGCGCTATCTAACGAAACCTTGCGGTTCGTTTTCGACAAATAAGCGACAAAGCAAAATGAACCGCTTTTAAAGATAATCAACGCTGTAACATAGGTACGTAGCTGTTTTAATAGATGGCGTGAAAATCTATCAATATTTTTTTTTAAGTTTTTAGGGGACACCAATATCACTTAGCGGTGATTTTTTTATATTTATTATCTCATTTTATATTTACATAATATTTATCTATCTTAATTATTTTCGCCAAAGCGTCCTCTAGTGACTCATAATAAAATGTTTAACGTAGCTATATTGTAAGTATAGAGTAAATTATATTTTTGTTATGTACATGTTAAAGTCAATTATTATTATATTCATATTTAATTAAGAACTACTAATAATACAGATTCATTATTAACCAACTAAACAAAATCATAAATAAACTATAAAACTATACTATAACTACTACTATAAAATAAACACGCCGTCGAGATCGCTGCCGCGCGGTAGGGTTCCCAGTACGCTGGCGGCATTGCCCCGTTGTATGGCTAAGCTTAGCCTTTGACGGAGGTAGGCGCCAGCTCTGGGATTCCCCGAAGCGAGGACCAGCCGCTTTGAAATGTCTTTAATAAATTTTTTTGTGTCGGACGACCACGGACCCATTGTTTCCACAGCCAGCCCAACAAACTCATAATGTGTACTCAGCATGGAGTATTTTCTTTGTTTGTTGAGCTGGGCTTGTGCTGCTGCGGTACCTACACTGCGAGCGGAAATACCGACATGTGACGGTGCCAGAGTATCCACGCAAGTAGCGTCCCAGACCAAGGCTCGGCCTAGGGACCATGGCACTAACGTGGCACCGTCTGGTCGCTTACCATCTATTGACATTCCGCTCGGTTCCAGTGTAGAAGGCACAGATGCTGTGCAGAGTGCCCGTCTAACTAAGTCATTGATAGCACTATGACGAAAAAGACGACCGGCACTTTTAATGCACGACAGCCCGTGACGTCCGAATTGGTAGCTATATTAAATTTTAGTACTACCGATTGTCAATAGATGACGTTAAACTACTATTACTATAAAGCGCCATCTTACGAAACCTTGCGGTTTTTCTTTGTGAAACAAGCAACTGAATTACCAAAATGTTGATTAAAGAACGAACCGCTTTAATGCCAAACAACGCTGTAACATAGGTACATAACTGTTTTAATAGATGGCGTGAAAATGTATTAATTATGTTTTTTTTCTTCTAAAAAGGTTTTAGGGAAGTTAAGTTTTGGCGGGAACGCAGAAAAATCGTGTCTGACTGTCGGTACATTATATTATTTTCCTGTTTATATAAAATTATGGTGGTTTATTCATAAGGTGCTTAATTACGTGCGTGAGTGTGGGAAAGTGATAAAATGTCGTCATATAGGATCCTAATCATCGCTCAAGCATCAGCGATGATTAGGATAGGATAGTTACAACTTACAAAAAAATTCTTGATAAAATAATTTAATATGCCCGTGACGGATATTATGTACCTACTATACATAAATTATATACCTATTTCTGTACACAGTGATACTATAAAGCATATTTTTAAAATACACAAAATGTATCGTGGTTAATTGTAGGTATTCCTGAAGTTAAGGTTGGTATAATCAAAATTTGTTGATTGCTCCTTTTTAATATTTTAGTTCAGCTTTGGCTACCGCCCGGTTTTCATGAAATTATAGGATAAAGCTTATAGTAAATGTGAAGATTGTATTTTAATATTTAATAATACTCGAAAACCCATTTATTAATATTTTTATTATCATAATAATTGCTTCCTAAAAATAATGCGTGACTTCACTATGTAGAACAATTAAAATGCTTACAAGAAATTTAAACAATTAATACTCAGATTAAAATTGAATAAAAATGACTAAATAATAATAATGCATACTAAAACTTCAAAAAACAAAACCTGACCTCCCCTTGTTGCTCAAAGGAGTTCCACTACCTGTAGCTGCGTTACCACCAATGATTCTAAAATCACCACCATCATCATCATCATCGTTTTCCGCCACATCAAAAGCATTGTTAGCATCATTGGCATCGTCTGGCGGAATATCTGGTATTGATTCGATGTTCCCGGTTCTTGATCTAATATCGATTTCTTCAACTGGGGACTTAAAACCTGGCGTGTTGTCAATATCTGTATAATCAAGAGGAATAGTCTGTCCCTTTTTTATCAATTTCAACATTGGCTTGGCGCTACCCGCTACTATTTGAAAACGTCTGTTTGGTACAATTTGAGCTCCTACCAAAATAGGCAAGTTCTCTTTCAGATTCAGATTTTTTGGTTCTAAAGTAATATCACTTAATCTTCCAACGTCGTCAGATATTGTTGTGAGACTTTCTGAAGGTTTCGATACAATATTGTTTAATGTGCTTTTGTGATTGTTTTTTTTCGTACTTCTGAACGCAATATTTAAAAGGCTCGATATGCTTGGTATATGAATCCTCGATAGTTCGTGGTGTTTTGAAGGAACGATTTTTACAGGCAGATTTGTCCGTGTGGTTAATATATCGATTGGTGGTTCGCGAAATTCTATTTGTGGTATATAGAACCTTCCTACATCGGATTCAGATTCCTCTTGGCTTGGTTTAGCTATTTTGGAGTATGGAAGGTCATCATTCGTTTCTTCTTTTGATGCGAGTCCACGTCTAGCTGGAATTATATCAATTAGGCTGAACCTTCTAATACTGTTATGATTACCATATTCTTTTGCGTTATACGAAGCCTGGCCGGAATATTCTAAGTCTTCATGATCGTGATTGGACTTTTTAGATTGATCAATATTTAGTATTTTAGGTTCATTTTGTGGAACTTTTTTTTCATCCACATCAATACCTTCACTAGATTTCCTTAATTCAGTTATTTTTGGAATATTATCCCATATGTTTGTTTCGTTATCCATCACTGACATTGGGAAATAAGTTGTTTCAAGAGGCATTATTCCCAATATTTTAAGAGGCTGTGTAGCAGACAGTAAAATTGCGTGTAAGTTAGGCGTTTGCAGTTTCGAAGGCGTTGCATTATATTTACCTTCCAGTAAATGTCTCAAAGATATCGTATTTCCTATTATTATAGGTGTGAGACTCAACGTTTGTACGTCAGACGTGGTTCCATACGTATCTACAAGCTTGCCATTATCTGTTATGTACATACCATTTTCGCTAAGGATTTTTAGGATAGAAAATCCAAGGCCGCTCGAATCTACTTTATCTACTTCATGGTCTTTGTTATCTAACAACATAATTTGCTCCAAGATCCATTTACTGAATTTACCAGATTCTTGCAGACTGGGTGGCACCCTATTAGGAGCAATGTAAGTAGCCGGTATATGATATCGTTGGTTATAATATCCATTCGGAGTACTTTGCTGGTATACAGGTAAATAGTTTTGTTTGCTTAATTTAAATTCTTCACTTGGTACTGCTCTTGATTTGTAATTATATGGTATATTATATTTAAAATGTTCATTCATTTCTGGATGCGCAGAAAATTTCTTTTTTGGATTATTAATCCTTTTTAAATCTACATTTGGGGTTTGTTTCGAGCTGTCATATCTATGAGGAAAATTGTTATCGAAATGTTTATAGTATGAATATGCTGGATATTTTTCTTGGTCGTTCTCAACACCATCTTCAGCAAGCGGGATTACTAATGGCGGCGGCGGTTTGTCATGTTTAAAATCATAATATTTTTTAAAATTAGATATTAATTCATCAGGTGGTACACCTGTACTGCCATCATCACGTCTCCAACCTTCATTAGAGTTCGAATATTCAGAATTGGGATAATATAAATTAAATTGTTGTTCTAATAAGGGGTTAGATGTAAATGTTTTTTTAGTTGGCTCAATTTCAAGTTTAACATTATTATTGGGACTGTTAAAGTAATCTTCATATGGGACAACTTGTGATTGTGACAGACTATTGTCTCCTCTGGTTTCAGAATATGATTTTGGGTTCTGATCTTGGTTAGGATTATGGTCATTAGCAAGCTGATGTGATAACCATATCTGTTTTAGTAATTTTTCTGCAACATGTGGGTGAACACTCATATCACCATTTCCTGGTTCGCTAAAACTATTAGAAAAATTTAATGGATTCACGTGAATATTTCCATCTGTGTTTATATCAGGTTGAATGTTGTGTACCGAGATTATATTTTGGTGGTTTCCGCCATTACTCACACTTGAAGCATTAGATTCATCGAGGCCACTATTATGACCAATATTGTCGTTCGGTTTTCTGGTGGTACCTGGTTTCGTTTTGTAGGGGCAACCATTAATTTGACGTTTCACGTGATGGCGAGATTCACTGAAATAGAAATAAAATATTGATTTAGATGAATAACATTTGTAAAAACTAAGATTAATAGTAAACGTGAAAAAAAACTTATCCCAAAAACAATATGAATTTCAGAAAAATTGTTACCATTTTTATTTCATTCCTTCTTTTTTACTACTAGCAGCCTTTGGTCATAGTGGTATTTCTATGCGATTGAGCACACTCTGAATTGTGATTTTTTATGTTAATATACAAGTGGTATATTAACATAATAAATGAATTTACTGCCCAAAATTTTTACAAAACCTTAACACTATGACTTAAATAGTTATTTTATTTACAGCTGGGAAAGGTTTACATTTGCTTGTAGACCCTGTACTAGGTGAAAACTTGTATCTCAGGGACTACCTATGCTTACTGGGGAGTGCAATGCGCGTGTGCGTGCGTGCGTGTGAGTATGAGTGTCCGTATGTGTTTTACATTTCTTTACTGTTTTGGACCGTATATATCGCAATTTACTAATCTTATGGGATGTGAATGGAATACTGAAGTTAGGAAGACTGAACATATTCTGTTTTTGTTAGAGGCTCTATTTAAAACGGTATATGAGGCTTACCTGGTATATATCATCGATGTTACCACCAAGGCGAGGATTGAGATCTGAAAACATACAGTCAAATATAACTCATGGCTTAGATAGATAGATATAACTCTTTATTGTGCACATCATAAATGGAAAAGAGTACAGATAACAAAAAACCTTATTAACTAGTGACACAAGTGGCGGCATTATCGCTATCAGCGATAAGGCCATTACCACTATTACTATTTACCATTTACTAAGAGAATGGGTTCAACGCAATGGCGTTAGTTTAAAATTAGTGTTTTCTAGAATGTATTTGATTATTATTTACAAGAAATTGTCGCACAAAATGAATTTAATCTAGATTTTCATATGGTTAGATAGATCAACTCAGATATAAATAACAATAAAATGAACGGCTGTTTCAAAACCTATATATCGTTGCTCTGTAAATATTTTACAAGTACGCAGAAGCAAATAAAAAACAAAGGACCCAAATTAGATAGGAAACTTTTTTAAGGTTTATTGTTTTTTTTTTGTTTGACCACATCTCACCTGATGTTAAGTGACGGTGTGGTCGAAGATGGTAAAACACACCTAGCCTGGCATAGAACTGGCTCTGAAGTGAGGTTGCCGGAAAACACCGGTAACTGCTTGCTGACAGATTTTTAACTTGAGGGTGGTAGCTTGCCAGTCGACTACTAGAAAGTACCCGACCACCATGCTTTGGTTTCCTCACGATGTTTTCTTTCACCGGCAGCAAAAGCTCATTATTGGGGTTTGAACCCACGCCGTTTGACGTTTAAAACGACTCCGCTAAGCACTAAGCTAACTTCGCTAAACAAACAAAGACAAGTAGTATTAACAAGGTGAAATTATTTTGAAAATTGAAAAAAAAATTGAAGGAAAGAATGGACGTCCATATTGCACACATGATTATTTATTTAATCCCATATTAAAAATAAAGAAAATTAAAAATTAAAAGTTTGATACATATCAGAAATAACTATAAAATATAACTATAAGAATACAAAAATAAATTAATAAATGGTATGGTTATAGGTACGAGAGGTACCTGGAAACCTAGTCTGAAATGGAAAGATAGTAAGAAATGGATAAGGATTGATGATGATGATGATGATGATTAGGATTATCACGGTTCTGATGATAGTATATTATGTATAAATAATATAATTAGATTTGATATGATGCCAGATTAAGACATAAGACTGGTTTACCTTTTGGATAATCATTTTGACGTTCAACCTACTGAAGCAACCCAACAGTAGAACGCGACTGTTTCTCATAATTTGAACGTATATATACTAAAAAATAATTAGTGAGAAGAAATTGATTTTAAGTAATGAACGTAAAATATAGAGACTTCGCTATGGAACGGCAAATTGTGTTAATTAGAATGTGGATCTAATGAAATAAGTTAACACCTTTTACCATCGCGACTTTAATGGTAATTGTTTATGTATTACATATTGTAACATTACATACATTATGTAACAAAAAAATCAAACATAATAAACCAGTTTTCATGGCTGGTAAGTACTATTGGCACCTACTTGGCTAGATACCCCCTAAAATTAAAGTTCTCGCCAAGTACTAAAATTCATTCTCGGCCAAGCGTTCGAAGAGTCAACACGTCGTGAGAATGCCTCGTGTAATGGCGAAACACGTGTCGGCAACTGGTTACTGCAGCGAGAGGATGTAAAGACTTATAGTTATATTAATAAATGTTTAATTTATTTAGATTTTAAGCTTATGTCGGATTTCAGTTTTAGACATTTCGGATAGATATTTAAAAATTGCCGTCAAGCTTGATACACATTTAAATATTAAATCCGCGACACTGTTGCAACTAAAATAACTTTTAAGCTGAAATACATTCATAATATTTGTCTTGAATACTCAAAATGAACTTCCGCAAAGTAACGCCTGAATCAATTATATTATCCAAGAAGGGTATCTTCTTCTATGGGACTATCCTTCGACTATTTTTTACTATATAAGCTCAATTTGTCTTGCCTTCCTTTCAGTGTACCTATTACAGTGTTCGCTCTTATCTGTATGCGAAGTTATCATGGGCTTCCAGTCGACGGTCTCTGGTTTCTCGTCATCATACTTCAGCAGCGTTCATGGGGAGTTTCCGCTTTACGGCAGCAAACTTTTGGCATAACATTCCATTCTGGCTCCATCCCATTAGGAACCAGAAACACGTCAAGGATTTCCGTGACAAACTCTGGAAACATCTGAATGCTTATCAGAAGTGCCTCGAAGTGGTCATACGCAAGCCGGTGTTTTGTATTTGTATAATCGTTAATTTTTAGTTTTTATTTTATTTGTTATTTTTTCATCATGTCATCATCATCATCATCATTTCAGCCGTAGGCTGTCCACTGCTGGACATAGGCCTCCCCCATTGACTTCCACAAAGACCGGTTGGAAGCGGCTCGCATCCAGCGCGTTCCTGCGGTCTTTATTAGGTTGTCTGTCCACCTTGTATTATGTATATACCTACAAGGACTTTCTGGAAGACCGGCGCTGGTCGTACCATTTAGTATGACCAGCATTTTGCTGGGGTGTACTCCCATTAAGTATTTGTTTTTTGTTTCTTCTGTTACGAAATAATTCTTTCTTCTTTTTTATGAAACCTTATTGCATAGGAAAATTTGTAATAGATTTATAGTAGAGGTTAGATACTGTTTGGTTAGATTGCAGCATTATGTCAAAGAAAACGTCACGGAATTAAAAAGTTGCAATATTTTTTTCAGTTTTTAGTTACTAAATGTCATAAATGTAAATTTTGCAGTTGATGTAACACATGTTAGCTTTGTTATAATCTTCCAATAATCAATATGTCACAGTAGATCTCGCTACTCGCTTAGACATAATTTGTCTGAGAGTTCACTATGATCTTGAAGATATTCTCTCAGTTTTACCCAGTCATACCCTTGTGGAACCATCCAAAGAGCCTAATAAGGGATCTAAAAATCAAGTTTGAGTTTCTAACCCTGGACAATGTTCTCGGTCAGTCAATATTTTATGTAGAGAAAGGGAAGGAAACCAAGAAAACTCTTAAAAAAGAGGGATTAGGTGTAAAGATGCCAGGTTTTGTTAATCCTGAGACTATGAACGAAGAAGGATATTTCACGCAGAAAGCTAAAAAAGAAATCGAGGAGTTGAAAAAAAGAGGGCTTTACAAGCCTTCGCTGACCAATCCAGAGAAGAAAGAGTAAAAACGA
Organism: Biston betularia; assembly: GCA_905404145.2. NCBI lineage: Eukaryota > Metazoa > Arthropoda > Insecta > Lepidoptera > Geometridae > Biston > Biston betularia. The sequence continues at coordinate 7,387,578 of FR989882.1, read as the reverse complement.
CTTCTAAATTATGTAATGATTATTATTCATATCAATTTGCGACAATTAGGTACATAGCGTGTAAATTATAAACAATTTATCAAACAAGCTTTAACTAAAACCTGCCACCTATCTTACCCATTCATACCTATCTTCACCTGTCCTTTTTATTATAATTCTTGTCAGCCCACACCACACAAATTAAACATATTTGGAATGCATGGAATGGACGTATCAAGTTTTTATCATTAGATACTAAACACTGCATGATGTATCTCAACAAGTAGGTATAAATTAAAATTTAAAATGCTCCCGACACCAGTAACATAACACCAAATTTTGAGTCTGTCAGACCTGTATAAGATGCTCACGTCCAATCCGTCATGTCATGTCATTAACTCATCATCATCATCAGCCTATATTAGTCCACTGCTGGACATAGGCCTCAAGACACGCCACTCAGCCCGATCTTCGGCTTTTCGCTTCCATCCACCGCCAGCTGTCCTACGTATATCGTCACTACATCGAGTCTCAGGGCGTTCTACGCTACGTTTGCCAATACGTGGTCTCCACTCTAGAACGTCTACTCCAGCGGTTATCGGTTCTGCGACAGATATGTCCAGCCCATTGCCACTTCAGCTTGCTAATACGCTGAGCTATGTCAATGACTTTAGTTATCTGGCGAATTACTTCGTTTCGGATACGATCCCTCAGAGAAAGGCCAAGCATAGCTCTTTCCATAGCTCGCTGAGTGACTTTGAACTTACGGACCATTCCCGCTGTGAGTGTCCACGTTTCGGTTCCGTACGTCATGAACTAGCAAAATCATTAACTAGGAAAGCTGATAAACTACAAATAGCGGAATAGATTTTCTTAAATCGAAGCCAAGAATAAACTCGCTAAAAAAAAACAAACCTAAATTGGATCAGTTGTTTAGAAGCTACGATACCAAAGACAGACACACATATAGGTACACACGTTACACTTAATACACACCTCTGGATGATCTGGGGGTTAAAAAAAGTGTTAAGTTAGGTTTTAAATGTCGGTTTTGTATTGGTTTTACTGTGGCGTCATGTCATAGGGTGATACGCATTGGTATTGCTAACACTTCAATAGACACCTCCTTTTTTAAAATAACAATGGGCATAATCCAATGGCCAATGGCAAATGCCCATTTTGTATCAATGTGGAAGTCTTTAAATCTTGCTTTGCTAGCATGGGTATCGGAAAGTAATTTAATGTGGTGAAACATGTCTTTTTACACTAATTTACTAAGGTATGGTCTAGACTTGATCGAGACTTACTATTAGTGACTATAATTTATTTTACTTAATTTTAGAATATGCCATGAAAAAATTAACTGCGTGATACCATAACTTGCGATGCCAAAAATGTAAAAAAAAGTTTTATATCAACTCATAATGATGTCAAAAAATGACATTGTTTGATATTTTGAAATCGTCGTTTAGGTAAAAATATCTTCACAAATAAAAATGGAAGCATAACAAACAATAAATTGTTTCACATAAGCTGAAATAATTATGGCAAAATCAAACAAATTCTAATTAAATTAAATACCTTTGTGAAATATACAAATGGTAAATACTTTTGAACTATGCTTCTCCCGGCAGCTAAATTTATTCTTCTCCACTCGTACTCTAAAATGATAAATATGATTCGAAGTCCTCCACTACCCCATCGTACCGCAAAAATTGATTTAAAAAATGAACTGCCTAACCAGAGAGGTAAGAACCCAAACAACCTGATAAAGAAATTTTACACATCTTCGACAGCGCGTATTCCATCTAATACATTAGAAAAAAACGACGAGTATACAAGTCAGATTAATTCCGTAAGTACATCTGTAAAATGTTTTTCATCTAGGGAAAATATTGACGGGGTTGCCTTGAATGGAGGCTACATTCCGTCATACGTGATGCATTTTATAAAAGATAAACCAAAATTTGTGCCAATGTCAAATTGGCGATGGTACGCTGAATCTAAGGAAGGTCCAGGGTCAGTAAGGCAGTCAGGGGGCGGTATCGGTAAACTGGATTCAGCAAACGAAGATGGATTTTTCTTTAAGCTGAATAAATCTAGACTGAAGAAGCTAAAGCAACTGCTGAAAGAGAAATCTGAACTGAAGAGCAAGGAAACACCGCCAGGGAAAAAGTCAGAGTAGAATAACAAAGAAAATAATATGAAGGACAAAACGGGTCTAAGTGTGGTATTAGTTGTGGTATGTCAAATGATCTAAGGAAGATGCAGCGTCTACTGGTACTGGTATTAAACGAAGATGGCTTTTTCATCAAGCTAAATAAAATTAAATGCAGGCTGAAGGAACAGAAGTAGCTTCTTAAAGAAAACGCTAAGTTAAAGAGTATGGCACAATTATCTAAATCTAATTATCTGGAGGTGTTATAGGTAAATTATATGCGACGAAAAAAATATGGGTTTTTCTTTAAGCTAAATAAGTTAAGACTGAAGAAGCTAAAATAACTGCTGAAAGAGAAATCCGATCTGAAGAGCAAGGAAATATCACCAGAGAAAATCTCTCAGTAACAAAGTAACAAATAACAAAGAAATTAATGTGGAGAATAAAATAGTTCTGGTATCAATTATAAAAGAGTACAAATTTCATAAAATTGTTGGGGGGTAGTAAACTAGATGAGGCAAAACCAAGATGTTTTTTCTATAAGCTGAATTAGTCTAGGCGGGAAACGTAATTGTAACTGCTGAAAAAAAAGCTAAGTTGAAGAACAAGCAAACGCTGCCACAGAAAAAAATGAGCACAAAAGAAAATAGAGTTTCAGTGATAAATGAAACGGTAAATATGAAGTGTTCATGAGACAAATAAACACGAATCAATAATTTAAAATGAGAGGTTTATCTTCTGGTGTAAATGAAAACGCGGGGAATGATACAATAAAAGTGCTTACCCATAGATTATATTTTGTTTTGACCCAGCTATAAAAAAGGTAGGTTGTGAACTTTAGCAATCTGTGGGGGAACTTATGTGTAATGATGTTCGTATGTAGAACATTACTAAATCGACATCATTACTAATGCGACAGAATACATGTATTCTGTCGCATCTCCTAAACTATTTTGAATAAAAAATTAACAGCTCTAAGAACATATTCCGAGTAGGTTCTATGGCTTAACATTGCAATGTTTTGAGCATGTCTGTTACTGCAGTCAATCATTAGTCTAATATTTTGTAACATGGGGTCTCATTTAGCTGAGCAATCATTTGAAAATTTATTGCGAGTAAAATTTTCTTGCTAGGTTTTCCTGATATGGAAGGAATCCTTTCTTTAGGGTTTTCTAACATTATTCGAAAATTACTATCCAATACAGTCCTACGAAGTTCTTTAAAAATAAAAAGGACTTGTCCTTTGCCATAACATTCACGTGTTTTCAAAGGGACGGCAGTTACAGAACTCGAAAAACTCATCAGTGGCTTTTTTAACCGACTCCAAAAAGGAGGAGGTTCTCAATTAGACAATTTTTTTTTGTTTGTTACGCGATTAATTAATTATGAATCGATTTTGATAATTCTTTTTTTGCTTGGTAGAACATACTTCAAAAGTTCCATATAATCTTCATCGAAATTGATCGACCGATTTTTAAAAAATTAACAAAAATAAAACAATTGTATACATCGATGATATTTTCGTTTACTCGGAAACCTCGCTGTTTCATTGGAGCAGTGCGTTTAGTTGGCCTAAGGGTCGTAGAGCCGGTTTTAAAAAAATGTAAATTTGTATATTATTGATTCCAATTGATCCTTCTAAATTACGTGTCTACTTTTACAAAGTTATATTTTATCATAAAAACGCAAATTAAAATTGCTAAAAGTCAGACAATACGCTTAAAGAAAAAGGAAGGTTTTATTTCTAAGCTTATTGCCTTAAGTTACATTAATATGAAAGCTGCGTTGTATTTTTTTAAAAATTCAATACTGTTTCTGTATTAACTGTGTAGTAGATACTACTATGCGTTAAGTTTTTTACACCACTCTCTGCAAAATAAGGGTAGTTTCATCGATCCCAACTTGGGAGGTTTCGGCACTTTGAGAGATTATCCGAGAGTAAGCTATTGTACCCGGAGCTACGTTTGTCGCGCCGACTGCAAACCTACCAATTTATCAGTACAGTGAACAAAGTGACGAACTAAAATATTTTCTATTGGTATCTGTCACTTGTGTATAATAAAATACGATAGTAGTTCCCTCTTCAACACTTGCTAGTGGGTTAAACTGCAGACAGATTGCAATATAGCGCTGTTTTTGTTTGCATTTTATTCAGGATTATGTATTAGGTATTTTGAATAGTTCGAGTAATATTCTTTGATTTTGCTTCATATATGCTGTTACTTATTTTTAATTATTTAATTTGCACCATCGGGCAGGCTAAAGCTGTAATGCCATACTGCCTGGTCTTCGGTTTTTGTAATTCTTTTTTTTTGTGGTTTACCGGCCAGGTCTTTGACCACAACTTATCTGATGTTAAGTGAAGTTTCGGTCGAAGATGGTAAAGCATACCCTAGAATGGAACTGGCCTGGAACCTGAAAAACATGTCTAACATAGTTACAGTCAAATCCAGTCATGCATTAGTAAAGTGGCGCCTTTACCATAAGTTTCGATGGAGTTTAGGAAGCAACGCAAAAAGTCATATTCACCAAATTATATCACTTTTCCACACTCTCGCTTGTAATTCGGCACTTTATTAATAAAACACCATTATTTTTATACATAAGCACTTGAAAAAACACTAGTTTTGTAAAAAAATACAATGGGGCAAAACTACTTTTTCCGCGTTCCCGCCTAAACTCTCCCATATAATTATGCTGTGAGCATATTAAGTTTTTTTTTTAAATAAACTGCCTATGTGCTATTCAGGTGAGATTCCTCCTAGCACGCGTCGTTGATAAAGTTGGAATACAATAATATGTACACTCTCGTTTTCGTAGAAAGAATTTAAAACTACAAAAAGAAACCTATTTACTTTATTGAAGCTATCCATATTGTACTCGCATATCCCGGAACATTTTTTTTTTAATACTCATAAGTCCGCGTTTGACCACCAAGTCGCCTGATGAGCAGAGAGTAGGTACCACAACCTCGTGCAAATAAAAAAAATGGAATAGAAACAATTTTTTATAATCTTTTTCATAACTTACATGCTATAAAGTGAACTTAATTATCAATTGAAGATCTGTAATGAATACCCTATAGTGTATTCTAAAGATGTAGGTAAAAGTTCGGTAGCGCACAAAGCGGCATTTCAAAGCGAGCGGCGCTTTTGATGGAGTTTGAGATAGCGGTTGAAATGATACATTCTCTTTTTGAATATTCAATCGCCTTTTGATTGCCCTCTACATATGGATGCTGTGTTTTTTTCTTCTAAGAAATGTGAATTCGATGATGTAGTAGTAAGTAAAATTTTGCTTAATTAATTAATAAATATAAATATCGTAGGACTATACACACAGCGCCATCTGGCCCCAAACTAAGTAGAGCTTGTGTGATGGAAGTCAGATAACTGATAGAATACAGTCATTAATACTTTTTTTTTTGTAAATACATACTTATAATACATACGGAACACAGAATAAACATTTTGTTTATTCACAAAATGTTTGCCCTGAGTGGGAATTGAACCCACGCCCGCTCTTAAGGCAGATATACTACCAATGAGCCAACGGGGCTGTAGATAGATCATACATAATTAATTAATTATGTAGATAGAAACTCTTTATTGTGCACATCAGAAGTATTTATAACATCACTGAACATCAGATGAGCTGTGCTAAACACCTAGCCTGTCTGCCTAGAAAACAAATTAATCTTATTATTATGAGTTGATGCCACAAGTGGTGGCCTTATCGCTGAAAGCGATCTCTTCCAGACAACCAATAATGGAAAACTCGTTACTGATTAAAATAAAAAATAACACTATTAATATAACTAAAAAAGAATAATTTAATATGCAAAGTTTTTTGCCAAAACATCTTTACTAATTAACAGATTCAAATACAAATACAAATACTTTATTGATAACACCAATGTTACAAGTCACTTTCGTGATTCGTTCGATTCGTGATTCAGAACACATATCTGTGACATTTATCGGTTCTGCGACAGAATATGACCAGTCCACTGCCATTTCAGTTAGAGAAACGAAGCGTAGAAAACAGCGAAGCTCGGTGGAGTGACGATATACACAGAAAAAATTTAAAATAGAATAGCGATTGATGATGAATGAAATGATGATTTCAGGATTATGATTATTATTTTTACTTTTTAAAAATCGCGCTGTCCTTGTCTAATGAACAGCAATGAGAAAGAAAGCAACATTTTTAGTAAGTTTAGATTTGTCGACTCAATGTTTCAAAACTGATCTACTGACTAAACTGATCGGTACAATTCAGTAAAACTTACAGAAACGACCGCATGTTCTCGCGAAGTTGATTGGTAAGTAATTTAAAACCTAACTTTAGTTGCTTCATTATTTTTTACATTCCATTCGTTAAGTACTTGGAAATTGAACATTCGAGTAGATAGGTGTTCTTGACAGGACTCGAACTCGGGACCTCACGACTGTCACTGCGCAAGCATACTTATTAAGTACAGCCAGCAAAAGTAGACAACCATTGACGATTATCCAAGATATACAATCACGAATATTTTATTTCGGACACCAAAACATAAGCCGTTTTTATCGAGTTCTATGAATCTAGAAAATAACTTGTGGACAAAGAATAAATAAATAAATAAATAAATAAATAAATATCGTAGGACTAGGTATACACACAGCGCCATCTGGCCCCAAACTAAGCAGAGCTTGTGTGATGGAAGTCACATAACTGATAGAATACATAAATACTTTTTTTTTGTAAATACATACAGAACACCCAGACACAGAACAAACATTTGTTTATTCACAAAATGTTTACCCTGAGTGGGAATCGAACCCACGCCCTACAGCTCTCAAGGCAGATATACAACCAATGAGCCAACGGGGCTGTCAAGAAGTATAATAATTGTGCTCGCAGAAGATGTTTTCGTAATAATAACAATTGAAAAAGATTGCAGTCTTTGAAACACTTCATCGGTGAAGAGTGGTTCTGCATATCGTGCGGAGCTCGTGCAAAAATAACTAAGCTTCATTCATTAATTATTTCATTCATTCATTCGTTTATTCGTTCATTCATTCATTCATTCATGTATTAATTAATTAATTAGTTCATTAATTCATTCAAACTAAACTAATAACTCAGCAAAAAGCAGATACACCCAATAACAATTACCGCACAACTATTATTCAAAATTTTAGAATATTTTTATATTATAACTCTTTATTATCCACATCAAAGATAACATAATATGTATATAGTAAACTTAAGTAACCGATTAATAGTAGATAATTTTGTCATTCGTGTCGTGACAATAAAAACAATTTTGTGTTAATTAGTTAATATACCATTTTGTTGTGGCGGCCATCTTGGATTTGAAATGTATCATAGTGTAATGTATTCTACTAGTCAAGCCCTTTCATTTGATACTTACCCATATTGACGAAAATGTCAAAAAATAAGTAATCCGGCATTGTGTGGCGGCGGCCATCTTGGACCCGATTTTCATCAAACATAAATAAAAAAAATTAACAACAAACGTTAAATTTGTTTATTCACAAAATGTTTACCCTGAGTGGGAATCAAACCCACGCCCTATAGCTCTCAAGGCAGATATGCTACCAATGAGCCAACGGGGCTGTCAATAACATAGCTAAGAACACTCCCGACTAATTCACCTTTCAAACAAAAAAATAAATCAAAATCGGTTCATCAGTTCAACACATACGCGCGCGCATGTTTTTGTGTCGGGGGTTACTAAAAGATTTGGACTTGGAAAAATATATTCATGTCGTTTTTTTTCGTTATATTCGTGTCGTTTTTGTCGAGTTTCATGGAATTGTTTCTGCTGTCGGTAGATGCGCTGGCGCAGCTACGGGAGCTCGCGCGCAGCGAGGGGCCGCTCTCTGTTTGTGGAGATAATCTCACTGTCTAACACTGACACTCGTGTGATGATGCCTTCAGACTCTCGAGACCTTACTTTTTTTTGTTATAAAAAGGTCATTTACTTCGTTTCTTACTAGACTTCAGAAACTTGATAAAAGCCTATTACGACTTTCTTCAGGTTCGTTATAAAAATATACCGTTGTAGAGAACAATGGTATGTTTTCATAGAGAAAATGAACTTTACTGACTGACTAATGACTTTTACTGTAAAACTATTTTGAAAATGGAAAAAATAAAGTTATCAATGCATTGAGGGTTATTGATATCTTTTTAATAGATTTATTTGCGTTTTGAAGTTGAACCAGTGTAGATTTTCTTAGCTATATAAGAACACTAATTTTTGAAAGATACACCGCACTGGTAAGTTGCCAGGAAATTAAACAAACTTTTTACTCCGAAAAATAGTAACAAAGGAGGTAAATTATCAAAGACTTTATTGTAAATTTCGAACTAGATTACAAACGAAAGCGATTTACTCAAAGTATAAAAAGAATACATAATTATTGGTGCGTAAAATGTAGCCCTTCTTTTTTGTTTTCTTTTTGGCATCGCACTTTTTTATGTTTGCCAATATCGATTGTTTCACTATTTAAAATATTTTATGAATTTTCGAGTAAAATAATTCTATGTCAAATTAAGTCGATCACGGGTAAGTCCGGTAAGTCCCTTGTAAATTAGGACCTAAATAACTTTATTAGAAGTCGACGAGGTTTTGGAAGCAATACAAACATAACTTTTTCTCCACTTTATATCAGTTTCATAGACTCTACACGAAATGTAGGTACTTATCTAGAGTAGGAAACCCCACGGCAATGCTTCTTCTAGCGTTATTGTTGTCAATAAATAATGTTGACTGCCCTGTTGGCTCATTTGGTAGTGCTGTAGGGCGTAGGTTCGATTCCCACTCAGGACAAACTTTTATCTTTTATTATGTGACGAGCATAAATGTGTATTATGTGTCTGAGTGTTCTGTATGTAAGTATTAAAAGTATGTGTTTACAAAAAAGTGTATTAGCGTTCTATCAGTTACCTGGTTCACATAAAACAAGTTTAACTTAATTTGAAGCTAGATGGCGCTGTGTGAAATGTCCTGTGATATTTATTTAATATCGTTTATGTTTAAACGAAAATAGGCAATTTTTTTTTGGTGGACAGGCTAGCTATTTGACCACAGCTCATCTGATGTTAAGTGAAGTTGTGGTTGAAGATGGTAAAGCACACCTAGCCTGGAAACGGGCTCTTAAGTGAGGCTGCCGGAACACACCGCTAGATGCTTGGCAGCAGATTCTCAACTGGATGGTAGCTAGCCAGCCGAGTACTAAAAAGAATCCTACCACCATGCTATAGTTTCCTCATATCACGAATGATAATATAATAAGTAATATTATTTTCATAATATTTTCTTCTGAGTTTTGTAGCATTACAAGGGTCTATTATAAGATCCCTCTGACTGTCGTCAGTTTTGGTATGGAGCTTTAAAATGCGGTGAAGTGTTAACCATTGTCCGCAACTGTGTAGGTACTGTATATCACAAAGTTAGGCCCGTTCCAGAAAATATCGATCCAAGTTCATCGAACGATATCGAAACGAACGCCTTCGATTAGTAGGATAGAAGTAAGCATAGTGCTGGGAAATATAAATAATCAAATCCGAACAAATTGCACAATAGTTAGATACTCTCAAAACAGCAATAATCTATACAGTATCCATAGTATTTTGACGAATTATTCGATCTATTATTCGATTACTTTTTTACACGATTGTTTAATAAAGGAGTCGAATGTTATTAGGGTTCATGTATGCGAGTTTCTTTATTCCACCATAACTTTTAAATGCATGGGGTTGGATGTATGGGGTATGGGATGTATCGTTAGAATCATTCCGAGCGACAATGAAAGAAAGTTGTTTGAAAAAAAAGAGTTATTTATGGGCATTCGTGTTTTTCAACTTTCTTAATTAAGCTTATTGAGATTGGACTTCCTATTTGCCAAATCTTAAGACATGTTTCAGCACATATCACTTTTTTTCACTCACGCAAGTAATAACAGCAATACAATAATCTGAAAACACCAATATTTTTTCAACAACCAACGTTAGATTTTTTTAAAATATAATACAATTAATACGGAAACATAACATTTCAGCGTCCCCGCCAAACTAAAACACTTCTTATAGTTACTCGTAATAAACAAAAGTTATTGAAGTAACTAATACAATACAATACAACAAAACAACGCACATCACTATTCCAAACACTCCAAATTCAAACGCACCAATGGACACTCGGTTTGCTTTTTAATCCGAGGTGGCCAGAAGCACAGATACCGTCTTACCCAGGATTAACGAAAAGTACACAATCAATGCATGTAATGGATATGCACTAGAGCATAAACGGTCGTGTTTGTCGATACACCGCCGACGCCGACGCCTCAAAAGAATGATTGTGAACAACGATAGCCTTAAAAGAATGATTGTTGCTTAAGAGTTCTTAAGATATAATGGAATGACCACTCGGCGGAATTTTTGTATCCATGTGGTCTGGCGGTGGAGTAGAAAAGATTTTGATCTTTTTTGTGTGTGGCTGTAGAAATAACGAGCTTCGGTGTCTTCAAAACAGGCAGATGATAACAGCCTGAGCTGTTAGGTGTGTTCTGTTCTTTAGCAATTGTGAAGCTTATTTGGTTGAAGTTCTGCTGCGGGAGCTTTTATATGTGACATATTACTTTATTGACATTTTAATTTTCATTGTTTTGACATATGTTATGATCTTGTAATTTTTAAATATGAATGGAAAAATGACCTGTAACTTTGGTGTTATTAATAAATGATTTGTATTTGTATTTGTATTTGCTGTAGGACATGGGTTCGATTTTCACTCAGGAAATAATTTTTGTAGGGGTTTTTTTAATAAGAAATAGGCTTACGTTTGCCGCCATCTCACTTGATGTTAAGTGATGATGCGGTCTAAGATGGAGCACGCTGGCTAGAAGATACCGATTCACTCTCGAGTTGAAGACACTTAGACCAGAATATATCCATCGGGGAACACCACCACCACCCACTTAGTGAAGAACATAGATGTTTGTTCTGTGTCTTCTGTTAGCTATCTGGTTCCCTTTTCATTAAATGATGCTAAAAGAAGATTTAATGATGCTTGAAGATTCAGCTGTCTAGTTGGGCGGATGTAGAAACTAGAAATATATATGAAATAAATATCCGCTTTTAGGGTTCCGTACGCAAAGGGTAAAACGGGACTCCGCTGTCCGTCCGTTTGTCACCAGGCCGTATCTCATGAACTGTGATAGTAAGACAGTTGAAATTTTCACAGATGATGTATTTCTGTTGCCGCTATAAGAAAAAATACTAAAAAACAGAATAAAATAATTATCTAAGGGGGCTCCCATACGATAAACGTGTTTTTTTTTTTGCCGTTTTTAGGGTTCTGTGCCCAAAGGGTAAAAACGGGACCCTATTACTGAGACTTCGCTGTCCGTCCATCCGTCCGTCCGTCTGTCTCCAGGCTGTATCACATGAACCGTGATAGTTAGACGGTAGAAATTTTTACAGATGATGCATTTCTGTTGCCGCTATAACAACAAATACTAAAAAACAGAATAAAACAAATATTTAAGGGGGCTCTCAGATAACAAACGTGATTTTTTTGCCGTTTTATAGATAATGGTACCCTTCGTGCGCGAGTCCGAGTCGCACTTAGCCGGTTTTTTATTTTATTTTTTGCCAATGGTTGCCGATTGTATCATCAAATTAAATCCATCAGTAATAAATAAATAAATAAATAACTTCAATTTCATTTAAACATTAGATAAAAACTAGATAGCAATTAAAGGAAGTAAAAAATGCTTGACGTACCTACAAGTATTTCATTGAACATATTTTCTCAAGACGTTAGTCGGACGTATCATGGTAGCTACCATTTTGCGGTCCGCTGCTCTTTGACAAGCTGAGATACAACCTAAATCACTGCACACTTTGTATGCCATCATCATTTGAATATAAACTTTAAATTAAACCTTTAGAGGTTAAATTAACGTGCAAGCTAAAGTTAAGAAGGAAAATGATGTACGGTTCAAATTATTTTTAAGGTCAATGCGCTCAGTTAACTAAATATATTATGTTTGTGAAATGATTTGCTACTGCAACTTTTTTGCGGAACTAGTCTGAGCTGTCGATATAGTTTGGTTAAGTAAATTGAGTTACAGATCTGATGCAAGTCGCGCTGTTACCCGATGAAATACAATCAGGATAAATAGTAGCCTATGTGTTAATCCAGGGTGTCAGCTACCTCAATGCCAAATTTCAAAGTCAAAGTCAAAGTATAATTTATTGCTATGCTGTGTTACATTAGGTCTTAATATTAAGGTAGAGCAACAGCTTACGTTCAGTACGAACATGAAATGTTACAGAATTAACTTTAAATTATGGTATTTAATTATAATTATAATATATTATCAAAATGGAATCCGGAAAATTGAATTAAATTGAATATTATAATTGTCAACATAAATATATAAAAAAATGTCAATTACAGTATCCCTTATCTATAAGAAAATTGAATACCTAATTTGCGTTTAAATATAGAAACACTTCCTGACTCCAGTATTGATATTGGCAGATGATTGATTGATTCATTAAAAAATTGGTCCAGAGCGTGGAACAAACATACGGTGTTCCCTGATAGATACAATCTGGGTGCCTTCAAGTCGCGAGTGAAGCGGTTCCTTCTAGGCGAGCGTGCTCCACCGTAGGCCATATCCTCGCCGAGTTGGCGGACAAACGCAAGCCTATGTGAAAAAATAATTACACACAAACTTTCGACTTTATAATATTGTGAAAAACGTATCACTAATAAAAAGCAAAATTAAAAATTTTGAAAAAACCCCGACAAGTAGTTTTGCAGAAACATGGCAACATGGATTTGCACAAAAAATGTTTGCTGCAGCGCCCCCTGGTGAGTTGTCACCGTAATACCTATCTAAGAACATGCACTAATCAAACCCGAAGCCATAACTGAAAACTGCATCAAAATCGGACTAGTAGTTTTGGTGAAAAATGGCAACATGTATTTGCACAAACAAACATTCTCTCATCCCAAACGCATATACCGTCTCCGTTCCGTCGTGGGTAAAGAGCTGTTGTTAAATGCCAACCTGTTAGTAGGAAATAGGCTCTCTAAACGTGACGTACCGAGGCAACGCGCGCCTGCCATTCAATGAAATATGAAAGTAAGATGTAGTAGATAAATTAAATTACAATTTGACCTCTAGTGCCGCCGGCGGGTGGTGGCTCGGAATTAGTTTGTTGATACTGTGTGGTCACACGCTTCTGGACGGACGCGAGAACATGGAGATTCCACGACTAGATCGGACATCGAAACGTAAGAGAGGCAGATATTATATCATAGGCGCATGCCTGTGTACATTCTACTCAATATATGCTTGACATTTCTCTGAAGAATCTTATTCGGAACAAAGTATTCGCCAGAGAACTTAAGTCACAGAATAGGCCGACGTATTAGCAAGCCGAAGTATGCGTTATGCGTAGGACAGCTGGCGGCGGATGGATGCGAATAGTCAAAAATTGCGCCGCAGAAGCCGCTGGACATAGACCTTGCCCTATGGACGGCACACTTATGATGATGAATCAATCAATATATTTTTTTGAATACATACAACTATACAGTAATAAATTATGAAGAAATGCTTAGTTTCAAATCATTTTTTTAAAATATTGAGTTTTTTTATTTACAAACTATCTACGCCCTGTAAAAAGCATTTAAATATTTTATCGGTTACCCGACTACTATAATAATAAGCTTTACTTAGTTTAGGTTTACCTATATAAGTGTCAAATGGTGCTATCTGTAATGTCCTACAATATCCCACTAATATTATAAATGTGAAAGTTTGGATGGATGGAAGGACGAATGGATGTTTGTTACTCTTTCACGCAAAAACTACAAAATGGATTTGGATGAAATTTGGTATGGAGATAGCTGAGACCCTGGATTAACACATGTAGCGGGTAACACCGCGGGGCGTAGCTAGTTAAACATAGCGTTAGCGTTTTGTAGCGATGATAGCTCAGTGGTTAGTGCGGTAGGTTCGCATGCCGAAGGACGTGAGTTCAAACCCCAACAATGAGCTTGAGCTGCCGGTGAAGGAAAACATCGTGAGGAAACCATAGCATGGTGGTAGGGTACTTTCTAGTACTCGGCTGGCTAGCTACCACCCTCAAGTTGAAAATCTGCCGCCAAGCACCTAACGGTGTGTTCCGGCAGCCTCACTTGAGAGCCAGTTCCATTCCAGGCTAGGTATGCTTTACCATCTTCGACCACACCTTCACTTAACATCAGGTGAGCTGAGGTCAAAACACCTAGCCTGTCATCCATAAAACACATAAAAAATACTTGTCACTGGCGTATTGCACGAAGTTAAAAAAATAATAAAAAAGCTAAAAAAATAGAAATAGTTCTTTGTCTCATCCAGTTACCATATGCCGCTGCCATTCACTAGGTGTCGATAGATCATGCACGATCCACACATGACAGATGATGTATGGACGTGCATGACCCACGCTTGACCATTAACATTTAGTTACCGTTTGATTGAGTTACAGAAGTTGGATTGCGAAATTGTTTGGGTGATTTTATGAGAGGCCTATTACATTTGTCTTTTTAAATAATAAGTATATGCTTTGTAGCGGTGATAGCTCAGTGATTAGCGCGGTCGATTCCCATGCCGAAGCCAACAATGAGCTTGAGCTGCTGGTGAAGGAAAACATCGTGAGGAAACCATAGCATGGTGGTAGAGTACTTTCTAGTACACGTCTGGCTAGCTACTAATCAAGTTGAAAAATCTGCTGCCTGGCATCTAACGGTGTCTTCCGGCAGCGTCACTTGAGGAATCAGTTCCTTTCAAGGCTTAATGTGCTTTACCATCTTAGACACTTAACATCAGGTGAACTGTGGTCAAACATCTAGCCTGTCAACCATTAAAAAAAATTATAGAAGCCTAGTTGACTAAATTAAAAAAAAACTACCAATAATTAATTAAGTTTTCTTTTAAAATTTGTAAAAAAATTACATATTTTGAAAATTTAAAAAGCCATAAAAATTTATGGCGAAAACAGACAGGACTGTTATGGTGATTGAATGACGTCACACCGTGTAGAACAATTATCTGGACGGCAGTTGATCTACGAACATGTCATGAATTTAATTCAAAGAGTTTGGTATTGTAAAACCTGATTTGGAAAAGTTACAATGGCACTTAAATAGAGTACCTACCTACCTACAAATTCTAAGAAATTTATTTTCGTTTCGTGTTTATCATAAATAACTAAAAAATTTAAGAAATATACCAGCGTAGAGCAGGTACCTTTTTTTAAACTTTTAGTATAATATGTAGTAACAAACAAATTGAGTCCCAAAAAGGGATTACCGTAATGACATTTCCTTGTAACTTATTTTTTTTAATGTAAAATTGTCACTTATAATACCACAAGAGCTTCAAAATGCCAGATAATTTTGAAGCTCGTGTGGTATTCGGGGGATTATTTTTCCGTCCCAAATGTCGGCCAATAGAATTGCACCATGAGACGAAATGTACAGTTAACAAATAAACATTTCCTTTGACTTTTTTATCGATGGTGGACAGAGAACAAACTCCAAATCGACTCATTTTCATGCAAAATCTCCAATTTTCACAATTGAATTCAACCTGTCAGTTTGACGTGACTACCAGAGAAAATTTTCAAAAAATTATCAGTATAATACCATGTAGGTTGTACCACGTGACGTCGAATGGTGCAATTCTATTGGTCGATATTTGGGTCGGAAAAATAATCCAATAAAAACTTACTCTTTATTTCTGTATACATAGATATCAAAATGAAGAGTGCTTCTTTGAAAAGCTGTTTTTTTAATTTAAAGTACAAATTTCGTTAAATTTTTTTTAAAATGCGGTTTTCAGTGTTTTAAGAACCTATTCTATTTTAACATAAAGTCCAAAATGCTTCAAGCAGGTGCTTCAAATTAACTTTTGGCCAATAACTTTTGACAAAGGCTTGTTAATTTGGCATATCTTTTATGCTACTGGGCGGTCGAATGAAAAAATCCTATTATGATGGATAGTTGACAAGATTTTATGCAGTGAGAGTTTTTCTATGTTTGTGAATTGCTCAGAGGAAAAGTCTTTTCATAATCATAATCACAATCATATTTGTTAATAACGAGGTGTCACAGGTCAAATTTCAATAATAATTATAAGCAAAAATAATAAATGTTAGTAAAAGTGTTAAGCAAGGCAAGGTAAGCGGAGCGTTGGTCGTCCAGCCGCAAGATGGGTCGACGATATTGTCACCGTCACGGGTCGAACCTGTACCAGATTGGCACAGGACCGAGGCAGATGGCATAAAAAGAGAGAGGCCTATACCCAGCAGTGGGATAAAGAAGGCTGTGGATGATGATGACGATGAAAAGTATTAAAAGCTAGAAAAAAAAATATATGCAAAAATGTCAAATCAATAATAAGCATAATGCACAATGTCAAAATTCACAAAATTATTTCAGTGACATTGAAATTGTGAATGTCTTACGAAAAAATAATGTAAATGGGGTTTCAGTCAATGTACCTACTTAAATATATGTATATATTATTATGACGTATTATTTTTTGTCAAATTGAAACAAACGATTTGAATTTTTTTAACATAATAATAAACAATTCCATAATATAACTAACCGTAATCATAAGTCAATCGTTAATTCCTTTCAGGTATAACATGAGGAACGTCAGCTATGTTGCACGGCATGAGAGTCACAGAGCTCTTTGCGAAGATACGCGAATCTCGGATTTCGATCAACTTCCACGAAGACTTCGGCGAAGCAACTTCGCGAGCAGTGCAGAGCCTGCATTATAGATTTCAAGCCGCCATTACCCATCATAGCTGATGCTCCACCAAGCGTGCGGTCGAGCAAATGGGACGGCGCGGGCGGCGCGCGGCGGTTGGCGGTTGGCTGCGCGTCACCATCCGAGGTGACAATGTCTTTATATCCTGAGAAGCTACAACTTTTTGTAAAATATTAATAATTCAATAAGTCGTGCAATAATTACGGGTTTGATGTATTTCTCGTTAACGTTTTGGGTATCATATTAGTGCCAAGTATCTATCGAATACGCAAAATACTTTTTTTTGAAGTAACAAATTGGCATGCGTTTGACTGCCATCTCCTGATCTATGCGGTCTACGATGGATCACGCTTACCTAGAAGAAACCGATTCACTAGTGACTTGAAGGCATCCAGATTGTATTTGTCTGAGAACACCCATTCGGGCAGTAAATTCCATTGTTAAGTATTATATGTATTGTATATATACAAGCTTCTGAAATTTTATGATTATATTGAAGACTTTTCCTGAGAACCAAATGTTCAACACTTACTATGGTGACTACGGTACAGTCGAATGAATAGGTTGATAATCGATATTCAATCACATTACAGATCGCTGGTCCAACGCCTCGGCGAAAGGGGACGATCCATCATGTAAAGTAGCTGGTGGTCAAACTTTCTGGAAGCTGGAGCAAAAATACAAGTTTTGTACACAAAAAAAGTTGTTTGGATGAATTTGTTAGTTAGAATATTATATAGTCTGACATCACTATTTGCGATGTCAATTAATAGGATATCTCTAATCTTTGCTCTCTCTCTCTCTCCGGTGTGCAACGAATATGGTAGGACGTAGGTTGGCTCTAAGATTGTCTAATAAAAATAGTAAACTGCGCACAACTGTCGTTTTACTTAAATAATAATATACAAGTTCTCAAAGGTTATGGGCCCAGCACGCTTCCACTGCATTGTAGTTCTCTGTACTTTTTTATGGTTGTCGGGCGTAGGTGTTTGACCACAACTCGTTTGGTGTTAAGTGACGGTGAACAGTGTGGTCGAGATGGTAAACACACCTAGCCTGAAGTGCATTAAAAAGAAAAAAAAAAGGCGAGCGCTCAGTAATTGTGCTGGGGATTACTCCGCAGCGCTGATTTTCAGCACTAACCAATGAACAAAAAAAAAAAAATTGAATATGTTAAATCACATAGAGACTGAAAGGGAGCGGTCCAAAGCGATTCATATCGGCGAAAACTTTCAACTCTTTTATCTCATCATTATTAACGAGACAGTTGGCGGAACATCTTATCGGAAAAGTAACTTAATCAATTACTACTCTTAATAATTAAGTACATATTAAATTGCGAGATTTAGATAAATAGATAGATACAACTCTTACAACTAAAACTCTTAAAACGCTCTCTCTCTCTCTTTTACTCTTTTCTCTTCTCTTATCCTCTTTAAACTCTTTTCTTTCTTTTTTACTCTTACTCTTATTTATTTACAACTTAAGCGATAAACAAAAGAGTGTATGTAAAAAGCAGTTCACGTTTATGACCGCCAGGAGCGCTGCTACACTTTCCCCACTTTCTTTTTAGTTATAATGGTCATCGTAAATCTCGCCAACTAATATTTCCAGAGCACATGAGTCACGACACCATACACTGGGTTTACAGGAAGTAAGGAAGAGACAAAAGAATATGATTCTTCAAAAAATAATAATAGGTGAAAGTTTGAGCACCGCTGTGGTCGCGGGCGGTCGCGTGACACTCGTCGCGGCTAATTATCGCGACATGACGATTATTCCGAATAATTAGGTGACTCACACAAACGTGCGCTCACGCACACATGCACACGTAACTATACAACAGTACCAATCACGTAGATATAAAACTTAAACGATAAAAAAACTTTATTGCCGAACTAGAAGACAAAAGTATTTTACAACTTTACCATTGCAGTAAAAATGTGTTACTTATGTATTTTCTGATTTCTTAGCGTCAAAGAGATGTCTCGAAGTTTGACCAGACATAATTTGACGAAATTTGCCGATTATAACTGAAGCTTGGTTATAAAAGGTGTACAAACCGAAATGTATTGTAGTTATAACTATGGCCAACAACCTGAAATCGAGAAAAAAAATCAGCTGTTACATAAGAAAAGTTCGTTGACCTTCCCGTCCCTAAACGTATAGAACAGCTGATTTTACCGGTTCAACCCGATTTTAGGATGAATTAATAGGTACCTATTTGCTGGGTACCTATTTAATATTTTTCTAAAATTTGACATTGTGAATTCCTTTCTGACATTTATTTGATTATTTGTAAACTTTTTTTTATTTTTGTTTTGCACGCCTTGTGAAGGCTGAATATAGAGATGCCTTTTTATTTCATTTTCGACCTGACCTGTACTTAAATTTATGCAAATGAAACATTTGAATTTGGGCAGAACTAAATTAAAAAGAAGATTTTATAAAACTGCCGGCGTTATTGATTTTTTCCGTGGTGATGAAAACTTATGATGATGTAATGATAAAGATCACTCTTAAAACTTTTAATTCATATCAGAAATCACGTCGATCAGTTCTTCATTTATTTATTAATTTATGCATAATATATTCATAAATCCTAGGTTAATTATATTATCAGGTGTTAATAAAATTTGCCGCTAGGACTTGCCATATTGCAGGCATATGAATGTTTTTTTTAATACTATACAGTGCAAGTCAAATTTAAAAATGTCATTAAATCAAAATGTCAAATTTAAAATTCTGTTGCTGCAGGAAACAAGAACAGGGACAAAGACTTTCGTATTTATATAACTAGGATAACATAAGAGTTAATTATAGTTATCTTAATTAGCTTAATACATTTAGAAGTGACACACATTTTAATAAGCTTTTTAACATCAAAGAAACTCATAAAGCAAAGGTTACGAGACTTTGGCGTCCAATTTCTTATCTTCACCATCTTCGACTTTTTGTCGTTAGCCAAAACCAGCGTACGGGTTTGCTGTAACCTTCCATGTATATGTACAAATTCAACCTTATACCATGACAATAAGACTTATTATAAAGTTATTGAATAGATGTATAAGCTTAAGAGAAAAGGCAGCTTTATCTCCAAGTTGTAAGATCCAAAATAAAATTCACAAAACATGTGGGTAGTTCGAAATTTTTTGTAAAGATCCTCATGATCGGTCGACATTTTGACAATTTGGCTCTCGCCGTGTCAGTGGAGACCACCAAGCGGTGTCTTTCACTCGTCCGATCGAAATGATGATAAAGATAGCTTAAATTACAATTAGTGAGAAAATATTTTGGATATTTGTGGCATTACTAAGTGACGGGCTCGAAGACCCGTGTCATTCATAAACAAGAAAAAAAAAACAATTTGCAAAAGGTTTGCGTAACTGGTGAATTTTGAGAAACGTAACTAAAATTCACAATATTGAAAGTTTTCTATTTTTTATATCTATCTATCTATACTATTATAAAGAGGAAAGATTTGATAGTTTGTATTGAATAGGTTCCGAAACTACTGGACCGATTTTAAAAATTCTTTCACCGTTGGGAAGCTGCACTATCCCCTGGGTGACATAGGCTACTTTTTATTCCTGTATTCCCACGCGATCGGGAAATATGCGGGTAAAACAGCAAGGCGTCCGCTAGTGTAAAATAAAAGGTTATCTTATCTTATCTTATCTTATGACGGTAAGAGATAACGCTTTTCCATAACCATTACAGCGGTAGGTACTTAAAACTTTGAAAAACTTTAATGACGTTCATTACTTTGAGACGATGGTTAGTCTCAATAGCCCTGAAATTACAATAGCTCTTGCACCCTTTAAAATGGAACACACTATGTTTTCACACTACTACTTGGCGGAATAATATCTGGTACTGCGGTATATATTGTTAAAGAAAGTAAAACTATCGTCCGACCTCTTTCGTACTGAAGGCCTGCTGACGTTACCCGTCAAGTTTGAATTTCGAACACGACCATAACACAAAAAAATACAGACGCGTTCTTTTTTTGCCGCCGAAAACGAAACGCAACCCGATCTTCAAATTCACTTGCTACCAAGTTTATTATTTGATACATGGGGCGGATTATTTCATTTTTTTGTCTTTTTTTTCGCTCTGGTGATGTCGGCATCGCTTTAAGTCTTTGTTAGATGGGATTTAATGTGTAGGTGATGTTTGGATGCTATTGAGATAGCTATTTGGTGGAAGACTAATGCTTAGTTAATTTTTTTTATTGCCCATATGTTTATTACGAAAAATAATTGTATTTTTTACCTATCAATATTCTTGCAACACTGTTATTGTTTATTTAGCTAGGAGTTTTTGGCGGGAACGTGGGAAGAGTCGTGTCGCTCCGTTATATTTTTTTCCAAAACTAGTGTTTTGTCGAGTGTTTATGCATAAAAATGGTGGTGATTATTCATAAAGTGCCGAATTACAAGCGCGAGTGTGGGAAAATGATATAATGTGGTGAAACATGGGTTTTCGTGTTGCTTCCAAAACTCCATCGAAGCTTTATAGTAAAGTCGCCACTACTTTACTAAAGCATGACTGGAATTAACTGACACAAACTTGGACTTGACAAAGACGACTTTGACTAAAACTAGCTACGATGGCACTTATTTAACTTTTGAAACTTGAAAATATATAATTACTTGACACTGGCAAATGCTAAAACGCGACGCCAAAACCAAAGAAAAAAAAAATGTTAAACGTCATAATGTAAGTAGGAATTATACTCTATGAGCACATTCCACTTAACGCGGCTGTATTGTAAGTAATACAAGATTTTAGAAAATGTAAAAATTGAGATGAACGAGACGCTCTCTTGATGGTAAGATAAATTGCAAATACATACATGACCATTGCGGCGAAACACAGAACTTTGAGTAACAAACCAAAGTCCAGAGTCTCGCTGCTTTGGCGCTCATTACTTTCGAGACTTTCGATGGCTAGACTCAACAGCCCTGTATTTTCGCTAGCTGCAGTAGGTACCTACCCTTCAAACTGGAACACGGTAATATATATATTTTTTTTAATGGTTGACAGGCTAGTTGTTTGACCACAGCTCACCTGATGTCAAACTGGCTCTCAACCAAGTGAGGCTACCGGAACACACCGTTAGATGCTTGGCGACAGATTTTCAACTTGAGGGTGGTAGCTAGCCAGCCGAGTACTAAAGTACCCTACCACCATGCTTTGGTTTCCTCACGATGTTTTCCTTCACCGGCAGCTCAAGCTCATTGTTGGGGTTTGAACCCACGCCCTTCGGCATGCGATATTTACATAATATTTACATACTACAGAATATCAGCGGTGTTATCTATCTAGACACATCCTGCTAAGGAGATCTACCGCCAACAAAAGTGCTTTGAGCTTTGTGTGATCTATCACTATACCTACTCGCCGTGAGCGTTTAACGCTATACGAGTTTTCGGCAAAGAATCTTATGGAATGAAGGCCCTGAACAACTATTTCATCAATATGATTTTTTAATTTACTACGTCTTGAATGTATTAGTGTTAATTTTTTTTTTGTTTTAATTTTTTTTTTGATGTTTTTCATTTTTTTTTAAATTTTTTTTATTGTTTTGTGATTAGCCTTTCAACAGTCTTGTTTGTTTATGGTCAGTCTGGTAACAAAAACATGCTTTGATCTTGGTAACCGTTTCATGATATCATTTTGGAGTCCCGTATCATAAAGTTGTCTAACAATACCCTATAATTATGACTAAACCTAGGGCATTTATCTCTCTATCTTATAGAGTAAAAAGTCAATGAAAGACTTTATACGATTTTAGCAAGTTCATTCGAATAATCTCAAACATTTTCGTCTAATCATTTCAAATGCGGTAACACGATCCAATGTATCAGATTAACCAACTCATAAAATGCTTCCACTTAATTATGCATTCATCGCGTCCGAACGAAACGAAATACCCCACAACAGGTTCCCGAGATAGTACTTGACTAAAGATTTTCAAATACGACCTTATTGGCTTTCAAATAAGAGCAGTGAAAAACCTAAAACATACTGGTTAGATTGAGATGAAGATAAAGAAATAAAAATAAAAGGCGGGCTGTTTGAATATGGAACGTCACGTCAAGTGAAACGTCAAATTGTGACAGTTTCCGCGCGGCCGCGCTGTGGGCTGCACCGAGGGAGCGATGCTCTCGCCTTCGTGGAAGTCCCGTGTTTGGTAAATTAATGCCCGTTTTACAGTTAATTTGATGCAATTAAATATGGATTTAAATTTTCAGGTGGCGTCATCGCTGCTGTTTGACAGCCGGTTATTATTTTTAAATCTGGAGTATTATTTGAGTGTTGTTGGCAACGTAGCCAACGTAGGTAGTGTGATGTCAAAAGAAAGAAAAAAGTAATTGTAGTTTGTAAACCCGTTAGAACCTTTCTCACAAAAGGAGGATCCGCAGCCACAGGACCATTTCTAAACGAAACTTTTCCTTCCGATAGAAAATCGATTCTTATTTTACGTACCTACCAATTTAATTTAGATTCTCTGAACATACATATAATACGAACGTGAAAAATTTGTATTCAACTTAGAATTAGCATTTAGACTTTCAATATTCACTAAATAAACTAACAAAGTCTCCATATTTTGTTAAAAGACCTCGACTTGCCACCAACCAACCAACCATTTGAACCATTTGTAGCGATGATAGCTCAGTGGTTAACGCGGTCGGTTCTCACGCTGAAGGGCGTGTATTCAAACCCCAACAATGAGCTTGAGCTGCCGATGAAGAACACCATCGTGAGGAAACCATAGCATGGTGGTAGGGTATTTTCTAGTGCTCCAGCCAGCCGGCTAGCTACCACCCTGAAGTTGAAAATCTTCCGCCAAGCACCTAACGGTGTGTTCCGGCAGCCTCTGTCGAGAGCCAGTTTACCATCTTCGTCCCCAAAAAAACCAAGCTTGTTAATCATTAAAAAAAAATGCGGGAAAGAGTATCTAAAGCATCGTTAATAGGATAACACCAAAGGACAAAGCACGGGTAGTGAAGTTGAACGTTGATGCTCTAAACGTTTCTAAGGTGAAGATTTAAAGAGTCCCCTTTAAACCTACACCTTATTCTGAAGTCCTAGGCAATGTATGGGACATTGATTGATGATTCCCATCACTGTAACGCGATGGACCCGGCATCCGCATGACGATACCTTTGAATATTATAAAGTATTGTCTCATTTTAACAAGATTTTTAAGAGTAATAAGTTTGCACAGAGCAGTCCCCTTACAAGGTTTATGTTATAAATCATATACCACTTGCGTAACAAGAAACCCTCATACAACACAATATTTCATATGACATGACAATAAATTGTATGTACACATTTCCGAGTAAGAAAAATGCAGTTTAATAACGAAATATGAGGCAAATGCCATAACAATACGGCTATTATCGATTACCCCGCTCGAATGGTCGGCTTGACAACGAGGACATCAAGCCATCAGGCACGTCAAGCCATCAGTTGGTGTTGGGCGACGAGAACCAAACGGCGGAACAAGCAAATTATGTTATCAAAATAATTTGCCTGGTTGAGTAGGCTTTGACGGTGTTGTTGGAAAATTAACCATAAGGCGTGTCCTTATACGTCCTTATAGAAATTATACCAGACGTATTATTTTTTAATACGGATAAGTCCGCGTTTTACCTCCAACTCGCCCGATGGTAAGCGACGATGTGGTCGAAGGAAATGCTTCTGGAAAATCTAGATTAAACATATTTATTTGTGTGAGATTTATTTTGCTAGACGCTGTACAAAGTTAGTCGTCAACTTTGTATGAGCTGTCAAAAAGCGGTTACCATAATGGACAGAGTATACTTAAAATATCAGCTGATGCTGATGACTTGGAAACATGTCATAGAATTGACCACCGATTGGGTAGACGTGTTCTAGGAACGGATGTCTCCGTATATCCGATAATCTCCCAATAGGCAAAAAGCACTTGGACTCGATTGGATTGACGATACGTTACGTTATGCTGATGATTATTTCAAAATACATTATATCGATCACACAGAACGCAATGCACAAAATATTTCTAGCCATCTATCGTGACGATTAAAATGTACTATCATTTTACATAGAAAAGCAAAGCTTTCGCGTATTCCTATATTTCTCAAAACAACAATGGGATTTATAAGCCCCAGCCGTAAGGAGTTTATACTCGTAAGGGAAACAAACCGCCTTCCCACACCCGCGCCTGTTTAAATTGAAAATATGGAATAACTTTGTAAACATCTAAGACGTTCGAACGAGGAACCAACTAACTTGATACTTGGAGTTCCACATTTTACCAATTGCACCTATGTATATATGTATTTAAATAAAATAAAATAAATATCGTAGGACTATACACACAGCGCCAGCTAGTGTGATGGAAGTCAGATAACTGATAGAATATATAAATACTTTTTTTTTTGTAAATACATACATACTTATAATACATACAGCACACCCAGACACAGAACAAACATTTGTTTATTCACAAAACGTTTGCCCTGAGTGGGAATCAAGCCCATGCCCTACAGCTCTCAAGGCAAGTATACTACCAATGAGCCAACGAGGCTGTCAAAATTATCAATAATAATGTCAATCAATCAAATATCTTATTAAACTAAAACAACCCGCCCCTGACCGTTCCCGGTGCAAAGATGCTCACACCCGCCGCATTCCCACGCTGAATGGCAATGGCCAACCTCCGCACCAGGAACGAACCGGAGCGGGAGTCGCCTGTTTTACAAGTATCAAAACTATTTCGGCCTCTTACATATTAACCAGGAGTCCAATGCACCGATGCGTACTAACCAAATTACGGCGGTTGGTGAAGTGAACTATGAAAATAGGATTTCTTTATATCCCCCCACCCCCCTCCTCCCCCTCGCACCCGCGGCAGTACCTACCTACCAGGTGAGGATTATGAAGATTGTCAAGAAACTGATACCTACACAGACGAGTAATTATTCGTTCCATGATTAGATTTTGATTTAAGATGCAAGATTTGAGATAGAATGTGAGCAAGATTACAGAATAAGTTATAGTAGATACTTACGTAGGTATGTATATCTTATCGCGTACACGTTTCCTCTCTGGAATCTTGTTGCTAAGGTCAATTTTGAGAGCTTCACTTGACAGCTACAAGACTATTAAAAGTGTTGGCAGTCATTGAATAATGACTGACATTTTTAGTACGAATAGATCTTACAACAAAAGCCTCCAAAATTGACATTGATTTCTATAAAAATTACGAGACTTTTAGGTACAAATTTTCCTTTTTTAGGGTTCCGTACCCAAAGGGTAAAAACGGAACCCTAAACCTTACTGAGACTTCGCTGTCCGTCTGTCCGTCCGTTCGTCCGTCTGTCACCAGGCTGTATCTCAAGAACGGTGATAGCTAGACAGTTGAAATTTTCACAGATTATGTATTTCTATTGCCGCTATAACAACAAATACTAAAAAAAATAATATTTAAAGTGGGCTCCCATACAAGAAACTTGATTTTTATTATAAATATGGTACGGAACCCTTTGTGTGCGAGTCCGACTCGCATTTGACCGGTTTTTTTTTAGTTTTACAAGTATTCTATATTCTATTTACCTAACGACATACTAAGAAAATCTACCACCAAATAACTACAAATTAATTTACAGTCTCCATTTTCATACACACATTTAATAGATCTTTGTTATTCATACAAAGACATGCCTTTAGCATTCATGCTCACCATCGAAGGCTTCTTCTTGCGGCGGCGTCGTGTGTCGGGTCGCTCTCATCCCAGATTCATCTCATCCCAGATCAGCAGATATGGTTGGGGAGAGCGATGGCTGGCACATGCGTCATACTCGTGATCGGGTACTGCTTGCGGTAGGTATAGGTACAGACAAACTAGATAACCTTAACCTTAGATTTAGGAAAGAGTGTGGAAATTGTGTTTTGTCGAGTGTTTATGCATAAAAATGTTGGTGTTTTATTCATAAAGTGCCGAATCACAAGCGCGACTGTTGGAAAATGATATAATGTGGTGATACATGACTTTTTGTGTTGCTTCCAAAACTCTATCGAAGCTTAACGAAAGTCACCACTACTTTATCTACTTAACCAAGACTGGACTTTGACGCTAACTTTTGCTACGAGGACATTTATAAAAAAAATAACAAAGACGTAAGTCAGAATTAATAGGAATCGTCTTAGACTGCATGCTTCATCATCGAAATTATCGCTTTCAAACTAGCGAAATAGTGGTCGAACGTGGGATAGTCAATTTATTTCACAAAAGTACCTATTGCAAAAATTCAGCAACAAATAGATCGACTTTTGTAAAACTTTTATATTTTTCAATAAAAAACGTGTTTACAAACGAAACACTTGTTTGTTTCAGACAATAGCGGAAGATTACAGAAAACCATTGTAACAATTGCGCAAACGCAGTAAGCTCTTAAAGAAGACCGCAGTCTTCTGACGCGCCGCATTGCCGACAAGGGGAGATAAACCTCGCTTTGTTATCGATAGTTTTGCGGCATTTTTTGATTGGAACATTTCTGCAAAAAGTTTTTTTGTATTGCATAGGATTTTTACTTATCTCCTACGTTAGGTTATGTCCTTAATTGACAGATTTATTTCTGTAATGCGATGAAAAAGACTTTTAAAGCGACTACTATGGCATGACCGGACTCAATCATGACTTTGTGTCACTTTGACTCTCATGTGAGTTAGAGAATAAAGCTCTGAATAGAAATAGAGCCATCTTTCAGGGGGTAGCTAGACTATTGAAATGTGGGCTCTAGTTTCAAAGACATTCATGTGCCATTGGCAACTTGTACATTGGTTCTTTATTTACTAAAGGAAGTTTTAAATTATAGATAGATAGATAGATATAACTCTTTATTGTGCACATCATATATAGTAAAGAGTACAGAGAACAAAAAACCTTATTAACTACATTATAATTTAATGTTGTAAATAAATAATATAATTCAACATAATTATGAATGATTTTTTTTTGTTTTTTTGTCTTATGCGGAATTACTCAAAAAATGTGTCAAAATCACGTCACTTTCCATATTGGAATTAAAAAATGTTAAAGAGTTGTCAAATTATAATCAAAGATCTATCTGACAGTACGTTTAATAACAATAATATTAAAAAAAACAAAGGAAGAACTTGACAATAAATAGAAGAGATTCTTAATTTAAATAATTGCCTGTCATTTTTCTAAAGCGCCATCTCTCGGAAGTTATCTAAAATATACCCTCTGACCTTTGACCCCACACCCTCTGAAAATACATTTGCACCCTTGATGGTAAATGCTGGAAGGCACACCCTCCTCTACAAGATAACTTCTCCAGTTGATATACCTAGATGGCGTTACGAGTCTGAAAAATACATGAAAACGTTGCTAGTTTTTAAAATAATTAAGCTTTAACCAACTGTAAAAAGTAGAAGTTCATTTAACCCGCATTTTGTCTCGGGTGAAATCTTAACTATAAAGGAATAGTATCAGTTCTTTTCCGATGCCTTTATGACCTATGCATTTTTTATATGAAAAAGGATGTATTTCAAAACAACATTTCTCTGTCAAATTTCATTAACACTTTATTATATTATTATATCGTTTTAAGTTCAAAGTATATCTAAATACAATAAAATTATAGAACAATAATATTAACAGCACGCAGATTCAAAATATAGGTATACAATTATACATACATACCTACTTACAGTAATAGAAATACGTTTATCATAAAAGAAAGTGAAGATTCAAGAATAGCGCTCTACAATGGAACGTTGTTCAAAACATAGTAAATATATTGTTGGGGATAGAGTGGACTGTATTGAAAATTCAAAGGCTCTTGATGAGTTGTTTCTTGTTTATTGCTCCGGATCTTGCAGAAGGTTCTCGAATCTTGACTACTGCTGACTACTGACTACCGACTACTGACTACCGACTACTGACTACGATTCGTACGCCGGATCGCGGCGTTTATATACAAAATTTCACGGGAGATGGATAGGCGCTCTCATTGGCCGACCAATCACGAGCGCCCTTCTCCGCGCAATCAGAGAGCGAGTCGTGCTATCTCGCTCGCACGTATCGCGGTCTCGCTCACGACCTCCGTTGCGCGGAGCTTGACTGGATAGAGAGCACCTACCCATTTTCCGTTTATTCCAACTCCCTAATACGCGTTGATTTTATTTACAAAACATAAATCTTAGTCTACAATTCTAACAATTCTTAATCTAACTTATTCTATGTGGCTCGGCGTCCTCAACATTCTCCCCCCGGCGCAGCTTGCGTAGCCCTCTCTACTACGACGAGCCTGGACGTCGGTCTTCGGAACACGCCGCCCTTCGTGCGCACGTCTGCCACGCGTACGCCGCCGTCAGGTCCCGGGAATGTTCGTTCCACGATGCCGATGGGCCACACGTTTCTCGGAGAAGTATGGTCGACGATCAGCGTGATATCGCCCGGCTGGATCTGCTGCTTGCTACTCGTAGGCTCCCCCCGTGGTACAAGCGTGGGGAGGTACTCGCGTACCCATCGTCGCCAGAAGTGGTCCGCAAGCGCTAAGGCGGCTCGCCAGGTTCTTCGGTCGCCTTCGCTGCACGGCCCAGTCAGTGGTAGGCCGGAGGACGACCCCAACAAGAAGTGGTTCGGAGTTAGGGCCTCTGGGTCTTGCGGGTTGACACTGACGTGAGTCAGTGGTCGGGCGTTCACGCTAAACTCTGCCTCGGTCAACAGAGTAGCCAAAACTTCTTCGGTCGGTTCTCTCTCTTTGAGAGTTGACATTAGTGCGGTTTTGATTGACCGTACTAGTCGCTCCCATGCTCCTCCTTGGTTCGGTGCTCCTGGAGGAATAAATCGCCACGCCATCCTATGAAGCAGCCCCTCGTTCTGTAGGGCTGGCATCCACTCTGCGTAGGCGTCCCGTAGCTCCTTATCCGCTCCGCGGAAGTTGGTGGCGTTGTCGGAGTACATGGTCTGCGGCCACCCACGTCGCGCTGCCATCCGTCGTAGAGCCATGATCGCGGAGCTTGTTGAGAGTGATGGCACGAGCTCTATGTGCACGGCCCGGGTCGTTAGGCACGTGTATAGGGCTCCCCATCTTTTTTCCCGGCGGCGACCAATCTTCACAATCATCGGCCCGAAGTAGTCCGTCCCGCAGTGCGAAAACGGCCGGTGAAAGGGCTCAAGGCGTGCGCGTGGTAGATCTCCCGTCGCTGGAGGCTGTGGTCTCGATCTTCGCACCTTGCAGAGGGCGCATTCCTTCTCAATAGTGCGCACGGTCGGTCGGAGGTGAATGATCCAATACTTTTGTCGGAGATCATTCGTCACGCGTTCTCTGTTAGCGTGACCCGCTGCGCAGTGTTCGCGTAATGCGATTAATTTGGCGATCCGGTGACGACCGTCGAGGATGACTGGTCGTTTCATCTCCACCGGTGCGGTGGCTGCCCCGATACGTCCTCGTACGCGCAGAGTTCCATCTTCAAGTACCGGGTCCAATCGGTACAGTCGGCTGCTCTTGGTGATCGGCAGAGACTTCTTGATTCGTCGTAGCTCGTCCGGAAAGCTCTCTTCCTGAGCGCGACGAATCAGCGCGCGTTCGGCTTCTTCGATGTGTCGATTTTCCAAACGCGTAGCTCGGCGCCGGCATATGTCGATAAATGCCAAAACGCGTGCCGTTGCTTTGACCAAAGTCTCGTACTTTGAGAAGCGCGTGGGATCGGGTAACCACCCGTCGTTCGGTTTTTCTTCCTCGGCGATGTGCAGAAGTACTTCTTCCTCGTCGTCATCGTTGGTATTTTCTACTGGCCACTGGTTCTCTGGGTTGAGTATAAATTCCGGTCCTCGGAACCAACGATCTTCTGTCGCTATCGGTGAGTTTGAAAAACGTGTCGCATCGTCGGCTACGTTCTCGCCGCTTGGAACCCATCTCCACTCGTTCTTATGAGTGAGCTCCGCAATTTCTCCTAGGCGATGTGCGACAAACGGAGTATACTTTCGAGCGTCGTGTCGTATCCAATGGATCACTGTCATGGAGTCCGTCCAATAAATGACTTTCTTGACTTGTAGCCGATGCTCTTTCTTGATGGCTTCCGCTAGTCTCGCGCCGATGACTGCGGCCTGTAATTCTAGGCGCGGAATCGTTTGAGTGCGTCGTGGGGCCACTTTTGCCTTGGCGGCCACAAGGCTCAACTTCGCGCTTCCGTCGGGACAGGTGAAGCGCCAGTAGGCCACCGCTGCGTAGGCTTGCTCGCTGGCATCACAGAGCACGTGCAGTTCTACATTCTCGTATTCCTCCTGTGTGTAGCGCCGTTCTAGCCGTAGGCAGGAGAGACCGGAGAGCTGTTCAAGCCAGGCGGCAAACAACTCGTTCTCTTCGTCGGGAATCGGCTCGTCCCATGTCATCTTCAGTCTCCACAGACTTTGTAGTATAATTTTCGATCGGATCGTATAGTGACTTAACAATCCGAGCGGGTCATAGATTGACATGACTGCGCTGAGGGCTTCTCTCTTCGTAGGCGCGCGGGTTCGAGCGCGTACCTCGGAGGGAACTCGGTTCATAGAGGTATTGAACCCTAGTTCGTCTCGTTCTGAGTTCCAATACAGCCCGAGGATTTTATTCTCCGGACTGCTTCCTCCGAGCTCGGTTGGAGCTGTCGTTCGTAGCTCCTCCGGCACGTCGCTGAGCACGCCGCTATCGTTCGAGTTCCAGCCTCGGAGTGTGAAGTCCGCGGCCGCATGCACCGTTCGCAGTTCGTCGATCGTTCGGCGCGCTTTCTCTTCATTTTCGTAGCTGGCCACTAAGTCATCCATGTAGTGGTCCCGAGTGATCGCCTCGTATGCGAGAGGGTGAGTATCGGCATGCACTCTCGCATTGTGGTCTCGGACATGGTGGGCCATAAATGGAGAGCTGGCGGCACCGAATATCATGCTCGTCATCTTGTATTTTCGCGGTGGTTTATTTCTTTCGTTGCCTCGCCACAGGAATTGTTGTGCTGGCTGGTCCTCTGGGCGTATTTTGATTCGCAGGAACATTTCTTGTATGTCAGCCGTCACTGCAATTTTTCCCTCTCGGAATTTGAACAAGATTCCTTGCAGTGACCTCAGTAGATCCGGTCCCTCTAGGAGGTGATCGTTTAGGCTGACCCCTCGACTGTTCGCTGCCGCGTCGAAAACCAGTCGCTGCTTTCCTGGTTTGTTCGGGTTCTGTACCGCGAAGTGCGGTAAAAACCATGCTACTCGGCTTGTGTTCTCGGTACCGTCGCATGGTTCGGCGTATCCTTTCTTGAGCAGATTGTCGATTTGTTTCGCGTATTCGTTAGCGAAGTTCGGATCGACGTCCATCTTCCGTTCAATTTGCTGAAGTCGGCGGAGCGCTGCGTCATAACTCGGAGGTAATTTCAGTTCGTCGCTCTTCCAAGGCAGCCCGACTTCGTAGCCTTTAGCTAGCTTTCTTGTCGTTGTCTCGACGATCGTTACAGCTCGCTTGTTATCGTCGCTTATTCGCGGCTTGTGTGCGACTCCAAGGGCCTCGATACTGAAGTGATGTTCGACCAGGTCATGGAGACGTTCGTCCCGTCGCTCGTTCGCATCTACATTAAGTTCGGGAATGTAGATGTGCAGCACGCTGTCCTGTGTCTTGATCACGCTGCGAGGCATCGTGCCGTGTATAACCCAGCCCAATTGTGTCCTCGAGGCGGCTGGCTGGTTCGGTCTGCCAACTCTCAACTCTTGAGACACGATGTATTCCCAGTGGTCCGCTCCTACTAGGATTCCGGGTCGTATTGCATCATAGCATACTTCGTCCTTCGGTAGGTCTCGAAGGTGCTCTTGCTCCAGTAATGCGCTCGGGATTGATTGCTGGAGCAGCTTCATATTTTTCATGGTGCGTGCCCGAAGTTTGTGTAGCACGTTGTCTCCGCTTTTCAATTGGACGGTGACTAGCTTGCTGCTGTCTTCTTGCTTCGACATGCCGACTCCTTGCATGCGAAGCGGTTGTGAGTGGCCCTTTGCACCAATGTTTCTTGCCAGTTCTTCGTCGATGAGGGTGATAGTCGCTCCCTCATCCAGAAGCGCGTGTGTGCGGATCTCCCCCCGTGGGCCGACGACGGTGACTGGACACATCTTCAGTAGTACCGCCTTAGAGCTAGTGGCAGTGGAGGTAGCCACTGACAAGACGGACTCTGCGTCGTTGGTAGTTTGCGTCCTAGGGGTGTCGGAGCGTTCTTCCGACTTCGCTGGCTGGTGCAGTGTTGCATGGTGAGGGCGTTGGCACTTGTTAACGCCGCATGACTTGGCTTTGCAGAAACTTCGCCGATGCCTTTTGTTGATGCATTTGAAGCAAAGTTTCTTTTCCCGTACCAGCTCCCACCGTTGATCTAACGGCAATGCTTTGTACTGTGGGCACTCGGGCAGTCTATGCGTTTTCTCGCAACTCGGACACTTGTCGTCCAATTGTTCATCCTCGGTGACATTATAGATGTTCGCCTTCTTCTTGTTGCCCGTATTAGTCGCCGGCCGAAATTCCTTCTTTGCTGCGCTGGTAGATGCGGTGCTCGGCGCGTAACTGTACTGTAAAGCGCGGTCTGCTTCTCGCATAAGGAAGCGAGACAGTACAGTTATTTCCGGGTCCGCCGTACCTTCGTGTTCACTCGCGTAGTCGCACCACCGTGCTCTTATGTGTGGGCTCAGCTTTTCCAAGACCTCTCTGGCGAGCATGGGATTGAACAGGTACCCACTGCGGTCGATGCTCTTGAGTACGCAGACAATATTCTGAATTTTCACGGCGAAGTTGTTTAACTCCACCGCCGATGTACCGGGCTTCGGAAGTTTCTTCAAGTCTTCAAAGGCGCGATCTATTATAATTTCCGGCCTCCCGAAACATTGCTCCAACGTTTTAATGATTATCTCGGGGTCGCTTGCTGTGTGTAATAAGGCTGACACGAGTTCGCGTGCTTCGCCTTTCAAGCTGCTTCGTAATCGTTGCAGGTTCTCTGCCGGTGTGAGTTGGTAGACTTTTGTAGAGTCTCGGAATGTGGCCTTGAATGCCAACCATTCGTTCGGTGAGCCGGAGAATGCTTGTAGTTCGGGACATCTCGATCTTGGTCTTGCAAGCTTCTCCATAGCTTCGGTCAACGCTTCGATATTGTTGCTTCTCAGTCGGGCGGGTGTAGGCGATCTTCCACGAGTGTCGAACCGTAGGTGTCGTTCTTCCCTGGTTCCGCTCTTCGGAACTCCTCGCTCCTCCCCCCGTGTATCGAGAGTGTTCGTCCGGAGCCAGGCGTCAACCCTCTGTAGGTGTTCCGTCGTCGTTTCCTCCTGAGGGCTTTCCTGGTCATCCTGGATAGCGGATAGTTCGGCAGCCAGCTTTTTTCGGATCAGGTCGGCTTCGATCTGAAGCTCCTTTTTCTTCAGGGCAGCTAGCCGCTCCTCCGCCTCGAGCTCTAGTAGTCTAGCTCGAGTAGCGCTTGTAGTCGAGCGCTGTGAGCGTACTGAACGGGCCGGGGATCTTGTTCGTGTTCGGTCCTCGGGGTTCAGTACCGTAGAGGGACCGGCGCGGGGCGCCTCGGTCAACCTCCGAATAGTCTCACCGCTTGCCTGTCGCATACTAGGCGACGCAGGCGGATCCAACGAGACCCTTCTCAAGCGTTCCCGCTCGATTTCCAAACGGTTGCGTTCGGCTACGTCGAGGTCCAATTCGCGACGGTCCATGTCGCGACGGTCTTGTTCCGCGGCGTCCGCTTGGCTTCGTGTTACGACCATCTTCGTTCCTTGGTCGGGTCGGGTTCTTGATCAATCCGGCTCGAAGGACCAACAACACTGTTGGGGATAGAGTGGACTGTATTGAAAATTCAAAGGCTCTTGATGAGTTGTTTCTTGTTTATTGCTCCGGATCTTGCAGAAGGTTCTCGAATCTTGACTACTGCTGACTACTGACTACCGACTACTGACTACCGACTACTGACTACGATTCGTACGCCGGATCGCGGCGTTTATATACAAAATTTCACGGGAGATGGATAGGCGCTCTCATTGGCCGACCAATCACGAGCGCCCTTCTCCGCGCAATCAGAGAGCGAGTCGTGCTATCTCGCTCGCACGTATCGCGGTCTCGCTCACGACCTCCGTTGCGCGGAGCTTGACTGGATAGAGAGCACCTACCCATTTTCCGTTTATTCCAACTCCCTAATACGCGTTGATTTTATTTACAAAACATAAATCTTAGTCTACAATTCTAACAATTCTTAATCTAACTTATTCTATGTGGCTCGGCGTCCTCAACATATATATTTAATATTCTTACTAAATTTTCAATTATAGAACTCGTTACATCTCACAGCGTCATTAGACTACAATTATAATAGCGATACAAATAAAACAAAACGGCTCAGCTCTACAAAAATATCAATAGAACTGACTAAATAAAAGAACTAAAAAATTCCACAGAAACCTATCAGTTTTACATAGAATTTGCGACAGTAGTGCCCTCATACAAGTCTATAGATTAGTTGGTGTGTAGTCGCAATAAATAGCATCCCTCCTTGGCTAGGGTTGGACCCTTCGCTTGAATAGTGACGGGACACGCACGCTTCGTTGGACTGTCGATAATATCGATGAAGCGAACGAGGCGCGGAAACTTAGCCTTTGTGGAGTTATTTTTGTAAAATACATGAGAAAATAAAAAATATACCTATATCACATCTGACAATTGTATACTTGTACATTCTAGATACAAACTCTTTTTATGCATAAGAGTTCAATAAGTACCTAAACTCCGAAGTACATGAACAATTATGCAAACAATTGATTGATTCAGGCGTTACTTTGCTAGATTTAATTTGACATAAACTTAAAAATATAATTTGACAAACATTTTATTAAAATAACAAAAAACAAGTGGCTACTGCAGAGAGAGGAGGATTTTAAGATTTATGGTTATTTTATTTAGATGTTTTGTTATTTTAATTAAATTTTTGTCAAATTATATTTTTAAGTTTATGTCAAATTAGGTCTAGATTTTAAGTAAGATTAGGTTTTTAATTAATAAGCTGTGTCAAATTAGTTTAATTTAAGTCGTCATCACTGTTGGAACTGGAACGACTGTTAAGCGGACTGTTAACCTTGAACATTCAATTATGCAAATATAAAATCGGACTGGAAAAGCATCCCAACCAGCTAGCTGATTGATTGATTAACTTTTCTTCTTCTAGCTGCCCAGTTTACTTCTTCTTCTTCTTCTTTTCTTGTTCCCACGTTAGGTGGGGTCAGGTCTCCCAATAAGCCTGTGCCAGGATTCTCTGTCCTGGGTTGTCAGTAGGTCTTATTCATAATATGGGGCATGCTCCACCAGGTGGCTGGAGGCGCCCTCTTTCCCGCTTCCCCTCTGGCAGCTCCAGCTGCCCAGTTAACAAATGTAATTTTTCTTCGCATCTCAAAATATGTAATATCCGTATAGGGTACATGAGGTTACGTAGAAATACTTAGATAATATATATGTAATCATTTGTTGTATCCGTTTCCTTCTTGTGCAGTTGGGTAAAAATTAAT
This sequence comes from Biston betularia, assembly GCA_905404145.2. Classification (NCBI taxonomy): domain Eukaryota; kingdom Metazoa; phylum Arthropoda; class Insecta; order Lepidoptera; family Geometridae; genus Biston; species Biston betularia. Next base: position 7,351,010 of record FR989882.1, on the reverse strand, counting down.
AGTGATAAAATACTACTTTATTTATTTAATTTCAGCAAATATTTATTTTCATATTACCTATTTAAAATTAATTATTAATTTTTGTAGCGATGTTAGCTCAGTGGTTGACGCGATCGATTCACACACCGAAGAGCGTGGGTTCAATGAGGAAACTGAACATACGCGGCCGGCTAGCCCACCCTCAATTTGAAAATCTGCTGCCAAGCACTGCCTGTCGATGTGTTTCGTCAGCCTCATTTTGGAGCCAGTTCCATTCGAGGCTATGTGTGTATATTTTCTCTAATCACATCGCCACTTAACATCAGGTGAGCTTTGGTCAAACACCTAGCCTGTCAACCATAAAAGAAATTAAGCGAACGAAACGCTTTCCTGATGGTAAATGACTGTCCATGACCATTGCAATGGTGGCCAGTACTAAACAAGGTCGTCACTGTTTTGTTGCTCATTACTTTGAGACATTAAAATTTAATAGTGACTCAATAGCCCTGTGTAGTTCCATTCCAGGCTAGGTGTGCTTTACCATCCTCGACCACACCTTCACTCACTTCATAACATCAGGTGAGCTGTGGTCAAATATCTAGCCTGTCAACCATAAAAAAAAATCACTATTTGCATTTAAATCGAAACATAGTAATATTTACACACTAGATACTGCTTGGCGGCAGAATGTTTGGTATATTTGGTATATTTTTTTATATATACATGTATAGGACTATAGGTATATATGTTGACATACCTTATTTTGACATTTTTGTGTTGACATGTAAAAACAAGTCAGTGTTCAGTGTTTGTGTGTTAGTGTTTGTGTGTTGTGTGTGTGTGTTTGTGTGTGTCAGTGTCAGTGTTTTAAAACTCATTTAATGACATATATAATTGACTTGTAACATTGGTGTTATCAATAAAATATTTTTATTTGTATTGCAGTGGTATCTACCTGGACGATCACCCCCTATGATCTACCACCTAGTAAAAGCGAAGGATTACTTACGCAAGATATAATTGTTCCTAAAATAAGATGGAACTTGAACCATAAGGATCAAATTTCCTTGCACATGTTCCGCAGAAATATCGACTGGTTCCCATCACTGCAAGGGTCGATTCGATCCCAATACAATTACACTGTGTGTAGATTCGTTATTGCAATCTTCTCTACCACCCGACAATACCACACAATATGCACCTTATTTACCAGCCATAAGAATCAGTTCGTCATAGCAAAACACCCTCAAACTTTCACCTCTTTCAATAGGAGTTTAAACCTAAATACCTTGGGTAGAAAGCTTTCACTTTTCAGGAATTATTTTAGATACTCACGTTAAATAGTTTTGGTATTTAACTTGCTAAGTTTAAAGTTGAGTTTTGGGTGGTAACGTTTGTTTTTCCGAAGGTAGGCTTAAAACTGGAGTTTCTGGAGGGTTCGAAGGTTTACAGCCTCCAAACAATGGTACCCGATTCGATATTTAGCCGATTATGAACGTTGGTAATGCTTTTAGTGAAGTGCGATGTCCTGAGTTTATAGTAATTTGAAAAAATTGTGGGTAGTTTCGATTGTGAAAAGTTTTAAAGTTTTACCAAAGCAGTTGAGTTTTTGCAATTTTTTAACAACCGACGCAAACAGGTTTTCATAAGTGTATCTGTCTTTTAGTTTTTTTGGATGTCTGTGACATCGTAACTCCGAAACGACGTAACCAATTTTGTTTTTTTTTTCAATGTAAAAAGTAATGAGACGAACGAGACTCTCTCCTGACGGTAAGAGATAACGCCTGCCTATGATTGTAGCGATACACAGATCTTTGAGTGACGAAACAAAGTCCAGGGCATCACTGCTCTGGCGCTTATTATTTTGAGACTTACGATGGTTAGTCTCTACAGCCCAGTAATTTCGCTAGCTGCAGTACCCTTCAAACCGGAACACAGTAATGTTTTTACAAACTACTGCTTGGCGGCAGAATATCTGGTACTGCAGTGGTACCTACCTAGTCGACCTCCTGGTAAGGAGGTCTACAACCAAGTGATTTGTAACGAACAGACAAAATTGACGCTTAAAATTAGATTACTATAGATATCTCGATAGATGAAACACTAATGTAAAACCTTGAGTTCTCAATGTAATTCATTTACATTCTAATACGCGAATAATGTTCCTGCTAAGGAGATCTACCACCAAGTAAACCGAAATCTACCACCAAGTAAGCTGGAAAGGAGGAGATCCGTATACAAATTAAAGTTACTGACAGAGGATTAGCGAGTGCCATTTCGGCAGTGGGCAGAGCACATAGCACGCAGAACTGATGTCCGATAGGGCTGCAAACTAGAGCGGAGCTTCTAGAGCGGAGACCACGGACCGGCAAGCGCAGCGTAGGACGTCCACCCACAAGGTGGATAGACGACCTAATGAAGACCGCAGACGTGCTGTCCAGCACTAGTCATCCTACGGCTGAGATGATGATGATGATGATGAAATACTAAGTTTAATTTTTTGTTACTTTTTTGTCACTTATTCATTCATTCTCATCCAAGGATTGCTTGGATGAGAATGCTTTTAGTGATAAATTCTGGCTATCTATAGTATATTTTTACTTGGTGGTAGATCTCCTTAGCAGGAGGTCGTCTAGGTAGGTACCACCGCAGTACCAGATAGTCTGCCGCCAAGCAGTAGTGTGCAAACATTACTGTGTTCCGGTTTGAAGGGTACTGCAGCTAGCTAGCGAAATTACAGGGCTGTTGAGACTAACCAAAGAGTCTCAAAGTAATGCGCGCCAAAGCAGTGATGCCCTGGACTTTGTTTTGTTACTCAAAGTTCTGTGTATCGCTGCAATGGTCATGGACAGGCGTTATCTCTTAACATCAGGAGAGCGTCTCGTTCGTCTCATTACTTTTTACATAAAAAAAAATAATATTTCTTTTGTTATTATTCTGTACCATTATTAATTCAGTCGTCAAGAATACAAGCCTTTGAAATTTTTCTCACTCATGGTCAGAATTAAAGGTAAGACTACATATAATCTAAAAATAGAATAAGTAAGTATTTGAAACAAAAAATGTAATACAAAACCACCTTTTAAATACAACAACCACTATACAACGCAAACAAAGGAAGTCTCGCAACAAAACTTTAATCATTTCACCGGCCATTTTTAATCACTAAAAAGTATAAGAAGCATTACAAATATAACATCCCACAAAAAATATTTCAAATATGGAAAGAAAGAAAACCGACGGCGGCAAATTTTCTATTTCGGAACACGGACCGGCGGGAAAATGCCGACGGTATGTTGCCGACGGCATTCGAAATTCGAACTCTCCCCTCCACCAATCACACAACAGTACACGCCCCGAATTGAAACGAGATAGAGGTATGCGGAAAAGCTGGGCGTAAGAAAGAGACGGAGTTCACGCATGTGTTTACACGGCTACGAGAGAAATATGATGCATTGTGTTGTTTTAGTATCAGTACTTTTAGATTTATTTACGTATATTTACTTTTTGCGTAAAATAAGAAGTGGATTAACTGGAAATCATACTCTTTAGTGACGTATGGTAAATAACTAACTATTGACGTCACAAGACTATCGAAAGAAAAGTGTCGATGGACGCATTCTTCGATTATACTCTACTTAGCAATTTAAGTTAAGTTATATTAAAATTACTTATTAGTCTCAACGAGGCTAGATTGTAATAACAATGAGGTATCTAACAACAAACAGATACATCATTAGAAGGAAAAAAAACAAGACTATCGAAATTTGTAAAAAAAGTTAGTTACTACAAAAAAAAACAGATTTTTTTTATTGTGTTCAGATTTAATTGTAAACTTTTAAAATGTCATATAGATATAGGAACTTTTATTAGTAGAGATGCGTCGTAGTATTTTGACTTCAGTACATTTGTGTGAGTTAGCTCGACTGCTAAAGACGAAGTTGCGTGTGTGCGTAAGTTTTTCACTGAAGGGGAAAGCCCGCGATACGCATTGGTAACGTGACATTTTGAAAATGGAATGCCGTTTTCAACGTTTTCGATGAAATGAAATGAATTTGTCCCATTAAAATAGAGTAGCAGAAACAGACTATATTCTATCTGTTTAAGAAAAGTTCTATCTGTTTTGTCATTCATTGGCATGTGGGTTAGTAAGTAAATAAATAAATATTGCCTAACATATTATTTTATGTTTGTTCAAGAATGTGAAAGCAATTCGTTTAAAAATAGATGTATGTTTAATTTACCTTTTGAGGTTTGTTCGAGTTAATCGCAACCGTAAATGCTCTAAAAAAACTTAAAATTTGAAAAACTAGTGTTTTGTCGAGTGTTTATGCATAAAAATGGTGGTGTTTTATTCATAAAGTGCCGAATTACAAGCGCGAGTGTGGGAAAATGATATAATGTGGTGAAACATGAGTTTTCGTGTTGCTTCCAAAACTCCATCGAAGCTTTGTAGTAAAGTCGCCACTACTTTACTAAAGCATGACTGGGCTTAACTGACACAGACTGGACTTGACTAAGACTGGACTTTGACGATAACTATAGCTAAGAGACAGCAGAAATAACACTTAAGACAAGGCAGTATGGCTTTACAGCTTTAGCCTGCCCGAAGGGGCAAATTAATAAAAATAAAAAAAATTTGAAATGTAGATATATATATGCTTTTTCATCAAATTTTAAGAAGGTATCGTTAGGTTTTTATTTTAATATACATAATTCTTATTTGTCCTGTTTAAAGTTAACCAATGCTTAAAATACGCTGATGTACAATTTCATGTTTGTCAATAAAAGAGCAAATTTTTGTTTCAATCTTTTCGTAGTTTTTTTTCAAAGCAAATGTTGTAAACAACGAAATGTTTTGTTAGTTCACTTTGTGGTAGATTTTCTTAGAAGGAGGTCGTCTAGGTAGGTACACCGCACTGCCAGATATTCTGCCGCCAAGCAGTAGTGTGTAAACATTACTGTGTTCCGGTTTGAAGGGTAGGTACTGCAGCTAGCGAAATTACTGGGTTGTTGAGACTAACCATCGAAAGTTTATCTCTTACCATCAGGAGAGCGTCTCGTTCGTTGTATTATTACTTGTACATTTAAAAGCCTACATTTTTAGCCTGGAATGCAAATTGGGTATTGTAAGTTTAATGTTTTCTTGTCTCTGTGGCATTGTAGTTTCCAAACGGCGGAACCGATTTTGATACAACTTTTTTGTTTGAAAATTTACTTAATCGAGATTATTCTTAGTTATGGTTCAAGTAGATTTGTTTAGCCAGATGAACATTATCAGCTCTTGTAAAGTTGATGCGTGGATAACATCTTCCACAAGTCAGATTGTATAACTGTCCCCGGGATTTTTTAATATCAATATATGTGTCTAGAGTAATAGAGTAGTAATGAGCGCCAAAGCAGTGAAGCCCTGGACTTTGTTTTGCTACTCAAAGTTCTTCGTATCACTGCAATCGTCATGGACAGGCGTTATCTCTTACCATCAGGAGAGCGTCTCGTTTGTCTCATTACTTTTTACATTAAAAAAAATAGATATAATATATAGTCAGGGTTATTCGCAAAACAAAAGTTTACAATTATTTGTACACACTGCGCTCGTGTCAGCTTAGTACGAGATCTGCCGTTCCGCGTAACCTGGTAAATTTTTTATTCATAATATAAGTTTTGCGGCCATCTATTAGGTCCCCTTTCCATAATGAAGGCAGATGCAACAACATTATAAATTCGTATTTATTTATTTATGAATGCCATAAATACGGGGTACATATCATTATTAATAATTGTCTGTCGCAATTATCAATCAACATGGGTAAGGAAGTACCTTAAAACTAAAATAAATACGTAGTTAAGTAAATGAAACTTAAGTGTAAAAAAACACTTAAAACTTTTCCATTAAGGTGGTTCGATTTCCATACAAATCAATTTTTGCCATTTATGGACAAATGGAGCATAATTTTACAGTGAAATCACAACTACTTGCATTAATTTTGGTCTTTATTTGCGGTAAATCACAATTGCTTGAATAAAACAGTAGGTAGATTATTGTCACTTTTTTTTTTTTTTATTCAAAATACGTTCGCGTTTGACCACACTCTGCCTGATGTTAAACAGTAGTGTGGTCTAAGATGGAGCACGCTTACCTAGAAGAAACTTATTTACTCTAGATTTGTAGATGCCAATATTGTACCTAACAGGGAACACAGACTCCGGCAGAGAGTTCCACAACCTCGCTGTGCGAATGAAAAATGTGGAGTCAAAACGCTTTGTGCGACCATGAGGAACATCCACCATGTACGGATGACGTTTTGGTCGCGTTTGTCTGGCCGTCCGGTAAAAGAACCAAAAGGGAGAAGAAGAAGGGGGAACCAAATTGTGCAGCTCAAGTGCACACTCTCCGAAATGTATCCGGTAGAAAACTGACAAGCTGGCAACACTACGACGATGCTCAAGACTTTGAAGCCGAGACTCTAGTAAGGCGTCGTTGCCAATTAGCCTCCTGGCACGTCTCTCGATCACGTCACGTCAATGTTATGACAATAAATTAGTTATTGTTTACAAAAAAAAAATAGATATTTTTTTTTTTTTTTACATAATTTTGGCTTGGTGAGCTACATGATAGTAAGTGGCCGCAGCAATCTATGGACAACTCACCGAGCATTGCACACTTTACTAAGCCAACAACACTAACGCAGTTAGTTACTACAAATAAAACAACTAAAGCTTTTTACCTACACATCGAATCGAATATCATAAAAAACGTTTCGCAACTCTTTTGTACCCCAGTTAGCATACAGCAGTAACTCAAACCGCACAAAAACACTTCGGTTTGCGGAAGATGTTCGCGTCAAATTGCCTGCATCCCGTCTAATCTGTAACCTATCGCTGAAAAGGATTCTTTTCCTTTTTTAATCCAAGATTGTGGTGCAATTTCAAAGATAAAAGCGGATTTTTAGAAATTATTTTTTGTTAGAGATAGCCCGCTACATGTTTTCGAGATAAAAATTAGATATAATATATCAAAAAAATTATGTGTTAATCTTGGCTCTCAGCTACCTCTATACCAAATTTCATCCAAATCCGTTTAGTAGTTTTTGCATGAAAGAGTAACAAACCTTCGATCCAGCCATCGAAACTTTCTTATTTACAATATTAGTGGGATACTGTAGGACACTACACATAGCGCCATCTTACCCCCAAACTAAGCAAAGCTTATTATTATAGAAGTCGGGTAACCGATATAATACTACTTTATATAATACTTCTTTTTTTTTTGTAAATACATACAGAATACCCAGACACAGAACAAGCATTTTTGTTTATACAATTTTGTCCTGGGTCTTTTTAGCGATGCTTGACAAACAATGAGCTTGACTTGCCGATAAGGGAAAACATCATGAAGCAACCATAGCATAGTGGTAGGGTACTTTCTAGTACTAGACTGGCTAGCTACCACCCTCAAGTTGAAAAATTTGCCGCCAATCATCTAGCGGTGTTCCAACAGCCTTACTTAAGAACCAGCTCCATTTCAGGCCAGGTAAGGTAGTAACTACCATTTTTAACTACACCGTCACTTACATAAGATGAGCTGTGACCAATCATCTTATCAACCATAATAAAACCAATTTGTTCAGAGTAATTTTTATTTCGAAACGACTATAAGTAAATGTTCTTTTCACTTGCACCATGCCATTTAATCTATCGGCACGCACAAAGCGTCCGTTAGTTATCCCGAGATACTGTGAGTCGCCACTGATGCATGTAAGGCGGTGCAGCTGACGAACCCTGATTTATGGTGAAATATGGCGCTGTGTAATTATCTGAATGGATAGTTTTTGTTTAGAAAACTGGGGGCGTATGTCTCTGTAAATAAAGAATGTTTTTTGCGAAGTTTTTGCTGAGTAACTAACTAGTAGTACCTACTTATATATCAACTAAGTAATGAAGGAAATAATATAATACAGCCAGTTAAAACATGCTAAAAGATGTTCATTATAAGCAAAATATTGATTTAATCTGCAATCCTATAATGAATGAGATCATCTTAAGAACTAGCATAAATGTCTTTCTAAAATTTGGTATGGAACTAGTTGAGACCCTGAATTAACACATAGGTTTTTTATCCCGAAACATGTAACGAGCAACACCGCAGGGCGCAGCTAATAAAATATAATCGTTTAATAGATTTTCCATAATTGTTCAGAATTCCAGAAAACTAATTAGGTATAAAAGTTACGGTAGCCTAGTTGGGAGAGCGTCTGGCTTCTAATCTGGAGGTCTTGGGTTCGAATCTCACGGCGCACACCTCTATTGTAAGTTTTGAGCGTATTTCCGTTAACTTCAAACGGCAAAGGAAAACATCGCGAGGAAACCTACATGTTCAAGAGTTCATAAAACAATAGTTTTCGAAGATTTGTGAATTCTATCAACCCGCACTTGGTCAGCGCGGCCTTACCATGCTCACAATGTGAAAAGGCCCGTGTCCAGCAGGCACAGTTTATAAAAACAGGGCCGATTTAAATTCGAAAATGAATGACCTTTATATGATGATTTTATTATAACTTAGCTCTACATGGACTATTCTAATTGTTTTGAAACCTAAATAATATCAAGATTGTTTTATCTTAGAATCAACAACAGGCCACTGAACTTAAAAGCCTGTTAAAATAAATAATCCTCTTGGATATTTTTGCACAATAGCGTCACGGCGCTCCATACGCAATGTTACAAAACGCACCAAGAACAATCCCTTACAAATGCGAAACTACAGAGCGAATCTATCGGTGCGTAAATTAAGGATCCAATGCCATTCAACCAAGCTATAATACCAAATAAAAAAAATTGTATTAAAATGTTTTAGCCCCGTATCTAGATGTCCCGCTGCGGTACCCCACATTGTTCTTAGACAAACACTTTCTTTAGTAAAAGCTCTATTTATTTTTTAGTAAATCACCCGCGGTTGCTATTGTCGGAAAGATTTTTGATGGTTGAATTAATTCGTTGAAAGTCTTACGTTGTATTGTGTACGTTTTACAAACAAGAAAAATCGAACGTTTGACCTTTGCGCGTAAAAAATGACGACTCAATCAGAGTGGTGTAACCGGGCGTATCGAAATACCGTGACATGGTATCGCAAAATCTCACAATAACTAAGAACGGGCGTGAAATTAGGCCGGTATAAATTAGGGCTAACTCATTCTGATCTAAGTAGCGTGACAGTGCCGCGTGTCAGGCATTGTCGAAGCGCGGCGGTGGCGTGCGAAAGCGTTTTGTTGATTTTAGCATTTCACGAGTTGTGATGTTCTGCCGTTCGCTGGACGATGATCGTTATAATTATTGCGTGTGACAAAGATTTCATTATTATTTGGCGTGACGCGACTCGTGTCACGTGTTTGTTTTTGTGTGTAATTTTGTTAGCTGCATGGACGCTTCATTTCACGGTGCGAAATAAATGGCATATGATCGACTAAATAGGTCATGGCATTTAAATATTTGATAGTAACTGTACTTTTTTTGGTGGGAAATGTTTTTGTATGACAATTCCTAGAACCGGTCTACTACAGTTAGAGTAAAATCTATCGTAATGTTGTGTTCCAGCTGCCTCACTTGAGAGTCGTTTCTATTCCAGACTACGTTTGTTCACAATCTTCAATCACTTAACATCATGTAAGCTTTGGTCAAACACTTAGCCCATCAAACATCATAAAGTTTAATGTATATAAAAAGTAATGAGACAAACTAGACGCTCTCCTGTTGGTAAAAGATAACGCATGTCCATGACCATTGCAGCGATACACAGAGCTTTGAGTAACAAAACAAAATCCAGGGCATCGCTGATTTGGTGCTCATAACTTTGTGACATTAGATGGTTAGTCTCAACGGCCCAATGATTTCGCTAGCTGCAGTATCCTTCAAACCGGACCACAATCATGATGTTTTTGTAGTTTTTTCTGGTTCAACCCGCCCGCCCAGCTTTACACGGGTGCGATGTATGTAGATACTAATGTGGTGCATATGCATGAATTATACATCACAAACCTTCCTCTTAAACCACTCTGTTTATTGATGGAAACCGCATTAGAATTCGTTACGTAGTTTAAAAGATCTAAGCGGACAGCGTACTCGTACAGGCGGCGGGAAGCGACTTTGTTTTATACTATGTAGAGATAGAGGAGAGATACTAGCTTTGATTAGATAAAATAGTTCTATGCAGAGTTTTTATTTCATTAATATTAAACAGAATCTATGACTGTGGCTACAAAAGGCTGACGATGATGATGATGCTGATGGTTTTTTTGTTTTTAATTTTTGTAGCGATGATAGCTGAGTGGTTAGCGCGGTCGGTTCGCATGCCGAAGGGCGTGGGTTCAAACCCCAACAATGAGTTTGAGCTGCCGGTGAAGGAAAATATCGTGAGTAAACCATAGCATGGTGGTAGGGTACTTTCTAGTACTCGACTGGCTAGCTACCACCCTCAAGTTGAAAATCTGCCGCCAAGCATCTAACGGTGTGTTCCGGCAGCCTCACTTGAGAGCCAGTTTCATTCCAGGCTAGGTGTGCTTTACCATATTCGACCACACCAACTCAACGCACCCACCCAAGTCACTGGAGCTACTATGCCAGCGGCCCAGAGCCTCGCTCCGACACTTCAAGGAGCTGGGTCAGGTCGTCAGTGCAGGACCTATCGCTCCCACTTCGAATAAGAATAAGAATCTTCGACCACACCTTCACTTAACATCAGGTGAGCTGTGGTCAAACCCCTAGCCTGTCAACCATAAACAAAAAAAAACTTTACGCGTCTATCAAAACCTTATCATTTGAGCTCTTAATTGGACTCTTTTATCCGCAATGGTATATTTGAGATCGTCTTATTAAGAAAGTAAGATATCAAAGTTAGCCAGTATACTTATGACCTTAGCTATAAATGTAACATACAGAATAACCCTTAATTTTATAACCCGTTCCTGCTTACCCGCCAAACCATTACAGTACCTAGGATATTGCACATAAACCCCGCACTGGGGGTAGTAAAATATTTTATTCGTAGTTTACGACTTACCACGCCTGACTGAAAGAAAAAGCACCTACATTATACTTAGTACCTACATATATTCAGATTCCTAAATATATTATATAAGTATGAACTTATACAGTACGTATAGTTTAGAATGTATACTTTTGGATTATTTTTCAAATACAAATACCTACAAATCTTTATTAATAACAGCAAAGTTACATGTCATTTTTCCATTCATATTTAAAAATATCAAAATCATATAATAACATAATTATGTCAAAACAATGAAAATGTCAATGTAATAATATGTCACATATAAAATAAAAGCGATGCGATTTCAGCGATGGATTTTGGTTTGTTAATCAAAGTTCTGAATGCAGCTGCAATGTTTGATGTAGCAGTGATAGTTCAGTGGTTAGCGCGGTCGCAATAAACGCTGGAGGACGTAAATTCAAATCCCAGCGATGAGCATGAGCTGCCGTTAAAGAAAAACATCAAGAGAAAATTATATCACGGTGGTATGGTTTAAGTACTCGGCTGGCTTAGTTTAAAATCTGGTGCCAAAAACCTTAAGGTGTGTTTAAGCAACCTCGTTTGAAAGCTAGTTCTCATTCCGCACTTAGTGTGTTACATCGTTATACCGACAACACCGTACAGTAAGCTGTGGTCAAACACCGAACCTGTCTCCAGTAATAAAAGTTATGTGGATGTTATCTCCTGCTGAGAATATTTCTTTCGCCTCTTTACGTTTACTTAAGAAAGAAAAAATTGTCAAATCATTAAAAAAATATCCACGCACAGTGCTGGAATGAAAAAACCTATTAAAAATCTGCCCAAAGAAAACTATTTAAATTTTCTAGTCATTAAGTAGCGTTCTGGTGTAAGTATAAGTTAAGTGAAAAATTGATCAGTTGAATATAATTTTCGCATTATTTATGCTTCGAAAATGATATAAAAATGCTATTAAGAATATCTTCTATGGGATAAACTAATTTTGTCGTAAAAATAATCGTAAAATAAGATATCCCATCCATTTCATACTTATCTCTATAACAACACTAAAATGTTAATAAAAAAGTACCTGCACATATAATAATCTGAAACATGTATGTGTATATATGAAACTTCATAATATGACATTTATCATTTACCTACTTGGTGGTAGATTTCCTTAGCAGGAAGTCGTCTAGGTAGGTACCACCGCAGTACCAGATATTCTGCCGCCAAGCAGTAGTGTGTAAACATTACTGTGTTCCAGTTTGAAGGGTACTGCAGCTAGCGAAATTACTGGGCTGTTGAGACTAACCATCGAAAGTCTCAAAGTAATGAGCGCCAAAGCAGCGATGCCCCGGACTTTGTTTTGGTACTCAAAGTTCTGTGCATTGCTGCAATGGTCATGGACATGCGTTATCTCTTACTATCAGGAGAGCGCATCGTTCGTCTCATAGCTTTTACATAAAAAAAAAATATTTAAAAAAAATGGAGTCTTAAATAATATTTTTTGGTGTCCCAAAAATGTTTAAATTTCTAAGTTTGAAAAGTAAGTATGCCCAAAAATATGTAGATATACATTATTTGTGCAATACACGCGTAATCTTAAAAATATAAAATATGTACTTTTTTCAATCCAAATGATAACTGTTACAGTCCTTGATTTTAATTATTGTCACTGTCATTTACGTGAAACAAAATTAAAAAAAAAACGTAAATACCTACTATTTATATATTAAAATGATCACTAAAACACATCGACACTAGCTACGAGAATCATTGATAGAAACAAAAATTTTCGACCGGTATCACGCGACTGCCGCTTCAAATGTAGGCGTCCGTTCAATGTGGTCGTACCTTGCCATGTTCGGTGTAGTAGTAAAGTGTGTCTGTGTGCGTCACCCACCCCAGGGTGAGCTCGCCCAAGCCCCGCCCTGTCATGCTCACACGGCTGACTTGGAATCAGATGGCTTGGCCAGTCGCAAGCCAGCCGTGTCATCGTGAACGGATCGCAGCTTCCAACCTTCCCTACACCATTCGATGATTACGCGCTACACTGACCACCGAAACTTGTCAAATTAAAGAATTCCGGTTTGCGTGATTTAGATTTACAATCGGACTGTGAATTTTGGTTTAGTTTTTTTTTGTTTGAGTGATTTTTTTGGTGTTACGGACTTGTGGTGATAGGTGTGCGTGCCGACGATTTTCATTAGGTAGGTGGTATTTCTTACTAAACGGTTGGTAAACATCGATATAGGTTATATGGATGTTTTATTGAATGCTACGAATGCGCTACGAAATTTGCTCTACGAAAGCTCAAACAATAGACGTTGGGGCGCTAAAAAACAATCCAGTGAAATTGGCCTACAACAATATGCAATCCGTTGTTGTGCTAACAAACACTCTATGGTTAGACTGTGCCCAATTTGTACATTACAAGTTATATTAAATAAAAAAACGTATTAAAATTAGTCAAAAAAAAAAAACAATAATACAATGAGAAGAAAAAAATAAATATGTGAAGTTGTTAACAGAACAGAATAAAATGTAATTTTTATTTGTATCTTAAAAAACAAAACGCAATCAAAATTTAGAAAGTACTTTTTTACTGAATTGGTAGTATATAAAACATTTTAACTAAAAATAAAAAGAAAAACCGAAATTTTACATTTTAATTACTGTTCGACCCTGCCAACAATGAGACAATAACAAAATCAGCAAAATCTATACACCTAAAAATTGTATTTATAATCAAATGAAGTGTTCATTTTTTCACATATAAGAATGTATTTTTATCTAAAAAGTAATTTATTAGAAGCAAGTGATAACGAAAGTGTCTACCTGTATCTTGACAAAGGTTCCCTATAAATGTAATTTGATATTTTTGTTTGGCCCCGATAAGCGGCGGTTTTTCTATGTAATTGAATCATTTAATATCTTTTGTATGAGATAATTTGTAAAAGTAAACATTTGGCCGCATTGTTCGTTTTTGCACTGTAACTTGATACGCTAAAAGTAAAAATAGGCCTACATTGGACCTATAGAAGCATATTTGGTAATGTGCATCGATGTCAGAATTTTGTTTTAGACTAGAAATGACGATAAAATATTTGAAATCTTTTTGTTAATATGTTTGTACCAAACTATATTTATTTTGTTTTATTTGGGCGGGATTATTTATCTCTAAAAACTAGTTACCTGTAGAAATTTGCAAGTTATTTATATCTGACAATGAACACGTTCTATAATTTAAAATGAAATAATTTTGGAACTTAATTTATTCGTACATGGTTGTTGCTAAGATTTATTTCGTGTTAAAAACAGATTTTTAAATTATTATAAATTTCAAAACGTATTTAAATGTTCACAAAATTATTAATGCAAAATTAAGTAGGTACCTAGTAAAAGTTTCGGCAGCCTTGTTTGGAGATCTCGACATGCACCTCTGTCTTTTCTGTGAAAACATCTTGAGGAATTCTCTATGTATGTCTAAGAGTTCTAAAGAAAAAGTTCTCGAAGTGAATGAAGTCCGTCGATTCGCACTTGACCAGCGTGGTAGACTATGACCTTATCCTTCTCAGAAGGAAAAGAGGCCCGCGCTCAGGAGTGGGAATTTATATAAACAGGGTTGACTTGGTTTTTTTAATGTAAATGTAATGAGATTGAAACAAACAAGACGCTCTCCTAATAGCAAAAGATAACGCCTATTCATGGCCATTACAGCGACACACAGAAATTTGAGTAGCAAAACAAAGTCCGGGGCATCGCTGCTTTGGAGCTCATTACTTTGAGACTTTCGATGGTTAGTCTCAACAGCCCTGTCATTTTGCCAGCTGCAGTATCATAAAACCAGAACACAGTGAAGTTTACACACTACTGCTTGGCGGCAGAATATCCGGTACTGCTGTAGTACCTTTACAACCACCTGCAAAGAAGATCTCCATCGAGTAAAAAAAATATACATGTAAAGTAAATTAAAACATTTATTCAAACGTCAAGAGGAGGCTTCAGGTGACCAGAATGCTGGTATCTACTTTGGTCAGAAGCTAAGCATTGCCATCCAGCGTGGCAATGTTGCCAGCATTCTGGCCACATATCCCTCCTCTGACGGTTTTTTAGACTAAGTTTTTTGTATACATTTTGTAAATAGGTAGTATAATTTAAGGTATTTTTTATTTTGTTTAATAAACTTTATACTTCTAAATTAAATTAAAACTGTTGGACTAGATTAGAGACTCCAAATGCTTGAATTTAATAATACTTCTGCAGACTACATAATAATACATTTACATTAGGCTATACTATTACAAACGCAAACACACATTGCCAATTTTAATTCACTAAAGAGAAACTCGAAATTCAAACGAAATTGAAAACATCTTTGAAGTAGCCGTCTAACAAATAGCGCTGGGTGCTTTTGTGCTTGAAACTCGTAATTTCGTTAAATGGAGATAGGACGTTTGCATTGTATGCGTCGGATAATTTTTGCGGTAAATGATACTTGAGGGATAGATGACAGTGACGTGGGATCGGAGCTTGTATGTGTGGATGTGGCATATAGGGCTCAATTTTTATTTGCACAATTTTATTAGATAATATTACATTGTAATTTGTAAATTATTACATAACTCTTTGCTTTATCACATCCCCTAATATTATAAATGTAAAAGTTTGTATCTTTGTTACTCAATCCCACAAAAAAAGCTGAACGGTTTTGGCACACATGCAGTTTATAGAAAAATGTTAAATGCTAAATTACCACTTCTACCTGGTGGTAGATTTCCTTAGCAGGAAGTCGTCTGGATATGTACCACCGCAGTATCAGATATTCTGCCGTTAAGCAGTAGTGTGTAAACATTGTATGCCGGTTCGAAGGATACTGCAGCTAGTGGAATTACTGGGCTCTTGAGACTAACCATCGCAAGTCACAAAGTAATGAGCGCCAAAGCAGTGATGCCTTGCACTTTGTTTTACTATATAAAGTTCTGTGTATTGCTGCAATGGTCATGGACATGCGTTATCTCTTACCATCAGAAGAGCGTATTGTTCGTCTCATTCATTTTCTATAAATTAAAAAAAACCAACCACTGCGTTATTATCGCTATAAGTACATTTACTATCAGTTATCTGGTTCTCATAGTACAAGCTATGCTTTGTTTAGTGTTAGGTCACATATTGTAAAATGTCCTCCAATATTAATTTACCTATTTATTAGATTTAAAAAATCATAAGTTCAATATGACAAATTTTAGCAAACCGTCAAAAAGTCTCTTGGAAATATCAATAAATTTAGAAGCCAAGTCAAGCGTGCCGACAAAGTGATACAAGAGTGTCATACTCACTATAGAAACACTATTGTACTATTATTTACACTCTAAAGCCATCATTTTCGAGTGTTGACATGCCTATTATGAAACAACTCTCAGGGGTGTCTCGCTCACTGACATTTTTTTCGTGTATTAATGACATTTTTCGACAATGAAAGACATGACCGTGGTACAGAAATTTCTCACCATGTCGTTACACGGTTTAAAATCGATTTTGCTACTATAGTTGACTCTTTGACATCTCTACTTTATGAAAGCGGCAGCTTTGAACTTTTGTAAACTTAAACTTATGTAAACTTTTTTTAGCTATCAAGTGTTGTAGATATTAAAATAAATAAATTACACACTACGCCATCTGACCCCCAAACTAAGCAAAACTTGTGTGATGGAAGTCAGATAACTGATAGATTACTTCATTATTTTTTTGTAAATACATAAATACTTTTAATACGTACATACAGACACAGAACAAACATTTGCATAACCTTAAAATGTTTGTCCTGAGCGGGAATCTAACCCGCGCCCTGCAGCTCTTAAGGCAGATATTTCATTTCATTTATTCAAAAAACTCGTGTTTCATTTTAAATTCATATTTACAATTATCGTTACAGGTTTTATCCTAATGCAATATTGTAAGTAGGTATACAGTAAATTATATTTTTGTTACACATGTTAATGTCAATTATATAATAAATTATGTCAAATTAAAAAAAACCATCAGGACTGTCAATACTAGCTAAAACACTAAACAGTAAATTTAATCATCATTAACTTTCTTATCTGCCATTATGAATACAAATTTAAAGACATATTCACGTCAAAAAATAAGTACTGTTTAAAACCCACATTAGGCATATATAGCGCCTTTGTATTATAGTTTAAACTCTATACTAAAACACTCTAAAACGAAATATTAGTTTTGATATCATAATCTACTTATATTTGATGGTATACCGACTGCCTGTGCTACTGGGCCCCGTTAAAAATGAAAAAAGTTTATAATCTTCAAATTTTAAATAAAATAATCTGTGATGGGCTTGAAATAACACCTCTTTGGTCTCAATGGCTTCACCCTTCTTTCAATGAGGCTTATTAAGGATTAAGATATAGTTTTTTAAACGTAAAAAGATTTCGATGTTTCTCAGTTATACCCTTTTTATTTTCTGTATGCGATTTAAATAAGATTTGATGTTTAAATAATTTTACTGTTATTTTTGTTATCTTATTGAGCATTTAATATTTATTGAATTAATACTCTTTGTACGAACGATTAAAATGTTCAAAAGTAAGTTTTCTTTATGTAATTAAAATTAGTGATAACTTTAATCGTATTCTGCAGAAGAATCTTAGATTTTTCAAGTTTTGTCGTAATTTCTGGGTTTAAAATATTACATATTTTATCTCCATATTGCATTCTACATAACTTTTCATGATAAATAATTAACAACATATGTTTATTTTTTACTATTCAGGAAATGTATTCGTTTCCGTTTGAGAGACAGTCGTATGGAGTCCCAGTGGTTAGCGCGGTCGGTTCTCACGCCGAAGGACGTAGGTTCAATCCCCAAAAAGAGCTTGAGCTGTTGGTGAAGGAAAGCATCGTGAGGAAAATATTGCATGGTGATAAGGTATTTTCTAATACTCGGCTGGTTAGCTACCACCCTCAAGTTGAAAATCTGCCGCCAAGCACCTAAAGGTGTGTTCCGGCAGCCTCACTTGCGAGCCAGTTCTATTCCAGGCTAGGTATGCTTAAGTGATGATATAGTCACTAGGTACATCTCTCAACGTCAGGTGAGCTATGGCCAAAAACCTAGCTTGTTAACCATAAAAAAAAATCTATGACTTAAATCTAGAACACATACTCGTAGTTCACAATAAATACCAACGTTTTTCTTTTAATCACTTTTTCGTATTATAAATATCAAAGCGTACAAACCTTAACTATTTGAAAGAGTGCACTCATTTTTAAGTTGCAATGTCTAAGGGGACCTCTTCCTTTTGACTAACCTTTAAAAATACAGGAATGCTTTCAAAACTCTCTTTCAGAACATATAATTAACAGAGACGTCACAGGTTTTTTAGATTAAATGAACGCAATCCTGAGTGCGTCCCTTTGACGTTTGAAGTGTCATCGTACATGCGTCGTGTTTTATGAAATTCGTTTTACATTTTCGGCGTACTGTTTAGAAATGTATGATGCATTTTTAAAGTGAAAATTGTTGGGGAAAATCATATAAAAAAATAGAATGTTTTCGAACAGAATTTGTAGATGACTGTAAATTTTGTTTTACAAACAATCTTAGTACAATACTGGACATATATATTATATACAAATCTCAAGCTAATTAGATAGTAAATTTACATGAATTGATGAACGGAAGACAGTTACATAAAATAGATACAAATACGTATTTTATTGTTCATTCAAATGATTGATACACATATACCAAATCGTTGTAAATTATATTAAAAACTTATGAGATCTCTGCCTAAACTGAGCCTACCGCAATTAGCACCAAATTTTTACATATTAATCTTAAGCGTGTACATCAAAACACCAGTTCATCACACCATACAAGTCATACATTTATTCCATACAAGTCATACATCTAACAATCCATCCTATACAATAACTCATCTGCGCCGCTACCGAATATTGCCTAAAGGAGCCGACTCGACTCCGGTACTGTCAGAACCGAAAATAAATGACGACCTCGCAATGCCTCCTGTACAGTCAGCACAAAGACCAGGCCGATTTGTTACATTGATTTAAAACTGACGTGTACCGTCAGCATCCAAACCCGTACGTAAGTAAATACAATTCGATTGTGACTCACACTAAAAGTATCCAAATAGCTTTACTAAAGTTTTTTTTAATATAAAAGTAATGAGACGAACGATGCGCTCTCCCGATGGTAAGAGATAACGCATGTCCATGTTCATTGCAGCAATACACAGAACTTTGAATAGCAAAACCAGTTCGGGGTACCGCTGCTTTGATGACTTCCTGCTGAGGAAATGTACCACTAAGTAAAGTAAGGGCAATTATAAGAAATAGTATGTATATTATGTTACTGTTACTGCAACTGTTAAAGTTTGTTACGTAAAAAAAAGGAAGAAGTAGCTGTTTTTCTTTGAATTTTTCAATTTCTTTTTCTATAGGTACCTGCCACCACAGCGTCTGAATCACAAAGAAACTAAAGTTTTCGCAACAATAGGTGAACAACTATTGAATTTGCGTTTTAGTACTACAAAGTAACAAACATCACGAGGAAACCATAGCGTGGTGGTAGGGTATTTTCCAGTACTCAACTGAAAAAGTGGAAAATCTGGTGCCAAGCATTTAACTGTGTGTTTCTGCAGCCTCACTTGAGAACCAGCTCCATTCCAGGCTAGGTGTGCTTTACCATTTTCGACCACACCGTCACTTAACATCAGGTGAGCTGGGTTCAAAAACCTAACTTGTTAACCATAAAAGAAAACAAATCTAACATAACCTGAAATACGTACATATAGTGGCGCCATCTACCCACTGCCTTGATACTAAAAATAACACGATATGGGTGGTATGACTAGCCCACACGTTTTACGTATTTAGATAGATAGAATATAAACTCTTTATTTTGTACACCAGAAATGTAAAATACCAAAAATTAATTATTAGTTACTAATTTTTATTTACTAAGTACCTACTTGTAAAGCTCGTGGCATACCTGAACTAATTGTTCGCAAAAATAATCGAAGTTAAGCAACGGTTGATTCGGTCATTCTTCAGATGGATAACTAGGAATGTCTTATAACTGAAAGCTACATATATCTGATGACTAGTTTCCATAACGGCATTCGTCAACCATTTAAGCCTTTGCATATAAATGCAGCTACTACGAAATTTTGTCAGATTTTAAAGGTTTTCTTGTTTGGCGAATGTAAAGACAGATATTTAGCCTAAGTTTGTTGCTATCCGTACAGTTTGAATGGACAACCACACCAGCTCGCTATGTCGGCGCGATAAATCAATCTGCCATTGTGACGGAGCATACTTGTATCTTCACCTCTTGCACTACAACTTTATAAATAGAGAAAAAACTCACAAATGATGAACTAGAAAAAAACAGAGAAAACACATATTAAGTAGTATCATTATACAAAACACCAGTGAAGTATACGTGTACTAGAGCAACGACAAATCGGTAAAAGTTGTATAAGAAGCCCTGAGACTCAATGGAGTGACAATATACATACATAAGTTGGTAGCAAAAATCCGAATATCGGGCTAAGTAGCAACTTTTGGGAGATGCTTACGTCTCAGCAGTGGAATATGTCAAACTGATTAAAATGCAGTCTATAATACTAAAGCAGTCGATAGAAACAAAAAAAAAGACAAAAAATGTTTTACACGTATTGCGAGAAAAGTCATACTGGCATCTAAAAACTGGTCAGAGATTTCCGCTGCACAAGCCGCAAGTCATCAAGTGGAGAACAGCTACATCTTTCGAACCGAACTCTCAAGCACCCCAACAACAGCTTGAGCCCCTCAATGCATTACAGCGTAAAGCGGTCAATGTCCCTGGGATCACTGATGAACTAGATGCCCGCTAGCTTTTTTATTCCATCGCAAATATGATAAGAAGTATTCTGAAGAATTATTCGATCTTGAATAATCGCGGTTCTGTCACCGCACTAACTACGATGAAAGCTCATCCACACATACCTAATTGATTTATGGGTTGGTTATGTGGGTTCGATTTCCACCAAGAACTAACATTTGTGTGACTAAATCGATGTTTGTTCTGTGTCTGGGTGTTCTGTATGTATTTACAAAAAAAGTATTTAAGTATTCTATCAGTTATCTGTCTTCCATAGCACAAGCTCCGCTTAGTTTGGGGTCAGATGGCGCTGTGTGTAATGTCCTATGATATTTATTTATTTTATTCTTTCCTCAGTTATTTTGAAGAGTCACAACATTGGTCTTTTGTAGGGCTAAAAATACCTAATGTTTTCGACCTTTTTACATTCTATTAACACGTCTTTTGAAGAACCCAATGGTGTAAACAATATCCGTTAACGATGGCGATTGCTTACCATTAGGCAACCCGTCTGCTTGTTTGCCACTTGTGGCATAAATAAAATTAGATACTTGAAACTATCGAAATACTTGACACCGGCAATACTCAAAGTGAGATACCAAAAACAAAGAAAAAAAGGCACATCGATCACCAAGATGAAGTACAATCTTATTTGTGACTAGCGGACGCCTCGCGGTTTGACTCGCGTAGTTCCCATTCGCGTGGGATACAGTGATAAAAAGTAGCCTATGTTATCCGGGGATAGTGTAGCTTCCCAACGGTGAAAGAATTTTTGAAATAGATCCAGTAGTTTCGGAGCCTATTCAATACAAACAAACAAACGAAAAAAAAGTCTTTCCTCTTTATAATTAGTGTAGATTGTCTTACGTAAGACGTATTTGTGTGCATGTATGACAAGCGAAAATTGTAATACCGCAGAGATTTCATTCATATTTTTCATAGCATATCTTTTCTACTTTAAAATCTGTGCTCCACTATTGACGAAGTCAGGGAAAGAATTGAGCGAACAAGCAATCATCATTAGATATTAAGATCGTATATCATTCTATTTTTTCAATCGAGAAAGTCATATTAATAGTGCAAGCATAGTCACACCTAAACAATTTATCATTACTTCGACAGCCCTGTTGGCTCATTGGTAATATAAGAGCCTTTTTGGCCTTAAGAGCTGAAGGGCGTGGGTTCGATTCCCGCTCAGGACAAATATTTTATGTATCAACAAATGTTTGTTCTGAGTCTGTGTGTATGTATGTATTATAAGTATGCATTTACAAAAAAAAAAGTATATATGTATTCTATCAGTTGTCTGATTTCCATCACACAAGCTTTGCTTAGTTTGGGGTCAGATGGCGCTGTGTGTAATGTCCTACGATATTTATTTATTATTTATTTATTTTATTACTTCTTTGTGTAACTAGCGATCTTAAAAGGCAAGCGCCACATGCAAAACGTATCTCTAAACAGTCTACAATAAAGCTATAAATTCCAGATCAAGGTTAGTTATAGCAGACTTTCATACACCGACTCTCCTTTGACGCACTCAGACTCCCTCTTACGACGAAAACAGCTTTTTTTATGTTTTTTCGCGGCATTTAGGTATTTTATCCGCCTTTTTCAGACATTCAAGCGCTCGTCTACAAAGTTACGAATGGGATTTCGCGGTCTGTTATTACTTGAAACTGCATCGTTTGGAAAGTTTTACACCGCAGCAGTAGTAAAGTGTTATATTTATATCGAAGTAGCAACATAAAAATATAGACATGTTTATAAAGAATTCTTCAGATAAGAATTACGAGAAAACCCCGACGTTATTCCACTGAGCCCAAACGGCTAGGTGTCTTTGTTTCATTATGAAGTTTCGGTGCCTATTATATCAGATGATGATGAAACCGCAAGATAAGTAAAAATTAAAAATTACACAGGATTCATAAAACCCGCAATTTCGTTTCCTTGGACACATTTTATCCTAATTATTTTAGTTCAAAAATCAAAATAATGAATCGATTTTAATGACATTTCTATTAGACTAAATCGAAAGTAAAAAATAAGATATTTCAAATCGATCTACCTGCTTTTGAGTAATAGAGTAACATAAAAAAAAATATTGTGATAAATTGAAAACCTGCTTTTTTTTGGAGCCGGTTAAAAATTGATATTGAAAGACGCCTCATGCAAAGTGAGGTGTGGATTTCAATAGTATACGCTTATCTAGAAGAAGCACGTTTGCTCCGGATTTGAAAGCCCAAATTGTACTTAACGGGATATACAGACTCCGGCACAGTTCTAACTCTTTGTTTATATGATAAACGTGGAATCAAAGCGCTTAGTGCGTACGTGGGGAACGTCTATTACGTACGGATGGCGCTTTGGCCGCGTCTGTTTAGCCGTCGAGTAGAACAAAGAGACGGGCGGTATCAAGTTGTGCAACTTGACCATTTCTAAATTTATTCGGTAAAAAACTGATAAACTAAGCCAACGCGATACGTAATAGAATATCCAGTTTTGTTATTATTTCTAATAGTCTAACTCATTAGTCCACTACGGTGTCAACAAACAAATTTTCTGCCCGCCCGCCACTGTTTGTTTCGTCTCGCTTGTATGTTTGCAATTCGTAAGTACCTACCCTAATTAAGAAAAAACATGTATTTTTCTCATGTAAGTGAATATTATATTATTTTTGAGAAAATAAATATCTTAAACCACATAAACAAGCAACCTTACAATTTCATTATCACTAAAAACTGTATTTTAAATCTCATAAAACTGGCGTCCTTTTGAAAAAAGTTATCGAGAAGAGCTAGTTAGCTAGCTATCTTGGTGGCTAGACGATCTCCTTAGCAGGAGATCGTCTAGCCACCATGGCAATACCAGATATTCTATCGCCAAGCAGTAAACATTACTGTGTTTCGGTTTGAAGTCGGTAATGCAGCTAGCGAAATTACAGGGTTGTTGCGACTAATCATCGAAAGTCTCAAAGTAATGTGCGCCAAAGCAGCGATGCCCCGGATTTTGTTTTACTACTGTTCTGTGTCGCGCTGCAATGGTTATGGACCGGCGGCGTTACCTTCAGAAGAGCGTCTTGTTCATCTCATTAAAAAATATCTCAATTTTCTACATTAACTAAGTACGTAAAAGATATAAATGTATATGGAAAGTGAAACAACGCCCCTAGCAGGAGAAAATGAAACAAGCCTTTTTTCATACATCTAATTACGCTATTCACGAAAAAGAATATGCTAAGCCCACTGCATATGCTGTTTATCTAAAGATGACGCTTGGTAGTAAAAAAGACCAAATTCAAATTTTTGAGAACTTTTATTAAGAACAAGCGGCAATCTTGTCTCTTAAAGGCATTGAAAATCTGAATACTGACTCGAATAACACGTAACGATCTTTAAAGTAGGTACTAATTATCGTAATTAGGAACAAGTTTCTTCGGTAACTGGACACTGCGATAAAGGAGCGATCCGCCGCGAGATAATGTTCTGAACTCGATGAATCATATTTGTTTCGATATAAAACCTCTTTGGGAGAGTTGAGCTTGTTTATTTTTGGAAGAGTAAAAAAGTTAAATGATATTTTTTTATATTTGACATCGCTGTTTGTGCGTTCTGCCAGTGTCAAGTATTTCATAATTTCTTAGTTAAAGTATGGGAGAATACTATGTAAGAAAAAAAATGAAACATAAGAAGTCAAAGTTAAGTCTAATCCATGCCCTAATTAAGTACTGGTTATATGTTTCACCACATTATGTCACTTGCCTACTGGAACTTTTTTTAACCAACTTCAAAAAAAAAAGGTTCCCAATTCAGTTATATTTTTTAAATGTTTGTTGCCTCTTAACACCGTCATTTATTCTATTTGATTTTTTTTAAAGGATGTGCTTTTAGATTGGGTGCATAGAAATTTCATGAAGATTGGTTCAGTAGTTTAATTTGAACTAAAATACCAACAACACAATACAATTAACATTAGATTTGTGGGAAAAAGTTCGTAGCGTTGATAGCTCAGTGGTTAGCGTGGTCGGTTCTCATGCTGAAGGGCGTGGGTTTAAACCCAACAATAAGCTTGAGATGCCGGTGAAGGAAAAATATCGTGAGAAAACCATAGCATGGTGGTTGGGTATTTTCTAGTACTCGGCTGGCTAGCTACCACCATCAAGTTAAAATCTGCCTCCATGCACCTAACCGGTGTGTTCTAGCAGCCTCACTTGAGAGCCAGTTCCATTCCAGGCTAGATGTGCTTTACCATCTTCAACCACACCGTCACTTAACATCAGGTGAGCTGTGGTTAAACACCTAGCTTGTAAAACATAAAAAAGTCTAGTTTAATGGTACTAAGTTTATCAGCCTTATAATCTACAGAAAACACTCCTTAAAAAAGCCCTAGCAAATAACTAAACAAACAGATCACAGGTTTTCCTAAGGGTTTAGTCACCTTGACTCCTAATAACCGTCCCTCATTATCAGGCTCTCATCGACCACAACTTTCCCCAGTCTACCCTACACTTTAGGGCCCTTTGACAGACTTTCACTAGACTCCAATCATATCGTCAAAGATTCAAAATATAGCGAGTCAAAGAGTCGATTTAACTACCCTCAACTCGGGCATTGTGACGGTATGTAGGGGAAAAATATATCAAAGACGTCGTTCGATTGGGACTTGAAAAGATCAAATGCGTGTTTGTGAACCTGTGACTTTTGTGATGCGATTGCTAAGTATGCTTGGAATGTTATCGGAAAGTTCTAGAAAAGCCTGCGTGAGTTATGAATAAATTAGTTATGAGTTATGAATAAATATTGTAACGTAGTAAGTAAAATATCGAAAAAGCGAGATGCGAGAACGTAATATATTTTTTAATGTAAAAGTAATTTGACGAACGAGACTCTCTCCTGATGGCAAGAGATGACGCCTGCCCATGACCATTGCAGCGATACATATAACTTTGAATAGCAAAACAAAGTCAAAGGCACCGCTGCTTTGGCGCTCATTACTTTAAGACTATCGATGGTTAGTCTCAACAGCCCTGTAATTAAAGAGTTTATATCTTAACAAAATTTGATTAACTTATCGCTTTCTATTGTTTGTATGTGTAGATGTTTCGAGAACATAATAAGAGAAGCCACTGACTCCTGGTACACAGTCTTTGACTAGTTCGGGAGCCTATGGTAAATATATCTGCTCACTATGTTCTATATCGAATAAAAAAATTTTTACTATCATTATTTATGTATATCTATCTGTCATTCTATGACTACGATCTAGTAACACAAATTCAAGCTTTTGATTAAATTAGATGGACAGAGTTACGCAAAAGATTTAGCAAATCTTTGAAAAAGTATGACAAAGCAAAGCCCAAATACCAAAGCAAATACCCACTCGTATTGTAACTGTTACACAGCTTGTAAAGTTGTAGTGATATTAACGTTGATTAAAAAAGGTGAAGATTCCTTGGTTCTACAGTTTCGCTTGATCTACACGCACACAAATATGATACCTTGATGTATTTGTGTCTCGTAGCAGCTTGACGTGTTTTTGTCACACTAAATAAGTAATTGCAATTTAGTGTATGCGAACACAACAAGTCTAAAGAGCCATCATTCGTTTTCTACGTAGGTCTGTACGTAAAGTGAGAATTCATATTTTAAAATTAGCACGCGTGTACTGGGAAGAGATGGATGGTAAATATCTTAGTTACGTTTTGCTTTTTTTTTTTTTTTTTATTATTTTGCCCCTTCGGGCAGGCTAAAGCTATAGAGCCATACTGCCTTGTCTTAAGTGTTATTTCTGCTGTATCTTAACTATAGTTATCGTCAAAGTCGTTTTTGTCAAGTCCAGTTCGTGTCAGTTAATTCCAGTCATGCTTTAGTAAAGTAGTGGCGACTTTACTATAAAGCTTCGATGGAGTTTTGGCAGCAATATAAAAAGTCATGTTTCACCACATTATATCATTTTCCCACACTCGCGCTTGTAATTCGGCACTTTATGAATAAAACACCACCATTTTTATGCATAAACACTCGACAAAACACTAATTTTGGAAAAAAATACAAAAACCTCACATTTACATTTATGTATGCGACATAATAGAAAACCGTAAGTTACGATTATATAAATAGGCAGTCTATTTCTACGTGACATTATACTATTTTTTTAATCTGTGATCTGTTATTATTTCTTGCAAGTGAACGCATCACGCTTGACCTAATCACTACTCGTCGTCTCAGACAAACAATAAAAAAAATCAAACAAAACCGACAGCGTCCGACTACCGTTCCGACAACTCGATGGGTGGTACGATCATCTCGCATCTCACTTCATTACTACATCGATCATTATCCAGTATTATCTATGGTATCGATTCACGATGCCGCGCCGCTATTTCTACTATGTATCAATAGATGGCGCTTTCAAACCATTTCAAACAGAATTCAGCACTATCATCTACCAATTAGTATCTTACTATTCCGTTTGTCCGGTAACGCGTGAGCGAGATAGAATGAAGTCTTGATTGTTATTGATGATGTGATTGTCTATGGTATTGGGGTCAATAAATTTCTTTAACGTGAATTTCTTTCTTTGCAGGTCACGACGCGGATGCCGCTGTTTTTGCCATAGATTTGTGAGATAGAGAAGACTATGACACAGATTAGGAAGTTGGAAAAACATAAATTAAGGAATTAGAAGAATGTTTTGACACGTATTAAAAGGGCTTTAAGACTTTGAGTATAGAGTCCTAAGAGTTCATCATAGACAAAATTAGTAAACCTTAGTATGCTGTTGGGGTCGTTTAGTAAAAAATCTTTATATCATAGATTATAGAGTTGATAGAAGAAACAATTTACCAAAGATTACGGAGTAAGAGGGAACGTTGTGTCACAGATTAGGAAGTAAGAAGGAACGTGTCATAGATTAGAAAGATAGAAGCGGCGTTGTTGGTTTTTGAGAGGGTTTGGTGGGAGTGGGGGGTAGTTAGAGAGGGTGGCTTTGCACGGGGGGTGGGGGCGGCCGGGACCGGCGCCCGCGCACGCCGCCACCACGCTGGTAGGCGGACTGGTGGCGCCGCCGCGGGAACCCACCACGGCGGCGGAGGCCTTCTGGAAAATGCCACACAAAGGTATGTGTTAAATACTGCTATTAGTTAGTTGCGTTAAGTATACGTACTGAATTGTATACAAGTACACAAACTGTTGCAAAATTTGCGAGTTACAAGTTGTAGCTTACGACACAAGATTTCTTGGCTTTCTGGTAGGAGGGCTTGTGTTTCAAATTTGGCTTTTGGGGTTACAACTATGGGAACACGAATGTAACTTCTATGAATTTGACTTGAGGTTTATATACCTACTTAATATTGTTGTACAGTATTTATATCCGGAACACACCGTTAGATGCTTGGCGGTAGATTTTCAACTTGAGGGTGGTAGCCAGCCAGCCGAGTACTAGAAAGTACCCTACCACCATGCAATGGTTTCCTCACGATGTTTTCCTTCACCGGCAGTTAAAGCTCATTGTTGGGGGTTGAACCCACGCCCTTCGGCATGCGAAACGACCGCGCTAACCACTGAGCTATCATCGCTACAGAATTTTTATCATACATTGACAAAAAAACTCATACATTAACAATCGTTTATGTACCTACCTACTATTTGATTCGTAAGTTAATATGCTAGACCTACTGATAGGACTTAGAATGGCTCTGAATTAGTACATCGATCGAGAACAAATAGTTAGTACCTCTGACTTTCCCTAAGGCGTCTAGAAGTTAGCGAGAGATTGTAAAGCAACCGTCACAGTTGCTCAAACTTGTGTTGTAGCTCAGAACTCAAACTTGCTGTAAGCGCATAGAATACAGACACAAAAGATTTTCATAATAATCATATGACGTGACAGGCCTTCAGGCGGCACTAGCGATCATAGCTCAGTGGTTAGCGCGGTCGGCTCACACGCTGAAAATCTTATCCAGATTATGGTCATTGTCACCAGCTTCCTTGCTTCCTGAGGGTTATAACCTAGGTATTTTCAAGCTCAGAATAAATAGATATCTTCTAAGTCTGCGTGCTTTATTTTCGACCACATCATCGCTTACCATCAGGCGAGTTGGTGGTCAAACTCGGACTTATCCGTATTAAAAAAAAGAAGCTTGCCAGTTGCGTACTAGAAAATACCCTACCACTTTGGTTTCCTCACGATGTTTTCCTTCACCGGCAGCTGAAGCTTATTGTTGGGGGTTGAACCCATACCCAACCCATGTCATGCACTAAGCACTCAGCTATCGCACAATAGTAAACGTCGTTCTTAATTATGAATACGATAACTACCTTTAGGATAATATAAACTTCATAAAACAGATAGGTATTTAGTTACATTGAAAATGCAACAACACATTAGTAGGTATACCTACTGCAAATGTAAAATTCACTGTAAACAGCTTCAGTCAACGTGAAGTTTGGAACTTGTTAAAGTTAACTGACCTTTAGGCAAACAAACTTGCCATCTTACTTGCTTAGGTTAAGGCAAATCGTCACCACTTACTGTTGTTGTCAGGAATCCGAGCCTTGCGACCAAGATAATCATAAGAAAAAAGCGAAGATAAATTATAAACGAAGATACTTGGACCTAAGGCTCATTTAACAACAAAGATTTAAAAAAAATTGCACAAATAAAATTGTGCTAAAACAGAGATTTTGTTTTGTATCCATAAATTATAAATAACTTTTTCTACAAGCACAACTCAATCATCTCATAAAACGTGAAAAAGAAACAACTGAAACTCGAACGAAACAATTTTATTTCACGTTCATTGTGCGGACCGCTAGATAGTGGCATGCGCTACCTGAGTGGGTGTTCCGCGATGAATATAATCTGGGTGTCTTTCAATCGAAAGTGACCGATTCATTTTCGACTTGAACTTAGATGTAACGTAGAACGCATCATCCTGTCAAACGTAAACATATTTACCTATTATAGAAAAAAAAAGATTAATGATCTATTTATTCATTTGGTTAAGAATTAGTAAAGATATTATCTAGAACAATGACTATAGTACCACGCGTATTAAGTTAAAACATACATCTATAAAATGTCTAGCAATTCTCTAGCAAACAGCAAACGGCAAATCAGCAAAAATAGTTTGGCGCAAAACATAACACAAAATATAATTACACCATGTTCCAAGCCAAGCAAACCGAGCATGAGACAATTGTGTCACATTAAAGCGACAGATAAAGACAAATAGACCGGAAAAACAGTTGTTCGAGAGAGATAAACAGTGTCCTCTTTGTTGCACCAATAAAGGAATTTTAATGATTGAGTGCTGAAAGAAGGCTGAAGCGTCTCGTCGCGAAACGACGAGTTTGAATATGGAATTTCTTATTTTGTAATTGTTTGAACTCAAATGAAACTAAAAAACATTAGAAAGTTTTTTAAATTTACGATAGAATTTTATATTTTTTATTTTTTTTAAGGCAAGTTAAAAAATATTCAGATGGAAATACAATTTTTAAATACCTATATTATATTCCTAAGAAATTATATATACCTATTTAAACAAAATGAGACAGTTTGGAATGGTTTTCTTTAACTATTCTAAAAAATACATTCATATCTATAAAAAATGCATGCCGTAGAATTACTAAGGTTAGGTACAACTTTTTTCTACAGGACCTAATAAAACAGCGTCTTACAAGAGATCACTTTTAGCGATAAGGTCTCCAGTTTCACTAGTTTTTTATAAACATTAAAAATGTAGCCTATCTAATATTCATAATACTCGTACGCCTCATTAGAACATAATAAAATTAAAGTCTAGCGGAAACTTGTGGAGGAAAAACCATGTGCCATGTGCCATGTGCCATTCCAGGCTAGGTGTGCTTTACCATCTTCGACCACACCTTCACTTAACATCAGGTGAGCTGTGGTCAAACAACTAGCCTGTCAAGCATTAAAAAAAAATGTTATTGAATTAAATTTTGTAAAACTTTAATATTATTTACATAAATAGTGGTGTTACGAGTCTATTAATAAATACCCAAATTATGTGCACGAGTATGAAAAGGGACATAATGTGGTGAAACATATCTTTTCATGTTGCTACCAAAACCTCATCGAAGCTTCAAGAGAAGTTGCCAATACTTTACAAGACAAATTAAAAAAAAAATAATTATTGACCTGTAACACCTCGTTAAAGCAATAAATATGATTATGATTATGAATTACAGGGCATGATTCTAACTTTATTTATAAGTTTTATTATAAGTAACTCAGATTTTTTGAAATTGAATTTTAATTAAATTCTTGAAAATATAGGTATGCAATAATACCTAACAATGGCAAAATACATCCTAAAGTTCGATGCCAAAAACCAAAAAAAAAGTCTTTGATTTTTAATGAACTTTTGATAAATACGTTTTTCGTGAGGAAACCATAGCATGGTGGTAGGGTACTTCATAGCACTCGGCTGGCTAGCTACCACCCTCTAGTTGAAAATCTGTCGCCAAGCATCTAATGTGTGTTCCGGCAGCCTCACTTGAGAGCCAGTTCCATTCCAGGCTAGGTGTGCTATACCATCTTCGACCACGCCTTCACTTAACATCAGGTGGGCTGTGGTCAAACACCTAGCCTGTCAACCATAAAAAAAAATAAAAAAATACAAATAGTAACAAAAGTTTTTGTAACAAATTTTAAAAGCTCAAATGAAACTGTGAATGAGATCTTTTTCACGGCCAGTTCAGGGCGTGGTCGGTTGTAATAACTATAAATTATGTCAGAACCGGTCTTTGTCAATGAAATCGCAAAAGTTTTGGCTTTTTTTTAATTTATCTCAATGGGGCAGTGAAACGACTGCGTTTTTATTTGCAGTTTTTTTATCTACGCGAACAAATAAGGCCTAAAATAAATACTTGTACCTATAAACCATGTTTTTTTTTTGTTTAATTTGCCCTATCGGGCAGGCTAAAGCTACAAAGCCATACTGCCTGGTCTTCAGTTATTGCGATAATTCATGTCTTACATCTAAATGTCATGCTTTAGTAAAGAAGTGGCGACTTTACTTTAAGCTTCGATGGAGTTTTGTTAGCAACACGAAAAGTCATGTTTCACCACATTATATCATTTTCCCGCACTCGTGCTTGTAATTCGGCACTTTCTGAATAAAACACCACCATTTTTATGCATAAACACTCGACAAAACACTAGTTTTGGGAAAAAATACAACGGAAAAAATACTCTTCCCGCGTTCCCGCCAAAAACCTCTATAAATATTGAGATATACCTAGTAAGGAACACCGAAGCTTTACTTCTTCTTTGTTTTTGGCAACGCACATTTGTCAGTTTCAAATATTTTGATATTTGATATTTTGAGATAAAACAAATGGAATAGTTAAGTCTAGTACAAGCTACCACCCTCAAGTTGAAAATCTGTCGCCAAGTATCTAACTATGTGTTCCGGCAGCCTCAATTGAGAACCACTTCCATTACAGGCTAGGTGTGCTTTACCATCTTCGACCACGCCTTCATTTAACATCAAACTAACGCTGTGGCGAAACACCTAGCCTTAAAAAAAAAATGTTTTTTTTTTTATATAATCAGACGCAAATTAAAACGCCGTCTTGATTACACTTGTCTATTTGTTCCCAAAACTTTGACTTTGTGGTAGCCAGCTGAGTACTAGAAAGTACCCTACCACCATGCTATGGTTTCCTCACGATGTTTTCCTTCACCGGCAGCTCAAGCTCATTGTTGGGGTTTGAACCCACGCCCTTCGGCATGTGAACCTACCGCGCTAACCACTGAGCTATCATCGCATCATACATCATGAGCTATCATAGCATGATGATGGCATTTAGGTAGTTGTCGTGAACTAACACAAGCTACTTGTTACCTATATATAAACTAGGCTCTATTAGAATAGCGGATAATATATCGGAGTTGAATTTTTTATATATACAACTTTGATCACATTTTTTCGTCAACTGTCAATTCAATTAAAATGTTATACCTACCGACATAGGGACGAGCCATATTTCTCGACCAAAACAGGATTGGCGCATCCAAAATGGCGTTTACCGTACGATTAACCCACCCCTGGTTTAAACAATTCAAAAACAGATACAAAATAATAATAACAGGGTTCGTCGAGGGGGTAGCACCAGGTGTGCCTGTCAAACGACCCTTATGTACATTGTATGTAGATAATTTGGTATTTGATTAATGCTACGTTGACAGTCTATATAATTTTTTATCAACGGTTTTTTTTTGTTTCATAATAATTGGCTTAGAAAGTGTTTCCGTTAGCCGTGGATAAGGAAACACTTTAATTGAATTAAAATTTTAATTGACATAATTAGTTTAGTAGAAAGGACACTTAAGTTACGTAAGGTAAAAAGTTTGTTTGAACAAAACTTACTACTTAGTTGATTTTAGTGATTAACATAATACTATTTATATAAAGAAAGAAAGAAAGTTTGTTAAGTAATAGGTATGTATTATATAATTATAGTTTTCGTGAAACAATATTATTATTAGTACGTACTAATTGAGACAATCAAATGTAGTTTGGAAAAGGTACTGTCATGAACTGAAGTGGCAATGGGCTGGACATATCTGTCGCAGAACCGATAACCGCTGGGGTAGACGTGTTCTAGAGTGGAGTCCGCGTATTGACAAGCGTAGCGTAGGATGCCCTGAGACTCGATGGAGTGACGATATACGTAGGACAGCTGGCGGTGGATGGAAGCGAAAAGCCGATGATCTGACTGAGTGGCGTGTCTTGGGAGAGGCCTATGTCCAGCAGTGGACTAATATAGGCTGATGATGATGGTGATGACTGTCACGACGTGAATGTGAAATGAAAATAAAAATATTAAATAGTTTGCACATTAATTACAATTTCAGATGAGAATATTTTCTTGAATAACACATTTTAGAGCAAAGTATTCGATTAAAATAAAATAGTAATTATATGTAGGTATCAAAATACACTTACTAATAAAAATATATTTGTGTAAAGTACCTTAGTAACCAAAAACAAACTATGGACGAATGGGTAATTATCAATTAATCGTTCAATCGATGTGTTCAAGAAAAAGTTTAAGTGATAAAGTTCAACTTTAACTCTTTGTTAGTAGCCTATGAGAGGACGAGGGTACGCCACGATTCTGCCAATGTCACGTGGAATGTTAACGGTAACAGATACCTAATGAGATGCAGAATTATAATAATAAATCTTTATTAACAAACAAACAAACATTAATTTCATTAACAATACATTTACAGATTAATTTTTTTTACATCATTATTTATTTAGAGTAAATGATAAGATTAATATATTTAGAGTAATATCCGCCTAAAGGTATCTAACCTTACTATAATTATACATATTGCAGTGGTACTCAGTAATTTGATTAACAAAACGTCTTGTTCAGGGCATCGTTGCATTGATTACAATTATTAAAATGGTTACAAATTTTAATTTTACCTTTGCTAGGTAAAAACCGTCGATGCCAAAACTTAGTCATTTTTATACTATTGCTCTATGATAAAATATCTAATACGTTTTTTATGCTGTAACTGAACCACCAAAGCCGAAGATTGGGCTGTCTGCAAGGAGGAAAAGGAGGCCGTTGCCCAGCGGTGGGACACTGCAGACTGAAATAAACACATCCCACTAATATTATAAAGTTTGGATGGATGGATGTTTGTTACAATATCACGCAAAAACTACTGAACGGATTTGGGAGCAGGCTAGTTGTTTGACCACAGCTCACCTCATGTTAAGTGAAGGTGTGGTCGAAGATGGTAAAGCACACCTAGCCTGGAATGGAACTGGCTCTCAAGTGAGGCTGCCGGAACACACCGTTAGACGCTTCGCGGCAGATTTTCAACTCGAGGGGTGATAGCTAGTCAGTCGAGTACTAGAAAGTACCCTGCCACAATGCTATGGTTTCCTCACGATGTTTTCCTTCACCGGCAGCTCAAACTCATTGTTTGGGATTGAACCCGCGTCCTTCGACATGCGAACCGACCGTGCTAACCGCTGAGCTATCGTCGTTACAAAATACGTGCTATCTAATGCGGTGTTAGCTAGGTAATCTTTTGCAAGCTACAATCACCACTAAACTATGGAGGACAAAAACTAAAAATATAACTGCAAGTACAAATGGAATTTATAGCGTGGCATAAAAACGGGGATTAAAAATAAATCGCTTGAATAAATTGCGCCTGTGAAATTAAAACGCTCCCTCGCACGACACGCGTGCTCGCCGGGTGGAGGTGCACGGCAGAAGCGAGAGCGGGTTACACAAAAACTTGACGGTTTTTTTAATGACAGAATTTCTTAGCATTCAATTATATCGCCGTGCCGGTGCCGGGTCCGGGTCAATCGCTTTGTCAGGGCACCGTTTAGTAACCAATACTTGCAACCTAGTTGTAGATCTAAGAGGTCCTTTACATATGTACTTATTAACGTTTACCTTCAATGCCAGTGTTCCCATTCATTTCCAAACAAATTTGATTGCAATAAATTTTATGATGTTCTTGGCAGACCAAGGTGATTATAGAGGATTTTGTTGAAAAGAAATAATAAAAAATAAAAAATTGAGAGAAATTAAAAAAAAAACAACGAATCATATCACGTTTTTTAAAAGTATTTCAACATCCTATAGGTAGGTACAGTGCTGCTATAATGCCCTCATCAAAAATAATGATAAAAATGTTTATTATTGACCAGTTTTTTTTTTCATTTCAAATAAGTATCTTAAAAAAATTAAAATATATTGGTGAGGAAAATTAAAGAATTTCTGCAGTGTAGGGTTGTGCGTTAGATTGTGAGTATGTGCGTGTATGTCAGTATGTAAAACGCATGCGTTAGGTAAAAGTCTATAGCGATATATTTTGTAGCGATGATAGCTTAGTGGTTAGCACGGTAGGTTCGCATGCCGAAGGGCGTGGGTTCAAACCCCAAGAATGAGCTTGAGCTGCCGGTGAAGGAAAACATCGTGAGGAAACCATAGCATGGTGGTAGGGTACTTTCTAGTACTCGGCTGGCTAGCTACCACCCTCAAGTTGAAAATCTGTCGCCAAGCATCTAACGGTGTGTTCCGGCAGCCTCACTGGAGAGCCAGTTCCATTCCAGACTAGGTGTGCTTTACCATCTTCGACCACACCTTCACTTAACATCAGGTGAGCTGTGGTCAACCACCTGG
Organism: Biston betularia; assembly: GCA_905404145.2. Taxonomy (NCBI): domain Eukaryota; kingdom Metazoa; phylum Arthropoda; class Insecta; order Lepidoptera; family Geometridae; genus Biston; species Biston betularia. Next base: position 7,314,913 of record FR989882.1, on the reverse strand, counting down.
CCTGTCAACCATTAAAAAAAAATGTTAAAATACTAAAATATAAACCTATTCAGCTCTTACCACAAAGCTGATTTATTTATTGAAATAAGAAAGGCACAACAACCACTTACACTTATAATCAGTTGCAATGTCAGGTAATACCACACACCACACACCGGATTGGTGACCACATTGATCACCAATCCGGTGATTAATGATCGAAGATGGTAAAGCACACCTAGCCTAGAATGGAACTGGCTGCCAAGTGAGGCTGCCGGAACACAACGTTAGACGCTTCGCGGCAGATTCTAGTCAGTCGAGTACTAGAAAGTACCCTGCCACAATGCTATGGTTTCCTCACGATGTTTTCCTTCACCGGCAGCTCAAACTCATTGTTTGGGATTGAACCCGCGCCCTTCGACATGCGTACCGACCGTGCTAACCACCAATCCGGTGATCAATGTGATCATCAAATAGAATAGTGTTCGCAGAAAGTCAAAAGACATTTCAGAATATCGGCCCAGTTATCGTAAAAGATGTCACAATACGGACACTGTTTGAGGAATGCGCTGTGTCCATGAGTGATGCGATACATAGGGCTGTAATCGCGCGCCTTTGTGCGGTTCACGCCGGTGTAAAAGAGGTTGTGCCTATGACTGGGCCGGTGTCGCGTATAGGCTATGCTGATATGCTAGAATGGTCATGGTATCATCAGTAAGGCCTAAATTTAAAAAAACTTAATCATGGTTATGTAACGAATAAGAATTAAACAGGTCAACATGACCTTCCGCTTTTTTCTCATGACTTATTTCTTTCCACTTCTACAGGGGTACTACGATTGTCCATTGTTCTTTTAACAACCTCTCGCTTGTTAGCGTCCCCGCCCACGCACGAGGTGTGATTAACGCGAGTTCGAGGTGAGAACTCGAGGTAACTCTCAAAAACTCTATTAATTGGTGACAAGTGCTTGTTTGTGATTGGTGCATGGAAGTTAGCATCGCTTGATAATTTTCGAAACTATATTTTTTCCCCTAGACTTGGGAATTGATGAACGCCAGTTTCAATTACTGACCAGAACGTAATCTAAATATCATTATTATACTTATATTTATATAGGCTTATATAATTATTATGTAATAAAAACTAAAAAAACAGGAAATAACAATACAAATTTAAGAGTTCAGAAGAGGACGGGAATGTGACCAGAATGCTGGCATCATTGGTAGTATATCTGCCTTGAGAGCTGTAGGGCGTGGGTTCGATTCTCACTCAGGGCAGACATTTTGTAAATAAACAAATGTTTGTTCTGTGTCTGGGTGTTCTGTATGTATTATAATAATGTATTTACAAAAAAAAAGTATTTATGTATTCTATCAGTTATCTGACTTCCATCACACAAGCTCTGCTTAGTTTGGGGCCAGATGGCGCTGTGTGTATAATCCTAAGATATTTCTTATTAGGTATTTATTATCTTAGACCGCATCATTACTTAACATCAAGTGAGATGGCGGTCAAACGTAAGCCAATTTATAATAAAAAAAATCGATACTTCTATCCACAACTAATTCTGGCCTACAGTAAATTCATCTAAATTTAAAAAAAAAACTAAGTCCGATAACAATCGACACCTAATCAAAGAATCCCATTCACTAAATTGCGCATCGCCTTCAAAAACAAAGAACTAATCTACTTCGGATTCTCAACACGATCGCGTAAAATTATACCGACCACAGCAAAAAGGAACAAAAAAGGCCCAAAAACAATAGCCTCCACGGGGCTTAATCAAGGGCCTGCCCTAAATTCGCCCACAAATTGCAACCAATTGTTCACTTTTTTACCACCCCACTTTTACCACGACTTTGTTGGGGTGGTAAAAAGGGAAGACATGACAGTGTGCATCCGACCTAATGCACTCCCATTCAAAACTATTGGCTTGCAAGCTGGGCTGTTATAATTGGAGATAACATGTTAAAGGCAGCAATTTTGCGGATAAAGGGTTCGATTTGATGACCACAACAGGAACTGTGATGACATTGAGTAAACATTTTAAACAGTGGAGTTTGATGCCTGATTGGATGTTCCTTAATAGGTAGGTATAATACGGGAGCGTTCGAAACACGTTTGAATCGGTTTCTATGCAAGCGCTTTCGAGCGTAGACCGCTTAGAAGCTGGATTTTTAGCTAACCACTAGAAATCAGACAGCTAATAAGGTACTGGGAAGAGTTTTGATTTGTACGTAAGAAGGTTCGAACTAAATTAATTATTAAATTACATTGAATTATTTATTTCAAATAATTTATTTATTGACATAAAAACGTTTGTTTCGCCGCATTCAAGCCGCAATAAATTATTTTCCAAAATTGTGTTTTTTCGGTGCGTATACCCGTTGATTTCAAACGGTGAAGAAAAACATCGTGAGAGTTTATAAAAAATTGTTCTTGAAAATGTGTGAAGTCTACCAACCCGCACTTGGCCAACGGCTTTTAACAACAATGTTTTTTTATGAAATATGTAGTAGGTAGTTAAAAATATCGAAATTTTATCGAACCTACCTACCATCCTCAAGTTGAAAATCTACCGCTAAGCATCTAACGATGTGTATCGGCAGCCTCACTAGAGAGCTAGTTTTATTCCAGGCTAGGCGTACTTTACCATCTTCGATCACACCGTAACAAACAGAACCAAAAATTCGAGAAACAATTTGTTCTCAAAAAGTTATATAAAAATAAGTAAGTATTCTATAAATAAATTATTTGTTTTTCAAGATTTTGTTCACTTTGATGCGCAGACTAACATCTCTATCCTATCGTCTCTTTACCTCTTCGGCTTTTTTTACACTTCCCTGAAATTTGATGTATATTGCAACTGTCCAATCACTTTTAATTATCCTATAGAAAAATCTTCTTAGTTTGTTTTTAAGTCGACGATTATTGCCTTCTCTCAATTTTTAACGATATTGAAAACGGTATTAACGGTGTATCCTAAAATCTCCACAATAATGTAGAAAGATCTATTAAAAAAAAATAGATAAAGAGGCTGCGGCTTTCTGGTGCGAAACCCTTTAGAATTGAAGGCGGTTTTTATTTCGCAAAGCGGATTAATTTTTTTAAAGGACTTATGTTTTTTACCCTTTTTGCTAAAGATGCACCAATCTGTTTTCTGTAGACGGTGGTTTGGAAGATATTATCAAAAATGGAATCTTTTACAAATAGTGAAACCAGATTTTTGGGGACAATACCCACTTCAGATTCAGTGCAATACACAGAATTAGCAGATGTTGAATGTATATCTTCCATCTATCTATACTATTATAAAGAGGAAATATTTGATTGTTTGTTTGTATTGAATAGGCTCCGAAACTACTAGATTTATCTTAATAATTCTTTAATTATTAGAATGCTACATTATCCGCGATGAACATAGGCTATATTGTATTTAAAAAACAGTTAGGGATCCGTAAACGTCAATAAAGAAAAAAAAGACGCTGAGATACACAGATAGGTCTCTACGTTAAACTTAAACCGGTATCTGATATCTTTGCATATATGAGAGAATATATTCAGATTTCTTGGTTAATCTTTACTTTAATCTCTTATTCATAAGATGCCCATCGATCTCCTACCTAGCCCCAACGCAATCCTTTAAGAGACATCGTGGGCACTAGAAAGCTCTACAACGGTTCCTCAGACCACTTCGTCTTTGTCTCAGATGAGCTGATGCACAGCGCGGCGATGGGGGGAGGAGCCCTATTCGGCTGCTCCTCCGCTGGCCATAGCGGGGTCAACCAGCTTGGAGGAGTGTACGTCAACGGGAGACCACTGCCGGACTCCACGCGACAGAAGATCGTGGAGCTGGCGCACTCTGGGGCGCGGCCCTGCGACATCAGCCGCATCCTGCAGGTCTCCAACGGCTGCGTGTCCAAGATCCTCGGCAGGTCAGTACCAGCTGTAACCAACAAGTTCAAAAACACTTTTCTAGATTATGAACAAAATGTAGCAATCTTGGAACACCAAAGGCGTGTCTTTCCAGTCGATTACTATTTAGCGTGCTTCCAGCAAAAGGAACAGCTGATAATTATGATGAAAAAAGTACCTAGTAGGTAGTGCGTCGACATTACTGTCTTCCAGTTTGAAGGCTAGCGAAATTACAGGACTGTTGAGACTAACCATCAAAAGTATCAAGGTAATGAGCGCCAAAGTAGCAATGCCCTGGACATTGTTTTGCTACTCAAATGTTCTGTGTATCGCTACAATGGTCATGGACAGGCGTTATCTCTTACCATGAGGAGAACGTATCGTTCTTCTCAATCCTTTAACAAAAAAAAGTACCTACTAAAGAAGAAAGTTTTCTCACGGGAGATATTTTCGCTGACTTTATTAACTAAGGCGCTTCAAATGAAACGTGAACAAAGTTCTAGTCCTGAAGAGAAAGCCGGTAATGCTTCTAGTATTACATATGTTTATAGGCAGGTACCACATACCGTCACGTGGTATATCTTCTTGTAACAAAATAACGTGATTAATTGAAAACCTTCCTTCTATTTGAAGTCTGTATTGATAAATTTAGTCACTGACGTGTCCACAATAATTTGAATAAACAGAAAACGTTCAAAGCAGGTTCCTTCTTGGTAAACGTATTCCATCCTAGACTTAACGTTGCTTAACATCAGGCAGGACGTAATTAAACGCGAAACTATTCCATTTAAAAAAAAAAGGTTCACTAGTTGATATTAAGTTCTTTCATTACACAAATGACAAAACTTTCAAGTACCTATTCTAATCTATGCAAGTACTCGTAATATTAAATTTAAACTCAATTATTATTTACGAATTACTTACGTTCTTAAACGTTAAGACGTTTTGTTACTTCTTTTATTACTAAAGATATTATATTATACTCGCATATAGGTATAGCCCTTTTGTCAATGGAACTTTTTCACTTTTAATTTCTCAATACATCTAAAAGAAGAATGCTTACAAACGCTAAAGTAACCCACAACCTTACAAACACAATACTAAGCACCCATAACAATTAAATCGAGTACTATTACATAAAGAATTATTTAACACAAAACTATTCAGGCCGGGGTCAATTTTACCGCCACGCGAGCAAATTGATCGAATTCCCATAGTACCTCCCAAGACGCTGCACAATGGTGCGACACAATGAAAGTCGCGGACAAAATTAAAGAATATTTCAATGACTTAATCAATACAATAGTAATGTGCTTGCATTCCTATAGAACATTGTTTTTGTAGACGTGTGCTCAGCGGGCGGCGGGGTGGGAATCGACAGGCTGCGATGGGGTGCCTGAGTAATTTCCGCGCGGAGTTTATTGCTTGATTGCGATTTTATCTGGAGATCGAGGATTTGATCCCTCTCGATTAGGATGCGGAGGATTGGAAAGGAGTGCTTAGTGAAATAGGCTGGCTGATCTACAATAGAATGTTTCTCTTATCTAAAGTTGTTTAAGTATCGCTCTGATTGAAGCGAGATAAAGTACGCCTCAAATTGTTGTTTACATTTTCTATATCAATTTACAAAGATAAAAATTATTCGATGAAAAAAAAACGATAATTTTAAAACTGTTTCTATAAAAGCATGTAAACTTAACTCGAAAAATATATTTGTTGTCAATACTAAAATTCTTATAAAAGCAGTTTTAGGTGCTGATTGACAAAATAATAGGGTCACAAGAACAGAGATGTCAAAACCGAACAAACAAAAAATGCAAAAGACGTCAATCAAAGACTTGACTTTTAATACAGGGTGTGCCTTTCAGGGCAATCCCACGACCGCCCTAAAATAAAAATGAAAATACAACATTATTTTCTGATAATTGGCACCCCTACGGCGGCGACTGCTTGACGCCACTTGAGTGGATCTTGTAGGAAAATATATTGGGCCCCGGGACCCTACGTTGCGACCCTCTGGGCATGTGTTATTATTTTGTAATGTTTCGCTTGTTAAGCTATTGGCGAAACAAGTTGTTACCGATGTGTGGAAACACTTGTGTTTAATAGTTTTTTAACTTCATTGGCGTCTTCAAATCTTACCTACTTAATATAGATAAACTTAATTGCTCACAATGCGAAACCAAAGAAAAAAAGTGTCAAAACGTTTGGTATGTACCTAAGGAAATTCCACTATATATAAACAACTTAGTGGAACATTCCCAGGATAAACATTTTGTAGTATAAAAAATTTTTGTTCTGTGTCTGGGTGTTCTGTATTTATTATAAGTAGGTATGTATTTACAAAAAAAAAATAGTATTTCAGTATTCTATCAGTTATCTGACTTCCATCACACAAGATTTGCTTAGTTTGGGGCCAGATGGCGCTGTGTGTATAGTCCTACGATATTTATTTATTTTATTTTATTTATTTTATGGGCCGTTTTGAAACTTGTCCTGTAGTAAGAGGGTGGAAGTACAGCTCAGTAGCACATTCACCGAAATGAATCCTGAGAAAATTGACAGACTACATACGCACGACAAACATAACCCTTCCTTGGCAGTCGGGTAAAAATAATCGGAATTACCCGTCTCTAGTTCCCGGCAGCAAATGCTACCATAAGCGTTTTTTCCCACACACCCTGTATACCCCGATATTGCCATGATATTCTTATAGTGCCAATTACGAAAGAAAGGGGTCCGTTAGAGTTGCTCAGGGCTTATAATATAAAAGGCAAGCGTGGCAGGATTCCTAATTAAGGAGTTACCCCGCTGGCAGACTTGTATTTGGCATATAGTTATTTGTATTCTTTTTTCTTTGGTTTTGGCGTCGCATTTTGAGCATTTGCCAGTGACAAGTGTTGCATATTTTCAAGTTTTAAAAATTAAATAAGTGTCCTCGTAGCTTAAGTTATAGTCAAAGTCCAGTCTTAAAAGTACAGTCCGTATCAGTCAAGTCCAGTCATACTGAAAAACAAGAAAAAAATGAAAATTAGAATGTGTTTTATGTCCCAAATAAAGTGTTGTCTATTGTCCATTGTCTATTGTCTTTAGTAAAGTTTTGGTAACTTTACTATGGAGCTTCGATGGAGTTTTGGAAGCAACACGAAAAGTCATGTTTCACCACCTATCATTTTCCCACACTCGTGCTTGTAATTCGGCACTTTATGAATAAAACACCACCATTTTTATGCATAAACACTCGACAAAACACTAGTTTTGGAAAAAAATACAACGGGACGACACGACTCTTTCCGCGTTCCCGCAAAAAAAAACTCTTGTTTGTATTATGTTCTTTCCATCTTTAGTTTTTTTTTATTAACTGATGGCACACCACTTTGTGCATTCTACCAGTGTCAAGAACATATTTAATTATTTTTTTTAACGGTTGACAGGGTGTTTGACCACAGCTCTTCTGATGTTAAGCGAAAGTGTGGTCGAAGATGGTAAAACACCTAGCCTGGAATAGAACTGGCTCTCAAGTGAGGCTGCCGGATCACTTGACGAAAGATTTTCAACTTGAGAGTGGTAGCTAGCTAGCAGAGTACTAGAAAGTACCCTACCACCATGCAAAGTGCAGTTCTTAGTGAAGTCCAGTCCTGAATAAAGTGGCTTTAACTTTTTTAAAAGCTTAACATAGAAATAACTTTAAATACATATTTGACCACATAACGTCACCAACTCTCTTCCAACTTTATGATTAAAATAATTATCGCAATTTTTAAACGTAAAATTCGCAAATAACTCAGGTTTTGAAATAAATAAATAAATAAATAAATATCGTAGGACATTACACACAGCGCCATCTAACCCCAAACTAAGCAAAGCTTGTACTATGGGAATCAGATAACTGATAAAATACTTAAATACTTTTTTTTTTGTAAATACATACTTGTAATACATACAGTACACCCAGACACAGAACAAACATTTGTTTTATATCACAAAATGCTTGTCCTGGGTGGGAATCGAACCCACGCCCTACAGCTCTTGAAGCAGACATGCTACCAATGAGCCAACAGGGCTGTCTGTGGCTGTCTGTCAGGGCAGGCTGTAATGTGAGGTTAATACAATGCAACAACATGATTTTTTGCATTCCCGCCAAAAACTCCGTTATATTGTTGTTATGGTCTCTGAACAATCCCACTAATATTGATACTAATATATAAATCTCTTATTACTAATGTATCTTTCCCATTTATACTAATATATAAATGGGAAAGTTTGGATGGGTGTTTGTCATTCTTTCACGCAAAAACTAAGAACGGATTTGAATGTAATTTGGAATGGAGGTAGCTGAGACCCTGGATTAACACATGGGCTCCTTTTTATCCTCAAAACATGTAGCGAGTAACACCGGCGGGGCGCGGCTAGTCTAAAATAGATAAACAAACCGAATAGTAATTGCCTAAAATATTCATCGTTCCATAAATCTTTGAACCTTTGACCTATAATCACGTCATCAACAAAGCGTCGCCAAGTGCAATAACCAGGTTACAGTAAAATAACCACTTCAAAAACAATCTCAGATAAGTGCCCACTCTGAATTGCCCCCGGAAAATAGCGTAATCTTTGGCCCCCTTGAATACCTACCCGTAGCGATCAAAGCAAGTTTCATTCGATAACCAAGCTCTAGGGCTAAATCAGTAAAGAACATCGATGTTTTTCAATGAAACATTTTAAAATCGGTAACCTCTGACTGTGATTTATAATTATATATACAGCATGACTGAAGAGACACATACGATACTGAAGGTACGATACGATGCTCAAAGTAATGAGCGCCAAAGCAGTGATGCCCTGGACTTTGTTTTGTTACTCAAAGTTCTGTGTATCGCTGCAATGGTCATGGATAGGCGTTATCTCTTACCATCAGGAGAGCGTCTCGTTCGTCTCATTACTTCTTACATAAAAAAAAAGGAGTGTACTCGGTTCTTGATTTTCGTTATAATTACGTATGTGATAAAATAAGGTAATTTTTGGTCAAGTTTCCTTTTAAATAAATGATGTATGGATACACACCCGACGCTGATAACGATGTTTTGATTACGCGACAAATACGTACTTGTCCTGCCCGTCGTCAGCGCGAGCGTTCTCGCAACGTCCAGCTCGTGCGTCCGCGCGGTCACCATGCGTTCCGTAAATTACATAATTGTCGATTAAGTTTGCTTAGTAGTCAGTTAATAATTAATAAATAAATATCGTAGGACTATACACACAGCGCCATCTGGCTCCAAACTAAGCAGAGCTTGTGTGATGGAAGTCAGATAACACATACATACATACTTTTTTTTTTTTTGTAAATACATACTTATAATACATACAGTACACCCAGACACAGAACAAACATTTGTTTATTCACAAAATGTTTGCCCTGAGTGGGAATCGAACCCACGCCCTACAGCTCTCAAGGCAGATATACTACCAATGAGCCAACGGGGCTGTCATTATTTTTAATGTTTTTTTTTCTTCGTATATGATCGCCAAACATCACGTCCTTGAGCATCGTAGGTGTCTCACCAGTCATGTTGTACATAAACATCACATGCTTTTCCAGTCTCAAACATGAATTTCGAATTAAATTATTTTATCAAGATGTTTTATAGGTAAAAATAAAACGAATAATGTTTTTTCAATGTTGTAACAGGCTAGGTGTTTGACTACTGCTCATCTGACGGTGCTATCGATGATGGTAAACACACCTGGCCTGGAATGGTATTGGCTCTCAAGTGAGGCTACTGAAACACACAGTTAGATGCTTGGCGGTAAATATTCAACTTCTGGTAACTTACCAGCCGAGTACTAAAAAGTACCCTAACACCACGCTATGCTTTCCTCACGATGTTTTCCATCAAGATTATTGTTGGGGATTTGAAACCACGCCCTTTGGATTGTGAAGCGACCGCACTAACCACTGAGCTATCATCACTAAAAAAAAAGTGATTTTGCTTTTTTTTATCAGTTTTTTTTATCACTAAAAAAAAGTTTTTTTGCTTTTTTTATCAGTTTTTTTTATTAGTTCGTAGAAAAAAGCTTTTAAGTAACGATTGAAAAAAAGATAAGCTCCTTTAAAAACTAGATTTTATTTCGATAATGGACCCGATGGTGGATTAGAAACCCTTGCTGAGCCATTGTCTCGGAGAAGGAATGAACGCGAAACAATCGTTTAAAGTCGGTTAGCTTTGCCTCAGTTCCCCGCTGAACTTTGAATGTATAGCTTTTGGGACATGACTTTCACGCTTTTTCGGATCCATCAGGCCGCTGATTTTTCACCTTACATGAGATTCCTTGACAAGAAACGCGTGTAACTAACATATTTTATAATATTACACACAAATACAAAAACAAATATTTTATTGATGTTAGATGTCAAATTTCGTAAAATCATTTCAAATATGTGTATCATTAAAAAAGTTATAAAACTATAATGAACAAAAACTGTAATATCGAATGCAGTACCTGCATAATATGTCGATATAAAAAATATACAGTCAATATAATAATAAACAGTTTATTGATGGTAGCGATAAAAAACATCGTGAGGAAACCTTAGCATGGTGGTAGAGTACTTTCTAGTAATCGGCTGGCTAGCTACCACCCTCAAGTTAAAAATCTGCCGCCAAGCATCTAACGGTGTGTTCCGGCAGCCTCACTTGAGAGCCAGTTAAGGTTAGGTTAGCACAGGCAAAGTGTGCACCATCTTCGACCAAACTATTACTTAACATCAGGTAAATTGTGTTCAAAAACCTAGCCTGGCAATAAAAAAAAAATATTTGGTTTGTTTTTTGTTTGAAGAGCTTTCAAGAAAATTAACAACAATGTACTTTTGTACTAAAGTGATTTCTAATTCACAACTTAACAATAAAAAAATATTATTTATGTCTTATATTTAATGTACACATTTACATGTTATGTTTGTTTTGATGCGCGCCTACAACCTTGTTCTTTACTGAGGGGTTGGCTGGCAGAAAATGCTTTAGCATTAAGTCCTCCCTTTGTACATATTTTTCTATAAAGTGTGCAACAAAGAATTAAATAAATAAATGAATGTAAAAAAAAAAACAAAAAAAAAATCCATTTAAAACTAATAAAATAAAATTCGTACTAGCAATATGTACTGGGTTACCTTTTTTTCGGTAGCAAAGGCGGCGTAGTTCTGCTATTATTGTTTAGCCGAAAGTCATTTATGCTTCGGGTATTTCGTGTCGTGTCCCATGTTTTATTCGGCTAACCTAAAGCCACTGAATGCAACAGATTTTGATCAATTTGTTATTGTTTGATCCTGTAATTGGTCGGTTTCGACAATTTGTTTTCAATTTCTGTTACATTTTGTCATTTTTTTCTATTCAATCTTAATATTGATTCTTTTATTCAAATTAATTCTAAAAACTCTCCCGTTACGAATAAATTATTTACTAATCATCTCAAGAGATTTTAGCTTATACCAAATTGAAAGCTTGCATTATTTTTTGTAAATCAATGTTATATTGCTTTGTAAATCACACTTTCATAATATTAAAAAGGCGAAAGATTGTGAGTATGTAAGTGTGTTTGTATATTTGTTACTTTTTTACGCTCAAACGGCTGGACCAATTTTGATGAAATTTGGTACAGAGGTAGCTGACACCCAGGGTACTTTTTACCCCGAAAATCGTCGTGCTCACGTGGTAACAGTGGGTAACACTGCGGAGCGCAGCTAGTGTAATATATTTTTACGACATACTTTTATGTTTTTTTATGGTTGACAGGCTAGGTGTTGGACCACAGCCCCCCTGATGTTAAGGGACGGTGTGGTCAAAGATGGTAAAGCACACCAAGCCTGGAATGAAAATGGCTGATGTTAGCCTATTTTTGCCACATAAAAAGAGACAGCAATGTAACCTTCATTAAGTGTATGCCTATTGTATAATACCAAACTACACATATTCCATCTCAATTCTCCTTGCAACTGACACAATTGTTTGTTAAACCGCAAAATAAACTGTCATTCAATTAAAAATCTAGTTACACGTTACACCCTCATAAAGATAAGTACCCTTTCAAAAATCGCCTCAAGGGAAGCGATTACCACAACAGCCTACTCACTGTTGACGGGGGCGCTACCATCGTATTATTGGAATGAAATTGACATACACACCACAGAAAAGTAAATAATAGATACGGTATAGAACCATAATTTATTTTAATTATAGAAAATATATTTTTTGATGTCGCGCAGAGCTGAAAATTAAAATACCCTTCCAGCCACTGCCAGCCCTTTTGGTTCATTGGTAAAATGTCGGCTTCGAGAGCTGTAGGGCGTGGGATCGATTCTCATCCAGGACAAGCATTGTGTTGTATACACAAATGTTTGTTCTGTGTCTAGTAGCATGTATTATGTATGTATTTACAAAAAAAAAACTATTTAAGTATTGTATCAGTAGAGCTTAGTAGAAGTTCTGCTTCAGGAGTTGAGAGGCGTGAATTCGATTTCCACCCAGGACAAACATTTGTGTGTCGAACATATAATGTTTGTTGTGTGTCTGATTTAAATATGTAAGTATTATACGTATGTATTTAAAAAAAAGAAATTCTATCAGTTATCTCGTTACTATAGTACAAGCTTTGCTTAGTTTGAGGCTAGATGGCGCTACACCTTCACTTGACATCAGGTGAGCTGTAGTCAAACACCTAGCCTGTCAACCATTAAAAACAAAAACAAAAAAAGATGGCGCTATGTTAAAAAAACGAAGTTTATGTTTTATTTTATCACGTAAATTTATCTAATAATTATTTCCTAATTTCAATTAGTCAATTACCAAAATTAAGTTGATCTTTTTAGTTGGTAGCAAGGGCACACATGGTAGGCCCCTTTTCGATAATAACTTTATGAACGATCGACTGAGCTCAAATAAACAAGGATCGAATGACAATGTCGGTTGTTTGCCTCGGGGCTGATAGTTTAGTCGAAATGTGAAGATTTTGTAACGGTTCTGGGATTTGTGGCCTAATTTGAGTCGAATTATATACATCGCTCTAATGATATAAAATCGAAATTTGTCAATAAATTTTGTAGATTTATTTTATTTCCCTTTACTTACGAGATGTGACATTTTCTACCGTAAAACCTTTTTTTCATTTAATTATACGTCTAATTCTTTTCATTGACAGCCCCGTTGGTTCATTGGTAGCATATCTGCCTTAAGAGCTGAAGGGCGTGGGGTCGATTCCCACTCAGGGCAAACATTTTGTGAATAAACAAATGCTTGTTCTCTGTCAGGGTGTTCTGTATGTATTATAAGTATGTATTTACAAAAAAAAAGTATATATGTATTCTATCAGTTATCTGACTTCCATCACACAAGCTCTGCTTAGTTTGGGGCCAGATGGCGCTGTGTGTTTATTCCTACGATATTATATATTTCGATACGATATTTAATTTAACCAGTGTTGCCGCAACTGAGTTCCCAAAAGGTACATATCTAGCGCTGAAATGGTACATTTTGGGTTAAAAAGGTACATCATCATTATCACTTCAGCCGTAGGACGTCCATTGCTGGACATAGGCCTCCCCCATTGATGTTAAGGTGGTTCGATTTCCATACAAACAAGTTTTTGTAATTTATGGACAAATGGAGCATAATTTTTACAGTGAAATCACAGCTACTAGCATTTATTTTGGTCTTTATTTGCGCTAAATTACAATTGCTTGAATAAAACAGTACTTAGCTTAGCATATTTTGGTGCAATGACATCAAAACATACCTTTGGTGTCAAACATCCTTATTGCTCCCAGTGTTTCAACTATGCTTGAATCTGACGTTATCTATCCCAACATTTAGTATCTATAAAAATCCACACCCATAGAATGTCACCGTATTCAATATGTAGGCATACCTACTTAACCGAGACCCCTAATTCAAACACGTTGCAACCTCTATTATGTGCATCGACGTACAGACGTATCGACAATCGCATTGCCTGTATCAATCGATTGTTGGCCTAAATATCGACACATGTCGATCTTACTACAATAGACTCGACTTGAGTACATCCTGTATCAATACCAACAGATATATACATCTTACTTTTCAATGTTACTCTCTTGTGTAACTAAAAATAAGGTTGACAATTGTACAAAACTTATCTAGTGACAGCACATGTAATCTTGTATCAAATCGCTTAGGATTTAGACTTGATTCGTATATCAGAGGGATACGGTTCATTTTGTGGCGGTTGGTTTGTATAGGTACTTCAAGTTAAGGGAATAGTTTCAGAGATTACATTTGTAATTGTGTTTTAATACTTTTCAAGTGGGTAGGGAAGCCTGTAGAACGTTAACGATTCGGCTATATCCTTTAGGAAGTTTGCTAAAGAGAAATCCCCCTGTACGTTGCAACTCCTTTATTTTTTGCTATTCTAGTAACATAACAGAAAAACATACTTGGAAAGATACATTTTTAATTGATTGATTCAGGCGTTACTTTGCTGAAGTTCATTTTGAATGTTCAAGGTATATACCTGCAAATGCAAGTGGTTACTGCAGAAAGAGGAGGATTTTAAGACTTATGGTTATTTTAATTACATTTTTTGTTATATTAATTAAATTTTTGTCAAATTATATTTTTAAGTCAAATTAATTCTAGATTTTAAGTAACATTAGGTTTTTAATTAATAAGCTGTGTCAAATTAGTTTAATTTAAGTCCTCATCACTGTTGGAACTGGAACGACTGTTAAGCGGAAATAAACTAGATATATCTAGTTTATTTCTAGTTTTTTATTTATTTTTTCTAGTTTATACCTTGAACATTCAAGATACATTTTTAACTGACTATTTTATTTCAAACTAGTGGACGCCTCGCGGTTTCACCCGCGTAGTTCCCGTTCCCGTGGGAATACAGGGATAAAAAGTAGCCTATGTCACAAACTTTAGTAACAATACTACCGTTGCGCGTAACGCCAAGATTTATACCAACGTTTAGGTTTTAGATTTATCTGTATGCCCCATATTACTCTAGCTTATTTTTTGTATGTTTATATTTAGTTTCATTTAAATACATAAATAAATATTTCACATAAGTACGTACTTACTATACTCGTAAGTATGTATGTATTATTTTTATTAGTTTAAATTTTTTGAACTTTCTTTTCTTTTTTATTGGAGACCATTTAACACAGCGCCATCTAGCCCCAAACTAAGCAAAGCTTGTACTATGGGCGCCAGGCAGCTGACAAAATACTTAAATAGGTTACTTTTCTTTGTGAATACAAATAAATACAGTACACACACAAGTATGTGTTTAACTTAATAATGTTACAACAATCCTCTCGTCTTTTCTTAATCAGTTACCTGTTTTCCATTCTCGGTTGCCTGGAAGAGATCGCGTTTAGCGATAAGACCGCTGCTTGTGACATTAATACACAGGGTTCTTTTTTTTTCTCTATTTCTGGTGTCCACAATAAAAAGTTTCTATCTGTCTATGAGTGTTACAAGCAATTATAACTCCTCCGGCAATTTGTACCCTTTCCAAAATCCAAACTAAGTTCAGATTTGCGCACAGATATTACGAGACGGGGTCGATAAAGCCCCGCGCCATCGGCGGGTCAAAACCGCGGGTCGCCACGACCCCGGTGGTGCAGAAGATCGCTGACTACAAGCGGGAATGCCCCTCCATCTTCGCCTGGGAGATACGGGACCGCCTGCTCAGCGAAAACGTGTGCAATAACGACAACATACCTAGCGTGAGTATTCTTTCAATAGTTATTTTGTAGCGATGATAGCTCGGTGGTTAGCGCGGTGGGTTCGCATTCCGAAGGGCGTGGGTTCAAACCCCAACAATGAGCTTGAGCTGCCAGGTAGAGGAAAACATCGTGAGGAAACCATAGCATGGTGGTAGGGTACTTTCTAGTACTCAGCTGGCTAGCTACCACCCTCAAGTTGAAAATCTGCCGCCAAGTATCTAACGGTGTGTTCCGGCAGCCTCACTTGAGAGCCAGTTCAATTCTAGGCTAGGTGTGCTTAACCATCTTCGACCTCACCTTTACTTATCAGGTGTAATCAAAACACCTAGCCTGTCAAATATGTTATTGGTTTTCCTATCGAAACAAATCACGTACAAAAAAAAACTACGCTAGTGTCAACCTTATTCACAGGCATGAAAGCCGTAGCTTTTTCCTAAGTGCTAACAGGAAATGCGAAAACATTTTAACGGGGTTGTACGTCAGTTTCCATAGGAAAACATTATTATTTAAATTTACATTTTTGTCTATCACACATTCTGCGAATGATTCCTTCTTCATTCCCATCTCGCTTCCTTAGTATTTCTTAGGTTGGCAAGGCGTGTTAACATAATCTTAAAAAACAAAAATTGTTTATTTATACTGGTATTGAAATCATCCATAGGGGCCTTACCATCAGGAAACCTGTTAGCTTGTTTGCCACCTGTGGCATAAAACTTATACTGGATTATTTACGTTTGATTAGGTCGGTTGCTTTGGTTCCTTAAAAAAGTCATCGAATGTTTTAGGAAACTGTACTTGCAGTGTCCTATCTACATATTTTAGTTACTTTAGCCTCACCAAAAATCCCATTTAAGTCAATATTCTTTGACGTTAGGCAATTTGCGTTTTAATATATTATATGAACATCAAAAGATTATCACTAACCTACTAATTAATATATTTTTTTAATTTTTTATTTTCAATTAATCTTAGTATATTGAAAAACTACATAACAAACAATGTACTAAACGAGGTCGTATTTCTAATAAATGTGCCGTAGGTGTGTTTATCTGTCTGTAATGTTTATTATCTTTAAATTACATTGGATATATTATAATAAACTATTGAAAAAAAATATCACAATATGAAATTTATTCAGATTTTCTAGTATGGTTCGATTTCCATAAAAATACATTTTTGCCATTTATGGACAAATAAAGCATAATTTTATAGTGAAATTGTTAATTTCATCAATAATTCAGGAGGCTAATCATGTAAATAAATAAAAAATAAAGTAAGGTACGATGTTTTTTTCGTGCAAATTTAAAAAAAAAAATGGTATAATATATTCCATACTTCACTAAACTTCGCACGTCAATCAAAACAATTGTTATTAAAATTGGAAAAATAATTCTTTTTATCTCGCAAACAATTTCATCAAACCGTTGGAAATGTCAAAATACTTCCAAACAGCACAGAATTTGACTTAAAATCTTTAACACTCTCAAAGCCACCCCATTGATCCGCGTATCAAAATAATCTGGACATAAAATTCGGGGACAAAAATTCTTCTTTAATCCAATTTTGTAAATTTCATACAATTTCGCCCCGGCATATGTTTCGGTTAACGCGGGTCCATTGTCCGCGCCCTTTCAAGATGGACCGTGCTCAACATAATGCAATGGACTCTATGGACTCTACAGGATGTAACGTATCAAATCCATACTCCAAAACTGGACCAAAAACGGTTACTGGATCGATTGCCATTTTTTAGGGGTTATGTACCCAAAGGGTAAAACGGTCCTGTTTTATCCTTTGGGTACAGACCTATTACTAAGCTACGCTGTCCGTCCGTCTGTCTGTCTGTTCGTCTGTCACCAGGCTGTATCTCATGAACTGTTAACTGCAATAGTTAGACAGTTGAAATTTTCACAGATGATGTATTTCTGTTGTCGCTATAACAACAAATACTAAAAAACAGAATAAAATAAATATTTAAGGGTATACGATAAACGTGATTTTTTTGCCGTTTTTATAGATAATGGTACGAAACCTTTCGTGCGCGAGTCCGACTCGCAATTGGCCGGTTTTTTTATTGTTGACAGGCTATGTATTTGACCACAGCTCATCTGATTTTAAGTGTGGTCAAGCACATGTAAAGAATGGTCGAAGATGGTAAACACACCCAGCTTTGAATAGAACTAGCTGTCAAGTGAGGCTGCTGGAGCATACCGTTAGGGGCTTGGCGACAGATTTCAAATTTCATGTAAAACCAAACAAACTTGAAGACTTAACAAATAGATAATTTTCTGCAAATACAAATACAAATATATTATTGACAACACCAATGTTACAAGTCACATAATTTTTTTAAATATGTCATTAAATGAGTTTTAAATGTTTACATGTCAATGAATGAAAAAAAACACAAAAATGTCAAAATAAGGTAGGTAGGTATGTCAATATATATTTTACATGTCAATATAAAAAAATATTGCATTGATAATGATATTAGTGTAATTAATCAATTTTTCTCAATTTTTGATACAATTAAAAATAAATAAATAAATATCTAGGACATTACACACAGCGCCATCTGACCCAAACTAAGCAGAGCTTGTGTGATGGAAGTCAGATAACTGATAGAATACATATATACTTTTTTTTGTTGCAAATACATACCTACTTATAATACATACAGAACACCAAGAAACAAAACAAACATAAAATGTGTGTCCTGAGTAGGAATCGAACCTACGCCCTTCAGCTCTTAAGGCAGATATGCTACCAATGAGCCAACAAGGCTGTCAAAACTAAAAAAATAAAACCAAAGACACTCTGTTTTTGTCACACCCTGTAACGTCACTCTATGGGACTTACGTACTATTCTACGAAAATAATTGATGGCAGCTTATAAAATCGGACAGACCGTCTGATGGCACCGTTTTATTAAGTTTTTGTCAACTATACAAACATACCATTATAGAGTTTGAGAGTTCATAAATTCTGTGATTCAACGATGCTAATACGATGTTCCCAGCTTTACGAGGGCACTTTATGCTTTGAGTGCAGTTCAAAATTAGCAAACAGGAGTACTTTTACATCCTTTCAGTCAGATCTGTGGACTGGTTTAAAATTCATGACTGTAAAAAAGTATTTGAATAGATATAGCGTAGCGATGATAGCTCAGGGGTTAGCGCGGTAAGTTCTCATTCCGATGTAATAATAAAACCCCCAACAATGAGCTTGAGCTGCCGGTGAAGGAAAACATTTTCTGTTTATGGTGGGCACAATAAAGAGTTCTATCTATACCTATATCTATCGTACCTACCTACATACAATAAAAAGACAAAAAAAAACATACAATCGAATTGAGATCGTTCTCCTTTTTGAGTCGTTATTATTTACTTATTAATTTTTTATGGAAAAATAATGAGACGATCGATGCGCTCTCCTGATGATAAGAGATAACGCATGTCCATGACCATTGCAGCAATACACAGAACTTTGAGTACCAAAACAAAGTCCTAGGCATCACTGCTTTGGCGCTGATTACTTTGAGACTTTCTATGGTTAGTCTCAACAGCCCAGTAATTTCACTACCCTTCGCTGTAGTACCCTTCAAACCGGAACATAGAAATGTTTACACACTACTGCTACTAACTTTGCTAACTTTGTGGTATAAACAAATGTTTGGTCAGTGTCTGGGTGTTCTGTATTTATTATAAGTATGTATTTACAAACAAAAACAAAGTATTTAAGTATTCTATCAGTTACCTGACTTCCATAGTACAAGCTTTGCTTTGTTTGGGGTCAGATAGCGCTGTGTGTAATGCCCTACGATACTGCTTGGCGGCAGAATATCTGTTACTGCGGTGGTACCTACCTAGACGACTTCATGCTAAGGGAATCTACCACCAAGTAAAAAAGTAGAACAAATTTGTTATTGCACTTTCATGTTGTAGCTATTAAGTAAGATTACGGGTATACCTTCTCGAGTCTCGTCGCATGACAAGGGCAACGTATTCTCGCGCAACACGACACTAAAAAGAAAACCACGCTTGCTAACGAAAAGCGTCGCATGTTAAAAATAAAGCTGTAACAGAGATGACGTCGGCTTTAATCGGAACAGACTCGACACATCTGCTCAGCAAAAAGCAACAAAGCAAAAATTGTAAATTCTATCCCATTGATCGGGCCAATTTTTCTGTTAATAATGTCACAACTCGAAAATCATGTTTTTGTGATTCCGCTGGCGAGGAATAATGTAAACACTTGGATGCACAATAGATGCCGCGCGACAAGAAAAAAATGTTTTGTAGTACTTTCGAGTGTCGAAAGTTGGTTTTGTGGATATGTTATAAGTATCGTTACACGAAGGTCATAATAATATTTGTTAACAAGCTGCGCCCCGCGATGTTACCCGCAACATATTTTCGGGATAAAAAGTAGCCTATGTGTTAATCCAAGGTGTCAGCTACCTTCATAACAAATTTCATCCAAATCCGTTCGTATCTACAATCCGTATAAACAAATGCTTGTTCTGTATCTGGGTGTTGTGTAGGTAGGTACTTATTATATACAAAAAAAAGGATTTAAGTATCCTATCAGTTATCTGACTTCCATAGTAGTTTCTTTGCTTAGTTTGATGTCAGATGGCGCTGTGTGTAATGTCCGGCTACCTTATCAACACCGACTCTTACTTTGTTTTGAAAGAAAGAAAGAACGAAAAAAAAATATTTTATTTTGTAACTTAAATAAGAGAAGTGAAGAAGAACTTAAAGGTGTGGTGTGTGTGTGTGTGTGTGTGTGCGTGTGTGAGTGTGTGTGCGTGTGTGTTTATATTTTATGTTTAAAGAATGCTTCAATATTATAGTTTTGTCGTTGTACCTAATAGTAAGGTCTTGTACGTTTTTTTAAATGTCGTGTTACTGATTTTCATTCGAAGAAGCGGTGGCATGTTATTCCATATTTGTTATTAGAATTTAATCTTTGATAGAACGAATATAAAGACAAAAGTCACATACATACATTAGCGTACATGTAGAGACACCAGTTTCAGTCGAAATCATAAATGAAACCCATCGATATACCAGACAAATACACCTATAACCATAAGTAATCATAAATATACCTACGCCCACCCTCCTTAACAAGAGGGTACAAAATCGAAATACTGAAAGCCCCTAGAAGATTCGGCGCCAAAGGGGCTATTTTTATGACTGTCGTACGTACGCACTCGGCCCACTGGGCAAATAGGTGAGCGGTACGCTGTTATGGGCAAACACACGTGTTAGAAAGAGATAGGTATTTATCGTGCGTTCCGCTGCCTAGTCATAACGGTCGAATGGGCGTGATGTTTCTTACCGACTGAAAGCGGACAAAAATACGTGGAACAATCGATTGTTGGTCGGCGGAGGAAGAGCGTATGTGACGCGAGCGGAGCGCGACTTGCGAAAGGTCTATTTGCGCTGGGCTGTCTGCTGGACTTTAGCTAAGTAAATAAAATCCATCTTTATGCAAATACATAGTAAAGAAACGTGTTTTAAAAAAATGTGACGAATGAATTATTATCAAGCAGAAATTTTTATTTTTATCAAATTTTTTACAAAAATCTGTTCATTTAATCATCGTCATTTCAGCCGTAGGACGTCCAGTGCAGGACATAGGCCTCCCCCATTGACTTCCACCAAGACCGGTTGGAAGCGGCTCGCATCCTTCATTTAATATGTACAAAAAATACTACTTACTTTATGTATTTTCTGAGTAGGTACTTACAAAACAATCTTAAATGTTCTAAAAACAATAACAAGTATTTATTTAAGCACCAATTGTTGTAATTATCTAAGTATTAACTTTTATATGAACGTAAGTATGTTTTGTAGCGATGATAGCTCAGTGGTTAGCGCGGTAGGTTCGCATGCCGAAGGGCGTGGGTTCAACCCCAACAATGAGCTTGAGCTGCCGGTGAAGGAAAAACATCGTGAGGAAACCATAGCATGGTGGTAGGGTACTTTCTAGTACTCGGCTGGCTAGCTACCACCCTCAAGTTGAAAATCTGCCGCCAAGCATCTATCGGTGTGTTCCAGCAGCCTCACTTGAGAGCCAGTTCCATTCCAGGCTAGGTGTGCTTTACCATCTTCGACCACACCTTCACTTTACATCAAGTGAGCTGTGGTCAAACACCTAGCTGTCAACCATTAAAAAAAAAAAAAAAAGTATAAATACATCCGTAACTAGTTTTTTTTTTAATTTTATTATTTCATTATCAATTGTAATCAAAATAATATTATAAATTTAGTTTTACAATTGTCTACAAGACAATTGTAAAACTAAATATATTATAAATACTTACTTACTTACTTACTTACTTACTTACTTACTTACTTACTTACTTACTTACTTACTTACTTACTTACTTAGTTTTACAATTGTCTACAAGACAATTGTAAAACTAAATATATTATAAATACTTTTATAAAAAATTCGTATCTAATAAACTACATTAAATTCCTTTAACTAACTTTTTACTAAAACCTTTTTTCAACTAAAAACTTTTTTCATTTACCACACTATTTTTAAGAACATCCAATTTTTTTAAACTTGACTTTGGCAAATGCATTAAAAGTGCAACGCTAAGTCCTCCTCGGAAGAATAAAAAAAACCATTTTTTTTTACTATACACATAACATGTACGAGTAGGTAGATATACTATAAATGAAACCACTGAAAGCAGCCAACCTTACCTCACAATACGAATATCACTTACGCCTTTACTCCTCCGTTTCCTATACTATAATTCCACGTTTTACGCGTGAGTGCACAGAACATTGCCATCGCATTCATGCCTACAGTTACCTCCATAAGAATCTGCATTGACTCATATCTCCCTCCTTGTCTGGCGGATTAACGTCATACTTATAGCATTGACGATTTTGATGTTTTTAAGTTCAAAGGCATTTGGGAAATGCGAGGGTATTTTTGGGAACGGAAATTGTCTACGAAGTTTCAGATTATCTGTATGATACTAGGTTTTGCTTTGTAGGAGGTAGCTTATACGTATTAGGTATATGGGTTATTGTACAACCAAGCAATAGGTTCTGTAATAGTTATTTCTAGACATAAGCTGCAAACATAAGAATTTAATTAGATACTATATCTATGGCTGCAAAGTTGATATTAGTCGCGAATGAGATCGAATCCAGAACAAATGAAAGACTTAACGAACGACCGAAGCGAGAGAACGAGGAAAGAGAGATCGGTAGCGATGATTCAGTTGACGCGATAAGTAAATACATTTTGTAACAGTTTAACACACAATTTTGTACGCATATTTCACCTTAGTAAAGAAAATATTCAAGAAAAATAATTAAAACGTATTTTCCAAAGTTTACTATGAAAACATAAAAGCGTGAAAGCTTTTTTCAGTGCACTATTTTTTTTTCTTTGGTTTTGTCGTCGCGTTTTAGCATTCGCCAGTGTCAAGTTCAGTGCACTATATTTTAGTTTTGCGTGGTATTTTTCTTCATTTTCAGCATCGCACTTTGTGTATTTTGCGAAATGTCAAATATTTCAAATTTACGAGAGTTTCATGATGAAAATCATATAACGTAAATAACGGTCAAAATCAGCCGTTCATGCCTTAATAAAATAAACTTCTACGGAGTTTTGGAAACTTTCTCATTCTTCTTATTTGTCATCACAACACATTTCATTAAAATCAACGAAGTATAAAAGTGACAGCTTCATTCAAAACTATCAAATCACCTTATAACAAAATTGGTAAGTTATACTCACTCTTTATAATTACCTATACAAACTCTATGATCAATACCAACAACGCCGATCGCAAACTCATTGGCCAATCGTATCCCAACCGTCAAAACACTCAAACACCAATGACACCTAATTCCTAATTCAAATTTGGAATTCTCGAGTCGATCGAGCGTGTTCGGTGACATTCGACACCGGAGCGGCTACCGGGCCGCATTTCGGGGGCTTCGCGTGAACTGTATTACGTGGCCTTATGTAGGTTTCCATTTCTTACACGCAAACGTGTGTAACTTTAGACTCAACTGGTCGGCCGACGGTTGGAGCAATTTGTGAGGTGTCTGATGTTACTTTGCCGTTTATACCGAACTTTTAAAGTAAAAGAACTAAACCAAAGAACAAAAAGTTAAATAGAATAGAGTAGCCTTTTTTAAATGTCATTAATCTCAGTCTTTTACTAGTTACGGTAGCAAGTAATAACGGACCTTTGACGGGAAGTCAGAAAAATCGTGTCGCTGCATTAGGTATATTATTTTTACGAAACTTGTATTTTTCCGACTAACTTTTTGGCTTACTTTTTGGCATAGACTCTGGCTAAGATTTATTTTACTTGGTTTGATCATGAAAAACTTAAAAATATGTTATGTACTGATAGAATGCACGCAGTGCGATGTCAAGAAAAAACTTGTGTCATTGTATTGGACTTACAATTCGTGAATGTGCCTAAACCTTATGTTACCTAGTTTTTTAGAGACACTTGAAAATGGTAATTACTTGATACTGGCAAAATACATAAAGTGCTATACCCAAAACTAAAATAAGAAAAAATATGATAGAGTCTCTATAGTACCTAATAAGCTCATTACGCCCTTAAGTGTAAATTGCCCTTGGCCCATAATGATAAGATGTTCCAATCTTTATTACACCACCGAATAAAAGAGACGGTACCTTTTTTTTTTTTTTTTTTCTTTGGTTTTGGCGTCGCGTTTTAGCATTTGCCAGTGTCAAGTAATTATATATTTTCAAGTTTCAAAAGTTAAATAAGTGCCATCGTAGCTAGTTTTAGTCAAAGTCGTCTTTGTCAAGTCCAGTTCGTGTCAGTTAATTCCAGTCATGCTTTAGTAAAGTAGTGGCAACTTTACTACAAAGCTTCGATGGAGTTTTGGAAGCAACACGAAAACTCATGTTTCACCACATTATATCAGTTTCCCACACTCGCGCTTGTAATTCAGCACTTTATGAATAAAACACCACCATTTTTATGCATAAACACTCGACAAAACACTAGTTTTGGAAAAAAATACAACGGAGCGACACGACTCTTCCCGCGTTCCCGCCAAAACTGACGGTACCTTTCACGGCTGTCAATGTCAAGTTTTGTTTATATTTGTTCTTTAAATAAAACCTCATTGCTTTGGTCGGTACCACAGGTTAAATAACAGTCACTAACTCTCGGTTACCCTCCGTCACGCGGCGGCAGTCGCTGCGACATCCTTACTTAAAAGGCCAGACGCCGTGAAAACGTTAATTAAAAGGTACGTTAGCTGTATGAAAAAATAGGCATTTTTATAGTTGACAGGCTTATGTTGATTTAAAGTTACGGTGGGAAACACATCTAGGCTGGAATGGAACTAGCGTGGCTGCCGGAACACATCGTTGGGTGCTAGGCGGTAGTTTTTCAACTTGAGGGTTGTAGCTAGCCATCCGAGTAGATACTAGAGAGTACCCTACCCATGCTATGGGTTGTTCACGATCTTTTCCTACACCAGATAAAATTTTAAAAATTTAATATTATAATAAATACTTAATTAAAAACTTTCCTAGATACAATTTATTTACCTACTCTTTATTGTGCACACTAGAAAGTAAAAAGTACAGATAACAATTGAACTTTATAAATTACAGCGTTTGTAAATTACAAAAGTTTACAGCTAATAGGTTTTAATATTTAATTTTTTACATAATTAAAGTTTTATAATTACCGCGTATTAAAAGCATAAGTATAGTACAGTTCAGAGCTTCGATCACGAACGACTTGCGAAAAAGTATTCGTATCGACATCGACAAAAACTTCTATGAGATTTGTACAGCTTTGTATGCTATCGAGGACTCGATACCTTTACGATGCGAATTCGAAAAATTTTCGTTCGGTTCAGGTACAAAACACTGTAGATACCTACCCGATCTTAATTTGAGCATTGGCCGTTATTTTTCATGACGCATGTAATTAAAAAGAGGTAGCATATAATAATGATCTTACTTGACAGTGAATGAACATCATAAGTTCATAAGCAATCGCACATCAAACATCCACTCAAAGTCACCGCCAACAATTTAACATTCATAATGAAGTCGACGAGCGGTTCACAAACGAAAACTACGCAATCTCGGCCCCTAGAGGCGCAAAAAAGCCCCTAACCGCTTTTCGACCACCAGGGGATGCGCGAGTTCCATGGCAAATACTCTGAGGCACGCGAAAAACTGAGGTTGAAGTGCACTTGGACGCGATGTGGCGTGTATCGTATGGCGTTTGTCATATCACGAACAAGTTTCACCAAAAAATTGGTAATCAGTTATCATTAGTTCGATCGCACGTTTATCTTGATTGATCAATAAAATAATTATAAAAATAATTTTTTTTTACCAATTTTCCGTCCGTGAATTCACATTAAGTACAAATTCGTTAAACTTTTATAAACTAAATCAAAGTTTAAAAACCAAATGTCTACGTTATTTACTTTGTATTTAGAAAAAATCAATTTGATACGCGTATGTTTTGGTTATAAAAACAAGTTTTCAGGCTCACGTCGCTGTAATCTAAACCTTTAAGTTGTAAGCTTATATTTGTAAAATACCTTAGCATTATGGGCGGATCGGCGGTACTTGTAATTAAAACAACTGGAACTCGAACTGATAGGTATATTTTACAACCATGGGTACATCTTCTCCAACAATAGGTACCTACATCTTCTTCCATCGACTTACACTCACCAACCTATCTCGCTTCGGGCGACCAAATCCCCCTCTCCTACCCACCAGCATTTTATCTCCGCGCTCCGCCAAGTGCCCATAGTATCGCCAGTTACAGGTAAAAATGAGTGCCACTATGAAAAATAAATTAAAACCTTACATATTATAGTAAGATTGTAAGCAGTACATTTTTGTAGTAGTGTCACACTGTTGCTGTGTTATTTTTGTACCGTTGTTGTTGTGTAATTTGTGTTTGTTGATTGTATTTTTTATTTTTGTATTGTTTAGTATAAAATTATGCATTTGCCTAATTTACGTGCATAACTATCCCAGTGATATCCAAGTACAGTTACAACACAACACAAGTACAGTCCAATATTGCAGTACAGTTACACCTTATTCACTACTTCACGAAAAACATTAATTCATTTAGTAAATAAATAAAGAATTTCAACAACAAGACACATTATTAATTTACACGATATGAATTAAGTAAGTCAACTTTTTTTATCATAACATTTATCTTGCGACAGTCATTATTTTTTTTATTTTTTTTATGGTTGACTGGCTAGTTGTTTGACCACAGCTCACCTGATGTTAAGCGAAGGTGTGGTCGAAGATGGTAAAGCACACCTAGCCTGGAATGGAACTGGCTCTCAAGTGAGGCTGCCGGAACACACCGTTAGATGCCTGGCGGCAGATTTTCAACTTGAGGGTGGTAGCTAGCCAGCCGAGTACTAGAAAGTATCCTACCACCATGCTATGGTTTCCTCACGATGTTTTCCTTCACCGGCAGCTCAAGCTCATTGTTGGAGTTTGAACCCACGCCCTTCGGCATGCGAACCTACCGCGCTAACCACTGAGCTATCATCGCTACAGAACATTTACAGAACAATTGATTACACACGCAGATTGATTGGCAGTTTATTTTATGTAAAAGTAATGAGACGGACTAAACGCTCTCTTGATGGTAAGAGATTACGCCTGTCCATGACAAAGTCTAGGTCATCACCAACTCGCCTGATGGTAAGCTATGATGTGGTCGAATATGAAGCAAGCAAACTTAAAAAACTTTTTTTCTTTCTCTACCTTTTCATAGCTATTTCGCCATACGAGTATCATCTATCACGTCATAGTGCACTCTTACCCTAACCAAGGCATGTGCGAATGTATCGCGAGGTCTCCGTGGGTTAAGCGTCCACGTTAAAATGTTTATAGATAATACTCTCTGTACGTAATAGTAATTCTAATTCGGGGCCCGACCCCTACCGGAATGCGTATTCATCCTAATGGCTTTGCCGGATATCTTTCCACTGCACCAACTTAACTAAAGACTTGATTGAGGGAGCCACTATTGAAAATTCTTAGCAAAACTGATAGCTTTGCATAGAACGTTTTAGTTCATGATTTGTTTACTAGGCTAAGTTAGCTTATCTGAAGATATCGGTACTTATGCTTTTGTATATTCTGCGATGGTTTGAAAGAGCAGTGTAGCTTTAGTAGGCTATGCTTAGGGGATTTTTCTTTGAATGTTTTTTTGAGTTTCGTTGGTTCTATTTGAATGCATTTTCAAGTTGTTACAGTTTAGCTGAGTTAGCCATGTTTTGTAACGGCATTTAGAATAATGATTTATGAGTTTATTACTGTCAGTGCTATGACTTATACTTTACTTCTTTCTTTGTGTTCGGCATCGCTTTTTATGCATTTTGCCAGTTATCATTATCAATTGTTTGTTAAATAAATAAGCCTGAATCCAAGTTAATTGAATAATTATAGTATTAATCTTATCTTAGGAATTATTTACTAAATTTATTACTTATAAGACCTAGGTACCTACATGACAATGTAAACTTCCTACATACAATAAAGTTAAAAAAATTGAGTAACACAAACAAACATATTTGGCAAAACAACGGTACAAATACAAATACAAATCATTTATTAATAACACCAAAGTTACAGGTCATTTTTACATTCATATTTAAAAATATCAAAATCATAACATAATATGTCAAAACAATGAAAATGAAAATGTCAATGAAGTAATATGTCACGTATAAAATAATTATGTCAATATAATTAAATGTCAATTTTATTTAAAATTTACTAGTAATTCAGCTTAGTTAACTGTTTCTTGATTGATCCAATGCTTCAAAGGAATACCTACTACATTACTGTTATGTATGTATATGGTAGACCCTTTTGCAGGTCATCTAGGTAGGTTTTACTGCAGTACCAGATATTCTGCCGCCAAGCAGTAGTGTGTAAACATTGCTGTGTTCCGGTTTGAAGGGTACTAGCGAAATTACAAGGCTGTTCAGACTAACCATCCAAAGTCTTAAAGTAATGAGCGCCAAATCAGCGTGGACTTTGTTTTGTATTCAAAGTTCTGTGTTCCGCTGCAATGGTCATGGACACTTGGACAGGCTTTATCTCTTACCAGCAAAAGAGCTTTTCGTTCGGCTATCTACATTTACATTAAAAAAATGATACATGTATTAGCGAGAAAATAAATTCAATACCCGAGAGGCAGTAAAGAATGTCTTTGCAGAATGTGTTACCAATGTTGTCCAACTGATTTCTTCAAGAGGCATCAATAAACTGCCACTGCGTTGGCATAGATGCATCGATTGCATGGGTGATTATTTTGGTAAATAAAAGTAAAAAAATCATTTGATTTTTTTACTTTTATTACCTAATAATACATACATACATATGTACTGTAGGTATATCTACGTTAGAAATTCTAACGTAAGTAATAAATAGATACATACGCTTGGTCGGATGGACCAATTACAATTAAACCCGCTAAGTATATAAATATCATTATATCACACATTTAAAAATCTTTACGTTTATAGGTACTCCGTCATATCCCTACCTCGGTAAAATTAAGAGAATGTAGTTATAATAATTAAGAAAAACATTGTCATTAACACCAACCGTTTGAAATCGAAAAAAAAATGTTTATATCGATTTTAAACGGTTTTTTTTCGTTCAAAACGGGTTCTTTCAATTGGTTTTAAACCGGCCTTACATCTATACCTACTTACTTAGAATCAATCTATAAGGCTATACACAAACAGTTTTTTTTAACTTTTTTTTTTATTTGTAGGACAATACATATAGCGCCATCTGGCCCCAAACTAAGGAAAGCTTGTGTGATGGAAGTCAGATAACCGATAGAATACATAAATACTTTTTTTTTGTATTTGTTTGTTTTTATTTATTTGTAATTTGTTGATATATAAAATGTTTGTCCTGAGCGGGAATCGAAACCACGCCCTTCGAATCTTAAGGCAGATATACTACCAATGAGCCAACAGGGCTGACAGTAAAGCCATTCTGTCGATATTTAACCATGAAGGTACATTTTCGATTGAAATTCTAAAACTATTAAAGTTTCTCAAACCTATCTCGTGCTCATCGACGCGCCATCGATCAAATCCAATAACTCCACAAATTCGTTTATCCGCGTAAACGTCCGTTTACGTCCGATGTTACCAGTATATCAAACTTTTTTTAAAAGACCACCAACGTATTGAATCTCTAACACTATCGCTGGCTAGATGCATCGATACATCTGGCAGGGTTGCCGCTTCAAAGTTATTAAGCTTAAATCGAATACTTTTTTCTTCTTCTAACTGATGACAGGCTATACAGGCTAAGTGTTTGATCACAGCTTACCTGATATTAAGTGGTAGTGGTATCGATGATGGTAAACACCGGGTCTGAAATGGAACTGGCTCTGAAGTAAGGCTGCCGAAAGATCATTAGATGCTTGGCGGTAGATCTTCAACTTGACTGCGGCTAGCCAGCTAACCAGGCTATGGTTTTCTCACGATGTTTTCTTTTACGAGCAGCTAAATTCAAGCTCATTGTTAGGATTTGAATCCACGTCCTTCGGAGTTTGAACTACCAAAGATCGCACTACCAAATCCTATGGTTTAAAGAGAAAAGTAATTAGCACGTGCATTAGGTACATTCTTAAGCAATAAATTTAAATTAAGTAGAATTCTCACTGGTTTAGTTAACGGCCCCCGTACTGTGAGCTTTTCTGTCAAAAGTATGTCTAGAAGAGATTTCTTTTGGCAATAAAAATAGCATTTTGTGACTTATTTACCTTCGTCTTTGTGGTGTCAATATAAAGACTAAGTAAGGTGTATTTTTCTTTTTCATTAAAGAAGAATTGTCTGACAACCCTAGTGCGTCTAATGAGGTGCGCTCGCGCAGCGCAATGACACCTGTCAGATGTCAAGGTGACGTAACGGCCGCGCCGCCCGCGCGCGAGATGATCTACGAGCCGGTCGCGAAACATGATATAATTATGTTCACTTTTAATTAGATGCCGAGAAAGATGTGATATTATCGCTTTGGGAGACAGCATACCAGTTTAGTTACATTTCTAAAAAGTACATACAGATAAAATTGGACGATCTCCGAAGCATGCTTAGGTAAAACCTTTTGTAATGATTCTTTTTGAATTTAATAGTAAAGTTTTACTGCTATCAATAATACTTTTAACTATTGTATTGTGTATTTATTTTAATTCCAAAAACAAGGGTGCTCGTTTTGTATGAAATAAAATATACTTGTATACAAAATTTACTAAAACCGACTCCATGACCCTTAGGCCAACTAAACGCACTGCTGGAATGAAACAGCGAGGTTTCGGAGTAAACGAAAATATCATCGATGTATATACTTATATGGATATTTGTTGATTTGTTAAAAACCGCTCGATCGATTTTTATAAAATTTATATGGGACCACCTGTGAAACATGATCTACCATAAGCAAAACAGAATCATCAAAACCGATTCATAATTGACGGAATTGTCACGTGACAAACATTTAAAAAAAACACAGTCGAATTGAGAACCTCCTCCTTTTTGAGTAGGTTAAAAATAGAATAGATCTAAAATCTCTACATTATATCTTAAAAATGGTAAAAAGGTACCAAGTTGCAACATTTAATAAAAAAATATTACAAAAATTTAAACCTTTTTTTCGTCATGATTATACTAAGTATCTACTTTAAAATTTCCAATTTACGTTGTATTTTGTAAAAAATATTATTTTAAATCTTTACTTACGCCCTTTTGCTTCAACGCCGTCCGAATTAGTGATCAACGAAGTGTGTAAAGGGTCTAAAACTTTCGGCCACGCACCGCGCGGTTCGTACGTGTAGGGGGGCTTTACAACAGATTTAAAAATAAAAACTAGGCACTTTAAAGTGCAAACTGGAATTGGTTTACTGTACTCATGGCTTGGTTTATAAATGGGTTTAGTTAGGAACTACATATTTAATTTTCTTTTTCTTGTTTTTTTATTATTTTTTTGTTGTTGTTTGCCGATGTTGGTTTTTATTTTACATTTGTTTTTATTTTACATTGGTAGCATATCTGCCTTACGAGCTGAAGGGCGTGGCTTCGATTCCCACTCAGGATAAACATTTTATGTATCAACAAATGTTTGTTTTGTGTCTGGGTTCTATATGTATTATAAGTATATATTTTTTATTTACAAAAAAAAAGTATATGCATTCTATCAGTTAATTACACACAGCGCCATCTGCCCCCAAACTAAGCAGAGCTTGTGTGATGGAAGTCAGATTAACTGATAGAATACATATATAAACTACCGCATAGAAAGCCAAAATATTCAAATTAGTTTCATAAAATAAAGTTTACTATCAGTAAAAAATATAAAATAATTACAAAAAAATCTTTACATACCGAATTCTTTA
The DNA here is from genome assembly GCA_905404145.2 of Biston betularia. Lineage (NCBI taxonomy): Eukaryota > Metazoa > Arthropoda > Insecta > Lepidoptera > Geometridae > Biston > Biston betularia. The sequence goes on along the minus strand of FR989882.1, from coordinate 7,282,790 downwards.
TGCAGTTTTCAGTCAAAATCATTCTCCGTAAAACAATAACAAAAAATGTTAAAACAAACTGATACAAGCAACAAAAAGTCGGCAGCTGGGCCCACTGTACCGGATTAATGTGGAAGAACGATTATCTCCCCGATTTTTCAAATAATGACAACTGAATAAATACGAAGATCGATTAAAATTCGAGTTAACCTTATTTTTTCAAGTTTTTATTTAACTTGCAATGTTTTGTATGTAGCTGAAATGTATGAAAGTAATTATTTTAGTAAATTTCAATAACATATTACCAATAAGTTACTGAACCTCACGGCACCGAAATACCATACTTTGTAGCGATGATTGCTCAGTGGTTAACGCGGTCGGTTCGCATGCTGAAGGGTGTGGGTTCAAACCCCAACAATGGACTTGACTTGGTGAAGAAAAAATCGTGAGGAAACCATAGCATTGGTGGTAGGGTACTTTTTAGTACTCGGCTAGCTACCACCCTCAAGTTGAAAATCTGCTGCCAAACATCTAACGGTGTGTTCCGGCACCCTCACTTGAGAGCCAGTTCCATTCCAGACTTGATGTTTACCATCTTCGACCACACCGTCACTTAACATCTGATGAGCTGTGGTCAAACTTTTTTCTGTTATACCGTGCTCACATACAAAGCACACAATCTATGAATCAAAATGTATTTTCGATTGAGCGGCCGTTAACATCCAAGATTACAAAATCAGAATTCTGTAAAATCCTTTTTCAAATTCTAATAGGAACGTGCACTCTTTAATCTCATTCGCATCTGATTGGTTGGTCCGCTGTCAGAAACAGAACACGCTTTGAATGCAACTCTCTTATTGGCCGCATTCGTGTTCGAAATTTATAAAACGTTTTCGGCGAATACGGAGATTTTTTTTGTTGTATCTATTATCTGATTGGAAAGGATTAGAATTTTATAATTGGTTTTGTCAATCAAAAATACGATAAGCAGCTAGATACGTATTTAGTTTCTAAACGACCTTTGCGTTAATCTGCCTGGTTCTGTATTTTTGAATTACATAGGACTCATTGGTCCATGTCCAAATTATCAATTTTTTAGTATCGTCTTTATGTAAAGGTATTAAGCTAAGATCTTAGAACGATAGCGTTATAAATAAGAATCTATTTACTAAATATTTAAAACTGATTTTACTTGGTGGTAAATCTTCTAGGTCTAGATCTAAGATTCAATATTTTGTTGTCGAATATGTGTAGTATAGATCTTATACAATAATAAATATAGGTAGGTAATCTAAGTAGGTAACACCGCAGTAACAGATATCCTGACGTAGTGTGACCAAGCAGTAGTGTGCAAATATTACTGTGTTCCAGTTTGAACTTCGGCTAGCTAAATAACAAGGCTATTGAGACTAACCATCAATAGTCTCAAAGTAATAAGCGCCAAAGCAGCAAACCCCCAAGGAATCCCCCCCTCTCCATAGCTTTTTGTGCCACTCAAGGGTCATAGTTAGGTAGATAGATAGAAACTCTTTATGCACACTAAAAACCGAAAATAAGTAAAGAGAACAAAATGATCTTATAGCTAGTGCCACAAGAACCCTATTTAGAATTTTTTTAAAAAGATAAGTTTTCTACGTTTTACATACGTATATTTATAGAACATCGCTAAACGTACCTAGTAACAACATAAACAGCGAACACGACCTGTTCCTGACGAATTCCACATTATCTTCCATTAGCAGAACACGGGATTAAAACAGATATGTCTGGTAACGTACAGGCGGCAGCGGAATATTGTAAGGGCCGCCTTACACGTTCAATCATGATCACGATCCGCGATCCGCGATCCGCGATCATGATTTCAAAATTTCTAGATATTATGCGATCCGGAGCATCAGTCCGTCAATCCGCTTCGTACACGATCAGTCTGGATCGCGATCATTGATCGCGGATCGCGCGCTACGTGTACGGGCTGCCTAAGACAACAGACGATTTTTTTTTACAAAATTCGGTATGTAAAGAAAAAAAATACTTTGCTGATTCCAAAACCATTTCGAAATATTACATTCCTGTACATGATTTTTCCGTTTAAAACTCTTTAAACTATGAGACGGGGTTTATTTTAATAAAATACATAAAATAAATTTGACTTTCAATTAACCTCTAATGACGTCATGTCCTTGGCTGTATAAGGATTCTTTCAGTGCCTAAAAAAAGTACATATTTTACATATTCAGCCAATGTTATGACGTCATAACTATAAAAAGTTTGAAAATGTATTAGAATTAAACTACCGCATAGAAAGCCAAAAATATTCAAATTAGTTTCATAAAATAAAGTTTACTATCAGTAAAAAATATACAATAAATACAAAAAAAAAACTTTACATACCGTTTTGTTATTTTTAATTTCATTCGGGATAAAAAGTAGCCTATGTGTTAATCTAGGGTCTCGGCTAACTCTATACCTTTTGTAGCGATGATAGCTCAGTGGTTAGCGCGGTAGGATCGCATGCCGAAGGGCGTGGGTTCAAACCCCAACAATGAGCTTGAGCTGCCGGTGAAGGAAAACATCGTGAGGAAACCATAGCATGGTGGTAGGGTACTTTCTAGTACTCGGCTGGCTAGCTACCACCCTCAAGTTGAAAATCTGCCGCCAAGCATCTAACAGTGTGTTCCGGCAGCCTCACTTGAGAGCCAGTTCCATTCCAGGCTAGGTGTGCTTTACCATCTTCGACCACACCTTCACTTAACATCAGGTGAGCTGTGGTCAAACAAATAGCCTGTCAACCATAAAAAAAAAAAAAAAACAAATTTCATCTAAATCCGTTCAGTAGTTTTTGCGTGAAATAGTAACAAACATCCATCCATCCAAACTTTATAATATTAGTGGGATGTGTTTATTTCAGTCTGCAGTGTCTCACCGCTTGGCAACGGCCTCCTTTTCCTCCTTGCAGACAGCCCAATCTTCGGCTTTGGTGGTTCAGTTACTGTCGTGATGATTTATTTCGTCGCGCCATCTTTATTTGGGTCGCTTAAATTTTGTGGTACAAACTGTGGTTAACTTTGCCCAACACTCGTTCGACATAAGTAGACTATGAATTTAAAATGTACACGTACATACGGGAGTGTACACGACACACGCCACACCTTAAACTTTTTGCATTGTTTAGGTATCTATCAGACGAAAATGATAGAAAAATATTTGATTGACACGAAACAAAAACTAAGGTCGACAAAAAATTCAAATTCCTCATACTACTTACTTTAAAATGTTGCTTAAATTAACAAACTTTAATGTCATTTTAATTAAATTATGTTCCGTGCAATACGAAAATTAAGTAGACACGCTTTTAAAATGTTTCTAAACATTGTAATAAGAAAAATGAATAAGTAAATATAATAACATATTTTTACTTTATTTTGATGTGAAGGGCCTAATGAGGTTTTGGCGGGAGCGCGGAAAGAGTCGTGTCGTACCATTGTATTTTTTCTATAACTAGTGTTTTGTCGAGTGTTTATGCATGAAAATGATGGAGTTTTATTCATAAAGTGCTGAATTAAAAGCACGAGTGTGGGGAAATGATATGATGTGGTAAAACATGATTTTTCGTGTTGCTTCTAAAAGTCAATCGAAGATTATATATCTAGTAAAGTCGCCACTGCTTTACTTAAGCATGACCGGACTTGACTGACTTGGAATACTTAGAAAAATGAGATTTTTTTTATTTTTATTTGTCATTAAACTTAAGCATTTGCTGACTTGACTTGACTGCGTGTTGACCTGTAATAGTCAACACGCAGTTGTTACCCGCTACATGTTTTCGGGATAAAAAGTAGCCTGTGTGTTAATCCAGGTTATAAATTATCTGTGTTCCAAATTTCATACAAATCCATTCAGTAGTTTATGCGTGAAAGAGTAACAAACATCCATCCATACATCCGTACTCGCAAACTTTCGCATTTATAAGTATAAGAAGGTTTATATTTTTATCGTATTTAAGAAATGTAAACAGTTTTACGAACAGAATGAATTTGTTTTTATGGTTGATAGGTTAGGCGTTTGACCACAACTCATCTGATGTTAAATGGAATGGAACCTAGTCTGGAATAGAACTAGCTATCAAGTGTCAAGTAAGGCTACCGGAACACACCGTTAGGTGCTTGGCGATAAATATTGAACTTGATTAGTAGCTAGACAAGTATTACAAAGTAACATACCACCGTGCCATGGTTTCCTCACGATGTTTTCCTTAACCGGCAGCTCAAGATCATTGTTGGGGTTTGAACCCACGCTCTTCGGCGTGTGAAGCGGCCTCGCTGACCACTGAACTATCATTATGTTACACTATTGCAGTATTATAATCTTATGATCTTTTATTTTATTTTATTTTATTGACATTAGGGAAATTAACAGCTAGTTACACATATTTGGTTACCTATGTAAATATATAAGGCCAATTAAAAATTTCCACAAACAATCTAAATTTATCCGTACAAACCAAAATATAATTTTTATATTTTGGTTTGTACGGATAAATTTAGATTAAATTAAATTTATAAAAATTATATTTTGGTTTGTACGGACGTTATTAGCTATTAGCGACAAATATACAACAATCTAAAGAATCAAGATACATTATTCTAAAATATTTTACTGGCATTTCACAATTCAGCTACGCGTCCAAAGATGCACACACGTAAATTTGAAGTTTGTGTGCGTGACGCCTACGCATGCGTGGTTTCGGCCGAAAACAGATAGATATTGGGGGTCCCCGGCCCTTAGGGGTGGGTGGTAAAGGGAGAAATGCCCTAATCTGCCCCTTTGAGGCCTCCGATTGGAATTTAGTAATCATATTAGATTTTAAATTACACGTGTTGAAAGGGCGGGACGAAGCAATTTGTTTCCTATTAGAGGAAAATATAGTTAAATAGATTGCTAAAGTATAAGTACATATACATTTAAAAGCTACCCTTTGTTTTTGAAACTGTTAGACAGGAATTTAAATGATAGTTTTAGGGTAAAAACTAATTTAAAACAAGATTATCTGTTCATTCGATATGTATTGCTTCATTCATTATTTTTGTGTTGTACAGCGCTCATAGTTGGGATTCAAACCCACGCCCTTCGTATTGTGATCTGTCCGCTTTAATCACTGAGTCATCGCTACAAGAATAAAGGCAAGGCATGTTAATAGAATCTTAAAAGGTTGGCAACGTATTTGTAGTACCCCTGGTATTGCAGATATCTATAGGCGACGGTGATTGCTTAACATCAGGCAACCCGTTAGCTTGATTGCCATCTGTGGCATAAAAAAAAAACTATTTCTATGCAAGCGTGATCCATCGTGAATCGTATTCACTTAACATTAAGCGAGATGGTGGTATATCCTACTAATATTATAAATGTGAAAGCTTGTATGTTTAGAAGCTTGGATGCTTCGATGTTTATTACTCAGTAGCTGCGCCCCGCGGTGCTACATGTTTTCGGGATAAAAAGTAGCTTATGTGTTAATCCAGGGTCTCAGCTATCTCCGTACCAAATTACATCCAAATCCGTCCAGTAGTAATTGCGTGAAAGAGTAACAAACATCCATCCATCCAAACATTCACGAACGAAGTCGCGTATGTAAGCTAGTTGTTAATAAATTTTAAAAAATGCATTCCGAATAAACACAAAATATATATATATATATTTTAAAACTCCTGTAACCAACATACGCTCTTCAGGTTTCGTCAATAAACCGAGTGTTAAGAAACCTCGCATCGCAGAAGGAGCAAGCGGCGTCGGCGCAGAACGACAGCGTATACGAGAAGTTAAGGATGTTCAACGGCCAGGCAGCGACGGGCTGGTGGTACCCTGGGCTGCCAACAGCGCCGGCTGCTCCGGCGATACCAGCACCTTTACCCCCGCAGCTGAACAGGACGACAGCGGAAGACCATAAACGAGGTAAGTCTAACTCATGGATCACTAACACCGTTTTATATAAACTTATCATACCGTTGGGCATTTTTATCGTGCTACTAATAATCATTATCATAATCATAATAATTTTATTGGTAATAAGACAACTAAATAAATAAATATCGTAGGACTATACACACACTACTACACAGCGCCATCTGGCCCCAAACTAAGCAGAGCTTGTGTGATGGTTTTTTTTTTTTTTTTTTTATGATTGACAGGCTTGTTGTTTGACCACAGCTCACCTGATGTTAAGTGATCAGAAAGAATTATAGAAGACACCGATTTACTCGCAACTTGAAAGTACCCAGATTGTTGGTACTATCTGATAACTTAGACTACTTTAAAAATATATACAACCTAGCAAGATAAATAAAACACCCACGAAAATGCTAAAACCCAATCCTCTTACTCAGCAAATATACGTACAAGTGTAACAATGGGCATATAATCTCCAGTGGAGGTGTTCATAAGAAGTCGATAACACAGCCCCCCCTGCCATATTCCACCCTAAAGGCGTGGACAGATGTATTCGCCCGCTAAGAATATATGGCAAAAATATTAAATATACTACATATAGACTTAGAAAACTTAAAGAACTGATATACTGCTGAGTTGTAAGAATTGTTCAGTGTTCGTTGCCTTTATTTTCAAAAGAACATAAAAGAAGAGTCTTCATCAATTTTCTTGTACAGTTTTTTTGTTAGTACATTTCTTCTTTAACCGACTTCGAAAAAGGAGGATGTTCTCAATCACACCCAATTTATTTTTTAACTGTAATCGTCTAATCTAAATAAATAAAAAAATATTTCAAAAAATTCTCATAGAGTTCATAAAAACCAAAAATTGCTAGAAAAATACGATGATAGCTCAGTTTTTAGCGCGGTCGGTTCGTAGGCTAAAGGGCGTAGGTTCAAATCCCAGCAATGAGCTTAAGCAGACGGTGAAGGAAAACATCGTGAGCAAACCATAGCATGGTGGTAGGGTACTGTCGAATACTTGGCTGGCTAGCTACCATCCTATGGTTGAAAATCTGCCGCTAAGCACCTATAGCGGTGTGTTCCGGCAGCCTCACTTGAGAATTGCAAAGAAGCAAGTGGTGACTGCAACGAAAAGAGGATATTAAGACTTGATTTTTGTTTACTTAGTTTATAAGTTTATGTCAAAATTAGTTCTAGATATTAAGTAAAATTACGATTAAGTTTTTAACTAACGAATTGTTGTTAAATTTAAGTCCTCATCACTGCTGTAACTGAAACGATCGTTAAGCGGAAATAAACTAAATTATACCTTGAATTTTGTCACGTAAGTGTTCTGTTAGAAGATTTTTTTAAAGCTAAACTAATTATTGCTCTCGCACGGCTTTTACAACGTCATCAGACTTTATGGTAAAATTACGAAACTTTACCCAAACAAGAGCCGACAAGAAACTCATTGAGTATGCGACCCTCAGACCGCGGAAGGCTGTGGAGTCAACAGGGTAATGCGGTGACCCTTGATCTTGACTTCTCAGGCTTTTCGGGCAACTCTCACTTGGCTGCGTGCAAACTTACCGGAATCTTTTGAGGTTTTAAAAGGTTTTGAAGCAAATTAAGTACGCATCGGAACGGAAATGATTAAGTAGTTTTTTTGAAACGCGGTGAAATCATGTATTAGCTATCTATACTAATTTTTTTTAATGTAAATGTAATGCGACGAACGATGCGCTCTCCTAATGGTAAGAGATAACGCATGTCCATGACCATTGCAGCAATAGACAATAGACAATAGACAACACTTTATTTATGACATAAAACACATTTCAACATAATTTACAATACATACATACAAAAAAATAAATAAACATAAAACATAGAAAAAAACTTAAAGGTATATAGTAGGTAGGTATACAATAAATAAAAATTAAACAAAAAAACAAAAAGTTTGAAATATATTTTATGTCACAAACCGGCCTCGACTCAGCATAATGCCGACTGAAGCCAGCCGGCGCTGGTCTTCCGTCGAAGCCGGCAATACACAGAACTTTGAGTAGCAAAACAAAGTCCGGGGCATGGCTGCTTTGGCGTTCGTTACTTTGGGACTTTCTATGACTTTTGATTATAAAGATACATACATATTGCTGATATACTAAGACTTATTTAGGCCTAACGACCTTAACTCTGAATGGCTAGTAATCAGGACTATATATTTCTTAACTCAAAAGCAAATAAAAGCCTTTGCAAGGTGCAGTTTCACCTATAGGTATTACTCCGTGTAACGTCGGTGTCGCCTACGCGTGACCTGAATACGGTTTCAGAAAAAGATCTTCCAGAAGACGCCATCTTTATTTCAAAACTTTTCAGAGTTACCCAACAGTTCGCGCCCGAAGTTGAGAAACGCTGAAAGTTCGGATGTTATTTTTACTAAGTTTTACCAGAGATGAAAGCTCTACGGTAAAAAGTTTTGGGGTCTTCTGTATTTTTACGCAATGTTAGGTAGCCAAAGAATGATGCTCATTTTCTGCTATAACCTACCATGTGCCCGTATTCTTTTTCTTTGTTTTGACGTTGCACTTTGTACATTTGCCAATGTCATTTGTATTTCGTTATTTTTAAGCATTTTATGGTAATCAAGCTGGATAAATCTAAGTTATATAAAGTAAGACAAGGTCAAGTCCAGTCATACGTAATAGTAAAAGTTTCACCACATGATATTGAACAATTTATTAAACAAAATAATATTTCTTAAATTAATACTATTTTTACCCACGACGGAACGGAGACGGTATATGCGTTTGGGGCGAGTGGATGTTTGTTTGTTTGTGCAAATACATGTTGCCATTTTTCTCCAAAACTACTAGTCTGATTTTTTGCAGTTTTTTGCAGTTTTTTTTTGGGTTCGGGTTTGATTGGTGCATATTCTTAGATAGGTGTTACGGTGACAACTCACCAGGGGGCGCTGCAGCAAACATTTTTTGTGCAAATCCATGTTGCCATTTTTCTCCAAAACTTCTAGTCCAATTTTGATGCAGTTTTCAGTTATGGGTTCAGGTTTCATTGGTGCATTATCTTAGATAGGTGAAAATTACATTTTAAACGTTGTGGGGTTTTTAAAATTAAAAACTTTGCTTTTTATTATTGTATTAAAACTTAAATCTAAAAGTCCGTCAGACAAGGGATATGTGGCCAGAATGCTGGCATCTACTTTGGTCAAAAGCTTAGCATTGCCATCCAGCGTGGCAATGCTGAAGCCTCCTCTAAACGTTTGACTCTAACTCTCTCCTCTCTCCCCACATTGTAGCACTTCTCCACAGACGCGCGCGTAATTTGGCACTGCTAAAATGCTACTATTATTGTACAAAAACACAAGTTCAAAAGAATAAATACGACGACATGATATTTCCGTTTTCATACCACAAATCTCGTGCCTTTGTTATTTTCTTCTTTGTTTGATTTTGGCGTTGCACTTTATGTATTATGTCAGCGTATTTTGATAGTAAGTCATATATTCATTTTGACTGGCTTAGATGTTACGTCAAATTCTCACAAAGTTACTCCACAAGAAGTGAACGCTGCCCAAAAACGTTGTATTAAAAGCTGGGTAGGTAAAGGTATTATAATAGTTATAGTTATACAAACTTAGGGTGAATATTTGTGTATAAACACGCTGACCAATAAACCGTCCTGAATGTGAAGGGGGGGTATGTAAGGGACGGTATATTGCCTACACACGGCCAGTCGACTCGAATAATATCTTTTTACAAAAATTGCGTCTACTACTTTACTTTGTACAGAGCCAAAAGAGATTTCATTTATTTAGAATAGATTTGCGTTTGACCACACCCTGTCTGATATATGTCAGTAGAACACTGTAGCTTACCTAGAAATAATCTATTTTTGAAATATAAAAGAAATAAAACGAAAAAAATAATGATTTAAAAGATAACGTTCATCTATGACCATTATAGCGGTATCCTATAAACTTTGAGTAACTACTTTGTGTATCGCTGCAATGGCCATGAACAGGCGTTATTTCTTGCCATCAAAAGAACGTTATCGATAATCTACTGTTTTATTTAAGCAATTGTGATTTACCGCAAATAAAGATCAAAATAAATGCCAGTAGCTGTGATTTCACTGTAAAATTAAACTCCATTTGCCCATAAATGGCAAAAAATATTTGTATGGAACTCGAACAACCTTAAGTTCTCAAACTTGCCATATCAATACTAATATATATTCTACTCATGCATATATCAGAAACATACGCTTGTTTAATATCGACGCAGTGTCGCTGTCACGGATCGCCGGGCACAGCCAATGTTTCGGAAGTATACAAAAACGGTTAAAAAATAACAAAATGGCCGATATTTTTACGTACAAAAAGTTAACTCGACAGTGTGATTGACGATAGGTACATATTGGACAGTGGTCGGATGGTGAACATTTCAGGATACAATTCTTTTGTTTTCGTGTTCGTAAGTATTATTTCATTTTTTGTGTTTTATTTATTTTAAGACTAGCTGCGCCCGCGGTGCTACCCACTACATGTTTTCAAGATAAAAAGTAGTCTATGTGTTAATCCAGGGTCTCAGCTATCTCCATACCAAATTTCATTCAAATCCATTCGGTAGTTTTTGCGTGAAAGAGTAACAAACATCCATCCATCCAAACTTTCACATTTATAGTGTGATAATGTAATACATATTCGAAGACTATTATGTACCTTAGTACACGCGAACTTTTCCTTCACGGTCAGCTATCGCTCATTGTTGGGATTTGAACCCACGTCCTCCGACATGTGATTTACGGGCTATCATCACCACAAAACTTTAACGCTGCAACGGTTTGAGTAAGCATTATCTCTTATACAGGAAATCATATAACTTTTCATTTGTTTTATTACTTAAAATAATTAGACAGCCCCGTTGGCTCATTGGTAGTATATCTGCCTTGGGAGCTGTAGGGCGTGGGTTCGATTCCCACTCAGGGCAAACATTTTGTAAATAAACAGATGTTTGTTCTGTGGCTGGGTGTTCTGTATGTATTATACGTAGGTGTATGTATTTACAAATAAAAAGTATTTATGTATTCTATCAGTTATCTGACTTCCACATCACACAAGCTCTGCTTAGTTTGGGGCCAGATGGCGCTGTGTGTTATGTCCAACGATTTTTTTTTTTTAATTAAAAAAACTTTTAAATAGAGGGAAGTAGGTATGTCACAAGATGTTAATTGCAAGTCTTGCACTACCCCAATACTATTATAACGTTAAAATAAACTAAAACTTGCTTAACTTCAGTTTGCTGTAAACTAAAGATATTATCCAATGTTTACTCAGGAACGAGGTACAAATATTGTGCAAATTGTTAGTGCACACAGATCTCAAAACATAAACATATATGCTCGCTAACACGAAATCCGATGTCAGCGGTTAAAGCTAATCATGCGATGATTAACGACCAAATCATTGATCAACATTTCGACTCGATATAAGTAAATATTTGGGTAGCTTGTGTATTCGTGTAATTTAATACATTAGCTTTGATTTCAAGTTATTTTATCACACTATACACTATCTATTATTTACATATACATCACTATTTTTTAATTACTAGAAATTTTTTAATAGGTAACACACACTGATTAAGACATCGTAAATGTGCTATCAGAATTTTTGTTTACTTCATAATGCTGCCATGCCCTTACTTTTCAAAATTCTGTGTATCGCTGCAATAAATAAATAAATAAATAAATAAATAAATAAAATGAGTGAATGAGTGAGTTCCCCCATGAATACAGTCTGGGTACCTTCAAGTCGCGAGTGAATCGGTTTCTTTAAGCAAGCGTGCTCCACCGTAGACCTCATCAGGGGGGATGGCGGTCAAATGCAAGCCTATCCATTATAAAAAAAAAACAGGTGATCGTGTCCTACGTTTCATTACTTTTACAGTTAAAAAATCTAGCTGATAGACCAACCAAACAAACAAACACAAATTGTCTCCTAATATGGATATAATTAAATTTTAAGTCGTTGTCGCGTCAAACATTTCGTCAATTCATTTTTTTAGAAATTGTGGCAAACAGCCAGATTTTTCCCCTGATGCTAGTCCACCGCCGCCTATGGCGGAATGTGGTCGATGCTTATTTTTTTTATCATAGGACACACAGCGCCATCTGACCCCAAAATAAGCAAAGCTTGTACCTACTATGGAAGACAAATAACTGATAGAACACTTTAATACTTTTTTTTGTAAATACATACTTATAATACATACAGTACACCCAGACACAGAACAAACATCGATATTAGTCACACAAATGTTAGTCCTGAGTGGGAATCGAACCCACGCCCTTCAGATCTCGAAGCAGACATACTACCAATGAACCAACAGGGCTGTCAGACAAACTTAGACAAACATTTGTTTATATCACAAAATGCTTGTGCTGGGTGGGAATCAAACCCACCAACTTTGCCAACTTTTTTCAGCTTTGCCAACCCAGAGATTCGTTTAGATCCCTTTATTAAAATGCTCCATGAGGAAACTCTGAAAGTTTTTCCACATTTTACAAGTGCGTGAAAAGAATGAGCGCCAAAACAGTACAACGACGTACGTAGTAGTACGTGATTTACAAATTTGCTAATTGTTTGGAGAAGCCTAGCAGTTTGCATATATATATGTCTAGTTTACTGTGACTTTGTACACCACTGGCATGACCTCGCTCGGTGCTGGCAAACCGCCACTAAAACAAACATTTACCTCCAGTTACCACTCACTACATTGTTTGTGTTCTAAAATGGTTTATCACATTTTTCATGCTATTTATCCCACTAATATTATAAACGTGAACGTGAATGTATATATAAACTCACAATAAAAGTATACAAGTTTTATTTTTACTACTAATTGGTATTACTCCATATCAACTAGCAGCTCGCCCCGGCGTCGCGCGAGAAAACGAAGCTCGAGATTAACAATTGTTAGACTACATAACGATATGTCATTGAAATTTTAGCGCCTACTTTGCAATATTCGTGATTTTAGTAATCGATAAATATGTAAAATGTACATGTTTAATATGAAGTCTTTTTTTTCTTTTTTTTTTTAATGTAAAAAGTAATGAGACGAACGAGACGCTCCCCTGATGGTAAGATACAACGCCTGTCCATGACCATCGCAGTGATACACAGAACTTTAAGTAACAAAACAAAGTCCGGGGTATCACTGCTTTGGCGCTCATTACTTTGAGACTTTTGATAGAGTTAGTCTCAACAGCCCGGTAATTTCGCTAGCTGCAGTACCCTTCAAACCGGAACACAGTAATGCTTACACACTACTGCTTAGCATCACAAATATTTATGCAAGTCGCATAAATATTTGAGTATCACAGGTTTAAACTTAATAAGTACGGTTTTTGTACACTGAGCGTGATGAGTTGCAAGGAAACTGCTCTGACTGGCGGTTCAGGCCCCACCACTGACACGAAAGAAGAGAGGCCGTGGGGAGCGCCCGGGAACGACAATCAGGGTGGACGACCGACACAAGTCACGACGTTTGATAAAGAAATATGATGGGTACTTAATGTATAAATGCTGTCATGTGTAATACCGAGAAAATGTTGAAATACAAGGAGGTATGAATTATCCAGAAGTCTTAAGTTTGATCCTAATACAATATAAATAAGAATAGCCTGAACTGTACTGTATCGGGAACTGGCCAAACGTTTAGAGGAGGCCAGAATGCTGGCATCTACTTTGGCCAAAAGCTAAGCATTGCCATCTAGCGTGGCAATGCTGCCAGCATTCTGGCCACATAGGTATCCCTCCTCTGACGGATTTTTAGACGTAAGTTTTTTGTATAAATTTTGTAAATAGTATTAATTTAAGGTTTTTTGTATTGTTTAATAAATCTAAATAAATTAAAAATATCTAAGCAAAGTATAGACTATGTAATTTAGCATTCTAATGATAAAATAAATAGTTATTTAGATCGATCCAGTAGTTTCGGAGCCGAAATATTATAAATATGTAACACAAACAAAAAATCAAATCTGTCCGCTTTATAATTTATTAGATGTAGATTATCTGGTTCCCATAGCACAAGCTTCGCTTAGTTTGGGACTATATGGGGCTGTGTGAAATGTCCTACAATTTTTTTTTTCTAGTTGACAAGTTAGATGTTTGAGCACAGCTCAGCGACGGTATGGTCGAAGATGGTAAAGCACACCAGCTGGAACGTGTGTTCCAGCAGCCCCACTTGATAGCCAGAACACATCGTTAGATGTTTGGCGGTAGCTTTTCAACTTGAGGGTGGTAGCTAGCCAGCCGAGTACTAAAAAGTACCCTACCACCATGCTATGGTTTCCTCACGATGTTTTCCTTCATCGGCAGCTCAAGCTCATTGTTGGGGTTTGAACCCACGCCCTTCGGCATGAGGACCGACCGCGCTAACCACTGAGCTATCAACACTACAAAATATTTATTTATTTTATATAATTTTTACTAAGTAGGTATTCTGCAAAATACTGCCAGGTGCCATAAGTCAAAAACAAAACAATATAAATTAAACTCTCAACTCTTAGAATAGGTACTATCGATTACACAAGTACTATGCTACAGTTAAACCTTTGAGACCACGTCGGAACAATGCGTTTGCAGTATTTTTTTTTGCTATCGAAACAATACTTTTTCCCCACAAGTGGTTTCATTTCAATTGACTTCGAAATGAAGCGTACTCGACGGTAAACGGCGCACGTGTTAAAGTTCAAGTTACAGTACAATTAGTTTTTTTGTAATTGGTTGTATTGTTTTAAGGTTAAATAAGTTTTTAGGGTTCCGTACTCAAAGGGTAAAACGGAACCCTATTTTTACCCTATTCCGGTTTGTAAGGCAGCAAAAAAAAGACTCAAAGTATGTACTTTATTTTGATACTCAAAGTTATGTATATTGCTGCAATGGTCATGGACATACGTTCTCTTACCATAAGGAGAACGTAACGTTAGTCTCATTACTTTAACATAAAAAAATATACAGTCGAATTGAGAACCTCCTCCTTTTTAAAGTCAGTTAAAAAATAGTATTTAGCAAATGTTTAGTTCGATGATCTGATTGTGAAAAATACGTATCAACGTACCCAAAGCTCCGAATTCTCAAAGGCAGTGGGACGAGCCGCTTTGTAAGTTAGAAAGTCAAGATTTAGTTGACTCTGCGACTTCTTCTTCGGAGCGTGCTCGCCTACTTGCAGTCTCTCGTTGAGAGTCAGGGCTTTGGTTACATGCACTTCAAAAAACGTTGGTAACCTATTAGTTAACAACACTTTCCGGATGGCCATGTCTTTAAGATTAGGAGCAGTATGCCAGGTCCCTCATCGCTGTTCGTGCAGGGAAATAGCGGATCGACTCGGCCACCACGCGCTTTCATGCAGTAGGAGTGCTGGGCGTATATCGCGGCACGCCAGCTTAAACGACGTCATCCGTCGGGCTTTTGTCAGTGCCGGCGTCCCATCAGTTTTAGAACCAAACGGACTGATGCGTGACGACGGCAAGAGACCCTACGGGATGACCCTTATCCCTTGGAAGATGGGACGGCCTCTTGTGTGGGACGCCACTTGTGTCGACACCTTGGCGCCGTCTCATCTTCCTGTGACTTCGGGACAAGCTGGTGCTGCCGCATCTAAAGCTGAAAACCTCAAACGGCACAAATATAGTTATTTGGATAGAATGTATCTTTTTGTGCCGTTTGGGGTTGAAACTTTAGGTCCGTGGGGGCCGGCCGCTCTCGAACTGTATCGGGACCTGGCCAAACGTCTAGAGGAGGCTTCAGGTGACCAGAATGCTGGTATCTACTTTGGTCAAAAGCTAAGCATTGCCATCCAGCGTGGCAATGTTGCCAGCATTCTGGCCACATATCCCTCCTCTGACGGTTTTTTAGACTAAGTTTTTTGTATACATTTTGTAAATAGTATAATTTAAGGTATTTTTTATTTCGTATCAACGAAAATAAGTACCTACATATATACAAGTGTACAAGCATGCGTCTAATTTTCCCCATCCCCTGAGATCGCCCATTAGTAGACAATTGAGAGAATTGACCCATCTCAGTCACAATAATAAAAACTAAACTTATCTCCCCAGCTCTAAGTAATTTAGATGACCCAGTATGGGACATTTAGAAAACGGTTGATTGCGACCAATTTATCGTGAGCCTTATACTGTTAGTCTAATCTGTGACCCCAAGCTACAACCAAGTCCCAGGATAGTCGTAAAGTGTATTAAGCGAACACTGTCTGAGGTCACGTTTGAGTGGTTTTATCTTATTAGGGTGGAATAATCATTTAATTTTTGAGATACCGTCATTTTGGCAATCCGCGAAAGGGTTAAAGTTTTCGCTGCTTGGAAAAATCGATTTTAGCGAAAAGGCAGTTTCTTGTTAGAAGCACTTTTTAGTCCACTACGCCACTACGGTTAGCAGATAGATTTACACATCTTCGAGATTGTTAAGAGTTCTTAGGTAAAATTATTTGTGTGTCGATTTTCTCACGATGTTTTCCTTCATCGTTTCAAATTAGTGGCAATAAGAATTTAAGCATTCTATCAGTTATCTGACCATAGTACAAGCTTTGCTTAGTTTAGGGTCAGATGGCGCTGCGTGTAATGTCCTGTGATATTTATTTAATGTAAGTTAGAAAGGATAGAGATGTGCGCTGAGTTTTGAGCCCTGGGCCTCTACATTGGAAGCTAGCTGGTCTCCTAACTAGACTGCCATAACTTCGACAAACTGTATGTATTTATAGATTGTATAGGTGTATTCATCAGTTGTTTAGAAGCTCTCAATAGACAGTAGAGAGCTAAAACCTAGAAGCCAAAAAAGCGGCTGGAATTTACACCTAGAGTTATTTGCTTAATTACTATGTTCTACTTTTAACTTTTTTAAACTTTTTACAGCAAATTTTTATGCTTCTGAATGATCTAAGCCAAAGTCTAGACGTCAAAGTTCAACAGATACAGAACAAAAACAAATTAAATGTTGTAAGAAAAATTTATAAAGATCCAAAAAGGCCAGTAGATGTATGTGTCCAGCAGTGTTTAGAGAGCTGTATCGAATTAGCCGGCTAGCGCCTTGTCCGGCCACGGCGGCCGTGTTCTTGGCTTTGTAGGGCGTGCCGCAAGTGCGGGCGTCGGCGATGATAACATTAATTTCCTGACTATTTTTCAAATAGAATAAAGATGGTTAGGATATGTTATATGTTATAATTAAGCTAATGTTAATCTATAAATCATAATGTAAAGCTTTTTACTAATAAAAATTACGTTATAATCCGATTGTTTACATGCCATCAAAAATAAAAAAATGTGCCATGAAATAACATACTTCTGGTAACGTTGTCAGTTAGCTGTGAATGTTCTACGAACGTTGAGTTGTAAATCGTAATCATAGTATTTGTCACTCGTATATTTAAAACAAGCAATCAAGAAAAATGTATTCTAAGATCCGGAATTACAATATTTATTGATTCTAGAGCAATCTGTATTAGTTCCTTTTTCTCCTACGTTTATCTTATTGAGCGTAACTAATTAAATAAATAATACAAATAATAATATTTTATGGTTATCTTTTGTTTCATTAAGAAGAAATCAAACGTCAGCAATAATATTAATAAAATGCTCATCAAATGTTTGTCAAAGTTAAATCAAATTGATACAACGACGTCCCGCTCCCGCGACCACCTATGCTTGCGGCCCCGTTTTTGAGTGACAGTATCGATCCCACATAATCGCGCGCTGGCAGCGTGCCCCCACCTCACGTTTCGCCCCGATAGCTCGCAATTCCGCTCTATCTCCCCAACTCACGACTTTCTTGTCCCCTTTGTGCTTATTTTCTCCAATTTTTTCCCCACTTTTATTCCGTTCCTTTTATTTTCTACTACTATTATTTTCTCTTATGTATTTTTCGTGTTTCATCCCCTCGGAAGTTTTTCCTTCAATCAGTCTGACGGCCGCTATTGGTGGAAACTCGACTAAGTGCCGCGGTCTATCGAATTGGTTTTTTATAATGAATTCTTTTATGTTCGGGATAAGGAATAATGAAGGAAAGTCGATGGCAAATAATGAAAAATTGCTAGCGGATGGAAAATATCAGACTAACAAAGGTTCTCGATAAGTTCTTTGCGCTTTGAACTAGGTAGGTATATAATTGAACGCTCGAGAGGTAAAATAGTATTATATACTGAACATTGTACTAAGTTAGATAGGTATTTTAAGTTTTTGCACGATGAATACTAAAATTATGACTGAATTAGCCTAAAAGAAAACGCGAGGGCTAGAATACTGATTTTGAAATAAACTTTATGACGCGTCAAACACGTGAAATTAGTCGGGAATATAAATTCCATTAATCAAAATGGAGCCAATAATAGTACCTAATTGGATTGAAATAAGGCAATTTAGTCGGCTTACGGCACTCGACCCTGTAAGAATCCTTCTACGCGTCAACGACACCTTAAATTATCTATCTACTTAAATAAATCCTTTTTAGTATCCTACATAAAAATATATAGGTAAATGTTCAATGTTTATATTTAGTTTATTTCCGCTTAACAGTCGTTCCAGTTCCAACAGTGACGAGGAGACTTAAATTAAACTAATTTTACACTGCTTATTAATTAAAAACCCTAATCTTACTTAAAATCTAGAACTCATAAACTTAGAAATATTCTTAATTTGACAAAAATTAAATTAAAACTACAATAAATCTAATTAAAATAATCAAGAATCCTCCTCTCTGCAGTAACCACTTTGTCGACACGTGTTTCACCTCTACACGAGGCATCCTCAGGACGTGTTGACCCTTCGAGCGCTTGGTCGTGGTCGTAGTTTTGGAAAAAAATACAACAGGGCGACAAGACTCTTTCCGCATTCCCGCCAAAACTCCAAAATAAGTGTCGTGTAGTACGTTATATAAAATAAAGCCGTAAACACACTTGATCTCATTATAAACGCCGTGACACTAAAGGCGTTTTCACACCGCGGCGATCAATCAAAATTGTCAAGCGATTCGAAAGTCTGGGCGCGTCGCATCAATCATTCAGCAATGGCCGTCGGGTTTGAAGTTTGTATGAGTATTGATGACGTATTTAAGCCGCAAATATTTGGAGAAATATTTGGCTGCGGACAAACCTCAATAGGCGCGTTAACAGAATCTTAAGGCGCTTGGTGTCTTGGTACATCAGTTGAATACAAGGCTTACTTAACAGCAGTCAGACAAAAAAAAAGAAAAAAAATCTATCATGTCATTCGCATGATAGATTTTTTTTAGCAGCAGTACAGCCAGGTATATACAAGTCTAGTCTTGGTTAAGTACAGTCCGTGTCAGTCAAGTCCAGTCATGCTTTAGTAAAGTAGTGGCAACTTTACTATAAAGCTTCGATGGAGTTTTGGAAGCACCACGAAAAGTCGTGTTTCACCACATTATATCATTTTCCCACACTCACGCATATAATTCAGCACTTTATGAATAAAACACCACCATTTTTATGCATAAACACTCGACAAAACACAAGTTTTGGAAAAAAATACAACGGAGCGACACGACTCTTCCCGCGTTCCCGCCAAAACTCAAAATACTATTTAAGGATTCTATCAGTTATCTGTCATCCATAGCACAAGCTTTACTTAGTTTCAGGTCAGATGGCGCTGTGTATAATGTCTTTCGATATTATATGATTGAAATAGTAGAAAAACCTGAAATTATAGATGTAAATTGTTTTGGAATTAATGAAATGAAAATGTATGTATCTATTTTGTATGGTTGACGGGCTAAGTGTTTGACCACAGCTCGCCTAATGTTATGTAAAGGTGAGGACGAAGATGGCTGATACATTCTTTTTAATATAAAAGCAATGAGACGAACGATGCGCTCTCCTGATGGTAAGAGATAACGCATGTCTATGACCATTGCAGCGATACACAGAGCTTTGAGTATCAAAACAAAGTCCGGGGCATCGCTGCTTTGCCTTTTTTGTTTTTTTTTTCTGCAGCCTCACTTAATATTCAGACGAGCTGTGGTCAACACATAGCTAGTCAAACATAAAGAAAATTGTGATAAGACTGGTCTATTTTAGTTTTCCAACCTATATTCTCATTTTACCACTTGATACATAAGTATGGCACAGTAATGCGACCGCAATTCCACAATCCTGTAAACGGTACGCCCAGCCCAAACAACATTTTCCATTACGATAATTTGCTCAAACCCCTCACATGAGGAAAAAACACGACAGATTGCATAACAGTCCTCCTTTTCGAGCCCATCTAGCCATGCCATCATTACTGTCCGGGAATCGAACCCCGACGAGTGACCATAAAGCAAATTAATCAATTAGCTAGAGGCATGTCGGCAACATTACGAGCAACGTTTAACTTTGCCCCAGCATTTAAACAACCACAGATCTTGAACTCTCTCCACTGACGTTTCGTTCCTATCGAGAGCTCTTCCACCCCATCTCTATTCACTTTAGCGAATTCACGACCAGGTTAAGTTGAGCTAGATCGCTTGTGAATTTTATTCGTTGGAGAGGTCTCATTCAGTGGTGAGTGGGTAATTTTTGATAGTAATACTAGGGTTGTAATGTAACTTTGTGCAATTCTGCTGACGCATTTGTTGTTACGTCGAGTGCGTTTCGAACAATGTGTAGATAGTTTATGATGGAGAGGTTTGGAATCTCCCCTTGTAAGTTTTTGTGATGATGACTATTTATAGTTTTGGAACTTGTTTACTGTTATTTATATTATCGGTGACACTTTAAAAAGTATGCATGCCATGTAATGTACGAAAGGCTTTAAATGTAATAACCGAGGAAAAGTGCACCAAAAACATTGGAATAATCACAGTCCTTTACTTTATTTTTCATTCATTTCAATTCAATTTATTTCATATATTATATTACAAAGAAGTACTTACCAAAATATTTTTTAATTTCTTTTAAGAAACAGAACAAATTAGTAAGCGTATTTATAAAAAGTATCAATTTTGGTTTTCGTTGGCAGCTGTACGAGGTAATCCTGTGTTACAGCTGCCATTTTATTTTATGGTAGACAAGCTAGGTGGTAACGATGTGGTCGAAGATGGTAGAGCACACTTAGCCAGGAACGAAACTGGCTCTCAAGTGAGGCCGCCGGAACACATCATTAGGTGCTTATAGCGGCAGATTTTTAATTTGGTAGCTAGGTAGCCAAATACTGTAACGTACCGTACCACCATGCTATGGTTTCCTCATGATGTGTTCCTTCACCGGCAGCTCATGCGCATTGTTAGGGTTTGAACTGACGTTCTTCGGCGTTTGAACTGACCGCGCTAACCACTGAGCAATCATCGCTATTTACCCACATACAATTAACGATCCCACACGAAATCTTAAACTTGCAGAAGTATTTTGATGATGGTTAAAATCGTTATCGAGAATAAAAAAGCGAACAAACAGACACGGGAAATATGATCTCAGTTTATATATTGTTATTAATAATTATATTGTTTCACAGCCGACACTCTCCAATCGGAAGCTGGTTCTGACGGGAACAGCGAACATGCCTCATCGGGAGACGAGGATTCGCAGATGAGATTGCGGCTCAAGCGGAAACTGCAGAGAAATAGGACCTCCTTCACCAACGACCAGATAGATAGCCTGGAGAAAGGTGAGTTTTACAAATTAGTCGATATCGATAGAACGCGACCGTTACAACACTACTACTGCTTGGGACAGCGCTATTGCATGATACATCTGGGATACATCCTTTTTGTGGATCGGTTTAATATTATTACTAATGTCGTTCATCATGACAAATAGAGCTTATATTTATAATCCATAAAATACACTTGTAAAAACACCGTATCGTTCTAAGTAATGTGAAAAAAATATTCCGGTACATTTAATTTACATTCTAAAATGAAATTATGTGGTAATTTGTCGTTTCGCATTGTTTCTAAAGTCGATAAAAGTCTTTTGTAAAGTATTTGACAATTTAATTACTGGGACTTGACTGTGATGTCAACGTTTGACTTTGACTTGTTTGACAATTTTATTTGATTTGTATATGGTAAAATATTCAATATGACACCATAAAAATCCTCTTGGGCAGGAAGAAGAAATAAAATACAAATAAATAGGAAACCTTAACAATAATAATTGTCACCGTCGCGGGTCGAACCTGGACGAGATTGGCACAGGACGGAGGCAGATGGCATGTAAAGAGAGAGGCCTATACCCAGCAGTGGGATAAAGAAGGCTGTGGATGATGATGATGATGAACAATATTAAAATAAGATATCCTACAAACACAAGCAGTCACAATCTTTACCTACATAAAAAAAATCAATTACTAAAATTTGATCCAAAAACAAGAACAACAAACATAACAAACTAATTAAACGGTTAAACCCGCCTAGATTTATCATTTTAAAAATGGAATTACCTAAATGTAATTAAACCATCGAAAAAATCAAATAACTACTCTATACAATACACACTCTTCAGCTCTTCATCAGTCCCCATAAGTGGTCCCCAGAGTCTTCATAAGCCCATTCCTTGTCCCCTGTTTACCAAGTTATTTGTAAATACAGTTATTAGTAAACAAATAAATATTGTCCCCCAATGTTTGGCCAGCTCTCTGAACGTGGCATTGGGCCCAATTATGGCGTGAGCTAATCTTAACTTCTGTTTGTCCTGATGTTGACTTCGGTCGATGAATTATTGCTTGTTTAGTTTATTGGTGGTCGGAAAATAGTAATATTCTATCCACCAATTGGAAGAAAAACCCGTTGCAATGTATGTCGGACTCTTTTTTTTTTATACAGAATAGGTTCGCGTTTGACCACACCCTGCCTGATGTTAAGCAGGATGCAGTCCAAGATGAAGCATGCTGACCTAGAATAAAACCTGTTTACTCTAGATTTGAAGACGCCCAAATTGTACTTCGCGGGAAAAACAGTACACGGACTCAATTACCGAAGGTTGACAAAGCAATGTCTTCCTAGACATCAGCTCCTATAGCATCGCAGTTTTGGCGTTCATTACTTTGAGACACTCGATGTTTATTCTCAATAAACCTGTTAGCTAGCTGCAGTACCTTTCAAACTGGAGCACAGTAATGTTTACACACTACTGCTTGGCGGCAGAATATCTAGCTGCAGTACCCTCCAAACTGGGAAACAGTAATATGTGTGTGTGTAATATGTGCTCGGCAGAATATCTATGCGGTGGTACATACCTAGATCACCGCCTGCGAAGATAATAATAAATGCATAGTAGGTAGTAGGTAAATGGCTATGTTCTTGTAAGTTGTTTTATTTTTCTTTTAAGTTCAATGTAAAAGTAATGAGAACAATACGCTCACCTGCTGGTAAGAGATAACGTCTGTCCAAGACCATTGCAGCGATACACAGAACTTTGAGTAGCAAAATAAAGGCCAGAATATCGCAGCTTTCGCGCTCAAGTAAGTAAGTAGTTAGTTGGTATAAACTAATATAACAAAACATTATTGTTTCTCAGAATTTGAGCGGACGCACTACCCCGACGTGTTTGCGAGAGAACGACTGGCCGAAAAGATCGGATTGCCTGAGGCACGTATCCAGGTAAAATAAAATCCACTTTACCGCGGTAAGCCGCTACAGTAATCTTGGGATACATCTGGCGCTTACTTACTAATCAAAACATAATTTGCGTTTAATAAAACTTTGATAAAAAACTGGATACGTCTATATCTTACGACACATTGGAAGCTATTTTTTAGGTAAGATCGAGTGGTCTAAGATACATATCAAGGTAAAATAAAATTCTCTTTACCGCGGTAAGCCACTACAGTAATCTTGGGATACATCTGGCGCTTACTTACTAATCTAATCAAAACATAATTTTCGTTTAAAAAAACTTTGACAAAAAACCAGTTACGTCTGTTTCTTACGACACAATGGAAGCTATTCGATAGGTAAGATAAAATGGTCTAGGATGCATATCAAGGTAAAATAAAATCCTCTTTACTGCGGTAAGCCGCTACAGTAGTAATCTTGGAATACATCTAGCGCTTACTTAAACTATTCAATACCTACGTTACGTTTGGCAAGGCAAGTTTATTAGTACAGTAAATAAGTTTTTATGTTAACTTATTTTCATAAAATATGGTCTACTTAACCAAAATTAGTTTTCAAAGGATCCATTTCAATGTACTTTCTAATTAATGATACAGAGCTGAGTGTTTTAATCACACATTTTTAAGAATTATTTTCTAAACAGATTTTATGTTCTCGCGTTGATATAATTAGAAACACGATTTTGTATAAGTATCTACTTACGGATAAGAATCGATTGATAGGTGAAAGTCTACTTTAGTGGTAATCTACAGTAATCAAGATATATATTATTAGACCTTTTAAAATAAGGTCAAAGAATACATAATACCGTTTATACAGGCTATTTCGGAGAAATGTATTTATATATACAAAAGAGGTACGAGTACTGACCTGAAATCGAGATCCGAGACAGAAACTCTGCTATGCCAAAAAATATCTTCTTCTTCTTTGATTTTGGCGTCGCATTTTGTGCATTTGCCAGTTGACACACTTGAC
Source organism: Biston betularia (assembly GCA_905404145.2). Lineage (NCBI taxonomy): Eukaryota > Metazoa > Arthropoda > Insecta > Lepidoptera > Geometridae > Biston > Biston betularia. The sequence continues at coordinate 7,258,253 of FR989882.1, read as the reverse complement.
ATTGTTTTGATATTTTCAAGTTAAAATAAGTTGCCTCGTAGCTATAGTTATAATCAAAGTCCAGTCTTGGTCAAATCCAGTCCGTGCCGGTCAAACCTAGTCATGCCTTAGTAAAGTAGTGGTGAAAGTGACCACTAGGTACATTACTAAGTTTCGATGGAGTTTTGGAAGCAACAAGAAAAATCATGTTTTTTTTATTGTTGATTGGCTAGGTGTTTGACCACAGCTCACCTGATGTTTCACCACATTATATCATTTTCCTACACTCGCGCTTGTAATTCGGCACTTTATGAATAAAATACTACCATTTTAATCCATAAACACTCGAAAAAATTTAACGGGGCGACACGACTGTTTCCGCGTTTCCGCCAAAATGCGCAAAAAAATGACATTAATCTTAGGACACTTCTCCGAAAAACCTTCTAGATCTCGTAGCTCTCTCGTAGGCGCGCTTCGTCGTATTGTAACATTTTCGATATGTTCATTTTTAGGTCATTATTACCTTCACACATCAAATGCCAGACTACAAAATGTAATAAACTTAAAACTGTAATAACCGACGCGAAGCGTGTCTGTCAATGAATGCAAATTAATTCAATTTTTGAATAAATCTGCTAAAACACCGTCCTTTATTAAAACGTGGATGCGTCATAAGGGCTTGTTTACACTGTCTGTTTACATAGGCACGGGCCGCATGTAAATGCGCCTTTAGCAAACATGTTGAAAAAACAAGGGCTATATTATTATGAACGCAAGCGTTCTGTGCAAATAATACATAATAATGTGTACTTAATATAACTTGTTAATGTATATTATGTACTGTTTTGGAGCTCTGGGAATACGTGTAGATTTTTGGTCATGTTGCTTTTTTTTTTAATTCGAAGCGATTGGATTATAAGCATTATGGCGTCTAACGAAATTATTCGGACAGTAAATGTGGATATAATATTGGTATTGCATTTTTTTTATTATAACCATTTTAAAAGTGCTAAGCGTAATTTCGTTTAACATATTTTATACCATGAAAAATTGTCCATAATTCGTTACGGTCTAAATATTTAAATGCTTTTTTGGAACTACCTGTTTAGCAAGCAGCAACCGAAAATTAATTAGTAAACCGAATAATTCCCGTATAACATTGGTTAGCCAAACTGGGCTATAAGTTTGGGGTATGTTATTCCGAAAGGGGGCAAAAAATAGCTACTCCATTTAGTCAAGGGTCGCTGAATACAGGGATATAATTTTTTTAATGTAAGTGTACCACGTAATATTTTTATGCAGATACTACTACATTTACTACTACACTACAGATTTTACTACATCAGCTGAAATGCAAACACTTTATTTACCACTCCACAAAAACATCAATTACTTACCTTATTGAATATATTAAAAAAAATGGTAACATTAGTAGGTACTTATACCAAATTGATACAGTAAAAAATATTTTTGTAGGTTATAAAAAAATCACGAATAACAAAGACTAGTCTAGTAACTAGACTAGACTAGTGACTTTTGAGTAATCGCGTAAATTTACTGGCTGTTTTGCACACACTTCTTTGTTTTGAAAATATTTTTAGTCTATGTACAATTGTACATAATATTATAACACGTTGGCTCTCTAACCATTTATCATTCCTCGCTTTTAACGTACTAGTTTTTAATGGTCTGTAACGTCATTTATACTGCACCCTGTTAAGTGTTTATGTCGCACTAATATATTTTTAATTCTATTTGCTAAGTGCTTTTTGACGAAGGCATTATTTCATTATTCTCTGCAAAATTGAACAAAAAGGTTATTAGAGGTACCTACCTACTTGCCCAAATATTTTTTTTATCGTTCCAAGAGTTTATGATAGGTAATACAAAAAATTTGTTTTAGCGGTATTTATTAAAGTTGTATTTTTTTCGAGGTTTTTTTTTTGGGAAGTTATGTACCTAATATAATTAGTTTTAGGGCATGAACTTGACTTGAAGATTAAATTCTATCGACATAAATGGTGAAAATCAATGTGTGTATATATAGATAAAGTTAGATCTGTATCCAAATAACGATGAATTAATAAACATTCTAAATAATATATCCATACGTGTATTAGTTACTTTTACGTAAATATAAAACATGAGAATGGGCACAATGCACAAACGTGTCATGGCCGAAGAAAAAAAACATATATTACCATAGAGAAAAGAATATCACTTTGTATCTACTACAAAAACTTGCTACCAACATGACAAACGCAAAACTTCGAGGGAGCTGTCTTGTTCGCGCTGAAAAAAAGAAAATGGCGGCAACATTGTCCCGGCGAAAGTACTAAGCTTCACATTAACCTCGTGTCGGCGGCCGTAGTTAATATTCCGAACAGCGTCGTGCATCCGAACTTTATGGAGAAAGGAAAGAGTAAATGCCACAGGAATTGAATAGTTTCAAAGCTATTAGAATTTTGTATTTGCGCCATTAAAGGTCAGAAAATGTCGGTAATGAAACCTGAGTACTTACCGTATAATGTTATAAGGGGCCGTTCAAGTATTACGTAAGCACCAAGGGGGGGTTGGGGGGTCCCTGTTTTGCTTATTTTGGATGACATGGGGGGTGGGGGGGTCTAGATGATGATTACGTCATCGTTAGTTATTTGAGTTTTTTCGGGGATTCCCGCAAATAATACATATGCGTAGGCACTCGCTTTGAGAACTGATTAGGGGAATTACCGCGCATTAGGGAAATTACCGTGCGCTATTCACTTGTCTAATAATTCACTCTCGTGCCGGCCGGCTGCAAGTGCGCATCTATCAGTATTGTTTTGTTTGGATTCTAAACGTATTGTAAGCATTGAAAGTTATCATTTGTGTTTATGTTGATGCAATTAGCCAAAGTTTAACGTTTTAATTATTTAAATTTAAATATCTTATTAGAATGTCATATCATATAGACAAATCCAAGTTATACCAAAAACTGTTCGAAAGTTTTAAAAAATCTCATACTGGGACGAAAGTGCAAAATGTACAAAAGTTAGTTAACGAAGTTTGGCGAAATTATAAATTACAAGCAAAGTCAGATAAGGAACTAGATATTATTGTATCTAAGGGAATTGAAGAAGAATTGCAAGCGGCGACTAAAAATAAATCCAATCTGCTTCATTTTTTTTCCAAGGTGAGTAAATATAAGTACAAAGTTTCTCTTTACGTTCTGTAACAATTAAAACGATTTATGAGTAAAAAATATGATGGCCTATCTCAAAGTGAAAAGGTATTGATGATATTTTATTTCTTAAGATCGACTCCGGCAATTGGTCACAAAATACACGGTGTTTTCAATATCTGTATGTGAAGGGTTTCTGTGGGGAAAAGCTTTCAATAATATTTAAACGCTGGTTTTATTAAATACGGTGAATTTATGTAGCTTAATAAGAGAATATCCAGCAGAACTCTTAGAAATTTTTCATTTTTAGGCAACGTCTTCTACCAGTAAACCTGCAGAAAGAACACAAATTATACAGCCATTTTCTAACATTGAAAAACAGAAAGAAGATAAAATTAAAACCGGCAATGAATCACAAGAGCAATGCGAAAATAATAATAATGCAGATAAACAAAGAGCAAAACCTTCTCAAGAAGCTTTGAAAAATAAGATTACTCTACTCGAAAAAAATCTGAACGCTTTGTATTCTGCCAGAGATACTATGCCAAATTGCGCTGAAGTTGATAAACAGATCATTAAGTTGCGCGAGGAACTAAAAACAGCAAAAAATACTTTAAACAGGAAGATTCAAAACGCAGTTGCCCAGAAGAAACACAGGGATGGTATGAAAAGAAAGTTAGAAGATATTTGTCAGGAAAATCCTGAAATAAAAAGAAGACTATCTCTGAGGGATTCAGTAGGACATCCTAAACTTGAAAGCGATCAACCATTACTATTGAAAACAATTGCGGATATAGCTTTATTTGGGAGTGCATGTGATGACAGGAGACGAACGGAATCTATTCGCAGCGTAAAAACTCTTGACGAACTCACACAAGAACTGCGTAAACTAGGATTTGACATTAGTCGCAGTGCAACATATCTTCGTTTGATTCCCAGAAAATCGAATTCTACAGAGGGACGAAGACATGTATCGACAGTCCCTGTTAGGCTCATTCGTGCTCAAACTGATCACCACAAGAGCCACTTAGATAGCAAGTTCGCTGAAACATCAATCCATTATTTAGAGAACATAGCATCCATACTTGGACCAGGTATTTTTCTTATCTCAAGATGACAAAGCTCGAGTCCCTATTGGTGTCACTGCGGCAAATAAGCAAGCACCTCTTTTAATGCATATGGAATATAGAATCAAATTACCTGACCACGATTGGGTAATCGCTGAGCGTCATAAATTAATACCATCTGTTTATGCTGGTATCAAAGTTACTTCCAATATGCTAGGACAACCGCAAGCCGTCGGATATTCTGGGCCAACATTCATCGCTATTCGAAGTGGAAAGCATAGTTCATCTACTGCTAATACTCATGCTCAGGATTTCGAGACGCTTCTCGAACTTGAAGAGTTTCGACCATTAGCAAAAACTGACCATGGACTAGTAAAACCAGTAGTAATTATGACGGTTGATGGAGGGCCAGATGAAAATCCGCGTTATCAAAAAGTCATAGGGTTTGCTATACAACATTTTAAACGACATGATCTCGATGCATTGTTTATAGCTACCAATGCTCCAGGAAGGAGTGCGTATAACAGAGTAGAGCGAAGAATGGCTCCTCTGAGTCGGGAACTGGCTGGTTTAATACTGCCTCATGACCATTTTGGGTCTCATTTGGATGAACGTGGCATTACAATTGATGAACAATTAGAAAGATATAATTTCGAATTTGCAGGAAATGTATTAGCTGAAGTATGGAGTTCAATGGAAATTGATGGCTATAATGTTACTGCAAAATATGTTGAGGCTGATGAACAAGATGTTCCTGAATTTCCAGACATTAAATGGTACTCAGAACATGTGTGTGAAAGCCAATACTTGCTTCAAATTGTAAAAATACAGAATGCTGTCGTCCAAGAAGTGGCCTATTCAGATTACTAGACAACAGGTTTCTTCCACCACCTGCAAAAGTAAAACAAACAGTTGATGACTTGGTTTTGGATGAAGGAGGACAATTTCTTGATCTTCCAGTCAATTTAGCTCTACGCTTGAGTACTACCCTCAAAGATTTTTTGCAAATGCCCTACGATTATTTTTGTCCGACGGTAAAATTGAGGCTCTCAAGCCGAACATGCAAAACGTGTGGTCTTTATCATGCTTCCGTCAAATCATTAAATCGTCACATCGAGAAGATCCATAAAAAAGTAAACACGCCCACAGAGGGAAAAGTTAGACCTGTAAGAGTCGCTGCTCGTCGTGCTAATGAACTGATGTGCATTATTCAAAATTTAGAGCACCAAGATGTTGAATGGCTCGATGAGAGTGACGTAGACATCAAAATCGGATGAAAGTGAGCAGACTCACAACACTGAGCAGCAATCCAATGTCATCGATAACTTAGAATCATGGATTCAGGTTTCATGGACTGAAGACTGTTAATGTGTTCCGAAAATATTCTTTATGTTAGTTGTGTTCTTTATTTCTGATTATATTTTTTTGTCATTTACTCTATGTGTATCAGTTAAACCTAATATTTTCATGAATTTTCCTATTTTAAAAATAACAATATAAAAAAACATTTATTACTAAAAATGTTTACGTAAGCATAGGGGGAGGGGGTAAGTGCTTTGCTTACTTTTGATGACAAGGGGGGCGGGGGGGTAAAAAATGGTAAGAAATCTGCTCACGTAATACTTGAACGGCCCCTAAAACATAAAAGCATAGATTTCGGAAAGTTGTATAGATCTAATGTTCTGGAGGAAATAGGTGAAAACTTCTTGATAAAACTGCTGTAATTTTCGCTTTTCATACGCTACTCCACGCACACTAACAGATACAAATAAGTACACAACGTAAGTCTGCCTATTTTCTACACTAACGTTGTGCATATTTGTAGGTATAATGTTTATCTAATCTGTAGATATAAATCAGAAGCAAATCGGTTAAACTGAAAATACGGATTTTTAATAAATTAAATGTGTCAATGATTTAATAACGCTATTTAATTGTACGTAAAAGTATTTCGACATATCAGAAGCCTTGTTCGAAAAATTAGAATTTAATTTAAAGACCTATCTGTTATGAATTAGCGTTTTATTTAAACATGAGGGCCTTTCACACAATTATTATGTTAGCACCCTTAACCTAACTAAAAAGAGGTATCACTAGAAAAATAACAGAGATTCTGAAAAACCTTACCCTGAAAGCAAACATTCCAAATATCGTCATTTTTTTAATTGAGTGGGGCTCATCCCTATTTTGTGCTCTTGCGTAGACGCTGAAGCTTCAGAAGGTAATGACAAGCAACACTAGACTTTAACAGTTGTTTATAAAGTTGACTGTTGCTCGTGTTCGGATGGTTAGGCTTTGAAGGAGGGGTGATTTCGAAGGGACTTCACCACGTGTTGCCCTCGGGTTCAAGGCTGCGTTGAGCTGGGGTAGCCATGCGTAAGACAAGGTTGGACTTTATCTGTCAAGAATTTGGGTTTCAAACCAAAAGTGGGATATGGGAGACATAAAGATTGACGACGTTAGAATTGTAAGCTGTCCCATTACTAGGCGTAGGCCTCTTTATTTATTGTAAGAAATATAAAGCTATAGACTGCCAGGCTGGTTAAGCACGGGTTATGCAGATTTAACATATCGTACCTTGGGCAGGACAAAGGCGCAATTGTAAAAAAAATAATTAAGTAGGTATGCCAATGTGGTTTAAAAATATAACATGCTTTAATCTGGAGGAACAAAGTCGCTCACTAAGTTCAGTCTTGTTTCCCAAAAAAGAAAAACCTACTTATTGAATGTGCAAAGTATAATATCTAGTTTATTTCCGCTTAACAGTCGTTCCAGTTCCAGCAGTCATGAGGACTTAAAATAAACTAATTTGTCACACACACACACAGCTTATTAATTAAACCCCTACTTATAATGAAATGAAATGAAAATGAAAAAATTGGCGGGATAACATGATATTATTCTATAAAAATCTTAAAATGTCTTCAAATGTAGTGAAAAGTTACAAAACGTGCAATTATGCCCTCGTTTTACCGAAGGTATGACATGTTCGAGAACATTAAGAACTTTCAAGTTTTATGAAAATGTCAACTTGATACTTGATTGCATATACGTGAGAAGTCGGGGCGGATCACTAGTTAGCTATAAAACCTCTTTAAAAGGTTTTTCTAAACTTTTTCATGTAAAAAAAAAAGTTAAAAACATGGTAAAATATCCTCAATATTTTATAGTCATCGTCACAGTAGTCAGGGGTGTGGTATTGATCCTCGAGCCTACCGGAAACGGGCGCGTTTCCGCTCAGAGGGAGGTGTTTTGAAAAATTGGCACCTACAAATATTTCCACCCTTACGCACACAAACCACAACTCTATTTCTACTTTACTTTAAGTCGTATCTCCCTCGTTAGGCACATTTTAGAGATTACCGGGTCCTCAGATTTCCCTGCTTTTATGTCTTTGATTAATATACGTTTTTTTGTGAAATGTAATGATTTATTTCTGTGTAAGTGTAAATAGGCGGCCTTAATGATAGGCAATAAGAAGGAAAATGGAATAGGAATAAAGTTTTTTTTTTCTAGTAATAAAGCGAAACGAATGAAAATATTCCCAGAACAGAAAAACTGAATTTGTGTTAGTACATTTAGCAGTTCATTTATGTTATGCTTATGATAAAAAAAGTGATTATTTTCATATACAAGTAGGTACAATATGAGTGTCTTCAAATCAAGAATAAACAGGTTCATTCTAGGTAAGCGTGTTCCATCTTAGACCGCATCGTTGCTTCACATCAGGCAGGATGTGGTCAAGCGCGAACCTATTCAATATATATATATTAAAAAAAAGAAGAAAGTGACAGACTGATTCTCTGACTGATCGATCAACGTACAGCTGAAACCGCTGAGTCTAAAAGCATGAAATTTTGCACAAATGTTCCTCAAGTGACGTAGGTGCAAAATGGGGGTTGGAAATTTATGAGACTTCGTTATTTTTGGTAGTAGCGTTTTTAAACTCACAATGAATACATTATTGAAAATAATAAAAAAAATTGTTACATATTTTTCAAAATTTAATTACCTAGATTGTCAACCTTAAAAAAATCCCAAATCAAACAAATTAATAAGGTTTGTGTGTTTCAATTTAACGTTACACAGAATCTCAAACATTATTTTGTAATATTTCGCGATTTTCGTATTGAAAACAATTCAAAGCCAATTCGAAGCTCCACAGTTAGCAACTTTGCTAAATCAAACATTAAAATACTTTTCTCTACATACAATTCTCATATTCCCTAATGAGCAAACTTCACAATAAGCTCAGAATAGACTGGAGTGAAATACCTACCTACTTGCATTTTACATGAATAATTTTATTACATAAATTTTAATAATTTTTTGTAACGTAGGTACTTCCTTGTATGTAACTGTTCTTTAAATCTAGTTTAGGTAGGTACCAAAACACGTAGCATGGCACGTGTTCTACAAAAGTATCATCAATAGCAATCACATTTCGCAAGGCGTGACGTAATACTGTGTTCCGAATTTATTTTCAAAATATAATGTTCGCTTATAATTTTTGACCTGTATTTCATTATTAATCATTGGAAGCTCCAATTAATTAATTTTATTCGGAGTGAACACAAACCTATTGTACCAAACATTTTAGTAAAAAAGAGGCCTTCAAAACCAACAAAGATTTTTTTATGGTTGTACATGCTAGGTGTTTGACCACAATTCACCTGATGTTAAGTGAAGGTGTGGTCGAAGATGGTAAAGCACACCTAGCCTGGAGTGGAGCTGGCTCTCAAGTGAGGCTGCCGGGACACACCGTTAGATGCTTGGCGGCAGATTTTCAACTTGAGAGTGGTTGCTAGCCTGCCGAATACTATAAAGTACCCTACCACCATGCTATGGTTTCCTCACGATGTTTTTCTTCACCGGCAGCTCAAGCTCATTGGGGTTTGTACCCACGCCCTTCGGCATGCGGACCTACCGCGCTAACCACTGAGCTATCATCACTACAAACATCTCAATCAAAAATAATAAAATATTGCACAGCATCATCAACAAAAACAATCAGTAGGTATACCATAACTCGTTTATTTAATAAAATTATGGGAAAATCCCATTTGGTAGGGAGCCCTCTAACTCTATTTGGTCGTTACTGTGAGGGTACTGAGGGTAGCGAACAATTTATAAAAGGCCGGTGGAAATAGCTGAGAGGCGGGAAAAGGCCTGTCATGGCTGTCATAGACAACATATTCATAGATATATTTTTATCTATGGACGTAGGGAATGGAAGACGCCACAATATTTTATCATTGGCGTTAAAATAAGTAATAAGGTATTGCGTCATCATCTATGTAACTTTTTTCAATACGGCTATTGTTAGTATAATATTTCCAAAGTAAAAATTAGATATATATTACTTTCAAAATTTTTACAAATTTTTAGACACGCATAATGAGTTTTTAATATTAAGTAGGTATCATAATTATATATTGTTAAGTACGACAAGACAGCCCCATTGGCTCATTGGTAGTATATCTGCCTTGAGAGCTGTAGGGCGTGGGTTCGATTCCCACTCAGGATAAACATTTTGTGAATAAACAAATGTTTGTTCTGTGTCTGGGTGTTCCGTATGTTTTATAAGTATGTATTTACAAAAAAAAAAGTATTTATGGATTCTATCAGTTATCTGACTTCCATCACACAAGCTCTGCTTAGTTTGGGGCCAGATGGCGCTGTGTGTCTAGTCCTACGATATTTGTTAAGAAGAAAAGCGATAGTTTTTATAGCTTAGTGGTTAGCACGTTTCTGTGCTATGGGTGTAAGTTCAATTTCAATATATATTTATAGACGTAACTAGAACAAGTAAATACAAAAAGTAATTAATTTGAATACCTACTTAAAAATGGCAATTGAAGCTACCGTTCGGCACTAAAGGCTTTTGAAAAAAGAAAAGAAAAAATAGAGACGAAAAATGTAATTTAAAAGAACGAATAAAAATTCATACAGAAAAATTGGGAACTGGCATAATACACGAACGTGCTATGGTTAAAGAAAGAATAAGAAAAAATACCTACCTCAATTAGTTTAAACTATTGCTTTCTATTAAAAATAACTCAATTCAGCAAACTTTATAGCTAGGAAAAAATAAAGTAGCAAATTTTTACGCGTTTTCTCTCTAACATGAACACAACTTTACGACCCTTTGCGTTCTTTGCGAGGGTTCAGATAAAATATTGTCGGTAACATTCTAGCGAATTCGTTGGAGGCCGAAGCAATAATATTATGACATATTGCTTTACGCGAACCTCTTTGAACGCACTACCATTTCCGGAGTTTCCTTATAGGTTTCCTTAGAGGTAAAAGTAGACGTATATCTAAGTTTAAGCTCAGACAAATGAAAGGTCCTAGAGTTTTTTTTTTCTTCTTTGGTTTTGGCGTCGCGTTTTAGCATTTGCCAGTGTCAAGTATTTGTCCTAGAGTTTATGTGAACATTATGTTCAGTATTTTCTTATACCTTTTTTGGCATCGCACTTTGGGTTTTTTGCCAGTGTCAAGTATGTCACATTTTTAATTGTGTCATTGTAATAAATTGTGGACACTTATCTAGGTTTAAATCTAGGTTTAGTCATGTCGATACCATAATAAACTAGTGGTGACTTTACTAAAAGCTTTTACCGACAGCGTCTTGTAAAGGTCTTAAAAACATGTAGGTAATCATTATATTATTTGTCCACTTGTGCGCAAAATTCGACACCTTGCAATTAAAATATAACAAACAACAACTAACTATTATTATTAAACATTTTGAAAACCCCGAACAATCATAAGTTTGGAAGAAATACATAGCAGTATTGTTTTCACAGTCGAAATATTCCCAAATATCATTTGAATCATTTATTCAGACACTATTATTACAGAATAGGTAAGGTACATACTTATATTTGTATTAACCTATACTTTGATTCTTTCTTCTTTCTATGCAACAATAGCATACATATTTATAGCATAACAAACGCTTATGAAATATTTTCATAAGTGTGATAAACAAGATTTATTTAGGTATGCAGCATTTAACTGTAGGTACAGTTTTCATGACAATTATTTAAGCACTGCAATCTCAGATGAAAGCTTTTCGTCTAGAAACTAGGTGTTACAATATTCGCAGCTTGAATTCCGGTGGCGTAAACAAAGCGCGGGAAAACGTCGCCATATTGTCGTCGCCATGGCTGCCGGCGGCGGAAGTGACGCGCACGTGAGGGCTACTTCCGGCCCACGTTCCGTTTCACGCAGTTCAATGTCACAATATTGTACTCACGCTTGGATTACTTGTGTTCAAGAAGTTTTAGAATTGAGAAGTTTAGAACTAAATAGCTATCATATTTACTAATAGACCGAATTTAAACAAATATATACCTACCCATTAAAATATTGTTTGCCACAATATTGATTATATGTAATCACAAGTTTTATTAATATTAACACAAATTGTATGTAATTGGATAGTTCAATAATGGAGCTGTGCGAGTTCTTGAAAAAAAATCGTTGTACCAATAATGAAATTAGATTTATTGATATTTTCCATATATTTATATAATATTTATTCTCAGGCAGTACGGTATAGCTGCGGCTTCGATAGCAATTTGAAATACAATTAAAAAAAGCAAAGTCTTTCACTGATTTTTGATAAACTCACATTATGTATGCATCGGCTTCTTCTATAAATAACAAGAATGAAGGACCTTTATTTTTTCTATCCTAAGGTTTATTATTGGTAATTATCACGTTCGACATTATTTTTTATCTATAAGAGCATTTTTGTTTACTTGCTTTAACTAAAACGTAACCACTGATTCTCCGAACAGGTATGGTTTTCAAACCGTCGCGCGAAATGGCGGCGCGAAGAGAAACTCCGGAGCCAACGGCGGGACGCTCCCGCGGCCTCACCCCCTGCACCTCCTGCCCCCCGGTTGCCCCTCAATGGAGGCTTCAACTCCATGTATAGCCCCATACCGCAACCTATAGCTACTATGAGTGATACATATAGGTAAGAATTCTGTTTATTTATTTTTTTATTTTTTTCTCTAAGATAATAATAATTACTTATCGGGACAAGATCTGACTGAAGATCTCTTACGTAATGGAAGGGTCTCATTAAAACAACAAAAGTCATATTTTTAAAGTAAGAATTATCTAAGGAGATGAACGAGACGACTCCTGACAGTAAGAGATAACACCTCACTAAGGTCCTAGCAGCGATACCCAGGACTCAGTATTAAATAAATTCCAGGGTGCTTCAGCACTTTAAAACATTCTATGGATAAATCTTATTAGCCCTGTAATTAGGTCTGTCTTCCACAACAGAGTTCTCGTTACGTTTAGTTTTAACACCAGTGCGGAAAAAATAACACCGTCATACTTTGGTTACTGGAAACAACTCTAGCAAAATGAAACTTGAATTGAAAAGTATTTTTACTGGAAGCTGATCAACATACAAAAGAAAAGAAAAAGGAACGTAATCTATCCTACAATGTTTTGTAACGCCATCTATCATCGAGCAGCGACACTAATTGAATTGCGCGCGAAATCGAGCGGCAAAGGTCGCCTCCTTCCCTTGTTTTCCCGCCATTGCACCGACTCTAGACGCTCGAGTCACTGATTAAATAACAGTTACTACGCCCAAGTTCCCGAAGGTCGGCCGCCTTTCCACTTGAATTGATTTTTAATAGTGAACTACGAGTTTTAGCTTTTGTCGTCGAACAAATTAACTTAGTGAGATGAGAAGTTCCTCTTTAGTAGGGTTTAGTTGGCTTTACAATATCTTTGAAGGGTTTAATAATTTTTCAGACTTTTGTTACTTGCATGCATGCAATCTCGTGCAGGTTTTCAGACAATGTTTTCCTAAACTGTTACTAATGTCCAATGTTTTCCTAAACTGTTATAAATGTCCAACTAGCTGCATACTAGAACAGATAAGCAGCCAGATGGCAAACAAAGTTGCCGGAGCTTTAAACAAAGACTTTAACCGCGTTAAAATAATACCTCGTTGCCGCCAAAACTTAAATTGACAGTTTGCTTTTTGACAGTTCGATGTCGGGCGGACTATCGTCGTCCTGTCTGCAGCAGCGGGAAGGCGGTTACCCGTACATGTTTGGTGACGTGCTTGGCAGTGGGGGCTACTCTCGAGCGCCGGCGGCACACCAGCAGCACGCGGCCTACACGCAGCCGCAAGGGGGCGCTAGTACTGGTAAGACTTATTTTACTAATATAACATAACATAAAAATTTACAAAAAATTAACTTTCCTTAACTTAACGTTCGATACCAAAAAGTGTGAAAAATTTATTAGCTTTCAGACTTTCGATGATGAGACTCAATAGCCCTGTAATTTCGCTAGCTGCAGTACCTTCAAACCGGAACACAGTAATGTTTACACACTACAGCTTGGTGGCAGAATATCTGGTACTGCGGTGGTACTACCTACCCTAGGTGACCTACTAAGGAGAACTATCACGAAGTGTACCACGCATGTGGAAACAGAAACTAAAATAATATGATACAGTTTTCATTATAGAATTATTATGCTAAACTTTTAATGTATCGTGTAATCCATCCATAAAATATAGCGGATTTTGTTTTCAATAAAAATTAAAATTGGGAGAAAATCAATAAACTTTTCTCTCGTAAACATAACTTTTAGTTACCTAACTTGCGGTTTGATTCCACATTTATCATAAAAACCGCTATACTGTAAAGTAGTACCGCTGTTTTCTACCCGTGTTTTCCCCGATGGTTAAAAACTCTCAAGTCGCAACTGAATCAGTTTCCAATAGGTAAAATAGATCAGACGAGTTGGATGTCAAACTTAAGCCTATGTATAAAGAAATTTAAAAAAAGAATTTCAGATCAACGATCCCATTGCACATTTCGATTTCAAAAACCCGCGCTAATATCCAGGAAATCACCCAAAAAATTAATTACGAAATTAATTGGACTAATTTGAAATAATTGTAAAAGGAATACAAATTAGAAGCGACAAAGTACTCAGCTTAAGGAAACATTGAAACGCGTAAATAAAATGTTAAGTAAATAAAAATATTACAGCATCAAGGAAATCAAGACGAGCGCTCATGGAAAATATTTACCAAGCTCGTAATAAAAAGTAAAAAACGCTGACTCAAGAGCAGGGGCGTCTGGCCCACAAGATCGGGACATGACGGGAAAACAAAAAACCGTCGAGAAAATAGGAATTCTGCCCCGATTGGATTTGCCGTTGTCTGTTCCTTACAAATGGCTTTTAAATTGATTTTGAATACAACGTTTTTGTTAACAAAATAGTAGAGCATCAATACTGTTTAGTATTCTAGAATATTGTTCAAAATATTATTTGTAGGTATATGCAAATAGTAGTGAGACGAAAGACACGTTTTGGCTTACCTAATTTGGCGCTCACTTGAGACATTCGATGGTTAGTGTTGCCCTGTAATGTAGCTGAAGTACCCTCCAACCCTATGTAGTAGGTAACGTTTACGAAAAACTACTTAACTCAGTGACGTAGCTAGGTATTCAAGGACCTTGGTGCAAAAAAAAATACGGGCCCTGTGTAAACTGGTTAGGCTTTATCTTTTACATTATTCAATTACTAATCAAAATTTAGGAGAATCACCTACAATTTTGCATTGCTTTTAATTGAGTGGCCATGATTATAGTTGTGTTGCAACCTGTTTATAATTTAAAGGTTGGTGATATTACCAATAGCAAGTACGCCTTGCTGGGTGGTCAGGAACCCGGGCCCATAACCTCAGAGGGCCCCAGTACACGGCATCACCTAGCGCCTCAGTAGCTACTGGTTTGGTGGAGAAATCCCACTAAATGTGAAAGTTTGGATGGACGTTTGTTACTCTTTCACGCAAAAACTACTGAACGTATTTGGATGAAATTCCGTATGGATGTAGCTGAAACCCTGGATTAAGACATAGGCTACTTTTTATCCCGAAAACATGTAGCGGGTAACACCGTGGGGCGCAGCTAGTATCTGATACTGCGGTGGTACCTATACAACCTCCTGCCACGCTAAAATGCAGATGTGTTTAAAAATATTCGTTAGAAAATGGTATTCAGAGAGAAAAGGCGAGGCAGTGCCGCTGCCATTGTTTTAAAAAGCCGTAACTTTTCCATTTGATATTATATATCACGCGGCGGACATTTTTAGCCGTAGGTGGCGGAAAGCGGGATGAATTATTGTTGTTTGGGCGTTTCGCGGCATTATTCGACGCCGAGTTTCCACCACGGACTGCGAACAAAAGACTCTTTCACAATTCAAAATGCACGCTTTCGTTTCATTTACTCTTTTGCGCTCTTTCGACGGGCGCATTTCCAGCTTCGTGCGGTATTAAATAATACGGATTTGTTCTACTTTTCGCTTTTTGGCTTGCGGTTCTTTTGCGAATCCACTGAGCTGGTTTTTCATTTTCCATCATATCTCGAGATTAAAATTTTGATGAGATGTTTAGACACAAGCAACCCTATTTTTCAAGATTGTAAAGTCCATTGTAAACCCCCCAGTGGCGTAGCTGGTCCTAAATGGGTCCTGTATGGAAAGATTTTTGGCGTTTAGGGGGGGCATTATATCCGACTTTCATTACATAGCTCTGGCCTCTGAGGTAATCACTATTTTTCTTTCACTCATTTTTTTCGTACAAAGTCTAGTCACGGTCTAGTCCTGGTCGCAGAAAAAACTGCCTGCCTAAGAGTTATAGTGAGATTGTGGCTAACATTTCACAAAATTTTGCTTACACACATTGGAGTGTAGCCCGTGGGACACTCAAGTTGATAACCTGTTGCCAAGTTTAGTGGAGGTGCCGAAACACAGTTACAACAGTCCCACTTGACAGTTCCCATCACAAGTTAGGCGTGTTTACCATCTTCGATAATGTCACTCGCGGTAAAATCTAGTTAGTCATGATTAAAAATCTGTTAGATCCAATAAGGTACACAATATACATTTGCCAAGATATCAGCAATTCGTAACCAACACAGCTCAGCATAAACAAGCGACGACACAGACGATTGACTAAACGAGTCTCGCAAGAGCTGTTTAGCGGTGATAATAACGCATAATGAATGTAAACGCTGTTACTCTGTTAGCTACCCTCAGCGACGGAGCCAAACTATGAGAATTTAAAACAGTAGCTGAACTCTCGACTTGGTCTAAATGTTTTATTTTTGTTACATTGTTTAGAATAATACTGGGAAAGTAAGTCTCTCTTTGTACATCTGTCTGCTTATTACCTTTTCACAATTAAGCTAAAATGATCTTCATCTAAATTGAAATTACTATAAGGTGTTTCATATATTGTGTGTGTTTGTATTTGTTTGTTTTCATGTGTGTGTTTCATATACTCTATATTGTATGTGTTATAACGAATATAGCTTGAAGTGTCTATCTGAAAACCAGCGCCACTTGTGAGATCATGCTGAGATTGGCCAATTCGGCATAGATCTTTTTTGTGTTTCTATTAGATAGATAGATAAATATAAACTCTTTATTGGAGCTACTATAAATTAAAAAAAAAGTGCACAGAAAACAAAAGAGTCTTATGAGCTAGATCCCAAAGTCTAGGCAACCAAAACTGAAAAACACGTTACAGATTAACAATAGCCGAGAGATATTATTTAACACTATTAAAGTCTAAAAATATAAACTAACTAGCTGCGCCCCGCGGTGTTACCTGCTACATGTTTTCGGGATAAAAAGTAGCTTATGTATTAATCCAGGGTCTCGGCTACCTCCATACGGAATTTCATCAAAATCCATTCAGTAGTCTTTGCGTGAAAGAGTAACAAACATCCATCCATCCAAACTTTCACATTTATAATATTAGTGGCATAAAAATAATACATACTTACTTATCATCCTCTAAGCAATATAAGTATGTAAAACATAACATCACCTACAGCTCAAGTTCATTGAGTTGTTTGTCGAAACCTCTGTCACTGTCACTCTATAATCGCTACTCTAGTGGTGTAGCGACGAAGCCACGATGGAACGAGTGTTATCGCGCGGACGCACGCTAGGGGTGCGCTATTGGAAAAGGGTTAATATTGAAGCGACGTGTTAACTATCGCTAATCGCTGCTCAATTGTTATCATATTCAATGATTATGGATGTTGTTTAGACAAGAATTATATTTTAGTGCAATGGAATCAACTAAAATAATGTTTATAAAACTTAAAAGTTCGATTTGACCGTCCGTGCTAAAGTGTATACACTGCATTGCAGTTGAGCTGAACTTGTGTTCGGATCACGTCGTCTATTAGGTTTTATATAATGGTGTAAATCATAATAATAGGCTTGATGACAGTAATTAAAAACCACTAAAATTATGTATTTATTTATTGAAACTTGAGTCATGGAGTACGAAATACGCATTTACCTTTTTTATAAAGAGCAAGAGTGACTCTTATTTTGATAAAATAAAGAAACCTTCATGATTGTATATTGTTTTTTCTTTTTTCTTTTTTTTTCTTCGGCTATGGCAGATTCGTATTGTATATTGTTGATGTTGTGCACCAATCAAAGTGAATGACGTCACTTTTGCTCAGGTTTTAATGATGTGTTACTACACTGAGAGACCACACTCTACTTATACACTTTAGAATTCATATTTAATAACACAAAATAACTAAATTAATCACTGAGCGTGAGCGTCGTGTTTTCACGTTTAGTTTATTAAAATGTGACGTCACTAGCCATGACACTAGAAGCGATTTGGTGCGAATTTTAAATCTAAATATTTATTTTTTAGGACATTTTTTACTAAACCTTTATTATCTGTAGAAATATAGAATTTTATTGGATAGTTTTTAAAAATCTATCATCATGCCTATTATAAACAATTCTTACTATAAACACTATAAACATTTGGTCACTGAACTTTTTCTATTGAACGGCTGTTTTTTTTCACGACTTCTGAGTTGTGCTCATAGTAAAAGTTGTTTATATTGATAAGTACAATGACACTCTTTTGGCTTAGAACACCCCAAGAGTATAACCTTGATCGTCAGAAATTTATCCATATCATAAGATTATAATGGAAGTGTAGTTTTCATTCGAATGCTAAGCGTATGCTATAGGTATCGTTTTAACGAACGCTGGCAATCTGGCTCCATCATCGATAAAGGCTTCGTGACAGCATCGAGCTGCACATAACGCAATTGTGTGTAACGGAACGCAATCAGAATCCCATTAGACATACGGCTGCCCCGATAATGATACAAACGTAATAGGTTTTCCGATATTGTGTTAGTGTTAGATAGCATTTGATTGACTGGCCCGCTGAATGCGGATGGTAGGGAATCTGTTACGGAATAGAGTGAAATGAGACAGAATTGCTCAACAATGTAATATATTTTTATAAATGATTTGACCATCGTTTATGAACTATGAAATTCTCATTTAGAAATTTATGAAATTAGGTCATTAAATGTGGTCACCGGCCCTTGTCATACAATGTCACACTTCATCGATCCCCTCCCTCCCCCTTAAAGTGTGACGTAGTTTATGGATGGTCCCTATGCTAATAAAAATTATAAGTTTTTTATTGCCGTGTTATTTTATTTTTAATGTTATTTTCAATAGCATTTATTTCATAACATTCGGACGATAAGAGTTACTAACCTAGGTCTTTGTCATTTATTTTTAACCGACTTCAAAAAAGAGGAGGTTATGCTGTTTTACCTTTTATGTATTACCAATTTGTGTTGTTCTCCAATTTCTGCGTCAATTGAGGACTGCATTTTTTTAAGGTGGTCTCATTGTCACCGAGTCTGGATCTCATTAGGGAAGGGATACCCATGGAAATCGGAGGAAGTCCTCAATTTGTGTGAAGTCTTTCAAATCGCGTCGGTTAATAATTTTTTTTTAAATTATATCAAGCTAGTCAGAGACTTACTTTATAATGATGTGAAAAGAGTTTCGTCATATCTATCAGCAATCATCATAGATTGCGATTGATTTTTATTCGTTCAAATGTATATTTGCTACTTCAAATATGCTATGAAAGAGTTTTGTTTATTTACGTTGTCATTTCAGGCATATTGCAATACCAATAGTCTTAAACCGACGACGTTCAAATTAATAAACGTTAGACAGATCCAGACGTCGCCAACAATCAACAACAAATAACGGGACAAAGCCAACAAATAATGGTGTATTTTTATTAACATCCCCCTTTTGTATTTTGCCCATAGGTGTAATATCGGCGGGCGTCAGCGTTCCAGTGCAAATACCGTCTCAGGGGCCGGACCTTGCCTCCAACTACTGGGGGCGACTTCAGTGATCTCAGCTATTCGGGTTCCCACATCGGCTTCTGTCGATGGAGAACCCGACTTCCGGACTTCCGGAGCCATCTAGCGGCGACCTCGCGCACAACTACGCTGACGCTCACTTGTCTATGAGCGCCATAAACATGACTGCCGGACATGACGCCGTTTTGGCGGGAGAAATGCCGGTGCAAAACAATTCGTAAAGTGAAATTAAAAAAGTGACGCATTGATTTAAACAGTGATGTTATTATTTCAAATAACGATATTATAAGGAAACTGATGATGTTCAAACCTAGCTATAAGTGACCGTACACGATGATAATGTACGAGCTGCTTTATATTCATTTTGCATGTAAATTGTAATTTCATTGTGTGTGGTCAGTACTTCAGTAGCAATAAGTTTGTGATTGTAAGGCGCGGATGTAAATATAAATCTACGCGCGCCATCTGTTGTTGAGTAGTGGAAGCTCAGAATCAGATTGAGTAGCGGCGGGAAAACGAAAGATGTAAATTGTTTGTGCCAACATTTGTAATAATCGAGTGGAATTCGCCCTACGAATAGTCATGTTACCCCTTTATTCCTTTGATGTATGCAGTAGGGGTGCGAAAATATTAATCTACACAAAAAAAAGCGGCAATGAGCTTCGTTACGGTTATTTGTTGACACCCCTGCGTTGCTTACAAATTGTCATACAGTTTAATCATGTTTGTATTATTACGATATGATTCTTGTATTATATTACATTAGATGTTGTATGCGTGTTGATTCATACGAGTACATTAATAGCGCACTTCTATAAACGAATTAATTTATTTATTTAATTTTAGATTGATGTCAGTTATGCTGTGATTAAAATAATAGCACAGTTAGCATCAGACAGATGTAGCCGTTTATAGTCAATAGAATTGAGACATAGATATGTTTATATTTTTATATATTTAGCATGGGCCTTACTCATAATCGTTGATTTAATTTAATCTGTGGTAAAATTTCACTCGTTTTCACGTTAGCGCGAAGTTGAACGAGTATTTATGACATTGATTAACTTTAAATTACGTTTATAAGTAAGGCAATCAAAGTGACAGTATTTATCTCAACAACACAGTTTTCAATTTATTTTTTAATTCTTATTTGGTTCACGTTTGCTCACATCATGTCTGATGTAAAGCAATGACTCTGATAGGTACACACAAAAACATATTCTTGATCATACTTTTAAAAAGTACCTAATTATACAAACAATAACGTTTTCTGGGGGCTCTAGTATATAAATTCGAGATTTACGTTGTACAAAACGATAAAACAATGTATGGAAATTGCCACCACCTGACGAGAGTAAATGGAAACTGCTTTTATGTTTTTTCTTTATTTTTGGCAAAGCATTTTATGCATGTTTAGTAACATGCATAAAATGCTTTGCCATCAAAAGTCTAATGTTTAATATTTCAAAACAAGTCTTAGTCACAGTCAAGTCTGTAATTTTTGAAACGCCGATGACATACCTCATCACATTATAACACTAAAATACACAAGTTTTAGAAAATAATACAAAGTCATATAGAAACTCTTTTTATACAAATTTATATCTTTGTGCTACGCAATTCTCGCAAGTTGATCAGAGCCTCATAGAGTAGGTAAGAGATAACGCCTGTCAATAACCTTTGAATTGTTTTGTTGAAATATAGCCATAATTATATTTATATATTGATAACGTAAACAATAATTGAAGCTACTTGATGCTACTTTTTACCAATAAAAAAAATGTAAACAGTTGTAAAAATGAATACAATGAACATAGCTATCGAAATTTAGTTAGATACTTTATTTTTAAAGCGATGAACTGTCCCTGTGCTCTGAGGTTTATATTTCGATATCTGTTAGGCGCTCACGAAAACGCTATGCGATTGCGAACATAGACTTACGATAATATGTGGTCGCATAGCTATTTCTCGAGTGTCTCAGGTATCGCTATAAGCAGCTCAGAGTACAAGGACTGGACTTGACTTTGTTAATAAGTTTTGTGTGATATTTGCCCGTTCATAAACCATGCCACTGCTAAGCGCGGACTGTGACTAAGACTTCTTATAGTGAGAAAGAAAGGCCCCAGGACGTATAAAATTATATTCTATAATACGTCCTTGGGTAAGACCTTGAGGGTTGAACAACTTCACAAATTTTGGAGAACTTGGAGGTTTCCTCACGATTTTATTATTTATCGTATGAAGCTATTTATGTGAAGCAATATACGCACATAACTTAGGAAAAAAGGTGCGTGCCGCGGGATTCGAACCCACAACTGTAGAATGGAGGTCAGTGTAAAATCATTTATAGTCTCCTTACCAAGCTGCCGTGACTTAACATAATTATTATGTACTTATTTATTTATTTAACTGAAATTACATTATTATTTTCACATACTTCTAAGAACTGGTGCTTGTACGGCACAATACATCACAATTTTTATGTATAAATAATATTGTATATTATTTACATTTAAAAAAATATTTTTCATTTTTAATAATAAAGAAATGCAATACGGTCGATTTAGGAGTTAAATTGTAAGTAATGTAATTTAGTACGTACAATAAGTGTATTGTAAATTATTAATCGATTATAAGTATAGATTGAGATTACACTGAAATTTATTAATAAATACTGCATTAATCATTTGAAAGTTTTTTCTTTCGTAATCTCATGAGTCACAAGCTGATTGACATTTTGGTGTTTCTATCTAGTTTTGTGAATTCGATAAGAATTGATTTATCGCGTTCAAGCAGAGCCCTCATACTCCTCATAGTGAACATTCACCGCATATCTGAAATCGTTTCAAACGATGTATCGTTACAAGGAAAATTAAAGTTAACAGTCACTATCATAGATAATACACTATACCCGGTCAGCCGGTCACTATCCCCTTTTTTCCTTATTGATCGTCATATCACTTTATGCATTTTGCCAGTGTCTAATAAGTATTTGATATAAAATCAAGTGAAACGAGTTAATAAATAACCACAATAAATGTCATGGTCAAGTTCGGCCATGCCCTAGTATAATGATAACTTTTCTAGATGCTTAGATAGCGTTTTAGAAGCACTACGAACAAACACAAGTTCTACTTCCACCACATTAGGTAGGGTTATTCACAAACATGTGCATAATATATCGGCATTTTATGATCACTATTTATAATTATAAAAAACGCGCGCGCGAATAACTTTTTTTTAATTTAGATATACCTAGGTTTATCTAAGTAAGAAAAATATAACTCTATTATCCGCGTTCTCGCCATTATCACAAATGCTATTTCTCTTTCTCAAAATCTGAACAATTTAACTACTCTCACATTTTCAAAAACAACCCTACATTATGATCAGTATTGCCACAAATAAAAATGTTCTATCTGAGGAAATTATGCTGTTAACTATATTTGGGCGGTACGTATTAATTTTGTGTTGGCGCTACCCTCATGAGTTTCACCCCATCCCTTACAAAGAGGGTGGGACAAAAGGAAGGGATTAGCCGTGTTGTATTGTAGGCTTTATAGTGATCTAAGTTTTGTCGAATGTGTTGCCATTCTGATAGAGGGTTTTGTATAGCTGACGGTTTTTACCGACAGTTGCAGGGGGTTTAAATTCCAGAGGGTTCAAGTCTCGTAGCAAATAATAGATTTGCGTATACTAAAAAACAACGAGTTTCTAAAAGCTATTTTCCATAATAAAGAAGTGACAAATAAAGGTATAACCAATATTTATTTCGAAAGCTAATAAAGAAAATAAAACAATTTATTTAAAAAAATATTTATTCTATATTAATTACAAAGCATATGCGTATAAAATAACATTTGACATAAAACTGGTATAAAAGTAACATCTAAATCGTGATACATATTTTTTGGCACCGGAGTATAAGAAAGTAACTTATAATGACTGACACACGAGAGACAGCGCGACTTTTTTAAAGTGTAATAATGACCTTGATGGGGTTTTGGCGGGAACGCGGGAAGAGTCGTGTCGCTCCGTTGTATTTTTTTCCAGAACTATTGTTTTGTCGAGTGTTTATGCATAAAAATGGTGGTGTTTTATTCATAAAGTGCCGAATTACAAGCGCGAGTGTGGGAAAATGATATAATGTGGTGAAACATGAGTTTTCGTGTTGCTTCCAAAACTCCATCGAAGCTTTGTAGTAAAGTTGCCACTACTTTACTAAAGCATGACTGGAATTAATTGACACGAACTGGACTTGACAAAGACGACTTTGACTAAAACTAGCTACGATGGCACTTATTTAACTTTTGAAACTTGAAAATATATAATTACTTGACACTGGCAAATGCTAAAACGCGACGCCAAAACCAAAGAAAAAAAAAAAAAAAAAAATGACCTTGATATGCATTTCGCGGACACTCGAGACAAGACTGAGATGTTACCTACATATTTCGGACAAAGGACAAAAGTGCTCAAGGACACTTTAAAATGCACCAGGCACCGTGCCCTCAGACATGGTAAACACACAGCCTGGAATGGAACTGGCTCTCAGGTAAGACTGCCGGAACGCGCCATTAAATGCTTGAGGATAATCAACTTGAGGGTGGTAGCTAGTCAGCAGAGTATTAGAAACATTACCACGCATTACTATAGGTAGGTACATCTATGTGCAGAGGCGGCTTTACCTATGATGCATGCAGCGGTGTCAGACGGCGCCGGCCTCGGCACTGTCAATAAACCTGCAGCCGTGTTATGACTTATTTATTTATTTATTTTATTTTATTTTATTTCATTCACTCAAAACTTACAGTACTAGACCAAAACGTTTTGAGTTATTCATAGTAGGTACAATACAAAAAAAAAAGGACACAGTTACATAACAATACTAAGACGAGCAACAAATATTTATACAATTACTACACTTAAATATTACTTCATAGATAAATAAATGTATACACAAATACTTAAGAATAAAAACAACACAAATCTGGTAGGTGCGCTAAACAAATACGCAGCACCATGCGACGGTCCGAATAAAATACGTCGATATCTGGATCGCGCGAATTGAGCTGGTTTAGTAGTGTGAGTGCGTGGTGTGTAGGTGCGTGACGCGCGGTGTCGGTACGCGCGGGGACGCGTGGCGCGAACAGCGGCACGCGCCGCCCGCGCCCCTGCGCCCGCGCGCGCGACTCGCGCACCCCGACGAACAATCCACACCGGGACAACGCACTACAATTATCTACTTTATTGTTCAATAGTAGGTAGTAATGAATAACGAGTGCACACTTCCGTCTCAGCTCTAATGTGTTCATCCCTACCATACCAATAACAAATAAGGAAGGGTACGACCAGCCAGGGTAGTAACCGTACATTTTCCTGTAAAGGTACCTTGCAAATTTCCTTCTGGCATTATAACTCAACACCACGTAAAAAGAGCTCAAAAAATGTAAATTGTAAAAAAAAAATTGACTCTCCGTATAAAATGATAGATGAAAGGCGATTTCTTTTACAATTTCCATTTTTTTTTTCATTGACATAACATTTATATTTTTTTTATGGTTGACAAGCTAGATGTGTGACTATAGCTCACCAAATGTCAAGTGAAGGTGTGGTCGAAGATGGTAAAGCACACCTAGCCTGGGATGGCTCTCAAGTGAGGCTGCCGGAACACACCGTTAGATGCTTGGCGGCAGATTTTCAACTTGGGGGTGGTAGCTAGCCAGCGGAGTACTAGAAAGTACCTTACTACCATGCTATGGTTTCCTCACGATGTTTTCCTTCACCAGCAGCTCAAGCTCATTGTTGGGGACGGAAGCCACGCCCTTCGGCATGCGGACCTACCGTGCTAACCACTGAGCTATCATCGCTACAAAATATAGACATGCTAACATTCTGTTTTGACGGCGCGCGTACTAGAGGGCGATAATAAGACCTACAATGTAAGACAATATTCTGACAAATAAACTGATTTTGTTTTGTTTTTTTTTGGCGCTACATGGTTTAGAGACGCTTATAGACGCTTTCTGTCTATGTGCACAGTGAAAAAAGCTCACGTCCATCAGTGGAATAATTTATTTAAAAATGATTAATACTGCGGGTATTAAGATACTACAGACAAGTAACACAAAGTGTGTAGGTATCTAAGAGAAACATACACATTCGTAACTACAGTTTCATTGAATTTTATGTTTTAGTTATGCACATTTTTTTGTGTCCGAATGGTAGACGACGCCGACGGCCCGCGACGTTTCGTAAGTCTCGAATACTTACTACTTGTGTAGATTTATTGGGTAGTATTTCGCATATTTTGGCCATTGCGTTTTTTATAAGAACATAAGTCCTAATTTATTATTAAAATCAATATTACAGTCAATTTTGAAGGTTTTATTTTCTAAAAATGTTGCTTGTATTTTTATTGCAGTCGATTACGAGACTGCAATATTTTTAATAAATTAAGAAAGAAAACCTTCAAAGTTGATCCTATTGTACCTATTATAAAAACTTTATAAACTAAAGAATAATTTTCATAATTATAGTTATCACAATAAAATAGTATTTTTGGTATAAGATATTTGCATTTGGTAACTGGCTAGTTTCGTAAAATTCTATACCTACAACAATGATACCTAGTCGGACAACACACAACCGAAATAACACATCTTTATACATAGAAATGTTATACTGGCATTCCTTGAACATCTTGTAATTATGTAAATTGAAAATAAGTATACTAAGCGAACATTTTAAATATGCATCATCTAAGAGGGAAAATAAGATATTATTGATACCAAGGTTTTTTCTATATAAATATTAAAAATGTAATCTTATAACTTAACGCAACTTAATCTAAATTCTATCGCAAGTCTTTCTCCATTTAGTCTTAAACATTTGAGCAATATGTAAAATCATAAACATTTGGTACAAGAGATCATTTTTTACATTTAGGTCAATCCAAAAATCTTTGATCTTATGCAATGGAACCTACAGAGTTAACTATTTTTAAGAAAGACCTATCAACTCGTACAAGTAGAACGTTTTACCAAGCCCGCCTGGGAAGATTGATCTTTGCAAAGTATCCTAGAGCAAAACAGTAGTGCGCAAAGATTATTGCGTACCGGAATAATTTGCATCCAGTGAAATTCTTAGACAATAAACATAATATCTCAATATCTTGTATCTCAAAGTGAGATCATACTAAGCATTTTTGCTTCGCTCAGCTCTGAATTTTGGGTGGAAGGGGGCAAATTAGGTTACCCAGGGCGCCAACATAAAAGGGAGCCAAAATAAAGAGAACCAATACACGAAGACAGCAAGCCGCTTATGTTTGTAATATGTAGGGGCACAGTGTCTTTGCTGACAGTGGGCATTTCATACCTTGGTCGCCACTGGTCAGTTGTCCCATAGCCGCGCTAGAGTGCACTCGACTTCACTATGTAATCTCTCAGTAATCAATGTGAATGAATAGAAATGGTGATCACCAGAAATATAGTTTCATTATATACCCCCCCCCCCCCCAGTCAGGAAAACACGCAGACAGTTTGGGGGGTTGACTATAAATAACATTAGATGACGTCATTAGAAATACTTCTTTAACACCCACATAATAATTACTAAGTTTATTATTTTGCGCGCTAAACTCAAGTTCTGAAAGATAAGGCACTAAATTCTTGACCCAGATTTAGGGCTTATCAATTTGCCTATAGTTCTTACTTCGTTTATAGTAGTCCAGTTAGCAAACTACTGATTACAAGGTACAAAACACAAGGGATTTCAACGTCTAGCAAAGAGTTTACTCTTCTAAAAGTGGCGTCCTCTCGTTAATGTTTCTAACATAACTTGGCGTTCTCCTCTGTCTGCAACGCTGGACCCACATTTGCCAAAAGCTGTAACAAATATTAATGTATAATCAAAAACAAATCAATCAAAAAATATATAATTATTATAAGATTATAATTAATTGTTATTGATAATTAATATCCACCATGTACGTATGGCGCTTTTTCAGGTAGTGTCAGTTTTTTAGTCAGGTAAAAAAATTGTGTAAAATACGTACATCACAACACTACTGCGTCTTCTGATGGTAGGTACGGTGGGGGTTTCAGGGACTGCGCGGATGCTCCTAGGCGGCGGAGGGAAAGGAGATCGGCCTTTGTTGTAATAAAACTGGTATAAGAACCCTGTCACCGCTAACAGCGCCCAAACTATGATTAGGAATATGTCTGAAATAAACAGAGTTTGTGTCAAATTTTTATAATGTTTACGGAAATATTATGGGTCATTATTTTTTTTTAAACGGTTTTATTCAGCTTGCCCTGTTTGTTGTTGTTTAATCTAAAAATAGTGAGTCGAAATAGTCTCCTGATAGTAAAATTCCTAGTTTCTGTGTGATACGTAGTGGAATTTCCTTGGGTACGTACCAAACGTTTTGACTCTACGTTTCTTATCCGTACGGCCAACGAATGGAACAAGCTACCGGCTTCCTTGTTTCCTGATAGATATAATCTAGATCTTTTCAAGGTCAGAGTGGTATCTTCTAGATCTGCGTGCTTCATCTTCGACCACATCGTCGCTTACCATCGGGCGAGTTGGTGGTCAAAAGCGGGCTTATCCGTATTAAAAAAAAAAAGAAGATACTCATCTTATTTTTTAAACGATTTTATTTAGCTTAGCTTGCCTAGTTTGTTGTAGTTGATGTTTTTGGGTCAAATGACATTGAAATTTTACCCCTTTCCTGTTGACAGATTTATCTGATATTTGGTCCCTTTAGTTCTGATGATGACACTTTTTTCAATAAAACCGTTTAACTTAAAAAAAACTTATTATTTCCGGACCAGCCTCGTCATAAACTGTTTTACTGCTTGAAACAGTGGATGGTATGGTGAAAGAAGAAAATTAGAAAAAACACAAAGGAACAGTCGAAAAATCGAAGACATCGAAATTGTGTTTTTATACTTACTTATTATTTATGTGTTATTCTTTTTTTAAACTTAATAATAACTTTAAAAAAAATCACAGACAGATTATTTAAGAATAAACCCCCCCTTATCGCACTTAGCGATAAGGTCGCCATTTGTGGCACTAGCTCATAAGATTCTTTTGTTTTCTATGTATCTACAGTAATTTTGCATGGCAATTGTCAGTTCGGATAACTTTCAATAGATGGCGTTCGTAGCGGACCTATCGTTAATCATTTGACAGCTCAGTCTCGACCAAGCGCTCGAAGAGTCAACACGTCTTTAGAATGCCTCGTTTAGAGGCGACACACGTGTCGGCAAGTAGTTACTGCAGCGAGAAGAGGATATTTTAAGAGGACTTGTGGTTATTTTAATTATTTTTTAGGTTTAAGTTTATATCAAATTTTACATATTAACTAATAAATGTTTCGGATAAGTTTCTTAAATTGCCGACCAGTTAGTAAAATTTTAATTTAATTTCGAATAATTTAATTAATTAATTAAATAAATTTTTCACTGTTGCATTTATTTTGTCACACACAACTCTGTACTGTATTATACATATTTACATTCCATTGGAACATTGAGAACACTTAGACATGTCAGTTTACAAAAAAATCAACAAATAAATAATTAATAAAATATTAAATAGGCTGATGTAAGGAGGCATCGTCATTACTATACACTACAACGACAACAAACTACATATAAATAAAATAGAAAGACGACAAAAATAATAACAATAATATTTTAAAAAAAGCTGTGTGTCCAGTGAGATAAAAAAAGTAGCATTAGTGCTGACGATATCTCAGCAGCTCTAGTTTTCAGTACACAAAGAATATCATATTAATTAATTAACAAAGTACTTCAAGGAACTAACCTCTCCATTCACAAGGCGGGTAGATGACGGCCATATTAAACTCAGGTACAGTCGCTCTCCTCACAATATTATTCATGATGTATTTCAAATTGGACCCCATGTAGTAGTCGAGAGGGTATATAGCCGTGTAGCCGCCGATCACAGACGTGCACATCATACTGGCCACGTTGCTCAACCAGAGAAGGCATATCGTGGTAACTAGGATCACTAATATGAATATACTCCAGAATACTAAGTTTGATTGAAGATATACGCCGCCTAAAATATAAAGAAAACTATGGACCATACACGTAAGTGGTTATTGCACAGAGAGGAGGATTTTAACATTTGTGGTTATTTTAATTAGATTTTTGTCAAAATAGGACGCTACGCAGCGTAGGACGTCCACCCACAAGGTGGACAGACGACCTAGTAAAGACCGCAGGAACGCGCTGGATGCGAGCCGCTTCCAACCGGTCGTTATGGAAGTCAATGGGGGAGGCCTATGTCCAGCAGTGGACGTCCTACGGCTGAAATGATGATGATGATGGTGATGTCAAATCAGTTAAATTTAAGTCCTCATCTCTGTTGTAACTGGAACGACTGTAAAGCGGAAATAAACTAAATATATACCTTAAATATTCAAAATGAACTTCCGCAAAGTAACCCCTGAATCAATCAATTAACTATGTATTAAATAATTGTTTTATGTAAAAGTAATCAACGAAAGAAACGCTTTTTAAGGTTCCGTACCCAAAGGGTAAAACAGGACCCTATTTACTAAGACTCCTCCGTCCGACCGTCCGTCTGTCACCAGGTCAGCATCTCATGTTAGTTGGACAGTTGAAATTTTCACAGATGGTGTATTTCTGTTGCCGCTATAACAACAAATACCTACTAAAAAAACATTACTTATAGGCATAGCTATAGACTCAACATCCATTTCATTTCGCCAATTGCAGAACCGGAAACTTAAGACCGGAACAAAGCAATGTTTCCACACTAATGCTTGGCGGCTAAATATCTAATATGGGGGTCATAAGTACCTATCTAGATGACTTCCTGCTAAGGAGATCTATCATACAGATGAAAAATCGACAAAGTGTACATACCTTAGGTCTAAACTTTAGCAACTGACTTACCTGGTGAGATATAATAAAATATGGACGCAATCAAGAATCCGACATCAGCTGACGATAAAACAATTATGTACGCAGGGATTCCATACAGCCACCAACACACAAGCCTCAATGCACCCATGCATAAACCCGAGATTGCCGCGGCTTTCACAAGACCTAAAGACAAAAAATAAAAAAAATAAATGGTACCAAAACGTTTACATGACAGAGAACAGAGATTGTGAGTCCTTCACTCGGAAGATCATGAATTGCAGAACCCTAAAACTGTTGGCCAGAATACATTTAGATGACTCTGTAACAACTCCCTCGTTCAACGTAACCCACATACCCCTTTGTTAAACGTTTGAATACTTACTTAGTGGAACAAAATGCTACTTTAAATGCAGGTAACAGTGTTCAATCATATATTTCATCGCAATTATTAGCTACATTTTAGTGGGAGTTAGACAAGAAGGCAACAACATATGCCTAATACAATTAATCTATCTATATCAATCCCATTATGAGGAAAGATTTTATTTTTTATTTGTTTGTATTGAATAGGCTCCGAAACTACTGGACCGATTTCAAAAATTCTTTCACCGTTGGGAAGCTACACTATCCCCGGGTGACATAGGCTACTTTTTACCCCTGTATTCCCACGGGAACGGGAACTACGCGGGTGTAACCACGAGGCGTCCGCTAGTGAAATATAAATTGAAACAAGGAAATAAATTAATAATAGCATGTTGGTGAAGGAAGGGCCTCGCGTCCTCGTAGAAAAAAGTCTTTTCCATAAGTAGGTATATGTATGTGTATCTCGCGCCTCGCACTTAACAAAACCCCCCCTGTACGCACGGTTTCATTATTAGTGCAAGCATATTACGGCCACTCGAGCACTCGAACTAATTTTTTAGTAAAACGGACACACAAAAGGGATAAAGGGTCTCACAATGATCTGTCGCCCCGGGCCTCGCAACAGCTAAGGCCGCCGCTGATCATCAGTATATTGGTGGAGTGTTCGAGGAACGAAGTATACAGGCAATTGTGGTTCGGAAGAGAATTGCATGATACCGGTCTCTGCAATTATATTTTGTCAATTCCAAATTCTAACAATGCAATCACCTTATAAGTTGACCGAACTAGGTCTGAGAAGACCTAATTCTGTCAACTGGATAATTTGTAGTTGATTTATGTATTCTTGTTTTGTGGTCCGTTTTTGTTATGACTTGATAAGGCGATATGGTCAAAAAAAGCAGCGAAAAAGACAAAATTAAATATAAAAAGAAACCTATTTAATGACTAAAAAAGTCTATTTTACTTACCAGTATTATCAATAGTGAATGTGAGTGAAACTATTATGTAAGTAACAACAAATCCGCTAAGAAATCCTATTGCTAATATTTGTGTTTTGAAGAACCAATGACCAAAATAACACAAGAATGTGCCGAGGAAGAATAGTAGCACACTTATAAACATTGATGTGGAGTCTTCTGCAAACAAAAAAAAAGAAAATTTAGAAAGAAAGGAGTTTTGGCGGGAACGCGGAAAGAGTCGTGTCGCCCTGTTGTATTTTTTTCCAAAATTAATGCTTTGTAGAGTGATTATGCATTAAAATGGCGGTGTTTTATTTATAAAGTGCCGAATCACAAACGCAAGTGTGGGGAAATGATATAATGTAACATGACTTTTCGTGATGCTTCCAAAACTCAATCGAAGCTTTATAGTAAAGTCGCCACTACTTTATCAAAGCAGGACTGAACTTGGCTGATACGGACTGTACTTGACCAAGACTGGACTTTGACTATAACTAGAGCTACGAGGCAACTTATTTAACTTATGAAATTTGAAAATGTAAAACACTTGACAATGACAAATGCTCAAAATTCGACGCTAAAACCATAGAAAAAAAATGAAAGAAAAAGATTTTATTTTGCAACAAACACAAAAACAAACAAATGGAGACAAAACGGTTAGTTAGTTTAATACATTTTTCAAACATTTTAACAAAAATAAAAAGGTAATCAACAAAAAACATAATTATTACAAACATCTTTTTGAGTGCAAATTCCTTTTTATGGATTGACTGATTTTATTTATCCAATCTCAGTTGATCCCGTAGTAAAAGTTGTCATAATGATGAGTTTATAAATACATAGATTGACACTTTGTTTACACCAAAAAAATTAGTGGAAAAATGGCGGCATTATTGTCCAAAAGTTACCTCTTCCAGGCCATCTTAGGAAGATTCAAAGAGAAAATATAAGATAGGGGTTTGCGGGAATGGTCCGTAAGTTCAAAGTCGCTCAGCGAGCTATGCTCGGCAATTTTCTGAGGCATCGTATCCGAAACGAAGTAATTAGCCAGAGAACTAAAGTCACAGATATAGCTAAGCGTATTAGGAAGCTGGAGTGGCAATGGGCTGAACATATCTGTCGCAAAACCAATAACCCCCGGGGTAGACGTGTTCAAGAGTGGAGACAGCGAATTGACAAACGAAGCGTAGGACGCCCTGAGACTCGATGGAGTGACGATATACGTAGGACAGCTGGCGGTGGATGGAAGCGAAAAGACGAAGATCGGGCTGAGTAGCGTGTCATGGGAGATTCCTACATAAGTAATGAGCACCAAAGCAGATGCCCTGGACTTTGTTTTGTTACTCAAAGTTCTGTGTATCGCTGCAATGGTCATGGAAAGGCGGTATATCTTACCATCAGGAGAGCGTCTCGTTCGGCTCATTATTTATTACATTAAAAAAAAAATGACCAGCAGTGGACATTGATACGCTGATGATGATGATGAGGGTTGTGCAGTAAAATTAATGTTGCAATACATACTAATGGTTGGAATGATGACCTTTCTGTTTAGTACTACAGACTCATGTAACACCATAAAGCAAAACTTACCTAATAACTCGCAATCATTCTCAACTAAAGGTGAACAAGCATAACTATGAGTAGGCACGTAAACAGAATACCTGTTTATGTCTATTTTAGCTATGGCTACATAGACAGCACCCGTGCCCGGGTATGCACTGACCATACGACGTATAACCCAGAATTTAGCACTTTCAGGTATCTGTGGAAAAAACTTGTATAAGCAACCAATCTTGATTGGTTGAATAAATAAATAAATATCGTAGGACTATACACACAGCGCCATCTGGCCCCAAACTAAGCAGAGCTTGTGTGATGGAAGTCAGATAACTAACAGAACAGAACATACAGAACACCCAGACACACAACAAACATTTGTTTATTCACAAAATGTTTGCCCTGAGTGGGAATCGAACCCACACCCTACAGCTCTCAGGGCAGATATACTACCAATGAGCCAACGGGGCTGTCAAAATGCCATCCCGCCTGATGTTAAGTGAAGATGTTGTCTACAATGGAGCATTCTTGTCTGGAAGAAACCACTTCCGGAAGAAATGGTTCACTCACAACTTGAAGGTACCCAGATTGTATTTATCAAGGACCATCCATTTCCTGGTTTTCAAGTAGTAGGTTGTGAGTCAAACTTGCTGACCGTAAGTTCCACATTACCCAATACTCAAGATTCAAGATATTTATTGCTTCCATACAATACAAGATATTTTAAATACAAAGTAGTATATGGTACACAGTCAAATATGGGCCCTGTCGGGCACAGCAATATTTTAAAAAGAGGAGAGAACATACATTGAAGTCAAAATTTTTATTTTTAAAATGTCATATTTTTTAAAGTTATGTTTTTAAATTTTTTTGACAGCCCTGTTGGTTCAGTGGTAGAATGTCTGCTTCAAGAGCTGAAGGGCGTGGGTTCAATTCCCACCCAGGACAAACTTTGTGGTATAAACAAATGTTTGTTCTGTGTCTGGGTGTTCTGTATTATGTTCTGTATATAAGTATGCATTTACAAAAAAAAAGTGTTCAAGTATTCTATCAGTTATCTGACTTCCATAGTACATAGTACAATTTGCTTAGTTTGGGGTCAGATGGCGCTGTGTGTAATGTCCTGTGATATTTATAAAAATGTCATATTCATCTTTCTGTCAGGAATTCGTCGATTGATTTATATTTATGTTTAGCTATATGAATCTTTGTAGAATTACTTTGCCTAAGCATATTTTGGTTAAGTTATCCCTCGTATGTATTCATATTGGTATGGAACCCTAAAAAAGTACTGTACAGCAGAGCATTGAAAAGTTGGAAACTTACTAAGTAACCATTTTTTCGAATATTGTCCAAAGTTGTCATACTTCTGATTGCATCGAAATAAACATCAGGATTATAGTTCTGTTCTGGTAGATACATCATGTAAAAGCGCATTGAGACAAAGGATAACGTGTTTGTGCATTCCGGATCTAGCTGAACTACTTGTGGAGGGGCTGCTTCAATCACAATATTTGTTTTATTGCGTAAAACAGCTTTCATGAACGGAGATATGGGTAAAGAGAATTCCAAATTGCAACCACCTGGTATTGGATCTGAAAACATTGGCAAGTCAGTAAATTGACTGCTGTGTTAACTTATTTGGTGTAAGCTTCAACTGCACGAGCTGCAGGGTGTAGGTTCGATTCCCACCCACAACTATTTTTTTTTCTTTTTCATCATCATCATCCACAGCCTTCTTAACTCACTGCTGGGTATAGGCCTCTCTCTTTTCATGCCATCTGCCTCGGTCCTGTGCCAATCTGGTCCAGGTTCGACCCGCGACGCTGACAATATTGTCGACCCACTGTCTCATTTTTCTTTTTATTGACATTTAATTAAATTATTTTGTTTCTAATTGCAAATATACATAAAAATGTAGAACACAAAGACAGCGCTAAGGCATTGTCTACCAGTTATACAAAAGATTAGAATTGTTCCACTAACTACAGCAGAATTGGGGCATCTAGATGCAGTTTTAGCTAACTGCAGTTTAGGCTCTTACCCATGACCTCATAGGTCTAAAGAAAACTTTTATTTTTCATAACTTATAGGCTTGCGATTGACTGCCATCCTGCCTGATGTTAAGCGAAGATGTTGTCTACAATGGAACATGCTTGTCTGGAAGAAACCACACCCAGAAGAAACAGTTCACTCACAACTTGAAGGCACCCAGATTGTATTTATTAAGGACCACCCACTTTAATTTAATTTTAATATTAATTTCTCTTCTTTAGACTTTAAGATTCCCGTAATACCTACCTTCTTTTTTATATCCAAGCACAGTCACAAACAACTTCAAATCTACATCCTGATTCAGGTTTACAACTTCTAGCATACTTAGGTCTTCAATGGATTTATATACTCCTATATTAGTTCCAGTGACAGTTTTATTGGAGGAACTTATTTTTATCTTTACACTGTAGAGATGGCTGTGTACTTGGAATATTATAAAGGACAAACTTTTGCCAACATCTGTAAAGTTAACTTGAAGTGTAGACGATCTATTTAGATGTATAAACTCTGCATAAAGCTCTTTGTTTACTGTAGTAAGATTTTTATTCAATGGTATTGTCTTTGTGGTACCTGGAAGGTTTAATTAACATTAGACTTAAAAATTATTACATTCTGCAACATGTTATGACAAGCGACAAGACTGTTGCAGTGCAATAGCCTCCATTAACATCTTAGTGAAATAAGAATATCTCTGTACAATATTTTTACTGTAGTTAACATAACATGATAATTATACAGAGGGTGATATAAGTTCAGTTAAGATACCCTGATAATTTTCATGTACACTCTTATGTTACAATAATATTTATGTTGATGAACTAAGGATATGTGAATTATAAATTGATATCTTTATGTACTTATTGGAAGTGCAATCATTTGTTATTATTTAAAATTAGTCAGAATATTACTAAAGTACCTGTGTGACAGAACTTTGCTCAGTGTGAGATGTGGGTGAAAACTCGGAAAAAGCTGTTTTGCCCAAAGATGAGATCTGGCTAGATCGATTGTTCGGCTCCAAAAACAGTACATTTTATCGAAGAAGATCTATTTTCCAGATCTCAAAATATACATATTATATTACGTATATATATTTAAATATATACATATACAAATAATACTCGTTCAGTAGTATGCATTTGGTAAATTAACAGGAAGATAAGTATTATGAACATTTCTTTTCCTGGTGGCCACAGCACACTTTACAGATAAATAACATAAGGATAACTTACTTTGTATTGCGCCCTTTGCTGTGGCCAGTACTACAAATGTTATGCAACACCAACGTAATAAATAAGAGATCATTTTTAAGCCTTTATGAAAATTTAAATCATAAATACATTGGTATTTTTCTGTCACATTTATAAGTACTGTTCTATACTGTATCAGTGTACATACAGATACAATAGCGACGAACAGAAGCTCACAAAACTAATCGAACAATTGTAAGTATTGATAAAACAAATAAAACGACGAACTTCAAAACATTAAAATCAAAACAAAAAACACTTTGCATTAACCCATCTTTGCAGACTAAATGCAAATGAGATAAACAGCATAACAGCTGACAATATTCTAATTTGACTTTGGCAGAAACAATTCATTTTTTTTAAATTAATTTGGCCTATTGGACAAGTTATAGCTGTAAAGCCATACTGCCTCTTCTTTGATTTCGACGGCACATTTTGTGCATTTGCCAGTGTCAAGTGTTTTGTATACATTTTGTAAATAGGTAGTATAATTTAAGGGATTTTTTTATTTTGTTTAATAAATAATAAATCTTCTAGTGTTTTGATACTTTAAAGTAGTCAAAGTCTAGTTTTGGTCAAATCCAGTTCATGTCAGTCAAATTCATTCATGCTTTAATAAAGTAGTGGCGACTTTACTGTAATTAGCTTCGATGGAGTTTAAGAAGCCGCCAAAACTCCCATACTGCCTCGTCTCAGCAAATCAAATATGTAATGACAGCTGACACACATTATATTTCTTCTTTATTTTAACATAGCGCTTTTTTGACCATTCTTCCAGTGTCATTCGAGTCTTAATCACAGTCAAAGTCACAAGACTTTACAACCCCAGTCTATAAGTCTATAACCTAGTGCTCAGAACCTAGTGGTGACTTTAATAGAAGCTTCTCTGGAGTTCTATTTTGTTGTTTTCAAACTTGATCTAGTTAGCTAACATTGATAGGAAACCGCGTTTTTTTCTAGTTTTCTGAATTTTAATTTTGCATACAACGAGTAGAGCTTGATCGCCCAGGTACCATTTGTACTGTAAAACATCGAAATCCCGAAAATGGCTTTAATGATTTCGATGACATTTACTATACAAGGGTCTTAGAGGGCGTAAAATAGTTCTAACTTTGAGAAAACGCATTTTTCCTAGTTTAAATTTTTACATGTTTGCACTAAGCAAATCACAAAAACACAAAATTATTAGGTACTGCGGACATTCATGTTGTTTTTTTTGAATTATTAATACATACTTAGTTGTATCAAATGCATACCTACCTAAAACACATATTTTTCCATTTGGTTGGAACGATTTATTTATAGGAAGCACTCAAACACTTATTTTTACATTTAGCCTTTTTTGATAATTTTTAAGTTACTTATTCGGAAATAACAGAAATAATAGCATAACTGACTAATGTTATTAATAACAGGTCAAACTAGGAGTCTAACTCAAGTAGTGTACTACATTTAACTATAGCCCAACCAAAATATTCGAGGAGTACCTAGTAACTGAATTTATAAGGACATTAAATGTTAGTTGAAAATTTGAAATGGCATTAAAGGAAATTATTTCACACATTGTCATCAAACCCCAAATAAACAAAGCTTGTAATATGGAAACGAGATAACTGATAAAATGCATGTTTAATTATTTTTTTTGTAAGAAATTTAACAAATAACAGCACGAACGATGGAACGTATGTACTTGAACGGCTGTACGTGTACGTCCCTACATATTTACTACCTTGTTCGCAAACCGCAGTTCCACCGCTGCCGCTAGCCGCGCCGTGAGTATGCGGTAAGTTTGAGAAACCGAGTCCAACGAAGTTTACCTATTTATCGATTCCTTCCTTCGTCGGCCGCTAGAGCGCATCACGTCAAATTTACAAAAATGGCGGCGCGATCAATGATCTGTTAGTATGTTGTGTGAAGTCTAGTG
This sequence comes from Biston betularia, assembly GCA_905404145.2. Taxonomy (NCBI): domain Eukaryota; kingdom Metazoa; phylum Arthropoda; class Insecta; order Lepidoptera; family Geometridae; genus Biston; species Biston betularia. The sequence continues at coordinate 7,219,763 of FR989882.1, read as the reverse complement.
TAAAAATTATAATGTTTGAAATTCAGTGTTGTTATTGTGAGTGGTAAACCATTGATGGGCCATGGGGAGAGGCCAGGAATTATTGGACGCGGCTCGCGAAGGCGACCGAAGAACTGTCGAGAAAATAATCGGCCAAATAGTGACTAGAAGGAGTGGTCCTTTCCCAAGGTATGTCGAGCTCATGTTTTAATAGATATCCGTATTTAAAAGCATAATTATGGCTTTATTACTAAACAAAATAATAGCTATGACTTAATCCCGCGTGAATGTCTTAAAAAGTAGTAGAAAAGATGTTATCAGTTATCAACAATGGTGTATTGTTATCAATGACTTTTTTGTAATGTTTACTTGCTTATCATTTTAATTTATGGGAGTTCAGATGTTTATTAGACTAAAAATTGTTCAGAGAAGTATTCAGCACTAGTCATATTTGTTGGTTTGGTATCTACATTCTGGTCAAACATTTTACTGAATGGTATACCTGGTGCCCATAATTTTTAAGGTGCAGGTGCAGGTACAGGTACGCCGATATGGTTTTACTTAAAGTGTGTAATGTTATTACTGCTCTGTGTAGAATATTCTCATGTGACTAAACAGAACTTTATAGTACAAAAAACTTCATTATCTGTTTCTTTTAATAATGATAAAGTACCTACTTATGTAGAGATATGAAATCTTTGTGTCTATAGTAGTGTCTATATTAATCTTAAAACAACTAGAGTGACTCACAATGTGTGACAATACATAACTCTGCAGCTTTTTAGTCATTTATAAACATGTCGTAACTTAAAATGAATTAAAAAAAAACTGTTAACTAGCTAAGGGGTATTGTCACAGGATAAAACATGACAAAGCAAAATACTTTTTTACCAGTAATACACTAGTTACATGTTCACATAATCAGAAAACATGTATCACTTCAGTTGTACACTAGTATTGATATGACACAAGCTCATAAACAGCTCTAGAACTTATAATTTCTTAGAACTTAAGCATCAAATCTCACAGCAATAATAAAATTAATCGACACTGTATGAGATGACATACTACTTACTTTCTACTTCATGGTAGATTTCTTTAGCAGGAAGTGGTCTAGTTAGGTATCACTGCAGTATCAGGTATTCCGTTGCATAGCAGTAGTGTGTAAACATTACTGTATTTTGGTTCAAAGGATAGGTACTGCAGATAGCAAAATTATAGGGTGGTTGAGACTAACCATAATGAGCGCTAACATAGGTCTTTGTTTTGCTACTCAAAGTTCTGTGTAGCGCTGCTTTGTTCAAGGATGTGTGTTATCTCTTACAATCAAGAGAGGGTGTAGTTTGTCTTATAACTTTTACATAAAAAAATACTACCATACTATTAACCAATAAAACCACCTAGTACACATTGTTTATTCCAAATTATAACTTTAACGGGCAAGTCTTGTGAAATAAGGCAATCGATGTGTTTTTGTCAACATTTTTGTGCCGTTATACATCATGTGGAAGTTTGAAATTAATGAATACTATAGTACATATCCTGAATTATTATGCTTGGAGAAAAAATAGTTTCAAACGCTTTTCGTTTCTTGAAATTATGAAATAGAATATGGCCAAATTATTTTTAATCCGTAATCTTGACATCAAAATAATTATAGGAAAGGCGCAATTTTATAGATGCTAACTTTGATGCAGATACATTTAAGGCTTAGACCTTTTATTGTATGTTTTGTTTATTCTATTAGCAGATAAGTACGGATAGTTTGATGAAAATTTCTGATAGTGCCTGCTGAAAATCTCTTTTCTGCGTTACGTCTGTTGCTGTTTTATTTTGGTAGGCGCTACAAACCATCGAGAATCTCTGAATCTGACAATCTAACGTCACGAGTCTCGTGGTCGTGTATAGCACGTCACGAGAGGCAGCAAGAGGTGGGCGCGCGGTGGCGGCGGTACCGAGCACCGCGCGCATGCTTCCCGCCCGTTTTGTATTTGACACTTGACACTGGCAAATATTCAAAACGCGATGCCAAAACAAAAAAAAAAACTTCTGTCATAATGTAACAGATAATCAATGTAAAATCCGCTTCCGGCAATAGGAATAAACATTCTGTCTCCTTCTTGCTCGTGGCTATAGTAATTTAACTCTCCTTATCTATTTTAGCGTGACGTCAATGTATTCAAATCTAACGTCAGACGTATGTACATCTGTGTGAGTGGAAAATATCAATGTAGGTGTTCAAGCAGAAGTTCCCACGGTCGAGGACTTGGCCCTTAATCATAGTCCTATGTAGTTCTTTCTATCATTTGAGTTTTATTGCCTTCTAACTGTGTGTTGTAATGAAATTCACGCCACAGACTAACATACCAACTTAATTAATGTTGTTTTTATATTAGAGTTAGGGAGCAGTAAATATAAACACTCAACACAGTAGTGTAATATTAAAAAACATCTGTTCCATAGTCCAGTATAACTTATATGCTACATAACGGATGGAATATTGTTATATTGTGACTTCAGGGCAGTCAGGTTATGTGGAGATGATAACTCAGTTTCACACACCGAAGGGCTAGGGTTCAAACCCTGACATTGAGCATGAGCTGCCGGTGAAGAAAAACATTGTCAGGAAACCATAGTATGGTGGTAAGGTATTTTCTAATGCTTGACTGGCTAGCTACTGCCATCAAGTTGAAAATCTGCGACCAAGCACCTAACAGGGTTCTGGCAGCCTCATTTGGGAGCCAGTTCCATCACTTAACATCAAGTAAGTTGTGGTCTAACACGAAGTATGTCAAACATAAAAAAAAGTCCCAAAGTAAAAGCTTTTCAAAATGATAAGTGTAATAAGCTCTTTTCGTCTACTTACTGTTATTCTCTATAACTTAAAATGATAATTATGTGTTTCATTAGTCATATACCTAGTAGGTTTGATTAATAATTCTGTTGTGTCAAAGGTTAAAATAATAGGGGAAACCGTCTTGGTTTCCCCAATTATTTTAATATTAGTAACAGTATAGCTTATATTAAAAAGTGATATTTATAATAATAAATACTCTTTGTAGCATTGGAATTGAATCTTTGACAATATTAAATGTACATATTTAAATACTTTAAAGCTAGGATTACTAAAACTATTAATAATATAATATGTATTATAAGAATTCTGTACACATGAAGAATTGACCTTACAATACATGAAATTCTACTCTTATATAATTTGGTATTTATTCTAATCCTACACTTCCTAACTATACCTAATTAAAAACATTCCAATCTTCAAATTTATTCCAAATTTTTATTATATTGTCTTGAATTCCAGTCAGCGAAACAAAACATTATGTATGGAAACAACACAGATTTCAAATAATATATAAAAATATGTATAATCATTCAGTAGCAAATTATGAGTTGAATTTGTTATGCAATATAGGCATAATCCTAATCCTCAACAGGTGGATTACTAACAATATTTTTTTTTACTCTCCACAGACACCAGGGTTTGTGTCCTTTGTCAATTTAAATTACAATTATACAATATGGAAAGAGGAAAGTTAGTTGAATTAATTTAATCTTAAACTAAGGTTAAAGTAGGTAGGTGGTAGTTTGTATGTATATACTGCAAGCAGACTAACTAAACTAACTAACAATATTTTAAAGAATAAAAAGTTTCTATCTAATATTGAGAGATGGGAATGTAAATGATGGAGAGAAACATTAAAGTAGTAATTCATATTTATTTACCACTGACACCTTAAACAAGGTTTAGTTTACTTGGTGGTAGATTTCCTTAGCAGGAAGTCGTATAGGTAGGTACCACTGCAGTACTAGATATTCTTCCGCCAAGCAGTAGTGTGCAAACATTATTGTGTTCTGGTTTGAAGGGTACTGCAGCTAGCGAAATTACTGGGCTGTTGGGACTAACCATCAAAAGTCTCAAAGTAATGAGCGCCAAAGCAGCGATGCCAGGACTTTGTTTTGTTACTGAAAGTTCTGTGTATTGCTGCAATGGTCATGGACATGCGTCATCTCTTACCATCAGGAGAGCGTATCGTTCGTCTCACATATTTACATAAAAAAAAAAACATTGTTGGGAGTCTGACATCTAATCTGGTGGTCATGGGTACAAATCTGATTGGCACACACACACAAGTTATGTGAGTATTGCTAATGACTTTAAATGGTGAAGGATGACATTGTGGGGTAACCTGCATGAAGGTTTACCTGAAGGTCTTAAAAAATATGTTCTTGAAGATATGTGAAGTCTATTAATCCATAATTGGTCAAAGTGGTGGTCTATGGCCTTACCTGTCTCACAATGAGATGACCAAGCCCACCAGTGGGTCAGTTTATAAAATAGGCCCCGATGCTAACTGAAGGGTGTTATAAAAGTTTAATATGTTTTTCTGTGTGTATTGTTTGATCGAGTGTTATTTTGTTTATGATTCATGAAAATCTGTCTTTCTGATGATTTAGCTCTTATCTAGTTAATGAAAAGATGTGAGCATCTTCCACTGGTTTGATCGAGATGAAGTGTGGTATCCTGTTACTGAAGACATGGTATTTTAACAGTATTGCAAGTTTTATGACATTATGCAATTCTATCTGCGCCCCGCGGTGTTACCGGGTAAAAAGTAGCCTATGTGTTAATCCAGGGTCTCGGCTACCTCCATACCAAGTCCGTTCAGTAGTTTTTGTGTGAAAGAGTAACAAACATCAATCCATCCAAACTTTCACATTTATAATATAAGTGGGATTCATTTCATCATCCTTTACCATCAGTAGAGCTGCGGCAGAGGCGTGCTCGCCAGTGCAGAAAAAAAAACTCAACAAGTTGCGTGCTACAAAATTGACAGGACGGAGTTTATGAATATACACATCATCAGAATAACCCAGTCTATTTAAGGAAGTGGGTAGGTAGGATAAGTTATCCCATTAAACTGAAGTGTTTGGCCGCTGGCCAGACGCAAATATCGATGCTTGTGTACGTTGAACTTTTGTTCGACTGTCTGTGCTTATACCTTTATCTAACCCCCACTAATGCACCTCGTAAATTCGTCTCACCAGACATTTCGACAAGCGTAAGGCATGATTCGTCGCGTCAGTACCTATGGCCTTTGAGGTTCTGGTGCATTCATTCATAAATTACGTAAAAGCGCACGCTACTATTAAGGAAACTGAGATGATCGGGACGATTGTAATTATGTACAACTACCTGCGCCCTACGGTGTTATCCGCTGCATGTTTTCAGGATAAAAAGTAGCCTATGTGTTAATCCAGGGTCTCGGCTACCTCCATACCAAATTTCATCCAAATCCGTTCAGTAGTTTTTGCGTGAAAGAGTAACAATCATCTATCCAAACTGAAACATGAAAGATCATACTTCAGAGGTGGCCCCATATAAACTTTATCGAAATCCATGGAGCGGTTTTTAAAAAATCAACAAAAATCTAAATATTGTACTCCGAAACCTCGCTGTTTCATTGGAGCAGTGCGTTCAGTTGGCCTAAGGGCCATTGAGTCGTTTTTTTATTGTAAATTTGTGTATTATTTTAAGTTTTGTCAACATTTTGAAGTTTTTTTTTTTTTTTAATGTAAAAAGTAATGAGACGAACGAGACGCTCTCCTGATGGTAAGAGATAACGCCTGTCCATGACCATCGCAGCGATACATAGAACTTTAAGTAACAAAACAAAGTCCAGGGCATCACTGCTTTAGTTGAATTTATATTCAAATGTTATCATGACTGACTCGACCCTCAAGAACACAAAGCCCTAAAACAGAGTTCGCGTGCCACAACTGTTTAGACACTGCACCCACGTTTATTATGTATACTCATCAATATAGCTTGCTAATCAGATAATAGGCTTATCAATCTGCCCCAATTTCGACGTGTTTTAGACGCCGTCAATCTCTATTACATTTATTACAGTAATAGCGAAGGCTCAGCGATTTCTATCTGTGTTAATCGACTTCATAAAACAAACAGATTCTTAACTCGTCGTATTCGATTTTTAGTTCTTTATGTGTGAGTGTTTTTGTTATTATTTACTTTAATATTACGTACTCTTTGTTTAAATAAATAATTCGCCAGAGAACTGAAATCATAGACATAGCTCAGCGTATTAGCAAGCTGCAGTGTCAATGGGCTGGATATATCTGTCGCAGAACCGATAACCGTGTGTAGACGTGTTCTACAGTGGAGACCGCGAATATACGTAGGACAGCTGGCAGTGGATGGAAGCGAAAAGCCGATCGGGCTGAGTGGCGTGTCTTGGGAGAGGTCTATGTCCACGTCCAGCAGTGGACTACAAAAGGCTGATGATGATGACTAAACATTATAGACCTACATATTATTATAATAATTCAAGGCGTTGCTACACCTATTTATACGTCATATCAGATAAGCGTGCTCGCGTTAATTGTTCAAATAAATATTCATTAAGAATTTGCACCGGAGCTGGGTAGCATTGTTAAGGAAACGGCAGTTATCTTTGTTTAAACAAATGCGTAATTTATTTTGGATCTTAATGGCTCTTTCAAGTGCAAGCTGAAGCTACAAGTACTTCAATGTTATTGTTATTCTGCGCTACAAGGTCGAATTTGTTTTGTGTATGCGGAGATATAATGTAGCTTTGCCGTTTCATTCACCTTCGTGCTGACCGCACTTTTGTTCTTTTTACGTGGTGATAAACCTCTGCTATCATTAGCATCATTTTAATGGTTAGCAAGCTAGGTGCTAACTAGCAAAAGCTCACCTTATGTTAAGTGATGGTGTGGTCGAAGATGGTAAAACACACCTAGCCTGGAACAGAACTGGCTCTCAAGTGAGGCAGCAACACACTTTGGTCTTGCGCCGTCAGTTTGCCGATTTGTGGTATCCATTCTCGTATTTCTACGCCAACAGACATCAGAAATGAGCGGCCCTCTTCCACTTCAACTTATAAGCTTTGTTATAAATGCTCAATGTTTGTTACAAGAAAAGTAAGTTATCAGCTTTTTTCTTATGTAGAATGGGTTCACGTTTGACAATGTCTCACCGAAGTGTAGATAGGGTCTAAGATGAAGCACGCGTGCCTAGAAGATACCTCACCCTTCATTTCAAGATTTCTAGATTGTATGAACTGGTAGAATTTTACATCTTTGCGGTCTTTATGCAAGGAATAACAACCCTGTTGGTTCATTGGTAGTATGTCTGCTCCAAGATTTGAAGGGCGTAGGTTCGATTCCGACCCATGATAAACATTTTGTGGCATAAACAGTTAATGTTTGTTCTGCGTCTGGGTGTTCTGTATTTATTATTAAGTAGGTATGTAAAAAAAGTATTTAAGTAATCTATCAGTTGATCTGACTTGCAGAGTACAAGTTGTACTTAGTTTGGGGTCAGATGGCGCTGTGTGTAATTTCCTACGATATTTATTTATTTTATTTGTAATGAGAACAAAAGTTTATCATCTTTGCTGGTTTGTACAGAACCTCGGTGGACGAGTCTGACTCACAGTTGTCCGTGTTTTTTTCATAGTTACAATCATTTATAATTATGAGTACAAAAACGAACTTATCCTACATTGTTCTATTACTAAAAGAAAAATTCTACTTCACAATGTAAACTGTTCGCTTATTTTTTAGGTAGGTATTTTAAATAGACACTCGACGACAACATTTACTTACTTAACGCAATTGATTCTTAAATTTTCAGTTTCACAGTCTCAGCTGACCGCGTCCGTGCTAATGCTAATCATTGACAAAGAATCTGCTTGCACGCTTAGCGATTTAATTAGGACGGTTGCCCCGAAACAGTTACTTGTTGAAAAAAATACCGCAATAAAAAAAGCTCTTAAGTGAAGCGACCTGGCACCGGTCCTATGATTCATCCACTCTCTGCTGCCTTTTACACGGTTAGTCACAAGCCGCGATTGGCCGGAACACTTCGTTCTGTCAATATTTTCCTAATATTTGAATAGAGAACGACCGTGATCCCATAACCGATAACCGTTGCGAAGCATACTTCAGCACAACGATTTTGCTAATCGCGTGTTATTATTATGTTAAGTTTATTCAGTGATGTTGTGATTGTCTGGTGTTGTTATGAAAATGAAGCTCAAGATATCTTGTTTTGACGACAGTAGCATGTTAAGGAGGATCAGAAGAAGTTTCGGGTTTGTATTGTTGTTTGTTACATTTTGTTTTACATACTATCGATTGATATGGAAATGAGAAATGTATTGTCGTTTGAGTCAGTTTTTTTTTCTTTAATTTTGGCGTCGCGTTTTGAGCACTTGCCAGCGTCAAGTATTCTATGTTTACAAGTTTCTTAAGTTAAATAAGTTGCCTCGTAGCAATAGTTATAGTCAAATTCCAGTCCGTATCAGTCAAGTCTAGTCATGCTTTAGTAAAGTTGTGGCAACTTTACTATAAAGCTTCGATGGAGTTTTGGAAGCGACACGAAAAGTCATGTTTCACAACATTATAATATCGTTTTCCAAAAGACCACAACGGGGCGACACGACTCTCCACGTTTCCGCCAAAATCTTTGAGTCAGTTTGGCGCGTCATTTATGTAAAACCATATTTCCAACCTACCGACCACCCAGCTGATGAGCTTATATGAAAACAGTGATGAAAGTAGAAAGATGTGTATCTATCAGAGTGGTAGTGAGTGGAAAGATATTTATAGTTTCTACGGGGAAAAGGCGATATTTTACTACCTATAGATACCTAGTATGTATGTGTGTCTAACCATATTTAATATTGTCTTTCCTTGTATTGTAAAAAAAATATAAAAATGGTAGGTAATTCAAAGTTGACAAAAGTCACGTACTGCTTGGCGACAGAATATCTGGTACTGCGGTAGTACCTACCTAAACGACCTCCTGCTAAAAGGATCTACCACCAAGTAAAATAAGTACATAATTATACTCTTTATCGCTCTTTGTCCTTCGCCTGTTACCTCTTTAAATCTATTTATGTTTGAAAAGGTATGGTTTCAATTCATGTAATAAACACCTATTGATATTGGTTTAGTTTTAATAAGCTCTGCTTCATAAACTATAGGGTGTGGATTGGATTCCCGTTTAGGGCAAACATTTGTACGACGATCATAGATGTATGTTCTCTATATCTATAGGTATTATAAAAGTACGTGCTATAAGTATATGTCTGTATGTATGAGTAATATATATTTGTAAAAAAATAATTTGGTTCCCAAAGTACTTTGTTTAATTTAAGACTGGATGACATCATAAGAAATATCGCACTAATATTATAAAAGCGAAAGTTTGCGAGTGTGTTTGTACTTCTTCACGCTCAAACGGCTAGACTAATTTTGATGAAATTCGGTATGGAGGTAGCTGACACCCTGGATTAACATATATAGTTTTTTATCCTGAAAAAAATTGTAGCGGGTAACACCGTCGGGCGCAGCTGGTTTTCCCATAATTAGTTATCTAACAGTCTTTGTGTTAGAGAATCAAGAGGTCCCCTTTTTGTGTTGAAGGCTAAACCGCAGGTTACAGTTGTGTGTTACTCATGTTTCTAACAAAAATATTAACGTGATTAATTTATGATTCAATTAAATACAATACATTGAAAACAATGTGTGTGCAACGCCCATTATAAATGTAATCGACAGTTATATGTATACCTATTGACTTTAGTATGTGGTTACCAGCCTAATATGTTTACAAACAACCTGCGATTACCATTGTCGTGTACGTAATAGCTGTAGAGCTATAACTGTTTTGCCATAAAAAATGTTAAAGACTACTGCGTGAGTCTTAACGTTGAAAGTTTTATCGGGAACGCGGAAAGAGTCGTTTCACACCGTTGTATTTTTTTTCAAAACTAGTGTTTTGTCGAGTGTTTATGCATAAACATTGTGGTGTTTTATTAGCGCGAGTGTGAGAAAATGGTATAATGTGGTGAAACATGACTTTTCGTGTTGCTTCCAAAACTCCATCGAAGCTTTATAGTAAAGTCGCCACTACTTTACTAAAGCATGACTCGACTTGACTGACACGGACTGTACTTGACCAAGACTAGACTTGTATATACCTGGCTGTACTGCAGCTAGCGAAATTACTCAAAGTAATGAGCGCTAAAGCAGTGATGCCCTGGACTTTGTTTTGTTACTCAAAGTTCTGCGTATCGCCGCAATGGTCATGGACAGGCGTTATCTCTTACAATCAGGACAGCATCTCGTTCGTCTCATTACATTTAAACATTAAAAAAAAAAAACTAGATACAAGGCAATTTGTTTAACTTCTGAAACGAAAATATTTAAAACACTTGACACTGGCAAATGCTCAAAATGCGTCGCCAAAGAAAAAAAACGTCAACGATATGGTTAACTCGACAGATTCTTGGAACGGCGTCTTCGTTTTATCATTTGAATATTTGTTCGCGGTTAGTCCGATAACAGAACTCGTAGAATAAGTTTTACCTGTATCTACACCCGATTGGGAAAGATTGCGACATTGCTAAGGTACGACGGGGTTATATGTGCGATTAAAACCACTAAAATTTATCTAGCGACTATAATAAAGCACTGGAACCTTTTCGCATTGGGCTGGCTCATTGTTATAGCACAATCTTTGCATAGTATGAAACAAAGTATGCTTAGATCTTTTAAACTACGCTACGTATTTTACGGTTTCCATCAATATAGGTACTAACCTAACCATCGAAAGTCTCAAAGTAATGAGCACCAAAGCAGGGATGCCCAGGACTTTGTTTTGTTACTCAAAGTTCTGGGTATCGCTGTAATGGTCATGGACAGGCGTTATTTCTTAACATCAGGAGAGCGTCTCGTCGTCTCATTATTTGTCACATAAAAAAAAAAAAAAAAATACAGGTAGTGATTCAAGAGGAAGGAAGAATTCATATACATGTATTATATGTATAATACATGCATATTATAGTACCTACAAAACAATCTGAGAATTTTCAAAGATTTGTAATAATGTGATTTCGCAAAAAACATGTTTTTGTGTGCTTTTTTTTTTGTAAAAAGTAATGAGACGAACGAGGCGCTCTCCTGATGGTAAGAGATAACGCCTGTCCATGACCATCGCAGCGATACACAGAACTTTAAGTAACAAAACAAAGTCCAGGGCATCACTGCTTTGGCGCTCATTACTTTGAGACTTTTGATAGAGTTAGTCTCTACAGCCCAGTAATTTCGCTAGCTGCAGTACCCTTCGAACTGGAACACAGTAATGCTTACACACTATTGCTTAGCGGCAGCGTCACATACATATTTTCAACCTCAATAATTCTGATGCTTGATGTCCAATTATATTATTATTGCTGTGTCCTAAAATACAATCCAAAAGATCTGCCATTTATTACCTAAACTACATATTACGTTAACAATAACAGTTAAAAATCTCTTGTCACGATGAAATGCCACAATTTTTTAAATTCTATATACGTTCGCGTTTGACCACACGTTAAGCAGTAGTGTGGTCTAAGATCGAGTACGCTTACTCTAGGTAAGAAGGTATGCAGGCAGCTGACACCCTAGATTAACATATATATAGGTTACTTTTTATCCCGAAAAAATGTAGCGGGTAACTCCGCGGGGCGCAGCTAGTTTTGAACAAAAGCTTCCGCTCTATATAAAATGGTTAGAGTGAGGTCATACAAAGATTTGATTTAGTTGACATTGCTATGGAAAAACCGTGTCAAGTATAGCCTACGCGTAATCAGACCTGGGGGCGTAATGCTTCATTTGACCTAGATGTGTGGGATCTTGGTTAAAATAAAGCATGTACCGCCTAATACATTGTTACTTACGCCTGTCAAATTTAAGTAGATCTACGTTAGGCCACTAAATGTGAGTGAATTTAGCAGATCAAAAATAATTGGGACTTCTTTTCGCATGCAGCTAAGTTCTACAGTGCCAGATAGGTAGGTACTGTTCAGGAATAGTTCTTAACTCACGGCTTTTTTTTTTAAGTCGAAAAATACTATTGTCATCTTTTCAAATAATTTAAAAGGCTAGAACCGTTTCGTTTCCAACAGATGCGTACTAGAAATGCAATGTGGAACTCGATAAGCACACTACCCGAAATGTATCCGGTAGGTAATTACTATAATATAAATTATTATATTAAATTAAAAAACTTTAAAAAGAGATATGTATATAATATATAGATAGAAATAAAGTATTGTCTGTGTCTATTTATTGTCTTCGTGCGTTGTAAAATAATTTTACGTTTGTTTTGCATTTCCTTGGTCCACTTTGCGTATCTTATCAACTTACCAATATCTTATCGGTGCGCGAATGTTTGTAACAATTATTTCTTTTCTCTCCCTCTAATCGTACACACCTTCCGTAGTTATTTTACCGGTTTTAATGTTATTTTAATGAATTTCCTGAATAGTTTCGTTTATTCCATTTACTATATATATATATGAGTCAGCCTGTGTTAGTTGTCTTTGAACTTGCCACGGCGATGGTTCTTCATTACCATTGTGAGTGCTTCAAAATTGTGACTTATGTTTTGAAGAAAGATGGATCGCGAGAAAAAAGTGTCTTGTTGTGGCAGTGACTTTGACTTAAACATGAGTGATGTCAGATATAGCTTTCACAGGAGTTGGGTTAAAGCTAAAAAGTTGAAAAATAAAGTTCTTGATAGAGATAGGTAAGTTTATAACGGACACATTTAAAATACTTCTAGTGTCAGATATTCAATTATTTATATGGTTTTTACCATATTAAGTTACAAGCCATAGTTGACAAGCTAGGTGTTTGAACACAGCTCACCCGATGTTAAGTGACGGTGTGGTCGAAGATGGAAAGTATTACCACAGCCATGTGAAAAACATTATTATAACAATAGTAAACTTGAACAGTTTTGTCATATAGTCCATATGAATTTTATTTATAACATAATTAACTTTAGGTCAAGTCAATATCTCTATCTGTTGGCTTATACATAGCCATTTGACATAATTATTGATAATTCAGCCTTTCACATCTTTGCTAATTTTTAACCCCCGAAGCAAAAACGACGGTGTGACGAGTTTGACGTGACTGTATGTCCTTCAATATGGGACATAATATATTATATAGTAAAATACTATGTACATAAACCTGTCGAGGGGTTTTTTAATTTTAAATGTATACTTGTTCTATATTATTGTAATCGATTAAACAACGACGTCGAATGAATAATGAAACACATTTTTTTTTATTTATTTTTTTTTTTTTTTTGGCGTCGCGTTTTAGCATTTGCCAGTGTCAAGTATTTACATTATACCATTTTCCCACACTGGCGCTTGTGATTCGGCACTTTATGAATAAAACACCACCATTTTTATGCATAAACACTCGACAAAACACTAGTTTTGGAAAAAAATACAACGAGGCGACACGACTCTTTCCGCGTTCCCGCCAAAACTCAATGAAACACTTCTAGCAACAACTAATGACAGTTCATGTTACTTTCACTACCTCATTTATTTCAATACATTAACCATACTCCTACATAGTTAACTCAATGGCTTGTTCTAGATATTTTTTGTCAAGGTCCGAATAAAAGAGTCGTGACTGTTTTGAGGAAGATAATTTAATAATGCTATAACCAGATGGTATCTGCTTCAAGAGCTGTGGAATGTGGGTTGGATTTCCAACAGGACAAACATTTATGTGGTCTAGGGGAAAATAAATAAATAAATATCATAGGACATTACACACAGCGCCATCTGACCCCAAACTAAGCAAAGCTTGTGCAATGGATAACAGATAACTGATACATATCTACACATACATACATATCTGATTCGTAGCGATGATAGCTCAGTGGTTAGCGCGGTAGGTTCGCATGCCGAAGGGCGTGGGTTCAAACCCCAACAATGAGCTTGAGCTGCCGGTGAAGGAAAACATCGTGAGGAAACCATAGCATGGTGGTAGGGTACTTTCTAGTACTCGGCTGGCTAGCTACCACCCTCAAGTTGAAAATCTGCCGCCAAGCATCTAACGGTGTGTTCCGGCAGCCTCACTTGAGAGCCAGTTCCATTCCAGGCTAGGTGTGCTTTACCATCTTCGACCACACCTTCACTTAACATCAGGTGAGCTGTGGTCAAACAACTAGCCTGTCAATCATTAAAAAAAAAAAAAACAAAACTTTAATAGTTTTTTTTTGTTGTAAATACATACTTATAATACATACAGTACACCCAGACACAGAAGCTGTGTGAGCTGTGGCCAAATACCTAGCCTATCAAACATAAAAAAAAATAATTGAGAACCTCTTCTTTTTTTGAGTATGTTAAAAAAGTTACTTTTAAGATAGAAATCTTATGCGTCACGTTTAAGTATATATATATGTATATGATGACGTATTATATGTACTACTATAAAATTCCAACACCAAAATCCCAGTGGCTTAAACCTGAATGGGTTTTCCTCTTAAACTCGTTTGACTTGTAAGGTGTTATATCCGATACCATCCTTAAGCTCAATCGATATATGTGATCGGTCGAGTTAAAGCGCCTCTAGGGTCTTTGTTTCTACCCAAATCATAATAATCAAGTTAAAAACAAGCAATCCGCGACAACCTTCCACGAATCTGTTATATATACAGGCGAGTAAAAATCGTATACAAAATTTAAAACAACCGGTGCTCAGAACCTTCCTAGAATCATTTGTTTAAACTAGATACGTACTTAGTTATACAGTTTTGATGTTTCCTATTACGGGATGGTAAGTACTTAAACTGGCTTTCGTTATTTTTTTAGTTAGTGAAGTTTAACTTTGTCTATGACAGCTATAGATTTATAATCGTTTATTTTTTTAATTTAATCAATGTTTTTTAATTTAAGCGATTTTTTTTATTATGTAAATGTATTGAAACGAACAATACGCTCTCCTGATGGTAAGAGATATCGCATGGGCATGACCATTGCAGCCATGCATAGTAGAATAGCAAAACAAAGTCCGGGGTAACGCTGATGTGGCGTTCATTACTTTGAGACTTTCGATGGTTAGTCTCAACAGCCCCGTAATTTCGCTAGCTACAGTACCCTTCAAACTGAAACACACTACTGCTTGGCGGTAGAATATCTGGTACTGCGGTGGTACCTACCTAGAAGACCTCCTGCTAAGGAAATCTACCATTAAGAGAATGTAGCTCAGTGATTAGTGCGGTCGTTTCGCACACCGATAGGCGTGGGTTCAGACCTCAACAATGAGTCTGAGCTACCGGTGAAGGAAACCATCGTGAGGAAATCATAGCGTGGCGGTAGGGCGGTACCTTTGATATAGCATGATACAGCTCAACATGTATTCTCGTACACGTCGGTTTAGCTGGTTATGGTCACTATTATATAATCTGTGTTAGGGCACTACGTAAGTTTTCTCGGAATAATATGTGACCATAAGCGCTGCCCTCCAAGTAGAAATAAAACCGCATTAGTCATGGTTCAATATATGAAGAACACCTTTGACGTTAGCCTTGGCGAGGTTGATATAATATTATACAATCACTAGCGACCCTTTACCGGCTTCGCACGGATGCAATGTTTTTTTTTTTTTTTTAATGTAAAAAGTAATGAGACGAACGAAACGCTCTCCTGATGGTAAGAAATAACGCCTGCCCATGACCATTGCAGCGATACACAGAACTTTGAGTGACAAAACGAAGTCCAGGGCATCACTGCTTTGGCGCTCATTACTTTGAGACTTTCGATGGTTAGTCTCAACAGCCCAGTAATTTCGCTAGCTGCAGTACCCTTCAAACCGGAACACAGTAATGTTTACACACTACTGCTTAGCGGCAGAATAACTGGTACTGCGGTGGTACCTACCTAGACGACCTCCTACTAAGGAGATCTACTACCAAGTAAAGTGGTGCACATGCATGTATTTAAAATAAATAAATATCTTAGGACATTACACACGGCGCCAACTGACCCCAAACTAAGCAAAACTTGTACTATGAAAGTTAGATATCTGATAGAATACTTAAATAGTTTTTTTTATTTTACATAATATAAACCTTCCTCTTGAATCACTCTGTCTATTGATGGAAACCGCATTAAAATCCGTTGCGTAGTTTAAAAGATCTAAGCATACAGACGACGAGAAGCGACTTTGTTTTATACCTACTGTGGTAGAGATCTCGGATTTACAATAAAAGGAAAGAGATTTTGTGATTAGAGAAATTGTATGGAAACCAGTATGTACAATAATAGTTATTTGTTATACAAAAATGCAAAGTTGCTTTTTAACCGCGTGCTCAATTTTGTTCAAATCTGTTGGCTCATTTTTCAAAAAATAGAATCCTGAGCGTTAGCGAGGGAATCAAAAGAGCACGAGGTGAAAAATCTTTGCACTCGAGTGCAACACGTAACTTTTCATCCCACTTCAGCGAGAAAATGACTAAAAAACGTACACCAAGGAGGTTTGAGTTTTTAACAAATTAAAAAAAGTTCTATGATAAATCGGCAACATGGAGGTAGAAGTAAATAGTCTTAATGATGTTTTGAATTCATAAAGTGCACACGATGTTCTAAATTCAAATTCACTTTATCCTCAAAAAACAAACGACTTTTGCACTCAGATATCGAAGAGCAAAAATACTCTTTCCGAGAGGGGGGATGAAAAATAACTTTATGAAACTAAAATCAGTAAACAAATACAAAAGTCTATTTTATTCTAGAAATCAAATTAAAAACAACAAACGCGTGTATGTACTTATGTAATTGTGTATTCGGAACAATAACGGTTGGTAACCGTTATTATAAATTCTATGACAATGTTTGATTTTGTTCTCAAATATGTAGGCATTGTTGGTACAGTTGCTCATCTCGTTACAGTATACGTAAGTGTTTATAATTTACAGGTTTCTCCAATGAATGAATTGCATCGGTTCGATGACCGAAACTGAGGGGCCAAGGACGGTTATATGCAAAGTATGCTGGGTTCCACTTTTTGTGTCTGAAGAAAAAGTAGGCTGTGTTTTATTGAAAGTAGGGTTTATTTTTCTAGGGCAAAATTCATAAAATAATTATTACCTCGGTACTAAGAACCATTAAACTGGTTCCAACATATCGTTGTTAATTTATTGGGTGAAAGGTATTTTCGTTTGTTTGTAGTACAGCAGTCGTGGCCGAGCGGTTAAGGCGTCTGACTAGAAATCAGATTCCCTCTGGGAGCGTAGGTTCGAATCCTACCGACTGCGGATTTCTTTTTGCACTAACATTTTTTCTTTTTTTTGCAGTTTACGACGAGGGCCCGGCGTGAACGTCCAAGACGATAATGGTTATACGCCATTGCATCACGCGTGCTTGAATGGTCATAGGTAAGTTAGCCAGTAATTAGTGTAATTGTAGGCCAGTTACAATACAAAGTGCTTTTTTATGCACATCCAAAATACTCGAGGCATTGCTCATTAGCAAAATATTGCTAGCAAAATTGCTGTGCTGTCGAGACTAACCATCGAAAGTTTAAAGTAATTTTTATTTGTTCAGTTTAATTTTTAATTATTTTTTTTTTACTGATCAGCTCATTTTTGTTCAATCACTCATTATTTTTAATTGATTAGTTTAATTTTTAATTCTTTAGTTTTTTAGTCTGCCTTTGGCATTTTGTATCAAGATATCAAGTGGGTAGTGTACACTGTGTGTGCACACTAGTGTTTGTGTAATGTCCTCCAATATTTATTTATTTATTTACTAGTGCATGTATAGTTATTATTTCCATCGTTCTTTTGTTCACAGGGAGATAGTAAAACTTCTGCTGACGACATCCTGCGATGTGCCCGTGTCTCCGTGTATCGTTGACAAAAAAGGCGCCACGCCGCTTCACTTGGCGGCGTTCAAGGGGCATACAGAAGTTGTCAAGATGCTCCTCGATTACGACAATCCTCGGGTCAACGTCGATCAGATGGTAAGCTCTGGAAACACACGGAACCTTCTAGAAGCCATTACTTTTCATAGGGTTTTTTTTTTAGTGCTGGTGACGCTAGAGGTTTCTAATAAAGTCCTTTTTAACCGACTCAAAAAGGAGGAGGTTCTCAATTCGACTGTTTTTTTGTATAATATAGATAAAACTCTTTATTGTGCACGCCATAAACAGAAAAAAGTATATATATGTTACGCGATCATTCTGCCAATTATGAATGGAATTTTATGATTC
The DNA here is from genome assembly GCA_905404145.2 of Biston betularia. Classification (NCBI taxonomy): domain Eukaryota; kingdom Metazoa; phylum Arthropoda; class Insecta; order Lepidoptera; family Geometridae; genus Biston; species Biston betularia. The sequence goes on along the minus strand of FR989882.1, from coordinate 7,201,643 downwards.
TTTTTTTGCTTTGTAGATCATACTTCATAGGTGGTTATATGGTGGTTTTGTAGCAATGATAGTTCAGTGGTTAGCGCGATAGATTCGCACGCCGAAGGGCGTGGGCTCAAACCCCAACAATGAGCTTGAGCTGCTTGTGAAGGAAAAATATCGTGAGGAAACCATAGCATGGTGGTAGGGTACTTTCTAGTACTCTGCTGGCTAGCTACCACCTCAAGTTGATAAATCTGTCGCCAAGCATCTAAAGGTGTGTTCCGGCAGCCTCACTTGAGAACCAGTTCCATTCCAGGCTAGGTGTGCTTTATCATCTTCGACCACACTATCACTTAACATGAGGTGAGCTGTGGTCAAACACCTAGCCTGGCAACAGTAAAAAAAAGATTTTGTTTTTATTGAAATATATCGAGCAGTTTCGATAAAATATATATGGGCTTCATACACTACATAAAAATCACAGTTAGAAATTACACTCCATATTAAAGTCGTTATTATAACGTGTCGTGATTAAGCTGATTTCTTGGGCATGGAATGTAGCCAGTGTCATGCGGTGAATATAAAATAATGTATTTACCGTGGGCTGGCGGCAGTAATCAGCCTAGAACCGGTCTATGGGACTTCGGGTCGATGGCATTATGTGGAATTGCATTATGATTATGCATTTATGGTGTGACCTTTCGACCTTGGACATCTTATGACTATGGTATACCGTTGAATCAAAACTCATGTCTACTTTTCCTAATAATAATTCATTAAAAAAAGTACTATGGGAACCAGATGAACGATAGAATACTTATTTATATACTTTTTTGTAATAGAATCCCGCTTTACTCTTTGGTAACCCTAAAAAAGAGATGAAGAATATGACAAAACAAAAAATATATGGCGTATAATGGCGGCCTTATCGTCTAGAGTGATTTCTTCCAGACAACCTTTGGATGGAAAGAAACATTATAATATTATGCATTACATTGCATTTATTGATTTATATGGTTTATTTACTTGTATTTTATAAGCCTGATATGATACAATATTTTGTTATCTTTCCTTGTATGCAGACAACAAACAGAGAGACAGCGTTGCTGATCGCCGCACATTTCGGCTACGTGGACATCGTGGCGTTGTTGATCGCGCGTGGTGCTGACGTCACCATCAGGAACGCGAACACGGAGAGCGCCTTAGACCTAGCTGCTCAATTTGGATGGTAAGAAAATTTAGCTCAAGCACAACCTAAGTTTTTTATTAGAACTCTCATAAATGTAGGTTTCCTCACAAAACAGGGCAGACGGGCGGGGTATGTCGGCCTCGACACCATAGTGGTGCCACTACCGACTAAAACCCCCACGATGTTCCCTCGGCAGTGACATTGCGACAGGGTTTAGCATGGTGGTAGGGTACTTTCTAGTACTCGGCTGGCTAGCTACCACCTTCAAGTTGAAAATCTGCCGCCAAGCATCTAACGGTGTGTTCCGGCAGCCTCACTTGAGAACCAGTTCCATTCCAGGCTAGGTGTGCTTTACCATCTTCGACCACGCCATCACTTAACATCAGGTGAGCCGTGGTCAAACAACTAGCCTGACAACCATAAAAAAAAAAAAAAAAAAAAAAAGGGTCGCGGGACCGCTTTCGCATTCGCGGCAACCCTGTACTGCCAGTGTCCTTCCGGACTACCCGATTCGACTGCCCCATCATCACACATGCCGCCAAACTGTACATGTGCTACACGACACTTACTACATTTTAATTTTGAATTTTGAATTTTGAAATTTTTGAATTCGAATACTACATTTTAATTTTGCATTTTTTTTTATTACTAGCTGCGTCCCGCGGTGTTACCCGCTACATGTTTTCGAGATAAAAAGTAGCCTATGCGTTAATCCAGGGTGTTAGCTTCCTTCATACCAAATTTCATCGAAATCCATTTTTGCGTGAAAGAGTAAGAAACAGCCATCTATCCAAACTTTCATATTTATAATGTTATAGTGAGATTTTATTTGTTATTAGATTGAATACTAGAAATTAATATTTGACAAAATTCACAAAGCAAATGCTTAAAACGAAGAGATAAAAGAAAAATAGTTTATTAACTTTGTGGTACTTGTTTACCCGTTCATAAGTTATCAGAACTCTAAAGTATCTCGTTAGTTAGTTTATGAAAGCTCGACCCGCGGTTGGTAACTTATATTTTGTTACTTTGAGATATTTGAGGATGTCGAGTTTCCTCGCTGTTGGAACATTTGAGCGTATGAGTTTGGTTAGCTGTCCATTACTGTTTGGATTACAGTTGAAGAGCGGTTGAAACTTGTGTAAGTAATGTAACTTGACTGAGCATCAGTGACTACACATAACTTATGTATAGGTTCATGTTTTCTTAGACGTCTTAGACTTAATTGTAATGCAATTAATGGTTTTTTTTTGCAGATAAAATCCAACTTATCCTACTAAGAATGTACTACTGATGATGAAATGGATTTAGGATGAAATTTGGTATGGAGGATTAGGTTTAAAGAAAATTTATTATCATCGAAGATATTACTGTCACTTAATGGTTGTTGAGAACATCGCGAGGAAACCATAGCATGGTGGTAGGGTACTTTCTAGTACTCGGCTGGCTAGCTACCACCCTCAAGTTGAAAATCTGCCGTCAAGCACCTGACGGTGTGTTCCGGCAGTCTCACTTGAGAGCTAGTTCCATACCAGGCTAGGTGTGCTTTACCATCTTCGACCACACCTTCACTTAACATGAGATGAGTTGTGGTCAAACACCTATCCTGTAAATCATAAAAAAAAAGATCAAAATATGAAGTTAATTTTTTCCTGTTTTCCCTGCAGGTTAGACACGGTGAAGCACTTGATTCGCGTCCGACCGCAGCTGGTGGATCCGTTCCGACTCCCTCCGATCGGGGACAGTCTCTACCTGAGTGGTGGAGTGACCACTCCTCTTCATCGTGCTGCAAAACATGGGAAAGAGTAAGTTGCAGTTTCTTTCCGAATTGAGACTTGTACTCGATCTATGAGTTATAGTTGTCGCCAAGGCTTGTATAGTACTTTTCTCAAATAATGCGCGTAAAATAAAACAAATAAATTAAAAAAAAAATTATGCGTAAATTAGCTTTCTATTTGCAACTCGGATAAATGCCCTGTATGCTCGAAGTTTTGCAAGCCAGTTCGAAATTTAAATAAAACCTTTGATAAGTTACCTCCTTAGTTGTCATGTTTCGAAGTAAAATATCGTTCCATTTTATAATTACACGACAGATATGAGTTTACTGTGTAATTTGTTTGGCCGCGAAATCACGGCAGATATGGATTTTCATACAACTTTTGCCGGGCGCCGCTCGCATTTGGCCAGTACAGCAACGATTTATCTCGAAGATTGTTGTCAAAATAATGCTTTTATTTCCAAACATGTTTTCGAAAAAAACGTTTTGTGCGTCAGTCTTCTGTCTATAGTACGATGGAGAGCCTGCGTGCGGCGTCCGTGTGTCAAATTTTATTGCAACGAGGTTGTATAGAAACGCCATCTATAACAGTTTGGTGTAAATAATTAAACATCGAGTTGTCATAGATGGCGCTTTTGAATAAAACGATCACTTGACTGACTTGAACCAATTTTTTTTATGTAATGTAATGAGATCAACGAGACGCTCTCTTGATGGTAAGAGATAACGCCTGTCCATGACCATTGCAGAGATACACTAAACTTTGTGTAACAAAATAAAGTCTAGGGGCATCGCTGCTTTGGCGCTCATTACTTTGAGACATTAGATGGTTGGTCTCAACAGCTCTGTAATTTCGCTAGCTACAGTTACCTTTTTAACCGAAACACAGTAATGTTTACACACTACAATTTGGCGCAAGAATATTATTATTTATGTATTCTATAAGTTATCTGGCCTCCATGGTACAAGCTTTGCTTAGTTAGGGGTCAGATGGCGCTGTGTGTCTTACGATATTTATTTATTTATTTGATATCCAGTACTACGGTGGTACTTAACTAGACGACCTCCTGCAAAGGAGATCTACCGCCAAGTAAATATTCGAACATAACTGTATTTCCATAAACGAATTGCAGAATTTTGTTATGATTGGATTGGATTGGATTGGATTAACGAAAGACAAGTTGTCGCCCAAACATACGATCGCTGATTTTTCGCAGTACACTTCGAGAAACTTTACTTCGCTTGTACAATCATTGATTATAACAGTAGCTTGACTTGTTCATCGATAAACAACGAACGATTCAGTCAATTTTTGGATGGGTGACCGTGTGTGGCATTTATTTCTTAGTGATAACGTGGGTTAGATCACGTTTTAAGTTATAAGTTACATTATGTTAGGCTCTCGTTGATTATTCTATATTTCTATAACATGACACAAGTATGTGCTTTAGAACTCTGAAGCGTCTGGGCGGCACATTATCTCTGACACTAGGGATGCCCACTTAGCTAATACACACTTTTAGCAAACTAGTTTCATTCTAAGCTGATATGCAAGTCTTGTATGAGCTTGGGTGGGGTGACTTGAACTGCAAAAACGATTATATTTTTATAGCTTTTGAAATTCCACAATTTGCGTGTTTTATAAAGAAGAAGAAGGAATTTAATCTAAGCGGTATTACTACTCGATTAACATGTCTTATTGTAGAAATTTATTTAAAGAAAAAGATAAATAATCAAACCTTGATTTGTGTTATAAGCTATGCAAAGCATGCAAATAAAAATTTGAAGGAGTTAGTAGAAAATTCAATTTGCCTAAATGTATAGGGAAAGAGATGCGTAAAAGCTCCATTTGTTAAAATATCATAACGACATCGTTAGAAGGCGGCAGATGGGGTATGGTTCAGATCATGTGTTAATAGCGATCTAAAACATTTACACTGATTAAATTTCTTTTATATCGGATGATAACTACTCCACTCGGTAGTGCATCTCTTTAGCAGGAGGTCGTATTTTTTTATTTTATTTATTTATTTCGGAATATAATTACCACATCAGCATTATGTAAATTGCTGTATGGGTTTGTACTAAATTACATTCCTAAACAAATGTGTATACAATATGAACATTATTAAAAGGAAAACAGTAGCATTTATATAGTGAAATAATACCGTGTTAGTAACTAGAAAAATTACAGGGTTATTGAGACTAATCTTATCGATCGCAAAGTAATGAGTGTCAAAGCAGACAGGTCCTGTATTTTTTTTATGCTTGACATACTAGGTGTTTGACCACAGCTCACCTGATGTTAAATGACGGTGTGTTCGCAGATGGTAAACCACATTTAGCTTAGAATGAGGCTCTCAAGGGAGGCTACCGGAACACACCGTTAGATGCTTGGCGGCAGATTTTCAACTTGAGGGTGGTAGCTAATCAGTCGAGTACTAGAAAGTACCCTCCCACTATGCTACTGAGTTATATATTTTTTGTTTTGTATAGATAAATAATTACGTCATTTTGACATAGCGCTATCAAGCCCAAAAAAGGAAAGCGTGTACGAGAACCAGATAGATATATTGATTACTTACATACGTTTCTTTCATAAATATACATAAACTTTACATTACATTTAGAATACCCTGACAACAAACATTTATGTTTGTCACATAAAGTAGTTATCATCTCTATAAATGATCCATCATAAATGTTCGAGATCTAAGTCAAAGGTCCAGTCAAAGATCTGCCATCAAATCGTGAAATTCAAAACGTCTAAGGTGTATAAAGTAGTCGCTCACTCTTATAATTTAGACCCCTCACGTCAACAAACATTGTCGAAGGCGGGCGCGTCACACGCCACCGTCACCAATTTAACCCTTCGACAGGAAAATTGACACATAGAAGCTATCCCTAATGTAGGAAACGATCCTTCGTTGGATGTGCCATTCAATTGAATACTTCTTTCTTATTTGCTTTAAATATATACTTACATAATTATGCGTAAAAAATATCATGTGGTTATTTATTATTCGAAATGAGCGAATTCTCAACACCAGTTTTCAGACCATATGGTAAACATTTATTTATATGGTAACGACTGCTTGTTTTTTTTTAAATCACTGTGCCAACACAGTTTGCACTGGGTTAATTTTAGGATTTCTCTGGACTTGCCTCACTGAAAATAATGTGAACCGAACGTTTTAGTGTCTAGAGAAATAAGACCATTTGTTTATTTGACCGAATTGATCGAAATTTGTTCATAATTATAGCAGTTTCACTTTGCAATTTCACCCTTGTTTTCCGGTATAAAATGATAATATTTGATATCCAACAATCCACAAATCTTTGTATTTATTAATGTTACTCAGAAGTGATATGAGATAAGATCTATTCGACAATAATTTACGTACGTTTGAGTATTTTTACTAATACATAGTATCTATTTGTACCTGCATAATCGAACAGCCACATTATTGACTATGCCCAAAGAACGCCGTATCCAAAAGTAGAGTCATCTCCACGTTCCGTGTAAACGTAAATTCCCGAGCACGGAACCTATTGGTGCGTTATAACGAACGAATGAATATGAATATGAAGCGACTGTAACGCGTTGTGTACACGCCTTTTCATTATCATAAATTAATGAGAACGATAATAATAGTTTGGGGTGTCGACACGTGGATAGCAAGGTTTATTTTGGTTGAAACATTTTTTTAAATATAAGTTAGGGAGGAACAGTCGAACTGGCCTCATGGCATAAAAGTTGAAAATGTCCGCTAACCATAAGCCATTTTGCGGCATTGTTTTCTTTTTAAAACTTGCATATTCCGAGTGTGTTTAATTAATAACAAAATTTTATATTAAATACATATCTGTATATAGTTTTGGTGACACATGTATCTTTGTGTTTCTAGGACAATGTAGAAGCTTTTCGTAAAGTCGCCATTGCTTTACCAGGGCATGGTCTGGACTTGACCATGATTTACTTTATGTGGCTTTGTCTGTAATGTTCAAACGCTTAACTATCTCATCTTGTTCTGTATTTTAATTGTACTCCGAATGGTGAAAAATTACCAAAATTAGTGGTTTTAAAATTTCGCGATTTGAGTTTTGTAGCAAGTCCCGATGTTACATAAAATTAAAATGCTTAAAAACGAAACAAACGGTTTAGAATGCTGTTGAATTGTGGGCCCTAGATCCCACACTTGGAAATGTCCTGTGTCGTAAGATTTAGTACCTTCCATAACTAAACAAAGATAGATAAATTATGTTTAGGATAAATTTTAACCAGACAGATATAGCCTCAAGGATACTTAGAAAATACCTACTGTAAAAGATTCACTGTAACCTTGAAAATACTTGATGTTATTAAAATATTAAATAGATATTTCCTGTATTTACACATTTTTATCGTAGTTAATATTTATCATAAGTTTCTATTCATATCACTGCATTTGCATGTCTGTATGAATTATGCAGTGAATTTTTTTTCAATCGGCACGTTATCAGTAGTTATGCAAAAGGTAAACATGCGATGACGTTTGTCGGCTGTTCGTTAGTGCTGCTACACGTGAATATGTATGATTGTTGGTTTAGAAAATGCATAGTATCACAATGGCAGTATTTATATGAAACCACAATCTGTTTCGCTCGAATATTCCGGGATAAAAACTAGCCCGAATGTTAATCCAGGATAAAGAGATGTAAATCTTCTAACCGATAAAGAAATAATGTACGTATATACATACAAACACATTTATAATAATAGTGTGGATACACACTATTTAGTAAGTCGATCACTTTTCTCCAGGGTGGTCGTGGAAGCCCTCATAGACGCTGGGTTCGATCCCAACATCCGCACTGACAACGGGACAGCGTTACACGAAGCGGCCTGCTTCGCCAGAGCCGATGTCGTCCGCCTTTTGCTCAGAAGAGGGGCGAATTTGAACGCGAGAGACAGTCGGGGAAGGACTGTCCACGATATGCTGAAGGAACATTCGAAGGAGGCGACTAGAAAAGTGCGGGAGGCTATAAAAGGTAATAAATAAAATAAATAAATAAATAAATAACGTAGAACTATACACACAGCAATAAATAAATAAAAAATATATGTATTTGTAGATGATGGCTAAGTGGTTAGCGCGTTCCGATCACTCTGTTGAAATCCTAACAATGAACTTGGGCTGCCGGTAAAGGAAACCACTGTGAGGAAATAGCCAGGCGATAAGATACTTTCTAGTAGGTACTCTGCTGGCTAGCTACCACCATCAGGTTGTATATATGCCGCTAAGCAACTAACTGTGTTCCTGTGTTCCACTTGAGAGGCAATCCCCGTTCCAGGCTAAATGTGCTGAACACCACACCGCAGACATGAGCTGTGGTCAAACACCTAGCCTGTCATTAAAACGGTAAAATGTGTGAACTATTGCAGCGGTGCCTAGAACTATGAATATATTCGGGGGCATCGCTACTTTGACGCTCATTACTTTATTGTTATTTCGCTAGTTGTTTCCCTTTAAACAGGAATACAGTAATGTATACACACTACTGCTTGGCGGCAGGATATCTGATACCACTATGACACCTACAATACATGTACTCAAATCATTTTCTAAAAATTCAATTGACAATCGTTTTGTACAGAATTCGACAGGTGCCACAAAAGCTCATATGAAAGTGAGGAAGATGTACCACCATTTCCAGTTGTCCACGATTACAGTCCCACCGCCCATGTGTAAGTTAAAAATTCTATTCAATGACTTGTAAAGTATAAAGTTGATCGACATTTACCTATTAAGGGCTTTCACAGGAATTTTTACTATACAGCCTTTTTTCTTTTTTTCGTACAAAGCTCTCAATAAAAAGTCTATGACTTTGAGTTAATTGTATTGGATTCTTTGTACTACACAAAATACATGTATAATCTGTGGTCGTTTATCTAATTTCGACAAGTAGTTATGTATTTTGCTACAACCCTGTAATATATTTTATTAAAAGTCAATCTGTGGTGGCCTTAAGACAGTTGTAGAATGTATGTCCGAGTATAGTAAAAATACAAATTTTCTATGAATTTTTGTGCCTTTGGAAATTGAACAAAGCCTAGAATCATGGGAATCACTTGCTTCGCTCTGCGATTTCATCTAGGTTAAATATAACCTATGTAATCCAGGGCTTAAGATATCTACATACATTCCAAATTTCATTCAAAACCGTTACAGCGTGCAGAAGTAACAAACATACATACGTATATACATATATACAAACAGACAAACTTTCGCATTTATAAAATTTGTGTGATGTCAATAAAATATCGCACTTTTATACGATATTGATGTTCTTGTTAAAATGCAATTGTTTTGCTCAATTTCTAAAAGGCAAATTTTAAACATGATTGTAATAAAACTCTCTGCAAATTAGAATAAGTCATCCAACTTTCATCCTGTGTCATGGTGTGGGTTCTATTCTAAGGTCTATTATATCCTATTAGTAACATACTAACGTTGCATGTACTTCAAACATTACCAAAAGGGTCGCGTAAACGCTTTGCGGTGTCTGATATACTCTAAAATCTGTCATTCAAAGGGATCCTCAGGTATGTCGCCACGCACCTGTAATTACTCTAAAGATTCTGCACGAGAGGATCCTAAACATTTGGTTTTAATTGGAGTGCGTAAACCCACGTCCTCAACCTTTGAACTCCAATTGCTATCTTGGTGTCTCTCTTTTCGGGCTTGTTTCTCTTAGTTTTTTTTTTTTTCGTAAACAATGTTAGGGCTTTTACAACTTTTGTGTTTTGTCGACTTCTTTGCTTATTGAGAAATTTCGCCAGTTTTTTTCGTACCAAAATAAACAAATGTCTAAAAAAATCTGCAAAGATGAAAAACAAAAAAGGTGAAAACATATTCAATGGTTGTGCCTCATTAAAATCTTCCGTGTCTTTGATTTTGCGAGAACTGAAAACGGCCAGCGTAGATGTCTGTAACGCTAGGAAAAGATTCCCAGCGCCGCCGGCATCCTTTGATGGGCAAAAGTTCTTGTTAAAACGGGAACTTTTTCAAATAAAGACACCTCAGACGCTCGCTAAAAGATAAATCATACAAATTAATTTAACGAACTTGTATAAAAATGCAATGAAATTGATGATTAATTTAAATTAATATTGCAATGGATTTAATTCTTTTTTGTATTTTTAACTTTATTTTGTAATGTTTTGATTTGCAGGTTTAATTTTAAAGCATCAGCTAGTAGTATCTCGCTTAGCAAAATAAGACAGGCTTATTTAGATAGCATAAAAATGTATGAAGAAAAAGTGACTAACGCTTATACTCCTTTACTGTCACCAAAAAATATATCAGTACCAAAAAAAACCAACCAAGAACCTAACTCGCATCTTTCTGTAATATCTAATCTAAATCGTACGGATAGCTTTATTACAAAAGAGCTATTTGTAAAAAAGGTAGTTAATGGGCGAGGTCCTGAAATAGTAGCATCTAAGCAGTTTGTTAACCACTGTCAAGTACTTACAGAGTTTCAAACTGTTCGCTCAAATATTGTCAATCCAATAGAAAAAATCCAACGTTCTAAAGAACCCACAGAACATTTAAAATTTGAAGGATCAAACGTGTTTAAGAAAATTTCAACTATATGGCCTCAATTGGATATGGAACTTGATCCTAGGCCATGTAGGTTAAATAGTTTTGATAAAAGGAAACCTATTCCTCTGCCAAAACCAAAAATAAATCTAGAAATTAATAACGACAATATTTATAAACAAAAATCCAATCACTTACAACCATCTTCTTCCCAAGAGCTCTTGTATCCGCAACACAACGACTTGCATGAATTCGACGAACTGTATGTAAACACAAAGACACTAGACGAACAAATTTATCAAAATATAACATCGATTGAAGCAGAGGAAATATATGTTAACGTGCCAAATTTAAACATATCTGATGACGTTAAGGCATGCACGCCCGTTGTTGATAATGATTACACACATACAAAACCACCTCCATTAAATAAGACTCATAGTTTTGTGCGTACAGAGAAACGTGATGATAATATAACACCAACAAACGACCAAAATTACGATACTTACACACTCATGACGCCAACGAGGCAGCCCAGTATCAGCTCAGCAGCCAAAAGGAATCCGGATAGTGGCATCTACACACATATGTCTGTAGTAGAATCGGATAATGAAATTTATTCCAACACGAACATCGTAAATAAAGATATTGATGATTCAGCTACTGGTGAAGATCTCGAAAATATTTATTTACCAATACGTAGAGAAGATATGTATTTACCGATGAATGGAAAACTACACCGGAGAAATAGTTGCGCCGATTTTCGCTATATTATGACTAGAAGATCCTTCCTATCTGAATACGTTGATATAAAATCGGATGTTAACTTTAAATCTAAAAATTCGAAGTACAATCGCGTTAAATCCATTCCAGATAGCTTACATTTTGGATTGCATAGTATGCATATAAGAGGAGTTTCGGGCTGTCTTTTTGAAGATTACGATGATAGATATATTTACGAATTGAATCCTAATGCTATATCAAACAATGTATATCCATTTACAAAGAAAACACAAGAACATTTAAAAATGCCGTGCTATTGTAAAGACTTATCGAAGCATAACGTAGACAATAGTCAAATACTTTACTACAGCTGTGAAAAAGTATGTCCTGAACAGCAGGATTCCAAATACACTTATGTTAAGGATTTAAAAAATCCTTCAAAATATTATAAAGTCCGTGGTTCTGTGAGTAATAACTTGGTTTTAAAATCAATAGATAATGCTGAATCTTCTTCGGACGATACACCTACCAATCAGTCAGATTTGAATGAAAAAAGAGCTACATGCATACTGAAGAAAAAAATAAACCATATCAAACAACTAATAATCGATTGGTAAATTGTAAATGTATAACTATGTTGGTACTGGTGCTCATAACTAACTTTCTGTTTCATTTTTAACCAATTCATTTGTTTATTTCATTGTTATTAATTTTAATATTTATGATTTGTTTTTCATATTTGCTGCTCTATGTGTTTTACAGGAAGGCCCCAGAGACCCAGAAAGTGTCTAACAAAAATGACAGCTTTATACATCCACCCTCATCGTCCCTAACAAAAATTCATCCTCAAAGTTTTGTCAAAAAGCTTGCTTCTAAATGCTTGGGCCTAAAAGCAAAGTTTAACTCTGCTCCTAACATTTCTAACAACGCAGGCATGGATTCGGAAGTCGATGGTGCGGCAAAATCGACCAATCAAAAAACCAACACTAACACCTTACTTATAGGAAATAGCAAATTTTTTAAAATTTTGTCGAAAAAAGAAGAGTCTGGTGAAATTGTATGTAACGATGAATTCGACACGATATCTTTGGATAGGCTAGGAACCCTTAACAGGGATTCTGTTGTAAATAGAAGCAACAGAAGCTGCCCCGGATTCAAAACGTCTTTGCCTAATATATCTGAAAACAACGAGCTTAGTGATCATGAATCTATCGCGGAATCAGTGATTATTACTGAAATAGACTGTGATAAATCTACCGATAAGTTAAATTATGTGAATGAAGCCTTTAACTACAAAACAAATGTTAATATATTTGAGCCCAGAGAACGAACGTCGATTATATCCAATGCATCGGCAGGTTCAACACAGTTAATTAATGAATGCTACGAATCCTACGAATTTAATAAATCTGAGGAAATGAGTAGCTCAACAATTAACTCTTTCCCTCGTCCCATTCCTAGGCCTGCTGTAACAAGTAGACATGCAGACGAGACTATGATTTATGAAAATGTTACGAATCTTAGACCAAAACCGACCCCGGCAGCCAGAACGCATATTCCTGTGAAATTACCTTTAGATGAGGTAGAGAAAAAAGTTTTGTATGAAAACATAGCTATTTTAAAGAAACCTGAACCCCCTAGAAGGACCATTTTACCATCACAAACAGGTGGGTCAGATAGAGATACTTCACGTTCACGTAGCGTTAGCAGGTCTTCTACTTTATCATCTGATTCAATGGCAGACGAAACTAACTTAGAAGATATTTTACTTTCGCAAAAATCGAAATCCTTTAGACATGGACAAGTACCAATTTATAACTCGGAATCATATAAGTCAGAAGTACATCGAACTCACTCTACAGTTTCTGATTCTTCTGATGCAACTGAAGCTAGCGCAATGGAAAATGTAGATTGCAGTGCCGATTCTACTGATGAAAAAGCTTTGTATTTGTCTATGACTGGAACATTACCGAACAAAAAGACAAATACTGAAACGAAGAAAGTACTATTTAGACACAAAACATTTACCAACATAGAAGTAGATAGGAATTCTGTTAAAGTAAAAGATTTGCCGCGATGGAATAACGAATTTTTAAAGGAGACTCTAGCTCACTATCATATTCGAGGTACTGGCCATTGTATTTATAACGCGCCTACTGTTCAAGAATTCATATACATTTTTAATCGTGACACATTATACAAAGACGTTCCGCCTTTTACTAAAGTGGCAAACGATAATAGAGACAGTTATTTTGAAACAGCTATATGCTTTTGTAGACCGAGACCGCCTAAACACCACAGTAGTGCGGAAGATTTACTAGAACGCACTCCACAAGAGGTCGAAGAAAAGGTTTCTATAGATCTAGAAGCGCTAAAACGTAAACGGGAAATTTTCGCAACTTCGTTTAAATGCTTTTGTGATGCAGGAACGTGTACATTTCACACAACTCATCGCGATGAAGTTAATGATTTAGTCGTTAAGTTTTCAGCCATAAAGAAAAGTATTTCAACACCAGACATTACATTGGACTCTTCTTTTTCGACTGTTCCTAGACCAAATTTGCCGAAAAATCGTTCTGTTCCAAACAATCTTGAAGAACCCTATGCTGTTGTTAGTGTTGAAGAAATCGTAAACCGAACAAGCAGACCAGATACACAAAATGATGACGGTGAAACTTATTGTACTATGTCACATCCTTCTACATTGTCCTCCTCGGCATCTCGTATGTACTCTATAAAGGACATTGCAGAAGTGATATCTCTGAACAAATCCTCATCGACCGCCTCAACTTTGTCTAACGCCTCCGATTTACATTTGCCTGTACGAAAGTCGAGCTCCTCGGAATACTCCGGCCATTGGTCTTTGCAATCGTGCAATTCGAACATAACAATCAAATCGGATGCCTCGTTCAAAACATGCCTCGAAGAATCTTCCGAAGAAGATTCTGACGGTACCTTGCACTCCGACGACGAATCCGACACGGAAACTATCAAATCCGATATCAGCACTGCTAGAAGACCATGGGTACACAGTGATTCTTTTCGATTCGGAAGCAATACTAAAACAGAAATAGAGACGATCATCGAAGAGAGTCACAGTTCTTTCGAAGAGAAATTCGAGTCAATGTCTTCGAAATTCGAAAGTGGGATAAGCGTGGAAGGATCGGAGAGTTCGTCGTCGGGGGGCGAGGACGATAGTGGAGTTCCGAGGGGTGGGGATGTGTCGCTTGGTGCTTCGCTTGAGCGGGGTTCGGTGTCGGGGGCTGTTCGCAGCGGGTCTGGCCGCCGGCGGTGGGATGACTTCGAAGGTACGAGCGAAGGCGACGCGCTCAGCATTTCTAGCGCTGCATCAAGCTGTGCGCCGCTACATCTGGCGCATCATCACGACTACAGCAAAGTTTCGGTGAGTCTCAATACCTAATGCCTCAGTTGTTAATCCGCTTGACCGAACGAGCTGACTTCGTAGTGTCAAAATTCACCACAGTGTTAGGTTATTGCTTTGATTGATGAATAATGCCACGTGTGATCTTAAGAATTTTAAGACAATTTTTGGTTAGTTTTCTTTCACTTTTCGACTTTAGAATAAAAATTATTTGTAGAATGATCAAATCAATTAAAATTTAAATCAAAGATGACACTAAAAAGTTTTTTTCGTCACCTGTTAAAATATACCATTGTAAAAACATGCGAGTTTTTTGTTTTTTTTTTTTGGGAATTTATGAGACAGTACTTATTAGGGTTAGTTTTGTACTTTTCTATTAATATAAGTAATATATCTAATAATCTGCTCTGCTTAATGTGTGCTAAACATCAGACTGATTCTCGACTACGGTAACAAAGTGCTCGAAACGGTATGTATTATTTATTTAGCGTTAAAATTACAAACGTGTTAAATCTAAAATAAAAATAGACGTTTCAGGATCATGTTCCTAATACAGTTGAATCTCTATGATACTTGAACTTTAAATTCAAAGTTTCTCAAAAAAATAAGTGTAACTCTCCGTATGTTTTTAATCTAAGCCATAGAGATATCAGATCTCGTGCTGTATGAACCTATAGGTACTTGTTGCGTGTAACCCTTTTTATTGTGCAGGCCGTCTTACAGTTGATTGCTCGTGGGAAAAATACCACTAATTAAACACAATCAACGTTGTTGAAGATTAAACGTTAAGTTGCAACAATGCATTTTGTCTTACGTCTTTTATACACACACACACACACACAAGAATACATATACATGGGTACTTTTTTTTCATACAATAATTGAGTCAGTTAAATATTTACAGGTTTTAAATCATCGTACTATTTGTTTTCTAAATGTGTATATGTATATATATATATACGCTACGCAATGTTTTTCATCCCACTCGCACTCTCGCTCTCCTCTGTTTTTTTTCTTGTGTTTTGAGATCGCTGTTAGCGATAAGGCCGCCACTTGTGGCACTAGTTCATAAGGTTCTTTTGTTCTCTGTACTTTTTTCTATTTATGGTGTGCACAATAAAGAGTTATATCTATCTATCTATCTAATATTATAAATGTGAAAGTTTGGATGGATGGATGTTTGTTACTCTTTCACGCAAAAACTACTAAAAGGATTTGGATGAAATTTGGTATGGAGGTAGCCGAGACCCTAGATTAAGGTATAGGCTACTTTTTATCCTGAAAACTTGTAGCGCGTAACACCGCGGGGCGCAGCTAATTTTTAAATATGAATAGAAATTGCCTATAACTTCGGTGTTACCAATGAAATATTTGTATTTTAATCTAGGACTTATCTGTCAGCTCTCTGTAATTTAATTGAAGCTACTGCTTAGAAGGGAGACCGCCCTTCTAAGCAGTAGCTTCAATTAAATTTAATAATATGGGCGAATAAAGAAAGCAAACGTATAATTAAATTATTCATAATTAACGATAATAACATTTCACCTAGTGACCTGTTGCTCGACCTATTAGTGAGCCAGTCACGCACCGCGGTGAAATATTACTTGTGATGTTGGTATGCGCCAGTCACGAAACCAAAATATATTATCAGGAACCATGCATTGAAATGTAATTGACAGCCCTGTTGGCTCAATTGGTAGTGTAGAACAGTGTTCCGCAAACTTTTCGTGTTCAAGGTACCTCAAGGTCCTGCAACGATGACGTCGAAGACATTGTGATTATTTCGCGTTCGAAACTTTTTTTTAATAAATATCATAGGACATTACACACAGCGCCATCTGACTCCAAACTAAGTAAAGCTTGTGCTATGTAAGACAGATAACTGATAAAATACTTAAAATAGTTTTTTTTTGTAAATACATACTTATAATACATACAGTACACCCAGACACAGAACAAACATTTGTTTATATCACAAAATGCTTGTCCTGGGTGGGACGCAGACGCACATAAGCTTTTGGAGCAGACATACTACCAATGAACCAACAGGGCTGTCAATCACATACACTTCCTAATCATTCTAAGAATAACTCTACTTCTTGAGTTATAAAGATATCTTGATCTATGGATTTAAAATTAATAACGAAACAGTATGTACTAAATTGTTTAAACAGATTTTGAACTGGACGACTATTCATTCATTATTCATTACATCAGTTTTAAAACTGATACAATTTAATTTGTTCATGTGTTTAATTTCCGTTTTCGGTATGTCAATGTAGAATATGACTTTATTGTACACCAAACATACACATTACATTATAACATAAAAACTTAAATAAAAGATAAAGTATAAAGACAACAACAAAACAAACACAACATCGACTTAAATATGGTAAAACAACGACGGCCGTATCGCCTAGAGCGATTTCTTCCAATTATTGATGATTAATGTACGATGTTTTTTTTTTGTTTTATCGTGAAGTTTCCGATATTCTGGTCGCCTCGTGTACGGACAACGTTACATGTGCGCAAGAGAAAGTATGAATAATGACATGCGTTTAAATTTAAAGATTAATAAGAAACGTGAGAAAAGCCGTAAACGTCATCGTTGTGTTTAATACTTCCCACGTGGTAGCGGTATCAAACATAATGTGTTCTCGTTAATAAGTTTACGTATAACTTAAAAATTTAAGAAAGATATTTTAAATGACCATGAACAATAGAGGTACTTAATTTATAAGCAATTTATTTCGTTGCTTTAAAGTCTGATAACGTATTTTTACTGTCATATTAAAAAAGTAAATTAAAAATAGAGATTCTATAGAAATATCCAGAGAGATGTAACTTTGAGTCAGTTCTATTCTAGGCTAGGTGTGTTTACTAAAACTCAACATCAGGTGAGCTGTAGTCAAAAACCTAATCAAACAACCATTGAAAAAAAGGTTTTTTTGTAACTTGTATACGTATAACCCCGTGTAGGGAAATACTTGTAAAGAATCGTAATTAAAAAATAATTGTCAAAAAAAATTATAATAAAAAAATATTACAACCGTAATTAAAATTTAAAATCAATGAATTCATTATAGCAAACGTGCTACAGCTATATTGAATTCATTGGGTTTAAATTTTAATTACGGTTGTAATATTTTTTTAAATTAATTTTTTGATTGACACATTTTTATGTAATTTATTTTACTATTATTTACGTGGCGTTTCTTATTTTAATTTTATTCTTTATTGATTACATTACATTTATTTACAATTATGATTGAGATGTGACATAATTTTTTTTTTTTTAATCTAGCATATATCTTTTTTGATAGCGGTCTTTTAGAGTAGTTATTATTTTAAGTTATTTTATTTTAGGTCAATTCTTGTGTGTTTATTATATCTGATTACTGTATAAGTCGATTAGAAAACTTATAATTACATAAAGTTATCTAGCATATTTATTTTTATACTTAATGATTTTCCGTGTATGTAACAAAATAATAAATATAGGTCATACACGTAAAAAAAACTAATTAATTAAAACTAGGTCCACCCGCAATCGCAGTCGCAAACGTGCCCATCAAACTGGCGGCATATCCTCGCTGGATCGCTTAAGAAATACACTAGACTATGTAATCCCCAATTTTTTTAATTGTATATTTAACTTTGACATCGTTTTCACTGTTATTATTATTATATATCTGACTGACTTGTAATGCCCTATTACCAGTAAAACAATAGTAATATAACAATATGATTAACGCCTATAAATTCACACGCTAAAACACGTAAAAGAAAAAAAACAAGTACGGAAACTTATTATATAATAGAATAGCGTTTAACCAATTCTTGGAAGCGCAATTCATATCTATTATCCCCACATTATAACAAGTATATCGAGATCCTTAATCCGTCAACAATGGCTCTATTTTTAGTTCTCATATTGTTACACTTGTGAGTTTCTCATCCCACATGTTAGCGGGCGAGTATTCGAGTCGCGAAGAAATTGGGCGGTCAGTTGTTGCGTCGCGTATGTGATCGACGCTTGCGTCTGTCACGAGCGAATCGATTAACCGATATCGTTATCGATAAGCGTCGAATCGATAATTAGGTGAAAGTGTTGTGAATCATATGTGAAGTGTTGAAGGATTGTTGTGTTGTGAGTGCTTGTAAGTATCGATAAACATTATGATAAGATTGCATGGAACGGATGAGTGGATGAGATAAATGATTCAGGAGTTAAATATGGGGCATGATTTTTAGACTTATCTTTTTTTTTATGTGAAAAATAATGAGACGAACGAGACGCTCTCCTGATGGTAAGAGATAACGCTTGTCCATTACCATTGCAGTGATACACAGAACTCTGAGTAACAAAACAAAGTCCAGGGCATCACTGCTTTGGTGCTCATTACTTTGAGACTTTAGATGGTTAGTCTCAACAGCCCAGTAATTTCGCTAGCTGCAGTACCCTTCAAACCGGAGCACAGTAATGTTTACACACTACTGCTTGGCGGCAGAATATCTGGTACTGCGGTGGTACCTATCTAGATGACCTCCTGCTAAGTAGATCTACCACCAAGTAAATATATGGGATGTTATCATACACGAGATCAGACTGTAGTAGAAACATGATTGTAGTAGGAGATTACCCAACTTCCTACGGTTTTTTATAAATAACTAGACAAGTCACCTACAGTTTTCGCCGGCGTAGACGACCTTGAAATTTGTATAAGTTAAAAACGGTTAAAATAATAATCATCATCATCGTCATCGTCATCGTCAGCCCGTAATCGACCACTGCTGAGCATAGGCCTCTCTTCTTGTACGCCACTCGTCGTTTGCGTCTACAATGCACAATAAGTATTATATTATGGCTTCAGGATTAGTAGTTTAGGTTATTATAATCATTAGTTTAGGCATTTTTATGATCTGTCAATAATAATGAATAATTAGTCATTCGAAATTGCAGATTGATGCCTAAACCTTTTATTTACCTATAGCGTCTATTGTCTAAGCGAATCTGTGAGAAAATAAAACGACTGTTTAGATTATACAACATCGTGTCAAGGGCCCTATAACCCAATTGCAGTGTTTCGTAAAATCACAATGTCTATAAATATACGGCCGAAGAATATGCAGTAGTTATGTAGATACACTGTTTTCTGAATCGGATACAAATATATCGGTATCTTTAGAATAGAATAGAATATAACTTTATTATACACCAAAAATGAAACACAAAACAATTAATACAAATAGGAAACAAACAAAAAAAGAAGATATATAACAAAAACAATAGAATAGATACATGATGTATAAGGGCGGTCTTATCGCCTAGAGCGATTTCTTCCAGACAACCTTCCAAATCTTTGCTGTTTTTAACCCTGACGCAAATAGACGGGTTGAATAAATACGTTTGTCTGTCTCGTAGCTCCCAAATGACTGAACCGGCTTTGATTTAGTTTTTAGAACATTATTATCAGCTGTTTTCTGAAATGTAAGCATCATCCACAGGTCTGATAGAGTCAAAATTTGGTATTCTTTATCGTGTTGGATTTTTAAAATTAATACTTGGTTACGATCGAATGGCAGAATCGATTTTGTTAGTATTCTGTTTAAACTTTACAGAAAAGTGATAGAAAATGGGTAAATCTCCACTCAGTAGGTATATATTAATAATAAAAATAAATATATTAAAAAAAACCTAGAACTTTTTCAACCTATTTAAAAAAAACATAATATGTTCATCACTAAGGAACAGGTATATTTTTAGTAAATTAAATACCAATCATACCCTATACTTACTTATATATTATGTGCAACCCATTATCAGCAGTACTTCTATAAAAACAAAGAAAACGTAGCAAAGTCTCACAAAACTGTTTCCTTAATTATAAGATAAAACAAACATGTGTTTCTGTAGCCCAAATTACGAAGCCGTTGATAGATTTGGCCTATCCATTATGATAATCATGATTGATTCTCCATTTAGTTTCTAATTGGTGTTTATTTTCATCAGCTTTCTTTGTAGACTATTTTGAAACCATCAATTCACACTCTTGTACTTAAAAAAAATCTAGCTAACTCGGTGTTTAAGAGTGTTTTATTTTAGTCGAAAATAATATCCCAGCATTTTACATTTTGTACTATTTATAAAATGCTTATTATATTCAGTCGAAAGGGGGTAATTGTACTCGAAAGCTATAAACAAATTTTACTATCACACCTAAATCATGAAAAAAGATGAGCTACTCCATACGCTTTTGCTCACGGTTACTCACGGTTACACTAAGTACCTACACTATCAAATCAAATGAAATGAAATCGAATCTTTTATTTGGTGTTATAGACCAAAGTTACAGGTCATTTTTCCATTTATATTTAAAAATATCAAAATCATAACATATGTCAAATAATGTCAATACAATGAAAATGTTAATAAAATAATTATGTCAAACATAAAGTAATTATGTCAATAAAAATAAAAATACTATAACCTTAACCGTGCTGTGTCGCATCGCTTCGGCCCGACTCTATTGATCTCACAGATAATAATTTCAAATGATTATTTTTTAACCTATCTGTCTGCAAACATTATTGTTTCTATCTATCGGTTTAAACTGTCATGTTTGCTATGAATTTTAAAGTAACTCTATTGCCTTTTCATGGCTGAATAGCTTGGCTGATCTCTATGTAATTTATTATGGTGGCCTTGTGTTCATCCGAAGTCTAAACGTAAATGACTATTTCTAGTATAAACTAACTGAACATCGCAAGCGGATCCCTTTTTTTTTTATTTTTTTTTTATTCTTATTTTCATTGGGGGCTTTTATCGCAATGCGATTATGCCAGCCCCGTATTACAAAACAAATTGTATTTACAAATTTATAATACGTCATCTGTACTGCGATTGGCTAGTACTTCCGAGATGCCGGCATATAAGGCCCTCGCCGCATCACACGTGGGTGCGGCCAGGATACCTTGAAACATGCCAACATCTCGGGGGTTAACACCATATTTTAGCGACATATTTCTCCTCACAGTCTTGGTCCGGCCACATTCCACCAGGAGGTGAAAAACGTCTGTAATACATTTTTTGAGTCAATAATAAAAATATACTGATCGACGATAAACTTTTACTGTTACAATCTTAGAATTTCTACCTTTCAAAAGTTAACTAAATATAATTAAAAGTTTCATGCTAAAGCCAAATCAAGCATTTGATTCTCTAACTCACTAGAGATTTCTTGCCGGAAACGTGTATTAAGTTTATAATGTTATACATACGTCTTTTAACAGTTAGGTTAACAGTATATACACACCTAATCGCGTTTTTAAATTTGACAATGGCGTATAGAATATCACTAGCTGCACCACGCGGTGTTATCCACTATATGTTTTCGGGATAAAAAGTAGCCTATGTGTTAAACCAGGGCCTCAGCTACCTCCATACCAAATTACAAAATTAGATCCAAATCCATTTAGTAGTTTTTGCGTGAAAGAGTAACAAACATACGTCCATACATAAGGATGTATGGGGACGTATGTTTGTTTTTACAAACTTTCACGTTTATAATATTAGTAGGATTCCACGCGAATTTAACCACATTTGACCGAGCTACATGTTTTGTTCTTACAGGGTCATAAAAGCCCAGAATCCTGATGGTCTTACTCTATGAAATTTCTTGCCGAAAACGGAACGGAACGGAATTTATAATGTTAAATTTAGTGTTTTTTTGCCTTTTTTTATATCGCGCGTTTTAAATTTGAAATAAATGAATAAATTCAACCCGTCTTGCGCCGTGTTACGTAAACGCGACCGCATTACATGTGTGTTCTCAAGTAGGGAATAGGAGTAGTAGGGAATAAGACTCCAGATTTGCTCGCGTAATCATAAATTTGATGGAAAACATGTGATGCAACTTCTAATTCACACGTTGGCGTTTTCTGCTGGTTGATTTATCGAAAGTCCAGGATTTACGGAAATAGCGAAACGACTGGCGTTTGGCTGACCGCCAACACCAGAACCTATGTACGCTTCGCCACCAACTTCATTCGAGTTGGCGAAAAGAACGAACTAAATTTTTTCAAAGATTTCTTATCAGTTTAGTTGAGAAAATACG
The DNA here is from genome assembly GCA_905404145.2 of Biston betularia. NCBI lineage: Eukaryota > Metazoa > Arthropoda > Insecta > Lepidoptera > Geometridae > Biston > Biston betularia. Next base: position 7,178,893 of record FR989882.1, on the reverse strand, counting down.
TAGGTAGCGCCCCCTGTTTAACTTTCTAGATACGTATGTTGATCTGTACATGAGCAGTTAATAGTTTATTCGATATAGCGGGGTTTTCAAACATTTTTATTGGCAAAGGTTAGGAAAAAATAATTTCGGCAAGGTCGTGTAGTGATAGTTTATAAACAGTTTGTATTTACTGGTTCCCATAACATTTTCTGATTCATATTAGGTTGACTAATACTTTTGTTGGATTCTAGAATCTTCAAAATCTTATGTAGATATAACGTATTTGCGTTACTAATAAGGATAAAGTACTATCGCGTCTTAGTAGTTTCAGTTAATTATGTGTACATTTAAGGGGTTTCAGTACAAAATAATACATAATCGATACAAAGTACAGTAATTTATCGTTTAACCACAAATAACTTGTATTATATTGAAAATCAAAACAAGATAAACAAAGGCAAAGACAAAGGCTTCCCTGTTTCCCATAAATTACAATTTGGACGTTTTTAAGGCTAGAGTGAATAGATTTCTTCTGGATCAGCGTGCTCCATCCTCGGTCACACCGTCGCTTTGCATTAGGCGAGTTGGTGGCCAAACGTAGATCTATTAAAAGTAAAAAAAAAAAGATCCAGTTATAATTATTATTGCACAATAAATAAAAGTTTTGAACGAAAAAAATGTAAAATCTTTTTATCAGCTTCTTAGGTATTGTTTGTATAGTATTAAGGACTTTATGATTTTTCAACTAACATTCGTATTTTAAATATAAGTAAATAATTTGTAATTTGAAAAATTACAAATTATATTTTTGTTGACACAAACAAACTGTGTCAACAAAAATAACATTAGGAACTTTTATGCACATATATATACATAAATGTAAATGACTAGCGGACGCCTCGCGGTTTCATCCGCGTAGTTCCCGTGGGAATACAGGGGTAAAATGTAGCCTATGTCACCCGGGGATAGCGTAACTTCCCAACGGTGAAATAATTTTGAAATCGGTTCATTAGTTTCGGAGCCTATTCATTACAAACAAACAAACAATCAAATCTTTCTTCTTTATAATAGTAGGTATATAATAGATATTATATTTAGCGATGATAGCTCAGTGGTTAGCGCGGTAGGTTCGCATGCCGAAGGGCGTGGGTTCAAACCCCAACAATGAGCTTGAGCTGCCGGTGAAGGAAAACATCGTGAGGAAACCATAGCATGGTGGTAGGGTACTTTCTAGTACTCGGCTGGCTAGCTACCACCCTCAAGTTGAAAATCTGCCGCCAAGCATCTAACGGTGTGTTCCGGCAGCCTCACTTGAGAGCCAGTTCCATTCCAGGCTAGGTGTGCTTTACCATCTTCGATCACAGCTTCACTTAACATCAGGTGAGCTGTGGTCAAACACATAGCCTGTCAACCATAAAAAAAAAATATATATATATACCTAAATGATCTCATTTAACATAAAATGTTACTAATCAACATTTTTGGTAGTTTTTTATATTTGTATTAAGGATAGCTACAGGTACTAGCTACAGGTACTACTAGGTAGCTAGTAGGTACTAGCATTTTTTAGCTGCGAAGTTACCAAAACTATAACATTTCGAAAGTCTGGTATAAACGACACTCACCAAAAGAGTTTGTCTCATCTTTCTAACTTTGAAATATTAGTTTGTCTCATCTTTCTAACTTTGAAATATTATGATATTGTTTTATAAGATGAACGAGCTTAACAGCGCATGAATTTGTATGAATAAAGTGTTGAAATTATTAAAAATACCCTATCTAAGCCATGTGCTAACGATTGCAACAGACGGACATGTGGCCAGCAACAGATGCGCATTCCGCGTATTGTAAACTCTGCCCAATACTAACTAGGTATATAGTTAGTATTGATTTCGTCACCAATATCTGGGTTAGCGGGATCGACAAAATTATTATATTGGAATACCACTAATATTATAAATGTGAAAGTTTGACGGATAGATGTTTGTTATTCTTTCACGCAAAAACTACCGAACGGATTTGTATGAAATTTGGTATGGAGGTACCTGAGACCCTGGATTAGCACATCGACTTGGCACATTGGTGTTATAAATAAAGTATTTGTATTTGTATTTGTATTTGTATTTGTAAAACATTTGTATTTTGTATTTGTAGGCTACTTTTTATCCAAAAAGCATGTAGCGGGTAACACCGCGGGGCGCAGCTAGTTTAATATAAGTTTTATGTTCATATGGCCCATCATTTCAATAGGTAATGTATATTGATTTTTTTTTTAATGTATTAGTTGTAAATTCTTACGTAATAGGAAGGCATTGTAAAACTTTTATTATATGACCTTTCGAATTTTCTACAAGAGCTTTCATGACCTTGATGTGTTTGTAGTTTTTTTTTTAATTTTAGGCTTTCATTCTTTTACCCGCAGACATTTCTGATAAATTATATAGCCGCCCCCTTCGCAGTTTTTTTTTCAACTGCAAAATTTTATTGATAGTTCATCGTCAGTTAGTACCTACAATATAATTCGTAAAATAAGATGAAATAAAGAAAGTTCTGTTGTTGCTCATTCTTTTGTTTTCTGTACTTTTTCTCTATTTCTGGTATGCACAAATAAATAGTTTATATCTATCTATAATTTGTTTTGTCATAATTATGTCACACATTAAGATAAATTGGATTATTTTATTGTATTACTAGTGACCCGCCCCGGCTTCGCACGGATGCTATGTACGTACTAATGTGGTGCATATGCAAGTATTATACATATAAACCTTTCTCTTGAATCACTCGTATCTATTAAAAAAAACCGCATCAAAATCCGTTACGTAGTTTTGAATATCTAAGCGTACATAGGGATAGAGGGTAGCGACTTTGTTTTATACTAATGAGATTTTGGAAGAAAAAAACGAGTTACGACTAATTTTGTTAATTGAAGTCTTGATTACTAAATCTATTAATTAATTGTGAAGATGGTAAAGAGCATAGAATGTAACTTTGTTTAGAGGTGGATCGCATTAGACTCCAAATAATAACAATAAACAATTCTCTTGAGTCAGTAATGACTTCCCTAGTTCAGACACATCAAACCGCAGAAGTAATGAACCCGATCAGTCACGGTCAATGTTCATATTACCCATTTACCCATATCAATCGAGTACCATCCGCGTTGGCGCCATATTAATGTTCCGTGTTATTCCAACATAATATGTCTTCTAGGTCAGTAGCCAATGTTACTTATTTTAGGTGTTCTGAAACTCAAGTAGGGTCCTTCCTTTGGTAGGTCTTCTTTTTATGGTTGACAGGCTAGTCGTTTGACCACAGCTCACCTGATGTTAAGTGACGGTGTGGTCGAAGGTGGTAAAGCACACCTAGCCTGGAATGGAACTGACTCTCAAATGAGCCTGCCGAAACACACCGTTAGATGCTTGGCGGCAGTCAACTTGAGGGTGGTAGCTAGTCAGCCGAGTACTAGAAAGTACCCTATCACCATGCTGTGGTTTCCTCACGATGTTTTTCCTTCACCGGTAGGTCAAGCTCATTGTTGGGGTTTGAACCCACGCCCTTCGGCATGCGAACCTATCATCGCTACAGGTCACTTTCGTCTTCGTCACGCGCTCGCCCCGCTATAGCCTCGACTCCGTTCCGTATCAGTTTCGCTTCCGCCGCGCTTTCATCAACTCTTCCTTGCTCATCCTACTTTTGATTGTGGATTTCAACGCGCTGTGACTTTGACGTGGCTAGTGTTCTAGTTATGAGTAAATTTTTTTTAATGTAAAAAGTAACGAGACGATCGAGACTATCTTCTTATGGTAAGAGATAACGCCTGTCCATGACCATTGCAGCGATACACAGAACTTCGAGTTACAAAACAAAGTCCAGGGCATCACTGCTTTGGCGCTCATTACTTTGATACTTTTGATGGTTAGTCTCAACAGCCCACTAATTATATTCTAACTTCGAAAACAATTATTCTACAATCCCTTAGTTTGAAGTTATCAAACCTAAAATTATCTTATGCTAAAATCTTGATATTAGTACTTATGTATGTAGAGTCCTTTTAAACTAGCCTGAGCGTTTTGTATCAAGATTTCCTACTGTTTAGTTACACTGAATGCGTCGCTTGCGCACCATAATAATTTATATCTTGGTCCTTTGATGTACGAAAGTACTTACGGCCACCGCTTGTTTTCCGAGAAATATTGGTTTTGTAGCTGCGTGTTAATTTGTTTATCTGATATTGCACTGTAGCATCATTACATGTGTTATTTCGAATGTAAACTCATTACCAAAATGAAAATAACGCAATCATTCAAAAAATGACTAAGCGCTTCGATTCCACATTCTTCATACGCACAGCGAGGATGTGGAACTCTCTGTCAGCGTCTGTTTTTCCCGCGAAGTATAATTTGGGTGTCTTCAAATCTAGAGTAAACAGGTTTTTTTCTAGGTAAGCGTGCTTCATCTTGGACTGCATCCTGCTTAACATCAGGCAGGGTGTGGTCAAACGCGAACCTATTCTGTATAAAAAAATGAAAGTATAAAAAATTATAAATAGTTAATGTGAGTAAAGTAGCCCATCCATTAGTTTTTTTTTAATATTTGACAAGCTTGACCACAGCTCACTTGACGTTAAGTGACGTTGTGGTCGAAGATGGTAAATAATAATAATAAGTTATTTCGGAATAAGTCCATACATACAATTCAAATGTCAAAAATAGATTTATTTTGTAGCGATGATAGCTCAGTGGTTAGCGCGGTAGGTTCGCATGCCGAAGGGCGTGGGTTCAAACCCCAACAATGAGCTTGAGCTGCCGGTGAAGGAAAACATCGTGAGGAAACCATAGCATGGTGGTAGGGTACTTTAGTACTCGGCTGGCTAGCTACCACCCTCAAGTTGAAAATCTGCCGCCAAGCATCTAACGGTGTGTTCCGGCAGCCTCACTTGAGAGCCAGTTGCATTCCAGGCTAGGTGTGCTTTACCATCTTCGGCCACACCTTCACTTGACATCAGGTGAGCTGTGGTCAAACACCTAGCCTGTCAATCATTAAAAAAAAAAAAAAAAGATTAAATTTAACGGAGAAAAATGTCATAATTTAAAAAGTAAGTTAAGCAATAAGTTCTAAATTGAAAATTATCTAAATTAATAACTATGTAGCAATAATCATAGCAGCAAAAAAACTTACTGTATGTGATAAAACGAATTAAAATGTTGAAGACGACGTAAAAAATAAGGAACAATTGAAAAAAAATTTTTAGTCACTGGTTATTCCCTGTGTAGCGATGACTAGTACTCTTCTATTAAGACCTATTTGTGTTATAAAAAGCACAGTAAAAAGTAGTAGTTTTGTTAATTAAGAGTCGCTCGAAATCCACCGGCAAGGCGTAACAATTACTGTTCTAGAAAAAAAAAAACTATCGCGATTCATTTTCTCAAATTGAATTAGAGCTATTATTTATTCATTGAAAAATTAGGTAGAGGAAAGCATAGCATTCATTGCGTAATAGCCATTTACGTTAAGGCGGCCCATTCAATGACCGGCTGCGACCAATTTGAGCCTCATCCGCGACTTTGTATTGAGTTACTTGGACCACTGGGGCGGTGTGGAGATAGTCTATGATAGAGGCGGCAGCGGGCTTTCTTGGATACATTTTTTTTATTTATCACAGAAAAGCGTTTTTGTCCTGATTGTGATAAATTCAATTAAAGGAATTCATTGGGCCATCATTAAATCATTCATACCGGTCTTCATTAGAATCATTGCTCTAGAACACTCTAAATATGTAATAAGCGATAATTATCGCTTAGTTATTAGATTATCCCACTTAATATTATAAATGTAAAAGTTTGGATGGATGGAAAAACTACTGAACGGATGAAATTTGGTATGGAGATAGCTGAGATCCTGGATTAACACATAGGCTACTTTTTATACCGAAAACATGTAGCGGGTGCAGCTAGTAATCTAATAACAAAAGATTTTTATCCATAAACTTTCGATGAACTAGTATTTAAGATAGTGATGAACTAGTATTTTGAAAATCTGCCGCCAAGCATCTAACGGTGTGTTCCGGCAGCCTCACTTTTCCACCAGTTCCATTCCAGGTGTGTTTTACCATCTTCGACCACACCGTCACTTAACATCAGGTGAGCTGTGGTCAAACATCTAGCCTGTCAAGCATAAAAAAAAATAGTGCGTAATCCCCTCTTTTAAAAAAAATCTTGTTTTCTCAATTCTCCCGTGACGTCAGCCATTTTGTACCGTCCTTACCGATTCAAATCCGCCATTACTCAATTGTGGCATTTATCCCGTTTCTGCGACAACAAGGCGTAACAGAAATAGATAGGGTTATTCACGTTGAACATAAATTGGTCATTAGGGAGTGAAATTTGATTTTATGAAACTGATTGCGTGAATTGGTTGCTTTTAGAAAATTAGATTTACTATTTTTATCAAAACAAATTTAGCAGTTTGTAATTGCTTCCAGAAATTTATTGTCAGCTTGTGTACTTCATATTTCAGACTGTTTATCAGAAATCTATTAATTATTGTCTATACTTACGTAAGTAAAACTTAGTTAGTCGCCAATTAAATATTATCATTGGAAGATTTCTATAGCTACAATAATATTCCCATGTCGTACCTTGTACAGATAGATAGAAAACTCATTATTGTTCACACCAACTGAACTGAACTGAACTGTTTTTAGCGATGATAGCTCAGTGGTTAGCGCGGTAGGTTCGCATGCCGAAGGGCGTGGGTTCAAACCCCAACAATGAGCTTGAGCTGCCGATGAAGGAAACACATCGTGAGAAAACCATAGCATGGTGGTAGGGTACTTTCTAGTACTCAGCTGGCTAGCTACCACCCTCAAGTTGACTGCCGCCAAGCATCTAACGGTGTGTTCCGGCAGCCTCACTTGAGAGCCAGTTCCATTCCAGGCTTGGTGTGCTTTACCATCTTCGAACACACCGTCATTTAACATCAGGTGAACTATGGTCAGACACCTAGCCTGTCGACTATACAAAAAAAAAACAACTTAAGAATGTAATAACACATGAGGATAATATTATACAGACAATAGTTTAATAACGAATGATATCACGACAGGTTACACATTTTTTTTTTTAATTATAAATGTATATATATACTTGGTGACGATGCTTACGTTTAAGTCTAACGATTGCCCTCTCTGGTAGCTAGTATATATATTGTCCAGGCGTAATACTATATCAATTATTGAAACAAAGAATTGCACTGGGAACATGTTTTTTTCATTAATACGAACGTCGGAAGCGTGCTCAATACATTTCTCAACTCTAAATTTAGTACAACCTTGAACATTAATGAATCTAGTCAGAAAAGATCACACGTTGGCTGAACCAGTTTCTCCCTTCAAAGCAAAAACTCGAGCAATGCTTTTCCGATTTTGGGACCAAGGGAGGATTGTGGTTTATTTTTGGCCAGAATTCTGGCTGCCTTGTGAAACAGAATCAAACAATGAGACTGAAACAAATTCTCCCTTCAAACCGAATAAGTTGCATTTTTCAGTTTTAGTCAGGCTCCTATAGATATTGCAAGGTCTTTTCAAAGGGAGCCAAGCTTCTCACAAAGTTAGCCAGGCATCTGATGGCCCTGTAACTTGCAGCCCACTCCACCCAAGAAGCCACCTCGGAGGAACCTCTCGGTATCCCCGACCCACGCCAACTCGCCCTCCTCGGGCTACAGCTACGAGCTGAGGATCCATGCGAGGAGTCAGGATGACTTGGATGACATACAGGTAACATGGTTTCTCGTCACTGGAATTTTGGGAAGCGCAAGTCTACTAGGCCAATAGATAAACATAACCAGGATTATGTAAGAAACATGTATTTTTTGAAATGGAAATTGTTAAATCTATCGTTTATGTAAAGAGAATTCGTATTGAATTTATCATAGTCAATGGTACAACGTTTTTTAGGATAATCCTAAAAAATGAAGACTAAACATCCTAAACATCAACTGCGAAGTAATGAGAAGACGCTGACAAAAACAACTCTCCGTTTACCATACCTTCAAAATTTTCTTTGCTTGTGTATTTTCTGGTAATTAAATTACAATTTGGGACTTATATTATAGAAGAGTTGCTTTACCGATGCGGTTTGTAAGATCGCGCCTCCACTTGACGCAGCGGTAACAATTTTGAATTATAAAAATCAAGGTTGGCATCTCGTTGAATGCTCGAGATAAATGAACGATTTCAGTTTTTACACTGACTATTTTTTCAGAATGGCTTTTAACCTCACTTATCCTTGTTACAGGGGGCAAAACATTATCTCAAGCACGGCCGTTCAGTGGACCACTACGTGGATGGAAAGCTCTCCTATTCAGAATACGAAGAGAACCATAACTCGCCACGAGTCGCCCCAATACCCAACCCTCGGCCTAGTCTGAAGCAACGTTCCCAACCCGTTGCCATCACGGCTATGTACGAAAACGTTGTCATTAAAGAGCAAAATCCTAGAAGAAAACTCCGAAGAAACAACTTCACAGACAGCTATGAGAACCCCAAAATGACTGCGCGCAAATTCTCGCACCAGGAGCGGTCTTCTCTCGAGAGTCTGTTAGACGATCAGTCGATGAACAGTCCGAGCGATTGCGAGCGGTATTACGACGGGCCGAGGGGTAATGTTCCTTTGTCTCCGACGCATTATGACCAACCTCCCACGCCTGATCATCCGCCGCCGTCGGCGCGCCAGGCCGAGAATAGCATTCACGAAAGGATCAGACCTTTGAGTCAGGTTAGTCCTGATTGTAGCTAGTTTTAGGTCACAGCACTTATCTTGTTACGGTGCCTTTCTTATGCACGAAACTGTACGCGAATATATACCTTTTCTCTGAATTGTAAGGTAGGATTTCCTTTCATGTGTTCATTCTGGTTGCACGCCGGACTTAGTCGCACCGCGACAGAGGTTTATACTATAGCACCTGATGATTAGGGTGGGTATTCGCATGCACTCTATCCGATATCAGAATCCCACCTCTAGCGTGTGAGGCTATTAAATGACTAATTCAACTCTTGTTCTGTTAATATAAAGTTTGACTGTAAATATGGCACTCAAGTACATATGCCAAAACCCAGACTGGAATTATATGTTTTTCAAATCTTATTTGTAAATTAAGAGACAGTCAAACACCGCTATATATATGTATATCAAAATCGTTAAACAAACTACATCTGACTTCCACAAATCTAATTGTTGTAGCAAATATGTGTAGCTTACAATTTTTAATTTAATTCACTTGCATGGGCATGTTAGCATTCACTTTTTTTCTATAATTTGCTATTATTTAAAACATTTTGAAATTTCAGCTTATAATGGAAGTTGTAGAAGAAATAAGAATTAGAAAAAAGTCGCAGGGTCACGTTACGAATAGCTGATTTACTTATTATTTCTGAAACTGCAAGAAAATATCAATATTAAAAAAAAAACGTGTATTTGAATAACTGTTAATATGAAGCTGATTGTGATAAAACATTAATTAACAAGCGTGATTTTATTCACGGTGAACAACGAAAAACATATGGAAATTTTAATTATTTTACACCTTTTTTATACGTTTGTTAAAATCATCGCCAACACTGACAATGTTTCCGACAAAAATCGTACATAAGCGGCATTTTTTATTGGCGCGTACTGTAATTGTATGCACCCTAGTCTGATATTTTCTGTTTATGGTGCTGACTAGAGATAGCAACAAGAATTTATTGTAAATAATTTTAATTATTTTTTTGTTTATTGTTATAATTATAGCTTATTATAGCTAAGTTTAAGGTGCTAAAACTTATTCTTGTAGGGGCTTGTTGTATGAGAGATTTCTTTTTTTAATTAAAATTTGTATCAATGCATTGTTTAGTTTTAGCTATGTATTTGTATTTTAGTTAGTTTTTTTTTAATTTTTTGGTAAAATAAAATATATTTAAATTGTGTGTGTACGTACACTGGTTGCAAAAGTGTCTACAATATATATTAATGAATCATTTTAGTATTAAACGTTACCAGGATTTAAATATTTACTAGTAATTTTACATTTACACTGATGCATTTTTCCTCGGAAATCTTTTTTTTTGTTTTTACATAATTATATATTTAGATAAATTCTTGAAAATGTTAAAAACCGTTAGATGTGCAGGCCTATAAATGGAATTAATACCAATGTCTTTGTAACTAATTATACAGGGTTACGCGGAATAGCTACGACTTTTGCAATGTGACCTTCCATGAAAACAGGAAATAAAACTGTACACGTTAAATGTTGCATACATTTTTTTATATTTGTTAACAACTTAAAACTATCGTTCCGGATAACCCTGTAGATGTTTTGAAAAGTGGTCACAAATAAAATTAAGGGTTTTTTTTTAATTTACCTGTATGACAGTATATTAGTTTTTATTATTAGGTTTGATGATATAATAATATGAATACTATATTTACTAAGCAATTTTCATATTTATGTATCGATAGTATTATTTTTAATTTTTACTTAAATGTTTTAGCGAGAAGTCTTAACAAAATCAAAAAATAAAAATATTAGAGACTTATGTATAAGGTCGCTCAACTTTTCGAAATGATTCAGTAAGTACCTAACGTTTATATTTTAGTTTAATCTACCGAATAGAAATGTAGTTTAAAATGACGCCATTCGTATCGCATGATGTCATTTTTAACTTGCCGTGTTATTTTAATTTTCTCGGCGACAATTTTTTTATAAAAAAACTAAACTAGAAACCGTCTACATCCTTAAGCCACGCTACATTTTTTGTATAAATACATATAATATGTATACATGTAAATTCATTTGTTCATATGTCTTAAATTATCATGTTTGGTTTCAAATGAAAGGGGCTTGAAACATATATTAAATCCATAATTTTTTGTTGCAATCTTTTGTTTTACAAATTATATATTTGACGTAGTATCAGGTGGCATAAGGAATTTGGAACGGGTTTTAGATTTCCAATCTGTAGCTTTATTGGTAGACTTAGAAATTTATAAAAATAGGCGTAAATTTTATTGAAAAGGTTGTTTATTCTCTGTATAAAACAAAAAGACGGATAATTGATAGACTGATGCGCTAAAAATGTTCCAAAAAAAGAATTTACAGTTTAATAATGAAGTTTTCAATTTTAAGTTTATTCGTTTATTTTAAGTGAAATTCGTATTATTTTCAATAACTATTATTATCATAGTTTACTTTAATTGCAATAAATCTTTTTTTTTTATTTGTATATGTTTTTACTTATTTTTTTCTATTGATTCTACATTGTTTACTTACGGTTACCGTGTGTAGCTTTAAAGTGATGAATGTACGCTTTTTTTTCTTGTTTGTAAGTGTCAAACAGCTATGCCTTTTCCACATGCCTTTATAGCCGTTTCGCACCACAGTTTACATAGTAGAAAATTATCCAAGACCTATGTATGCAATCTATGTATGTAAATAATGTAATGCTTTAAATGGTAGATGTTGCACCGTAGTGATATTATACCCTACTAAACAAATAAAAAAAAAATATATACATAAAGTCGAACATAGAACCTCCTCCTTTTTTGAAGTCGGTTAAACAAAGAATTAACGATTTAATCAGTTTTTGTAGCGATGACAGTTCAGCGCGGTCGGTTCACTCGCCGAAGGGTGTCGGTTCGAACCCCAACAATGAGCTCGAACTGCCGGTGAAGGAAAACTTATCGTGGTGGTAGGGTTTCTAGTACTGGACTGGCTAGCTAACCTCGTGTTTTGTCGCCAAGCACCTAACGGTGTGTTCAGGTAGCCTCACTTGAGAGCCAGTTCCATTCCAGTTTCATTCAAGTAGGTGTGTTTACCATCTTTGACCACACAGTCTCTTAACATCAGGTGAGCTGTGGCCAAACACCTAGCCTGTTATAACCATGAAAAAAAGTATTGTGCATTTGTTCCTACGAATTTATATTATTATTCTTATTTTAATTAATTTTAGCTCATTTGCTATTATGTCTGCGTCAAGACCTTTAGGACGTGGGTTCGATTCCCACCAGAACAACGTGTGTGGGTGTACTGTACGTATTATAAGTTTTTTTACCAAAAAAAGTATGTAAGTATTCTACCAGTTATCTGGTTCCCATAGTACAAGCTTTGTTTAGTATGAGGCTAGATGGCGCTGTGTGAAGTGTCCTACGGCATTTGCTTATTTATGTTGCACATTACTGATTGGGGCACAACTGATGCTGCGGTGTTACCTAGGAGATCCATCACTTAGTAAAGCATTTTTTTTCTTTTATTGTCTTAGAATTTTTATTTGGTTTTTAATGTTTACATTTATAGTAGGTACCTACCTACGTACCTAGTAAGACTTAATTCCGTACAATGTCCGCAACTAAAAATATTTTTACACTAACGCCCTACGAAATATTTAAACAAGGCGTCGCTAACGTAAAAAAAACTACATGCGCCTGAATTGAAACGTTCTGCAATACACAAGTAAGTCTTGTTACTTCTAGATGTTTTTTGTAGAACTAAGTAAAATGAAAGGGTAAGCAAATCACTCTTCCAAATCAGCTGTTTTAATAAACTGTCCCACAGCTGGGCGTGGGCCTCTTCTCATTCTGAGAAGGGTGAGCTCATAGTCCACCAAGCTGACTAAGTGTGTTGGCAGACTGCGTAATCTTCGAGAACTTTTTCAAAGACCTCTTGGCCATGTAGGTTCCTCACGACGTTTTTTTCCCCCTTTTAAAGTCAACAGCAATACGCACACAGAAAAGACAGAAGTGTGTAGTCTGCCAATCTGCACTTGGCCGGCGTGGTGGACCTGGCAAGGCTGTTCCCAGTAGTGGGACAGTTAATCAAGGAACGGCTGATCCGGGGTGTTTGGTCTACTCCAGATCGATGTTTTTAAGGTACATTGCTTTTACATCTTATATCTTGATCTAGTCAAATCATGACACAAACTTGGTGTCACAAAGTGGGTAGGTATATCACTGGCAAGCTTAGGTAAGTCATAGGTACTTATCCTAGCAGTGACTTTACTAAACTATCTTTTCCTGAGTTTTGAAAACAACACAACATTCCATTCACTGCAGTAATATATCACCCATGCCAATGCGTGTAGGCAATCCAATTATTTATTAGTGAAATTGCCACTATTTTAACTGAATTTGAAGAAGTAGGGACTTAGGTTCCATAGGCATATATGTATAAACATGTTTTTTGCACTTGTTTTGAAAAATAATTTAAAATACCTATATTGATAACTATAATATAATTCACGCTAAAATTACAAAATTGAATTAAAACAATAACTGGTGGGCTTATCGCTTAGGACGATCTAATTAACATGCAGTAGTGGGAGCGAGAATAATGTCAGCAGAATTCCTTTATTATCTATCAAAGAACATTATAACTTCTGATCGCCAAAAAGAATATCCAAAACAGCGTTGGTAAGATCATATCAATTTGGTTTGATAGAAATGGGGAGACGGACATTGAAGATGAGCGTTGACAGTGGCGGCCTTAGGGGGAGGCAAGCAGGGCAACCGCCCGGGGCCTCGCGTCCTCGTAGAAAAAGTCTTTACCATATACCAATGTATGTGTCGCGTGAAATCCTGAACGCACGGTTTCATTATTTATTAGTGCAAGCATGTTACGGCCAGTCAAGCACTCGGAACTATTTTTTTACTAAAACGTACTCAAAAGAAAAAGGGCCTCACAATGATCTGTCGCCACGGGCCTCGCAGCAGCTAAGGCCGCCGCTGAGCGTTGATAACTATCTAAGTATAAATAGAGCCCCTTAAACCTACGCTTGGGTTGCAAGTCCTACTAACTCCGGGTTTTCTCCTGTTTTTGCAACGCGATGAACGCGCACGGCGATACCATTGCATGCTAAGAAGTTTCGATATCATCGTTGACATGATTTCCGTGTTGCCTTCAAAACTCGGGTAAAATTGTGTCGTTGACAACGATATTTCATTTCTATTTTTTTCCCTACAGGAATACAAGCGAAGATCGCAGCTTCGCGATAGCTACACGGAGACCGAAGTGAATCTACTTCGAGCTGCTTCCGCTGCTTCCGTAGCCAGTGGCGCCACGGACAGGAGTGGTAACACCGACAACTGCGTCGAGGAGTACGTTTGCGATGTGCCTTTTGCTGGTGAGTTTAGAGTTTAAGAAGATTGCTTAGTTCAAACAGCGGATAAATAAAATAAAATACAATTTAAAAAAAAATCGTTTATGGCCTTGAGAAGCGTTAATCAATTTTTAATTATATTATTGTTTTATGGTTGAGCAGTAACGTATTTGAACACAGCTCACCTGTTGTTTAGTGATGGTGTGGTCGAAGATAGTAGGTAAATATACGTCATCTTAGGTATCTTTATATACAAATATGGTAACTAACCAGCAGAGTATCATATATTACCACTAAGCTAAGGTTTCCTCAATGCTTTATTCACCGGTAGCTTAATCTCATTTTTGGGATTTGAACACATACCCTCCGGTGTGTAAACTAACCTTGCTAACCACTGAGCTATCATCGCTAATATAAATTTTGCTATCGAAAACATGACGGAAGTTTGTTCGTAAATTGCCATAATCCCTGTTTTAAATTATTGTAGGTACCTTAATGACATCAATTCCAAGTACAGAAGAACCTATAATAATAGCGAATATAATTCCTGTCGCTCGTCAACACTGTTTGAAATCCAATACGGTAAATTGAGGCGTATTTACGCGGTTTTCCCGATTTTTCCCGGTATTTATCCAGCAAATATGGCAACAGCGCACGCTCCGCCGGGCTGCCAGACGGCAAACAAACAACATTGTTCCCGAAAATCCCACAATGAATTTTACCAAATATTTGGTAAGTTCGAAGGTAGTTTTATATTGTTACGACTTTTTTGAACTTACGACGTGAGGATGGGAGAATACTTTTTCGACGATTGTTTTTCATAAGACTTTCCTGGGTGTAGAGGGTGTGCCTTCTGTAAACATACATAACTAAAACTAACTTTATCAATGTCAGCAATACATTATATAACTGTACAATCTTAGGTCTAAACTTCAATATAGAAATGGCTTGGAGGTTAGACCCATAATCTGTTTTTTCGAGCAAATTTTGATCGACTTACCCCTATATATCGGTAGTACCTATTAATTTTATTTAAGTATTTCTTGTTTTACTTGGTGGTAGATCTCCTTAGCAGGAGGTCGTCTAGTTAGGTACCACCGCAGTACCAGTTATTCTGCCGTTGAAGAGTAGTGTGTAAACATTACTGTGTTCCGATTTGAAGGGTACTGCAGCTAGCGAACTTACTGGTCTGTTGAGACTAACCATCGAAAGTCTCAAAGTAATGAGCGCCAAAGCAGTGATGCCCTGGACTTTGTTTTGTTACTCAATGTTCTGTGTATCGCTGCAATGGTCATGGACGGGAGCTATCTCTTACCATCAGGAGAGCGTCTCGTTCGTATCATTACATTTTACATTTTAAAAAAAAGTTCCTTTCTAAGAAGGTGTCTTAATCACTGTTCCCGTGTGAATATGCACTGATTTTAAAACTGATAATGTAGTATGTAGTTCACATGAAAGTCTAGAAAGTTACTTGTTTAAATTGTACTATAATAATTTAATTATCTAATGTGTAAATAGTTTATTGCAACTTATACTACGCCTTATTCATTAGGTGACCTTTGACACTCATGCTTGGATAATTCACGCTCTTGAGTTGATGCCCATTCAAGTAATATATTCAAGCCCTTTCGAAAACAACTAATCATAATCTTGGCTTTGCCTCATTCCCATAGTCAGCCACCTTGCACCACAGTGTAGGGAATAGTAACTATACGCAACATTACACATATATTCTGAGCGGTAATTTAAATTCTCAATCAACAAATCTTATGTAGGTACTTATAAGATAACTTCAGAACAAAGAAGTATGTGCAAAACGGACAACCAATCTATATTCTTGTTCGATATCGAGTAACATTATTTTTTATTGTTTAACAAGCTAGGTGTTAGACCACAGCTCACTTGATGTTAAGTAAAGGTGTGGTCGAAGGTGGGAAATCACATCTAGCCTGGAATGGAACTGGCTTCTAATTGAGACTGCCGTAACATACCGTTAGATGCTTGGCGGGAGATTCTCAACTTGAGGGTGGTAGCTGGTCACCTGAGTACTAGAAAATACGTTTTTTTTTTAATGTAATAAAGTAATGAGACGAACGAGACGCTCTCCTGATGGTAAGAGATAACGCCTGTCCATGCCCATTGCAGCGATATACAGAACTTTGAGTGACAAAACAAAGTCCAGGGCATCGCTGCTTTGGCGCTCATTACTTTGAGACTTTCGATGGTTAGTCTCAACAGCCCAGTAATTTCGCTAGCTGCAGTACCCTTCAAACCGGAACACGATTAGTCTTTAGTACATATTTTGTTTTATAATTAGTAGTTTACGAGCTGCCGGCTTTCTTGTTTTCTGTGGGATATAATCTGGATTTTACAAGGCCGGAGTGTATAGGTATCTTCTAAATCTGCGTGCTTCATCTTAGAACACATCATCGTTTACCGTCAGATGAGTTATTGGTCAAACACGGACTTTTACACGTTAAAAAAACGCTAATAAAATGTCGCTGTGTAAGCCTTACTATATATACTACATTATTCTACAGAATACTCAATAGACAGCGTTGCACAGAATAATTACGAGTTTCCAAGCTACTCTAATCGCTATTTAGAAAGATACGAAGCCAATTATTTTTTTATGCGCCGATCAATCTCCATCAACATTGCGCACTCCGAGTAAGTTAATAACTTAGTTTAATAAGTTACGTCCTTGCGTAACTTAGTTTCTTTTCATTAGGTGTAGTAGCGTAGTTGTTAATGGGACCTCTATGATTAAAAACAGCTGCAATATAAACTTAATTACGTCGCGGTACCTCATTAAGAAAGCGAAAAGTCACTTAAACAAGCGCCATCTATTTATTTGACGCACCACTATTATAAAGCGGCTTACGGAAAACCTAAATAGTCCGAACACATACACGGAGAGAAGTGCCATCTAGCTGTAATACTAGGAAATAGCTAAAAAATAGATCGATTTACCCTAATACTGTTTTTTATTATGGGATAATGTATTTAGTATTTTTTAATGGTTTACAGGCTAGGAATTTTAAGGACTCGTAAGTTTCGCTCCTAACAAAAACACGGTCACCCAAGTGTTAAAGAAGTTTTTAATAAAAAAAAAAAAGTTTTTTATGGTTTAGCTATGTGTTTCTGTCTGTTTCAATGTTTAGAGGAGGCTTCAGGAGACCAGAATGCTGGCATCTACTTTGGTCAAGCTTAGCATTGCCGTCCAGCGTGTCAATGTTGCCAGCATTTTGGCCACATATCCCTCCTCTGATGGACTTTTAGATTAAGTTTTTTATACAAAAATTGTAGACCTAAATAATAATGTGAATTTAAGATATTTTATTTTATTTAATAAATTATCTATCTTAGTCCTGTATCTGGGTGTACTGTATGTATTATAAGTATGTACCTACTTACAAAAAAAAAGTATTTAAGTATTCTATCAGTTATCTGTCTTCCATAGTACAAGCTTTGCTTAGTTTGGGGTCAGATGGCGCTGTGTGTAACGCCCAAAGATATTTATTATTATCTCAACGTCTCTGATTTCAAACACTGAATCTCAATTTTATAACTTACAGTATTAATAGAAACGTGATCAGCAACCAAAATGTTGGTACGAAAGACAAAACCGGCGGCGCCCGACCATATACGGTAACTAATTGATCCTTTGTTGATTTCGCTGATTGTTGTTATCGTCGTGTTGTGAAGTTCCATTCCAGGCTAGGTGTGCTTTACCATCTTCGACCACACCGTCACTTAACATCAGGTGAGCTGTGGTCAAACACATAGCCTGTCAACCATAAAATAAAAATAAAAATATCGTCTGTAGCTCATGATAAAATATATACTCGATACACAAAAAATATTATTCCATTGCAAAAAATAATTTAAATCTGTTTAATTTAATTTGTTTAAGCCAAAAAGTTTGTCCTGAGTGAGAATCGAACCCACGCACTTCAGCTCTTGAAGCAGACACACCAATGAAGCAACAGGGCTAACATCAGGTGAGCTGTGGTCAAACACATAGCCTGTCAACCATAAAATAAAAATAAAAATATCGTCTGTAGCTCATGATAAAATATATACTCGATACACAAAAAAATATTATTCCATTGCAAAAAATAATTTAAATCTGTTTAATTTAATTTGTTTAAGCCAAAAAGTTTGTCCTGAGTGAGAATCGAACCCACGCACTTCAGCTCTTGAAGCAGACACACCAATGAAGCAACAGGGCTGTCAATAAATACCTGCCTATTCTGATAAGAGAGATATCCAGTTAAGTTCTTGGTACTCTCTAATCGACCTAGTAACATGATCAAAACATTCCATAACATTACCATAAGCCCGATAGCGGTCACGAGGCGATAGAAACGGCAATCAGCCATGTCGTTTGACCACGGCATGTCTAATGGGAGAGAACACGGCAATCGGTAATAAAGAGCATGTGATAGTGTTATTATAGTGAAATTATTAGGATGACCAGTTTTAAAACTCGGTCGCCCGAGGAAAGAGAAAAATTGACTATTTTTAACTGACTCAAAAACTCCTTCTTTTTGAAGCGATGATAGCTGTGGTTAGCGCGGTAGGTTCGCATGCCGAAGGGCGTGGGTTCAAACCCCAACAATGAGCTTGAGCTGCCGGTGAAGGAAAACATCGTGAGGAAACCATTGCATGGTGGTAGGGTACTTTCTAGTACTCGGCTGGCTAGCTACCACCCTCAAGTTGAAAATCTGCCGCCAAGCATCTAACGGTGTGTTCCGGCAGCCTCACTTGAGAGCCAGTTCCATTCCAGGCTATGTGTGCTTTACCATCTTCGACCACACCTTCACTTAACATCAGGTGAGCTGTGGTCAAACAACCTGTCAACCATAAAAAAAAAAAGCTTTGATTGTTTGTTTGTATTGAATAGGCTCCGAAACTACTGGACCGATATTAATCATTCTTTCATTATTAGAATGCTACGTTAGCCATAATGGACATAGGCTATATTTTATTTTAAAAAAACTAGGGATCCGTATGGAAAATTCAATAATGTAAAAAAAAAGCTGTGAAAATTTTGAAAAAATCCTTACTTAGCATGCGCAGCGAAAACTATTGACAATAGAATAAAGTGACGTTTTATAGAGCAAATTGACAGCTACAAATAAGTCCCCGATATCATATGTCTAACCTTGTCTAAGTATTACAGTTGTCATCTACATCTTATAAAGAGGAAAGATTTAATTTTTTGTTTGTTTGCGTTGGTTAGACTCCGAAACTACTGGATCGATAAATTTATATTGTTAATCGAGTTTTGTTTTCCCGTGCGAAGCCGGGGCGAGCTGCTAAAATTCATAAAAAAAACTGCATAGGAATAAGCTCGTTTCGCTTCACTCGTGCTATGTCAGGCTTTACACGGAGTCTCAGGTGTCTACGGGGCACAAAGTCATTGAACACATTGCCTCCACCACAAGCCACAAGTTTCCTCATAGCACTCAAACTTGATTCGTTCACGTTTAACAACATTAATGTGGTTACCGCTGACGAAGAGATCAGATTACTTTATGAGCATAATAATTGATCGAACTGACAGATGTTTGTTGGCTCCTTATTTGCTACTTTTTCTAATATTTTAATTATTTTTTTTATAGAAAATAGGTTCGTGTTCGACCATACTCTGCCTGATGTTAAGCAGTAGTGTAGTCTAAGGTGATTAAAAACATTTGGTCACCAAAAAGAACCAGTTAGTGTGTAAGAAAAACACAAATTGTAAAAGAGAACCTGTCGGTGGCCTGTTGTGGGAAAAAGGACTTGCACAAGTGTTTTGTGATCGAAGATGGAGTACGTCGGTCTAGGTTTATTTCGGTAAAGCGTTAACCAAATTTAGTTCTCGGGAAACAAGAAAAATAGGAATACCATTTTTATAACTTTGGATTGGTTACTTAGAAGGTACATCTTTGATCTCTTTTAACATCTTAACCATTTACTTAAAATTTATTTAATCCTGGTGAGTTATAAAGGAATTCTATCTTGAGGTAAACTAAGCTAAAAGGGAAGTATTGTGATCACAATAAGTTTTTAAAGAAGTTTTATTATGTACACAACTTTGAAATCTCGAAGAAAAATCAGCTTCCCTATACTTTCTACACAACTGTTTTCACGGAACATATTTAACGCTATTTTGTTATGTAAAATGAAGCTCTTTCGGCTTATATCCCAAGCTTATAGCCCTATAATTATGTACATTGTACTCCTCATTTTTCCACATCGAGAGTTAAAAATAGAATTGAACCAGAGGGCCAGACCTTCTTTAGAAAAGTCTAGACGGCAAGGTAATTAGTATTTACAAGTCCTATCCGCAGTATCTCTGTTTTTTGCACGGTTTGCCGCACGCAGAATCCTTGTAAAGGCGCAAAAAACACAACAAGGCCTGCGCGAGCGCTGCTCGCGTGAGCGCCATCATTTTCTCTTTTTTTTTCTACTCTACTCCTTTTTAGGGTTCCGTAACAAAACTTAAACAGATTATTTTCTGCTTGACCGTTTTGAATGATTAGGTCTTTTCCAAACTAGCATTAGATCTAGCTTTGGATTTTTATTAATTTCAAGTCTAATTCAATAATTAGAATCATTGGTAGGATTATGAATCAAGGTTTTTATTAAAGTACAAAATAGGTTCGCGTTTGACCACACCCTGCCTGATGTTATGAAGCACGCTTACCTAGAAAAAACCTGTTTACTCTAGATTTGAAAACACCCAAATTGTACTTCGCGGGAAAATCAGACGCTGGCAGAGAGTTCCACATCCTCGCTGTGCGTATAAAGAATGTGGAATCAAAGCGCTTAGTCCGTACGATTCTAATTGTTATTGTATCAAATTTAAATTAATATAATATATGTACCTACTTCGCTAGGTATGTTATCTTTTTTTTTAATTATACATAGGCTTGCGTTTGACCGCCAACTCGCCTGATGTTAAGCGAAGATACGGTCTACGGTGGAGCACGCTCGCCTAGAAGAAACCGATTCACTCGCGACTTGAAGGCACCCAGATTGTATCTATCAGGGAACACCCACTCGGGCAGCAAATTCCATTGTTCAGCGGTTCGTACAATGAAGATAGACTCGAATCGTTTAGTTCGAGTCTTTGGATTAAAAGTCATAAGTTTTAGTCTTTCTTTGTCTTTGGTCTTTGAACTGTGTGGTGCACATAATAAGTAACCAAGTTTGACTTCCGCTCACTTTCCTATGTGTACCGAGTATATCTAAGACAATGCACATCAATTATATAGCTTTCTACTCGTACCTTGAACGTTAGACAGTCAGTCTCAATTCGTATTGAATAGAACAATTGTGGTCTCAGCAAAGATTGCTTTTGTGATCTTAAGTTAGGAGTCTTATTCACGGAGCGTTCGACATAAATAAATAAATATCGTAGGACATTACCCACAGCGCCATTTGACCCCAAACTAAGCAAAGCGTACTATGGAAGTCAGGTAACTGATAGAATACTCAAATACTTTTTTTTTGTAAATACATTCTTATGATAAATACAGAACACCCAGACACTAACATTAACTCCGTCTTCCTTTAAGGCGCTGTAGGCAGTCGAAATGCTTTCGCAATATAATTAGGTAGCAATACATAAAGTATACATATTACAGATATAGTATTTCGTAGCGATGATAGCTCAGTGGTTAGCGTGATTGGTTCTCACGCCGAAGAGCTTGACCACAGCTCACCTGATCTTAAGTGACGTTTTGGTCAAATATGGTAAAACACGTCTAGCCTGGAATAGAACTGGGTCGCAAATGAGGCTGCCGTAGCATACCATTAGATGCTTGGCGGCAGACTTTCAACTTGAGGGAGGTAGCTACCCTATTTTGTAACTGTTTGTTTGTTTGTTTTTGTGTTTGCATTTATTACAAAATAAAATAATTTTCTTTTTTTTCTTTCCTTTTATCGTTTCCTCACAATGTTTTTTCCTACACTGGCAGCTCAAGCTCATTGTTGGGGTTTGAAACCACGCCCTTCGGCGTGTTTTTTTTTTTAATATTGAATAGCTTCGCGCTTGACCACATCCTGCCTGATGTGAAGCATCGATGCGGTCTAAGATGGAACACGCTTACCTAGAAGGAACCTGTTTACTCTTGATTTGAAGACACTCATATTGTACCTTTCGGGAAACACAGACTCCGGCAAAGAGTTCCACATCCTAGCTGTGCGAATAAAGAATGTGGACTCAAAGCGTGTGCACCGATCGCGCTAACCACTGAGCTATTATCGCTACTAGTTAATAGGTACTATTTAATTGGAAATATTATTTTCCAAAAAATAAATCGCACGAATTGTCTTTGACGAACTTTGACGCGTAATTGCTTTATTTTGATACGAGACACTCACTAACTACTGGTAGCGCCTTAATATATCTAAATAGAGATATACAAGCTGAAATTATTTCGATCGCCATAGAATAGGGTATGTAATAGTGCTTGGAGTGGTGTAAAATTTGTCGGTAGTTTCAACTTTGATGTTTATTGAGGTTTGTTTTGTATCTTAGGTTGTTATTAGTCATCAAATAAGATTGAAGTGGTCGGTTTCTTTAGACGATTCTTAACCTAAATGTTTAAATATTATGATAGCGAAAATAACTTTGTCCAACATTTCCCAACTAAACAGAATGCATTTCGATCACAGTGAAGAACCAATCAACCATAGCATGGTGGTAGAGTACCTTCTAGGTAGTACTCGACTGGCTAGCTACCAACGTCAAAACCTGCCGCCAAGCGCATTACTGTGTGTTCCGTCAGCTTCACTTGCTAGTTTCATTCCAGGCTAGGTGAGTTTACCACATCTACCATACCGTCACTTAATGTCAGCAGCGAGCTGCCAATATTCAATGACAAAAATGCATTTTTTTGTATATTCCATATTGATTTATTTCGTAAGTGGTATTTACATGTCATAAATTATATAACCTAAATTAGATTAGATTAATTAATGTCAAGTTCTAATATTACAAATTTAAAAAAAATGCAATAAATAAAAATACTTTTTACAATTGTTGTTAGGTACTTAAGCTTTCATCATCATTTCAGCCGTAGGACGTCCACTGCTGGACATAGGCCTCCCCTATTGATTTCCAAAAAGACAGGTTGGAAGCGGCTCGCATGCAGCGCGTTCCTGCGACAGATAATGCGGCTTTATGGTCCATGAAATCTTTATAACTATATATGCTTGCTTTTTGATCACAGCATACTTACTTACCAAGTAATGTTGACAATGAAATTAAGTAGCAACAAATACGCTTCCTTGTTTCCTTACAGATATTGTCTGGGGTTTATCAAGGTCACAGTGAATAGGTCAAACGTAGACTTATCTGCGATAAAAAAGGTACTCAAACTAATTCGTACATGACGTTAAAGGGAAAACACATTCAAAAACAAGTAGGTTAAGGATTGTTGTGTTGAGAGAACGAACAGTAAAATAATATGTTATTACCATAATGAAATTCACACTTAAATCCGTAGGTCAAAGGTTATACAGATCCGGCACTGCGGGAGATGAAATCGTGACGGCAATGCACTGATAAAAATAACAATGTCTTTTTTTTGTAATTTTCATCCATACCTAGTTAAAACTAGTTTGTAACTTGATATAGTCTAAAATGCTTAATCTTTTGTATGGATTTGGTTTTCGACATTTGTGTCAAGCAGATTCAATGTTAGTCGCAGTCAAAGTACCAGATATTCTACCGCCAAACAGTAGTGTGTAAACATTACTGTGTTCCGGTTTGAAGGGTACTGCAGCTAGCGAAATTACTGGGCTGTTGAGACTAACCATCGAAAGTCTCAAAGTAGTGAGCGCCAAAGCAGTGATGCCCAGGACTTTGATTTGTTACTCAAAGTTCTGTGTATCGCTGCAATGGTCATGGACAGGCGTTATCTCTTACCATCAGGAGAGCGTCTCGTTCGTCACATTATTTTTCACATAAAAAAAAGAAAAAAAGTCACATAAAGTAAGTCGCGGTCTAGTCCTGTTCAGTTCAATGGTGTGGTTGGTGTGGTGTGGTTGTGGTTGAAAAATGATTTGCAAATTTTGAAACGGACAACTAAGATTTGTAAAAACAGCTACGTACGAAGTATATTGCATGTTATAAATAAAATCTTGCTCATTATTTGTCGACTTTTGGCGAGAACAAGGAAAAGTCATGACATTGATTTATTTTTCAAACCTTGTGTTCTTTCGAGTTATAATAAAAATTAGTGTTCTAATAATTTATTATGGCGTATTATACACAAATGTTATCATGTGTGTGATCGTGGGGATATAACATTTGTGGTTTCTAAATCTCCGAAGCTTTTTTCTATGGTTGAGAAGCTATACCACAGCTCACCTGATGGTAAGTGACGGTATAGTCGAATATGGTAAAGTACATCTAGCCTGGAATGGAACTGGCTATCTAGTGAGGTTGTCGGAACACACCTTAAGGTGGTTGGCGACAGATTTTCAACTTGTGAGGGGTGGTAGCTAGTCAGCCGAGTACTAGAAAATTCACTACCACCATGCTATAGATTTTCTTACGATGTTTTGCTTTACTGGCAGCTCAAGCTCATTGTTGGGGGTTGAACACACGCCCTTCGGCATGCGAACCGACCGCGCTAACCACTGATCATTCATCGATACAAGATACATCTGTTGCGTTTTCGTGTGTGGAAAGACCTGACATGGTTCTACATTTTAAGTGTATTCGTTGCTATATTTACCAAAGAAAAACAGAAAAGTAATACTCGCGCATATTCCTGTAATCTTTCAAGGATACCACTGTTGCCAATATTTCACTCAAGCTGAACATCTCAATTTCACACCGTTAATTTACACCGCTGATTTTGGAGGCATTAATTTAAAACATTGTCAGAAAATAATTGAAAATGTACTGCAAATTAAATTGTCAGATTATGGAATCATGTGGATTTGCCATGCAGATTGCAGGTGTTAACATAACTCGGTCGGCTTTTACAATGTTGCAGTGGTATTGGATTATACTTCGTTATGCAAAAAATGAATATTTGGATACTGCACAAACAATCAATAAAAGCATGCCAACAGCATCAATAAAGTCGCAAATGTCCTTCAATTTGTCATCTGGCAAATTGTCTGCTCGTTTATCGTTTTTTTCTGTACTCTTCGTAGATTGTTTTGTGGTTAATTTATATGCAGAGGAGCGTAGAAATTATTTCTCTATAATTTATAAATAGATCTCGATCATTTTTATTTAATTTTTATTTTTATGGTTGACAGTCTCGGTGTTTGCTCACCTGATGTTCAGTGACCGTGTGGTCGAAGATAGTAAAGCACACTTAGCCTGGAACGGAACTGGCTTTCAAGTGAGGTTGCCGGAACACACCGTTAGATGCTTGGCGGCAGATTTTCAACTTGAGGGTGGTAGCTAGCTAGCCGAGTACTAGAAAGTACCCTACCACCATGCTATGATCATCGGCAGCTCAAGCTCATTGTTGGGGGTTGAACCCACGCCCTTCGGCAAGCGGACCCATCGTGCTAACCACTGAGCTATCATCACTACATTCCTGAAAAGAGTATCCAAAGCAGCGTTAGTATAGAGGCCTTTTAGATTAGTTTATTTTATTTTAATTAATTTATTAGTTTATCTGTATTGTTAGAAACACTGTAATTTGTGTTAGGTTGTAATTTGTAGATAGCTTTTTAAAAAAAAATAATTAAATTAGTAAAATCCATATCGCAGTGTTAAATAATAAGTACGGTTATATATCATAATAAATAAGAAAAAATAAGATAAAACACTTTTGGAAATCAAATTAGCGCAACGAATCATCAAGCCAGAATAACGCGAGTAGTAATCGCATGTTGAAGTGACAGCTACATTCGCGATGAAAACTCGCTGCAATTAAAATAAATAAACACGGAATGAATTAATTATACGATCGACAGACACGGCATGCAGCCATATCGTAAACTCACCTCTGGTGTTGAAAGATTAAAGATAATTATATACCTGCATTTGTGTGCTATTTTTAAGCTCCAATTGAAGGTATTGCTCGACCAGTCTTCTTTCTAAAGTAGGTACTTGGAAACGTGGATCAGACTGGCACTGGAAAAAAGATGACAGACGTTACAGATGTTTATTTTTTTGCTGTTATTTATCATCTACGCTAATTATAAAGAGGAAAGATTTGGTTTTTTGTTTGT
Source organism: Biston betularia (assembly GCA_905404145.2). Lineage (NCBI taxonomy): Eukaryota > Metazoa > Arthropoda > Insecta > Lepidoptera > Geometridae > Biston > Biston betularia. The sequence continues at coordinate 7,152,576 of FR989882.1, read as the reverse complement.
TTTGAATAGGCTCCGAAACTACTGGACCGATCTGAATAATTCTTTCATCATTGGAATGCTACATTATCACTGTATAGGCTATATTTATATTGTTAGTCGAGTTTTGTTTTCCCGTGCGAAGTGCTTCATCTTACCCACTAGAGCTGGTATTTCAGCGACTCCGGTGCTTCATGGAGCTGGGTGGGCTCGGGTACGTGCTGGTAGGGGAAAAAAACATTTCGCCCCCATTCCGAAAAATAAGAATTAATGAACGACGACATTTGTATGGCATACTCAATATTTTATTGCATGTTGACCGTTTAAATTGTCATGTACACAGATCTTATTTATTTATATTAAATTTAGAAAAATATACTTCCTAACAGCCCTGATATTCGATACCTAAGGTCTTGTTGTAGATTTGCAATTTGATTGTAAGTTGCATAAAAATAAATCGAACTATACGGCCTTTGTAAATGTATTAAATAAATTAAACGTTAACCCGTTCGTTTGGCATAAAAAATAAAATATCGATAAAACCTATTCGAAAATAAACGACTTGACCTAGCGCAACGAATCATGACTTTGTCGCCTTAAAGTCGCGCCAGCGCAACCGTCTGCACCCAAAACAAAGATTTCAGATAAACTAACATCGAGATAACAACCTTATCGCCGTTAACTTAAGGTTTACAAAAATAACAGCTTGAACTGTGTCCTTACTGTCTGCGTCCACAGATGGAAAAGTAACTAAGTGCAATGAATGAATATTAGTGCTAAATATGCATTATATGAACTCCATAACATCATTCCGGATATGTTATGTCGTATAAGGGTTGTTGATGAACATTAATAACACCAATATGAATTGTATACTGTAATAATTTATTTTATTGTTGTCTATAAATTTTAGTAGATTAGCTAAAGTTAATATTGTTATATGTATATTGATTGTTTGTAATTTGTGTTGGAACGGTAATTTAACAGATTTTTTTTGCTGTTAACTCTTTTGACAGTAGCTTTGTTTTCCGAGTTGTAGGGAGTGGGTTCGATTCCCAACCGTTTATGTGACATACATAGAGGTTTGTTTTTGTCTATAGTTTCTAAAAATACCTATGTATTCATAGAAAAGTGAACTGTGTTCCGGTTCAAACGGTGCTGCAGCTAGCTATATTATGGGGCTGTTGAGACTATCTTGTTGACTATGTCATAGAAAGTCGCAGAGTAATGGGCGCCAAAGCAGCGATGCGCAGGACTTTGTTTTGCTACTCAAAGTTCTGCGTTTCACTGTAAAAGTCATGGACAGACATTATCTCTTACTATCAGGAGAGCGTATCCAAAAAATCTTCAACCGCACTGTCGCTTTTCATCAGGCGAGTTGGTGACCAAACGTACAACTGTGTATTTCTCTAAAAAAACTCGTTATAGATAGATAGATAGATAGATAGATGTAACTCTTTATTGTGCACATCATAAATAGAAAAGAGTACAGAGAAAAAAAACCTTATTAACTAGTGCCACAAGTAGCGGCCTTATCGCTAACGAAATATTTACATATATAAATATGTATACAATCATAATACATATAGGCTATAATATATATATGATTGTCTTCTTTTGATTCGAGAGAGTTGGAGGTTATATGTATGTGTTATAAATTACAAAAGTCACAACACGTGTCGCTTCCAGCATTCCACTGATCTGGAAGATGGATGACGTGTCGAAGGTGGCCTGGCGCCGGCGTCCCCACATCGACGCCCGTTGCTTTCTGGGTCGCTTCCTCGGCTCACTGACTCACACGTTTTATTTACGGTGCGAGATTTTGAGACCGATTGTGGCTATTAAACTCTTTAAAACTGCTTTGAATATGCCGCTACAGCGAAAATTGAACTTGTTTGGGATTTATAACGGATTCGGTATTTCGAAGCAATATTAGGAAAAGTTCAAATTAAGTTAGAACTTACTTCCGCTTTGGTGCTTTCATCACATCAATATGGAATGTGTGATCACGCGGCACTTTCAGAAATATTTTTTTCTAAGTTCATGCCCGCCCGACAGCCCGACAGCCCGGTTGGCTCATTGGTAGTATATCTGCCTTGAGAGCTGTAGGGCGTGGGTTCGATTCCCACTCAGGGCAAACATTTTGTGAATAAACAAATGTTTGTTCTGTGTTTGGGTGTTCTGTATGTATTATAAGTATGTATTTACAAAAAAAAAGTATTTATGTATTCTATCAGTTATCTGACTTCCATCACACAAGCGCTGCTTAGTTTGGGGACAGATGGCGCTGTGTGTATAATCCTACGATAGTTATTATTTATTTATTTTATGCGTAATAGGATAGAGCAGGCTGGACGGAACCCATTTACTCTGGTTGTACTCTATATTTAACTGATGACACAAATATTTAAAAAAAAGTATCCGCCGACAAAAACAAATCTAAAACGTATTACAGTAATTCACTTAGCGCCGTTTAGCCCCAACTAAGCAAAGTTTGTACTATGGAAAACAGTTAACTGATAGAATACTTATAATAAATACGAAACACCCATGTATAGAACAGACATCCATATTTGTGGCATAAATGTTTGTCCCGAGTGGGAATCGAACACACGAACTTCGCTACAGCATCGCTACTACTCCCTAATCTTCAAATCGAAGATGTAACTACCACTGTTTCCATTCAAAGGTTACATGTTTATTTATAACCACTGTCACTTATGACGAAAGTTTTTTTTTCGTAAAGTTCAAACATGTTCAAAAGGACACGTGCTTTGTGTTTTTGAAAAAAAACCTTGTCCATTGAACTATTTCTTTTAGAATGCTAAAATAAAACATCTGTTTTTACATAGAAATTTGGCTTCCGCAAATATTTGGAGAGAAAATAAACCTCACCTACTTCAGCTAATTTAGGTTTTCGATACTTCAATAATTTGTTATTGCTTACGAGAATAATATTTATGCTCTCAATTGTAATATGGATAAATTTTCAATCAACGCAAGACCCGATTTCAATGTTATAACATTCCCATCTTTTCGTTGAAAATGTGCGAAGAAAGTAAGACGTTTTTTTTTATATACATATAAAAAAAACGTCTTAGTAAACTTTGTGTCCATTGTATTCAGATAGAATTGTTTAGAATGCTTGTTCTTTTAACAAAACTGTTTTTAAATTATATTTTAAAATAGAAATACGTTCAACAGTCTTTAGAAATCGTTCGTGAACGATGTGTTTTATTTATACTCCGAAACCGAAAGCTGTCTATTAATAAGACTACAATAATTAGAAAAAATATATCGTGCTCATTTCACACACCACCAAATAGCCTAAAATTAAGCAAAGCTTGTACGTGTTTGCGATCCAGATGGCCTAGACAAAGTAACATTCGATGAGCGAAAACGCCAATAGAAAAGCCAAAAATGACATAAGCTGTCGATATGTTACGTAGACAGCTTAGATTTGGTGGTAGATCTCCTTAGCAGGAGGTCATCTAGGTAGGTACCACTGCAGTACCAGATATTCTGCCGCCAAGCAGTAGTGTGTAAACATTAATGTGTTCCGGTTTGAAGGGTACTGCAGCTAGCGAAATTACTGGGCTGTTGCGACTAACCATCGAAAGTCTCAAAGTAATGAGCACCAAAGCAGCGATGCCCTGGACTTTGTTTTGTTACTTCGTCATTTTTTATAAATTTGCCAGTTATAACTGAACTAATTTAAATGGTTTTTTTTTCTTATTTTTCCCGGCACTAGTGTGACCCCTCTTGACGTTGAGTTTCGGGACACCCTGTATATATAAATGTATTATGTATATGTATTTCGTTTTATTTAAATACATTATAATTATTTTTATATAATAACTATATTTTTTATTTTTCTTATTAGTGTTACATTACATCTTCGTCTGTTTCTTATGTCATTTATCGTGATTTTCTTTTCTTGGTTGCCTGGAAGAGATCGCTCTTAGCGATAAGGCCGCCACTTTCTTTTGGTCTTTTGTTCTCTGTACTTTTTTCTGTTTATGGTGTGCACAATAAAGAGTTCTATCTATCTATCTATCTTATGTCAATCTCCTATATTTTTGGCTTTCTATTTTTTTTTTTCTATTGGCATTATCGCTAATCGAATATTACTGTCTAGTACCTCTGATAAGGGATAGAAATATATTTTATATTTTTATAAATGCATACTTATAATACATACATTAACACCAAACCAATATATGCTGTTCATATGAATGTTTGTGTCCTATAGAAAATCGAACCCACACCTTAAAGCTCTCAAACCGGAGTTAGTAAGTGGTTCAATTGAGTTATAAGACAATCGATAGTCATAATAAGCCTATTTAATTTTATTGCACACGACTTTCCACTACTGATAGCACAAACTCATTAAACACGTTAAGAGTTCAAGTTAACTCTCGAACAGAAAACCAGTAAAGGAACAATACTATAAATTGCGAAAATACACGCATTGTGCCATAGTAGTGTCTCAAAATGAACCGATAAATGCCAAGGTAAAAGCCCATGAAGTAAGTAACAGATTATTTATTGATTTCGCGAAATACCCCCCTTTCATTGGGTACAAAAGTAATGTAAGCCAACAAATATTATAAATGCGTAAGTTTGTATGTTTGTTACTCAATCGCGCAAAAACTGCAGAACAGATTTATACCAGAAAAAAAAGGAAGGATTTATCTTACCGTTAATAGGTAATTTATTGTTTATAAAAACATTTATGAAAGACTAGCTGCGCCCCGCGATGTTACCCGCTACATATTTTCGGGATAAAAAAAGTGGCCTATGTGTTAATTTAGAGTGTCAGCTACCTCCATACCAAATTTGATCAAAATTCATTCGGTAGTTTTTACGTGAAGGAGTAACAAACATCTATCCATACTCACAAACTTTCGCATTTAGAATACTAGCTGCGCCCCGCGATGTTACCCGCTACATGTTTTCGGGATAAAAGTAGCCTATGTGTTAATCCAGGGTCTCAGCTACCTCCATACCAAATTTCATCCAAATCCGTTAAGTAGTTTTTGCGTGAAAGAGTAACAAACTTCCATCCATCCAAACTTTCAGATTTATAATATTAGTGGGATAGATAAGACTACATTAGTACTTTATATATATAGTTGACATTTGTATTTTTTTTTTTACAGTACAACTTACCAATTTATTATTTAATTCAATTTATATGTAATCCTCATTAATCAATTACAGTAAATTAATAATAATAATAAAAAATATCGTAGGGCTATACAGATACACACAGAGCCATCTGGCCCCAAACTAAGCAGAGCTTGTGTGATGGAAGTCAGATAACTGATAGAATACATAAATACTTTTTTTTTGTAAATACATACTTATAATACATAAAGAACACCCAGACACAGAACAAACATTTGTTTATTCACAAAATGTTTGCCCTGAGTGGGAATCGAACCCACGCCCTACAGCTCTCAAGGCAGATATACTACCAAAAAGCCAACGGGGCTGTCAATTCTCTAGTGACTTTAAAAAAATATAATTATAATGCATCTAGACATATAGTTTTGGAATGTATTACAGATCCGAAAAATGTGTATTCGTATTGAATTTAATATTGTTACATTCTGTTTTGTGTGTTATGAAACAAATAAATATACGTTCAGTTTGTAATTTTAAGTCATATAACAAACTCTTCCAGATTCAGTACCGTTCAGTCAGCCACCATTGAGAAGTCCACTCGTTTATTCGGATTTGGAACCGCGCGAGCAGTCCTGCCACATGCACAGGAGTACGTTGACACCGGCCCACTGTTCCGTGTTATTGGTCCAAATCGATCTGTCGATATAGATCGTATTTGGAACACATCCGATTTTAACTACCGAATGAATTGGGGCCCTGTTTGGTATTCTGGCGTTGTTATAATGAGCCTTAATAGGTCGAAGTCCGGCCTCGTCTATCTACACTCACAGTACCAACGACTGACTAAAGAAAAAAATGTATTGAATACCGCTTCCGTTTCATGGTGTATCAAGTATGTGTTGAATTTGTTTACTTATAAAAATCGAAATTACGAAACAATTACTAAATCTATACTCTATACTAATATTATAAAGAGGAAAGATTTGTATTTTTGTATGTAACCAATAAACTTAAAAACTACTGGGCCGATTTCAAAAATTCTTTCACCGTTGGGTAGCTACACTATCCCCGGGTGATATAGGCTTGTTTTTATCCCTGTATTCCCACGGGAAAGGGAACTAAGCGGGTGAAACCGGGAGGCGTCCGCTAGTATATGATAAATTTATTAAATATTATTGTAGAGATAAAAGTTCAAATAGATAGATTGCATCGTGAGATAGATGAAATACATAGATTGCATCAACACCGGTATGCGCTTAGGAGACTGAATTATTAGATCTATTAATTTTAATCAAATCAAATTGCATATGAATTATTGCAATCATACTAGTTCTAAGACTGGAAATACTACTATTGAGATCAAGGCAGATTAAAAAGGTAATTGCTCAAAGCGTGGAAAGTAGAGATTTATAATTTTATCTTCCACAGAAATCAGTGCAAACAAACAAATGTGAGTAGCGTCTATTTGTAGTCAACTCGATAATACTAAAATCGTAATATTCTTTACTTAGAATTTAATAAATCTGTTGAATATGTGGAACAAAATATTCTTGTTAGTTTTCATCGATTCCTAGTACCTTTATTTTAAACATCGTTTTTTTTTGCGATGGTAAAATTTTCCGTTAATATTCGATTTTTGGACAAGGCCCTTGGCCCTACAGAAGTTATTACCTGCCACACCGTATCTACTAAAAATACATTAGTTTCACGGTGAATAAACATACTACTAACCGACCTATTTAAATTACCACAACTTGGAGTTACATTTGAGGAAAAATGTTGTTGTTTAAACTTGGCCGGTTTAATCCTGCGCAGACGCATGCTCCGACGATACCAGTTGTCAGTAGCTACCGATCGATCGAAGCTGGCGCATGTGCGTTTTCGTCTCAAATTTATTGATCGCTTAAATAGATCCATTTTGTGATTTAGTGGGCCCATTCTCAAGAGAGATTTTGTCTATTCAGTGAATTGTGTTTGTACGCTGTATTTATCGTCTTTATTCTTTGGTGCGTATTTTTTTATATTCTATTATGAGTTATTATCTAAGATGCATTTAATTTAATATGAAGACAGAGTGATAGTGGTTTGGTTAACGCTTCTAATTCCAAATGTATGGTATCATTCCTTAAACTCTTACTACTTACTATTTACTAAAGTTAACTTAACATTAAACTGGCTAACAAAAATAGCATTCGTTTTTGTGATATCATCAAAAACAAACACAGTTTGAGTCATGAATGAAGAACATCTTCTAATTAAAACAACATTGGGAATGTAGCACATAACATTTACGTTTGTACAATAATTATTGTCAACAATATTATCAGCACTCACGTAACAGTCGCCAAGGCCAAGTGTTAATGAATTTAATCTAACATAAAAGAGGTCACTCCTTTGATTAATTTAAAAACAAGTTAGACAACTTGTGTCTGTGGTCGCTAGATAGAAAATCAGTTTATTGACTAGGCGTAACAAAAATAATTGTATCATATTATTATCTTATTGTTTATAAGTTGCGAGTGAATCGATTTCTTCTGGGCAAGCGTGCTCCGTTGTAGACCGCATCCTCGCATTGTTATATTCGTGTTATCAATAAAATATTTCTATTTGTAATATCAAATATCAAGCGAGATGCCGGTTAAACGCAAGCCTATTTTATGAGTCAACTATAAAAAAATTAGAATTTGTAATATCCAATTTAACAACGACCAATATCGCTACTAAATTATTTCGCTTCATCTCTACAAATTTACTAAACATCGCTCAAAAAATTATGTTGTGGGATTTCGTACAATAGATAAGACATAAGTCTCAGAAATTCTTTTACAGAGACTTGGTTTGTGGAACAGAGATAAAGCATCTAGTTTCAACATAGATAAAGTTAGGAAGAAAGTTGCAACACTATCAAAATGGTTACAAATTTAAGTCAAACCATGATGAATTATGAATAAGTTTTAATTTAAAGTAAGTTTATTATATTATAAACAATAAGTTGTTAAAATATTTATATCTGCAAATACAGAAAATAATTGACCTCTAAATGTCTACTGATTCGAAGATGACATTGATGATAATGAAGGATACCTTGTTTATCGATTATCAATTTACCAGATAGGATAAAATTTCAATAAAGGAGATAAGTTGTACGAAGTCCAAATCCAAATAAATAAAGTTCACGCAGTTCTTGAACTTCGAAAAAATCTAAGAGGCGCATGAATATTCATTAGATATTCATTAACGTTTCAAGCGCTGTCATAGAATGTATACATGCATATGGATAAACTGAGTATTTTGTAGTACGTTTACAGAATATACAGACATCCAACAAATACATAACAAAAGAAAATGATAAATTACTGTTGTTTTGTTTGTTAGATGACAGTAATAACAGATTTTGACAAGGTCTCGGTTTTCTTACATTTTCAGGATTTGTTGCTTATACTCGTAGTCTATGTATGGGATATACGTATATAGGCCATTACATAAATCTGATCTTCATATTGCTCTGTACTTCATGGTCTCTCTTTGAATACCTGACGTTATTTTTATATTTATCTATAGGTATATTCGTCTTTACATTTCACTAGTATACACCTTAAAAATATCAAAATGTAAAATTTGTCTATACGAGTCCAAATCTACCTACTATAAATTGAAACTGTTGCATAAGCTCTTTGGTCAGTTCTGTTGGTGAATCATTATTGATTTTTGACTGTGTTTTGATAGGCAGTCGGCGAGTGTTTTCTTTACAAACATTTGTTTAACCTGAGATAGCAGCTTCAACTGTAAGGTCAGGATCGTGGACGTTCGTTATCGTATTTGTTTTGGAATAGAAATGTTAATGCCCTTTCTATTTATTTAGTTTAACTATCTATCAAAAGTTTTTGATGGTCTTGGACTATTCATAGAAACTTGGTTCAAAAAAAGGGGCTGTCTTCACGCTATCCTACCGTGCCTATTCTAGTCTTGAATATTACTAGCCTCTGACCCATGATACATATCGTGCGAATAGTACAGGCAGTAGTCATATTAGTGTATTTATGTTCATACATCGTGTCTTTATTACCTTGAATTACTCTCATCACTATCCCAAAGTGCTCAGCAAATACTTTATCTGCACCTACCGTGATTATAAGTCTACAATTTTTTATTTATTCAGGACTAAAAGCATCTCGTATACTTACCTATTATCCTTCAGGAACTGTTCATGATTTTTGGACTATATTATCTTATACGTTTTTTTTTCTTTCTTTAGTTTTGGCGTCGCGTTTTAGCATTTGCCAGTGTCAAGTATTTATATATTTTCAAGTTTCAAAAATTAAACAAGCGTCCTCGTAGCTAGTTATAGTCAAAGTCCAGTCTTAGTCAAGTCCAGTCTGTGTCAGTCAAGTCCAGTCATGCTTTAGTAAAGTAGTGGCGACTTTACTATAAAGCTTCGATGGAGTTTTGGAAGCAACACGAAAAGTCATGTTTCATCATCCATTATATTATTTTCCCACACTCGCGCTTGTAATTCGGCACTTTATGAATAAAACACCACCATTTTTATGCATAAACACTCGACAAAACACTAGTTTTGGAAAAAAGTACAACGGAGCGACACGACTCTTCCCGCGTTCCCGCCAAAACCCCTACGTTTATTTAATAAGCAGACACAAAGTTTAGAGATGAATCAGAAATATGGATATCGATAGGCAATTCTTGATAGTTCGTAGATGCAGCTTATATTCAACATAATCCATCTAAACCAGAGCGGTGAACATTGGCTAGCTTTCACAGTAGGAAACATGCGATGTCTGAGTAAAAGTAAAAGTGTGTCTAAAGAATGCCGCTGTGCAAAGTGAGATCTAATTTATAACATAGTACACAATTAGACATTGTAACAACTATATAAATTAATAATCAAGATCAAGAACCAGAAGCAACCACTCGTAAAAATACATGTATATGTATCACAAAATAAAGAACCTAGATTGTCTATGGTTCGGCATAAATCTTTACAAGATTATTTGTGAATTAAATACTAGTCATTATTTAGTTTAAAGCATCGATATATTTAGCCAGATCAAGTCTCCCACGTTCACTTGTCATCTGTTCTCGATCTGTTGATGAATGATCCCTTGAGAAAGGATTTTTTTACCAAAGTTTCCGGTTCTGGAGTACCGGATGGTAACGATTAATTTTGGAGTTCGGAACAGAGGTGTGTATAGTGTCGAGAAGAGTCGAGCTGTAAACGTTATGCAGCAATCGAATAACCACCACAACAAAAAACTGGTTTTCATAATTGGCTTTCGATCAACAGCAATCACGAATTTTATGGTGACAGATACGGCAGAAGAAAAGCCCTGTGAATTGATGGAGCCGTTTTTTTTTAATTGATATTACGAGTACTAAACTTTTAAAGGCATGGAGAGACTGGATAACAAATTAGTTTATGATGGTGAGAATTATGTGCAATGTTTTCGTTAAAACGTACTGATCTAGTAGCAAGTTACAAAAAAATTAGGACATAAATGTAATTCAACTAAACAACGTCTAGAAATGATTAAAAATAATATTAATGAAATAAATAAATATCACGGGGTGCAATGGGTAAATTTCACGCAGCGCCTGCTCGGCTCTAACTAAACAAAAAGCTTCATTTAGTTTGAGCCTAGCAGGCGCTGGTAATTTCATAGATTCAGAACTCCCAATCACAAAAAAAAACATCTATCTTCATAATAAAGTTTTTGTCCTGTATAAATCGAAGCCTCCACGAAGCAGGACCAAATGAGCTAACAGGCCAATCAAAAATATATCTTTGAAAGTATAAAACAATAATGAAATGCATGTATTCCAAGAACCTAGTTTAAAGTTATGTAATCTGTCCAAGAACATATATTTTGTACATGTATGCTAGAGATCTAGAAAGAGATTAATTATAGAGATAAGCTAGTGCAAGCTGCGATACATAACGACCGCAGCATGTTTGAATGTGAGATAACAGAGATAACGACCACGTGCGTAAGTGAAATAATGTGTAGGAGGCCGACAACATACCATAAATGCTCACTCATTTACTGCTTATATTTAAATATATCTCAGATATTATCAAACGAAAAGTACTAGTCAAGTAAATTATAAACAGAAAAAATCGTACGGAAACAGACTATTTTGTAAAAAAATAAGATTTTTAGAAATAATACCTTAATAGACAACCAATATCTGCTAAGTTGTGTGTAGTCAGAGAGAAGGAAATGTTCAAAGAATATCACCAAACAAAATTCTTACACATTTTTAAAATACCTGGAAACATCACATGCCATCTGGACAGTAGGATGTATATTAAGTTGATTCATTTCGTCGTTGCAAACGGTTTATCAAATTCTTAGCACAAACATGCGTAGTTTCATACAACACATTTCGCAACTAACTTTCCATATTGCAGTACAACGCCACTAGTGAGGCAATGCTTATCAGTTTCACAATTTGAGATTACAGCAGCCTTTTTGTACTTACGAGTACTTGGTTATTTTCTCCAGTGTTCAAGTGGTGAAAGTTCTAAAATGTTTGGTCTAGTTATGCCTAGAGGATGTTATCAATGTAGTTCTTAACCTTTTCTGTTTTTTTTTTATACTTAACACTCACAAGGTTTTCTTGACACGCTTTTTTATAATTTAGATTAATTTTACGTCAAAACTTCTTCGCATTGCAAATTGCTCGAGAATCATAACTCAGAAGTATAAATAATCGCATTACAAAGAATTACGTTTCATCACGGACTTTCCGCTTCGCATTACTAAGCTCTTTTAAGATGTCACAACGGTTATCAATTTTGAAAGCGAATGCAAGGCCAGGTAGGGTGGTTATGTTTGGACAACAACATAAAGTAAATAAAAAAATCAAACTCCTATTTTTATTGTTAAAAAAAATCAATATTTGAGCTCGTTCGGTCGACTATTTAATAAAAATCATGTGTCAAATCTGGAAAACAATTATAGCATTAAAGAGATTAGTGATGTACAAGAAGTGTGGCCGATACAAGTACATATAATAAAGGATGATTACGGGCTGAGGTTGATGGTAATGAAGTAAACATAATGAGGATAAGCGCAATTCTATGTCCAAAGTATCTACTTGTATTGGAATAAGGTAAGGGCGCCTCGTCATCAAAAAAAGGCTTTGTATAAAACTGCAATTGTTAGACCATTGTTACTACAAACCATGGTGCAAGTTGAAAGCATGACGAACTGTACTGTCGACCTAATTACACCTCAGTTTGTCACGTTCTGTTGCACACAACAAACATCGGAACCGTAGTCGTACGTCAGAATCATGCTATACACATTTTATTACCACGATGATTCAAGTTGCATTACCAGCTAACTTCGACCTGCCTCGCTTTCCCGGCCTCTACAACAAGCTGTGTACTTCGTAAGCATTTCAATTGCTATTCAGATATCTTTCAATTCTGGTCAAAGCTTAACCTCAAATGGATCCCGTTGATATCATCTATGCAGGTCGCGACCTTCGAATGTACTCCAGATAGTTGTGGGAATTTCATGGTATGTTGACATGAAATTGAATTTGATATGGTCATTTGGCTATTAGAATGTTTGGGTGGTAAGTGGTTTAGCCTTGATTTGGTATTATAAGTTAACCTGATATGATACGGGCTTGTATTTTTCTTTTGTTTTGTGTACAAAACAAAAATACAACCTACAAATGTTTATTTCACTAATCATACAAGTTTCTATCAAATGAAGCTTGTTATAATCACGTGTTGCTTTATTTATACAGTATTGATAAATTTGACGTTTTGTAATTTGTTAACTCTCAAATGTATGTTCCTTTTAGTAAATTATATCATTATTGTTTAAAAAGAAACCGTATAACCTTGCCTTGAAAGAAATTTTTGTATCAACCGTTAAACTTTAAATATTTCGTATGACCATAAGCATACTACCGGAACTAGATCTCAGATAACAAATAAACTTTTAACTACGTAGTTTGTCCACTATGCCAACCATTTTTAACAGTTTAAATAACTATTTAAGAGTCATTAACTTTAAAATGTTCATTGTCTTCCCTCCCTTTTAACTAGTTAAGTATTTACTCCACTCTTTTAGACGGTTTCTTTACTGTTGTGTGATTTAATGCTTTATTCTCCACCATATAAGTGTCGTATATGATTGTCTTCATAAAGTCTATTATCATTGTTAATTTCAGCGACGTAATCGTCCTCACAATTGCTTGATTACTACAATTAATCGCAATTGAACGGAATTTGAACAGTTTCCTACTTTGACGTTACGAAATATAGGTATATTATGTCGAAAGAAATAAAGCATTTTAATAGAAGCACAAACATTCTCATTTTTGATGGTGTGATACTTTTTACTGTTATGATATTTGTGCACTCACGCGTACATACACAACTTTAATTTGTTTGTATTGTTAAGTACGTAATACTTTTAATAAAATTTTCAGAAATTTGAGTCATAATTCCTGCTTTCTGAATCCTACTACATATAATATATAATGTTATATATTTCTAATAGTAAAATAGCACAAGTTTCATGACTATTGCTTATTTGTTACTCACGCATGTTAAATTTCTATCTGAACCTAATTCTCAAGTTAACGCGGACGTAGTCTCGGGCTTAAGCTAGTTAAAAAAATTACTTTTGTTCTGATTTGGTCTCTTTAAGGCGGAAGATATTGGTTCACCATGTTACAGGTTGATCTAGTTTGGGTACCAATACATTTCCTTAAATAATTTAAACTTTTCAACCTTGCATTATGTATTTTTAAGTAGTTATTATTAACTATCAATGAATAATAATAAATATAATTTTGTTTCGTTCAAACAACTGCCCGGCTGAGAATCGCACCTGGTACCTCTGTCTTAATCTTTCAAGTAACCAGGTGCGATTCTCGGCCGCTAGCCCTAAGTCACATAATGTCGTCACTCACCGTCATAAACATATGAACTCGAACATTAATAACTGCTGTCACAAATGTAAGAATTCTGTCTGTTTGTTCATTGCCTGCCTTTCAAGGCTTTATTTCATTGTTGACTAATTGTTCTGGTCATTTGCTCAGCTAATTGTTAAGTCAAATATTAATATTCTTTACGTCAACCCTATCCAATCGAATCATCATCGTCATATATGCTTTAATCATTTTCAACGATTTTCCTCTTTGCATGCATACGCATATGCAGATATGCTAATCTAAATTCAGAGCCGAACTCTAGTGTATGTTTCTCCGAATGAACAGGAAGCGTGGTACCTACTACAGTTTTGTACAGTTTCATTCGTTCATTTCAAATACAATTGCACTCTAAAAGTGGATCGGATTTTGATTCTCGGATAACGGTCGCGTTAAAGGTATTTGGGTTGGTGAAAATGCATGTGATGACCCCATTGATTGTATTGCATTGTTCTTTTCGGTACAGAATAACGAACTTGGGATTGTCCATTATTACAATTTTGATGTTATTTGTACTCGTTTTTATTAGTTTCTCTTATAACAATGAAACTAAAACTGATTGTACCTCCCAAGCAACTGAATTTTTTACTATGTGTTTTATAGGTGAGAGATAAGAGTTTTCTTAGCTATGCTTTAAGAAAATCGTGCAATTCTTTATCAGCTTTTCAAGTTGATAATAGGGTGTGAGCATCTTCCACAGTTCTGATCGAGTCGAAATTTGATATTCAGCACTGTTGGTTCATTGGTAGAATGTCTGCTCCAAGATCCGAAGGGCGTGGGTTCGATTCCCACCTAGGATGAACATTTTGTGGTATAAACAATGTTTGTTCTGTGTCTGGGTGTTCTGTATTTACCGTATGTATTTACAAAAAAAAAAGTATTTAAGTATTTTATCAGTTATCTGACTACCTTAGTACAAGCTTTGCTTAGTTTGAGGTCAGATGGCTGACCGCTGTGTGTAAATGCCCTACGATATTTATTATTTTATTTATTTAGTTACAAGCGTCGGGTTATTTTTTAATTTTAGTGTAGGTATATATACTTGTCTTTTAAACTTTGCTATGTTATGGTTGATTTATCTTCTTCAGTCTTATAAATCTAAAATAACAATTTCATACATCAGTTCCATTAAAGTAATTAGCAGACTGATATTAACTTCGTCTTTACCCACATTTATTAAGGTATCTCATCGTTTTCCGTATACTTGATCACTAACGCGTAGTACCACTAAACTGCCAGCCATGGGAATTTAATTAACAAATTGCTAGTTCGGAGCATTATTTATTACTCATCGTGATTGCTCCACTTCCCGTGTTTAGAAGTAAGTGTCGATTCACGGCGATAAAGTAACTAAAGCAAGTAGATTTATATAAAACATCCACTGGACCAGACAAACGCAGCTTAGGGTTGGAACATAAACCATCAGTAGTTCAGCTGAAACCGTGGCTATGCGTTGGCCAGAGATCTGCTCGACTGTGAGCGTTTAATGCAACTCAAGTTGGCGATCAAATAAAAAGGTAACACGGTTGCGAATCGTATCACGAGTATACACAAAATGTGATCGTGTAACGTTTTCGCGAGCGCTTAACTTGAATTGCAATACAAATACAAATACTTTATTGATAACAATAAGAGATTTTGGTACTCTGGCTGTTTTGTGGTGACGGACGTCATGCTTCACTAGCTGCGCCCCGTGGTGTTACCTGTTACATGTTTTCGGGATAAATAATAGCATATGTGTTAATCTGGGGTGTCAGCTACGTCCTTACCAAATTTCATCCAAATCCGTTCTTTATTATTTGCGTGAAAGAGTAACAAACATACATCCATCCAAACTTTTACATTTATAATATTAGATAGATAGATATTTTAAAATGTATGCGTTATATGTTATAGTTTAATAGCATTTAATTTATTGGGTTTATTATCATTCGCCACATGAGGTTTATTAACACGGGCCCAATGCTGTGGTAATTTAAGTACCATTTTAGATGGAAATATACATACAGATAATTATAGAGATCCATTTATTAGAAATTCACGGCTGATTTTCAATTTTAGTTATAATTATAGCGTACTGTAAATAATAGTACAACAATTGTCTATAGCAATATTCAATGTCAAAAGAACGTTGTCGGTTATTATGTAAATATGCCACGATGAATGCTCACGTCTAGCCATGCGTAATAGGTTGTGGCTAAGCCAAGTGGTTGCATGCCGATTTGCGAAAAACTGCACTTTCTTCAAGTTTTCTATTTTACAATGTGTGATAAAGATTTTAGGTATTTTGTAACCTTTCGCATCTTTTAGAATATATGCTATACTAGCTGACACCCGCGAATACTTCCGCGTTTAGTTTAGAATTAGGTCTAAAGAGAAATAAATCATAATAGTAAGAAACAAATAAGCAATAGTTATGAATCTGACATACCAATCTGACATCTGTCAATATAACAGCTGTCACTTTGACGTTTGTCATACTGACATCCGTCAATCTGACATCAGTCAATCTGACATACGGTAATTTGACAATCTGTCAATTCATCAATGAAGCTTTCAAATGCAATAAATCTGTTGTAAAAAGTATTCTATATGTTAATCCAGGTAATGAGCTATGTGTATGACAAATTACATCCAAATCCGTTTAGCCGTTTTACCGTGATTGTGTTACGAACATCCAAACACAAACTTTCACAATTATAATATTAGTAGGATTAGTAGGATAAGCACTTTGTATACGACTGTCATCGTGACTATAAAATATACTTGCATTACGTAAAATGGATATGACACTTGCACGTATTCATGTGCCCTCTGTGCATACTTGTAGTCATAGGTCTGGAATGTTCTATTAGTTCTCATTTCAGATAATGAGCGATCTCTGCAGCAGTGGAGCGGTATAATTAATTTATTTATCAGCTTACGTCACTATTGAGAATCACGTAGAGTTTGGCACGTGATTTCCCACCTGCGACGTCAGTTTCGAAATGTTGAATTTTGAGTGATTCATCTATGTTTCGTGGAAAAAGAAGGCCTAAACAACACACTCAATATAACACACAAAAACACTCAACACACTCAATACACATTACATGTTAAAATCTCATGTAATGCACACTAAAGCATTTACGTTTTATTAAGTCACTCAAAAAGTTAGATTTGTATGTAAGTTCCGTGCGTGATCTTAGCTTCTATAATTATCAATTGTCAGTTTTTGGCTTTCCGCCAATAAATTAAAATTTGATAAGGTTATGAGATGGTTAGCCTCAACATCCCTGTAATAATAGTAATTAAAAGTAATGTTTACACACTACTGCTTGGCGGCAGAATATCTAGCACTGCGGCGGAACCTAGACGACCTCCTGCTAAGGAGATCTACCAAAAAGTATTAACCACCAATTAGTTTGTACGGAAACCTCGGTGGCGAGTCTGACTCGCATTTGCCCATGTTTTTTCCATAAATGTTATCTTTTAAAACCAGAATTAACTAATCGTAAGCTGATAACATCTATTACATGTTCACATTAAATAGATATACGTAGGAAGATAGAGCTATGAAGTATGAGCGGCTACGGACCACCCGGGCTGCGAGACAAGACATGAAGATATTTTCATAGAAAACATATCCAGGTGTATTCTTAATGGGTGCCTGTCTATTCTCTGGTAAAGAATAGCACATGAAATTAATTAATAGGAATGGCAGAATTGTCCTTTTCCAGCATCGTTTTTTTTTTGCTTGTGTTTAACTGCCTTCGCCATCATTCAAGTCATCGTCATTGAACATTCCACCCAACTCACTGGAGCTACTATACCAGCGGCCTAGGGTCTCGCTCCGATATTTCGAGGAGCTGGGTTGGCTTGGGTAGACGCTGGTAGGGGGAAATGCACAATACACCCCAACCGGAACGTCAGTGCAGGACCTATCGCCCCCACTTTGAATAAGAAAAATACTGCCATCTCGCCTGATGTTAAGCAAAGATGCGGTCTACGATGGAGCACGCTTACCTTATATATTTAATTTGTGAAGTTAGATGTGCTAGAAAAGAAATATGCTACCATTGTACCACGTAATGTTATGAAGTCTTCCTTTTGTTTTATATGCTGGTTCTATATCTTTGATCACATCGTCAGTTTACATCAGGTGAACTGTGGTTAAAAGCTTAGCCTGTCAACCATAAAACTAAATTGAAATGTTATTAAAAATAGAATAGAATATAAGTTAATTGTAACACCAAACATTATAACAAACAAAACTTTTAAAGAAAAAAGACAATAACAAATAAAAAATAACATCGCCTAATACGAGTATATATATATATATATGGTAGTACAACGGCGGCCTTATCACCTAGAGAGATTTCTTCCAGACAACCTTTGGATGGATAGTAATAAAAAAAAATGTGTTTAAAAATAGCGAGTATTAACTAATTAGTTTCATCATTCTCCGTACCTTATCATCATACTGTTGGAGAAAGATGTCTAATTTATTTCACACGTCACTTTCCTGTGCCAAAACCGTTCAGTCAGTTTATACTCGAGCAGTTTTTACAAGATTTGAATCTTTGTTTTAAGCAAATCCCAAAACGAGAACGGTAAAGGAAGCGGTCGTGCTGGCCTCGTGCCGTTATCCTTTAATTGGGAGGACCCCTAACGGGACTGGACCATGACTTGCTCTGCGCTTGGACCGAATGCATTTTCCACACGCGAGTATATTTCACGATATTATGGTGTTGATGGCGGTTCTTTTGTTTTAACTTTATGGGTTGATACCGGACAAACATTAATGTAATGAACATAGTTGTTTGTTCTTCATATGGGTTTTCTAAATCGATGTCTTAAATAATGTGCATTTTTATGGATGGCAGGCTAAGTGTTTGACCACAGCTTACCTGATGTTATGTGACGGTGTAGTCGAAGATGGTAAACACACCAAGCCTAGAATGTAACTGGCTCTCAAGTGTCGGAACTCAGATGCTTGGCGTCGGGTTTTTAACTTAAGGGTGGTAGCTGGCCAACCGAGTTCTAGAGAGTACCCTACCACCATGCTATGGTTTTCTCACGATGTTTTCCTTGCTTATTGTTGGAGTTTGAACCTACGCCTTCTAATCACTGAGCTATCATTACATTATGTGTATTTTAATTGTATCAGTTATCTGGTTCTCATAGTATAAACTTTCTTAATTTGGTGTTCATTTGGCATTGTGTTAAATGTCTTGAAAAATGTTCTTGTTAAATGTATTTACACAAACACCTTCTTATCCTAGCGTGGGTTAAAATTTTCACTAACTTTGAATAATTCTTTACCATTATCAACGTGGAGTCGCCGAAATTTTGTGACTTTTTAACTTTTTAATCAGCGACAATTATGTTGGTGCATTAATGCTTTAGCACTGTTTGTGCTTGAATTATTATTATTATTTTTTATATCGTAGGACATTACACACAGCGCCACCTGACCCCAAACTAAGCAAAGTTTGTTCTATGGAAGATAACTGAAATACTTAAAAAGTATTTAAGTATAGAATACTTAAATACTTTTTTTTGAACTGATTCTAAAAGTACTTATAAAAGATCATTAGTTAACATTTTCTCTTAAAAATCTCATCAGCTCGACGACACTAACAAGAATTATTGCTTTCGGAATACTTTGCAGCCAAATATAGCTGCAAACGACACCTTGACATCCTGACGATTGCACAAACCGTAAGAGGCTTATTCCTTTACCAATTTTGGACAAACAAGACCAATATATCTAAGTCCCTATTTCAATTGTAGCATTGTTAACAGAAAGACCTTTCTACACTGGTTTCTAGATGGTAAGAACCAACCGTTGCAGATCCGGGCTAAGAAGGGGTTTTTTAGATTACGCAGGTCTATCTTAACTGGTTCAAAGTAGATGCAAGATTTAGAAACCCAATTTGTCTGTCTGTCAACAGGATAAGGTAAATTTAGTGCCCTTCGTGCTTCAACGCAAGATTGGGAATCATTCGGATGGGGCTATTTTGGATATAATTACCTTGAAAAATAAGCTCGTTTGGGTAGAGAATATTCCTTTTTCGTACAAATACAAAAACAATATTTTATTAAGAACACCAATGTTACAAGTCAAATTTCGTAAAATAATTTCAGATATATGTATCACTAGCTGCGCCCCATGCCCTGTGTTATCCGTTACATATGTTTTCCAGATAAAAAGTAGCCTATGTGTTAATCCAGGTTCTCAGCTACCTCCATACCAAATTTCATCTAAATCCGTTCAGTAGTTTTTGCCTGAAAGAGTAACATATATCCATCCATCCAAACTTTCACATTTATAATATTAGTGGGATTAAAAGAGTTATAAAACACTGATACATGTCAATAAATAAAAACAAAATGTCAAAATAAGGTACATAATAATGTCAATGTAAAAAAATACTATCAATATTAAAGTATGTACACACTGTCACATAAATACATATGTTGAGTTTGTGTGGTCACAGATGGTAAACATTTCGATCTAGCTTGGAATAGATAATAATAAATCCGCGGCTTACAATCGCAACAAAAAAGATTTCTGCTGAATTGGAGTAAATATTTCATAAAGCTATGTAATGGCTTATGTCTGTAAACATTGCGCACACGTGGAAACTAAGACGCAAAATCAGCAACAAATCCCTCGTTCAATACAGAATCGAATAAAAACACCCACACAGCAATTGCCGCCAAGGTTAATATAAATCGTATTGAATCTTCAATACACTTAATTAAAAACAGATTTACTTCTGTTTGTTTTGCTATTAAAATGTTAACTACTTATTTTATCACAACACCAGTCCAAATTCGTACGGTAACAACCAGATGTTCAGACACCATAAAAAGTTATTTTCCTTATTCAAATTCATCCGCTGACAGAGAATTCCTCCGACCTTGAACGTGACAAAACGTCAGGATTCGAAATTTAAAAATAATGTAAATTTAGAACGCGAGTTCCCGCGGCGCTTCTCAACGGCCTGTTCAAATTTAGAACATGTTCTATTCTGGAACGCTGAACTCCCGGCCGATGCCATCTTATTGTTTTTGCTGCCATTTGTGGGATCTTTAAAGAAGTTTTATGGGGAAGTGATTAGTAATTTTCTACCAGAAGCGGGAAGTACTTAGGAACTTAAATTCTCGGTAAGTTTGTTCAAATTCTTTGTAAGGATCGGTAAGGAGTGAATGAATCAACACGTGGCGTGTTTTAACAAAGGAACGTTAAAAGTTTTCGAAGGACAGACATCCATTTTTTTATTAACCATTGTCTCATAATTGATAGGGTATTCAATTTTTGCATTTGGTTAAATAAGATTTCTATTTTTCACTAGTAGGTACTTACTACCAGTACTACCTAAAAGTAAAACCGTGTTTTGTTTAAATTTCTTTACTCAATAACTCAAATTTACTTAAATTTCTTTATTTTACTTAATAATTACGTAAAATTCTTTACTAAATTTTTCATGTTATGCTTTAGGTATAATTAATCCAAAAGTAGTATGACATACATAGTCCTGTATACAGGGTTACAACTTTACTAAGGGCATTGTCTAAAAAAAACAGCTTTATCTTGATTTGCATATGATTGATCAAATTGTTCACGACTTAGTATTGTCGTTCATAACTACTTGAAATGACCCCTTTTTGACTTCACAAAATTAAAGCTTATAACCCTAGATATAAATATCTAAACAAGCGGGTATGAAATGTTGAATTAATGTTTCGAAAGAGAAAAATTTAAATGGATGGAAACGAAAATGGTGACTAAGATTGAACTTAAAATGTAAGTGAATTCAACCATAGAGTTAGATAGTATGCAGAGAGGAAGTCTGAAATAGATATTTAAGAGTCCGACAACGTAATATGGAACCGTAAAGTACAGTTCTTAGTGACATAATTTGGGGATATGTGGAACAGCAGTTGAATGGAGCATATTGCCTTGCGATGTATGTTTTTTTTAGATACACTATAGGTAGTCGGAGTATCCGATATAAATGATAAATTAAACGTGAGTAATCCCGCATAGGTAAAACAAAAATGTGTCAAAATCGTATCAGTACTCATAGTAAAACATTCTTCTTTTTGCGTTTAAAATAACAAAACAAAATAAATAATAATAAAATAAATATCACAGGACGTTACACACAGCGCCACCTGACCCCAAACTAAGCAGAGCTTGTGCTATGGAAGACAGATAACTGATAGAATACTTAAATACTTTTTTTTTGTAAATACACACTTATAATACATACAGTACACCCAGACACAGAACAAACATCGATGTTAGTCACACAAATGTTAGTCCTGAGTGGTAATCGAACCCACGCCCTTCAGCTCTCGAAGCAGACATACTACCAATGAACCAACAGGGCTGACAAAAAAGTCAAAAAGATGAGTTTTGCGGGAACGCGGAAGAAGTCGTGTCACCCCATCGTAATTTTTTGTATAGAAATAGTGGTATTTTATTTATAAAGTATCGAATTACAAGTGCGAGTGTGATAATATGGAAAGTGATATAATGAGGTGATGATATTACAACATGAACATGACTTTTCGTGTTGCTTCCAAAACTCCATCGAAGCTTATAGTAAAGCGGCTACTACTTTACTGGAGCATGACTGGATTGACTGACGCGGACTGGACTTCACCAAGACTGGACTTTGACTTATGAAACTTGAAAATATCAAAACACTTGACACTGGCAAATGCACAGAATGCGACGCAAAAATCAAAGAAGAAGAAGAACAAAATAAGAACGTAAATCTATAGAGGAAAGATTTGATTTTTTGTTTATTAATTTGTATTGAATAGGCTCCGAAACTACTGGACCGATATGCATAATTCTTTCATCATAAGAATGCTACATTGTCACTGAGTAACATAGGCTATATTGATCGAGTTTTGTTTACCCGTGCGAAGCCGAGACGGGTCGCTATTAACATTATAAATACTTAACGACATCATACGTTTTAAAATCCTATAGTTCTGTCATATTGCATGACCCCTAACATAAGACTGTGTTTACGTAAGCGATACTTTCTGAAGTTGCTGTCACTTGCCATTCTGACATCCTGATTGTTTTCATATGGCGGCCGATGGTATTCAGTGGTATCTTACTAGATATTATTAGATGAAAACATACATACCCGTGGTCTTGGAATATCGTTCTGCCCACGTGAAAAAGGGCAACCGGTATAACATCTACTATAACTGCCTTATTGACTCATTTGGTAGTGTCTCTGGTATATCAGCTGTAGGTTTTTACTAAAGACTTTCAGTTAAGACTAACCGTTTTAAAAAAAAATTAAAGATTATTAAATTCATCATCATCGTCAGCCTATCGAAGTCCACTGCTGGGCAAAGGCCTCTCCCAAGTCACGTCGCTCAGCCCGATGTTCGGCTTTTCGCTTCCATCTATCGCTAGCTGTCCTACGTATGTCGTAACTCCATCGAGTCTCAGGGCATACGCTGTATTTGCGGTCTCCAGTCTAGAACACGTCTACCCCAGCGGTTATCAGTTATGCGACAGATATGTCCTGCCCATTACCACTTCAGCTTGCTAATTAAATATAAAATTAATTTACCGTCATATAAAGAAGCTACACTATCCCCGGGTGACATAGGCTACTTTTTATCCCTGTATTCCCACGAGAACGGGAACTACGCGGGAAAAACCGCAAGGTTTCAAAAATTCTATCATCGTTGGGAAGCTACACTATCCCCGGGTGACATAGGCTACTTTTTATCCCTGAATCCACACGAGAACGGGAACTACGCGGTTGAAACCGCGAGACGTCTGCTAGTGTACAATTGTACATAATATGTACAATTAAACAACAATATAAAAAAACAATAGCTATATATTATATAGCTATTGTTTTTTTACACATTCAGAGTTGTGCCTATAGTAAAAGTTGTTTATTATTATGTATAGAATACTTTCTTTGTGATTAAGTACACCCCAAACTTATTCCCCTCTATAAAACATACACTTAGCAACCAAACACAGAAAGAACATCTATAAATATTATTAATATCACTTCAAATACCTACTTTCAGTCGTAAAGACACACGTCATAGTGACACATAAATTTCGCATTTATAATATTAGCGACTTGTTGTAATGAATTTAAATAATGTCAAGGAAGATGTATCACGAATTTGATTTTATTATGTTACTTTGTTTTATGACTTTGACGATTATTGAAAAATAAGAGATTATTGAATTACTAGTAAGTAATTATTATTATTTTTTGACATATTTTATATTTGACTTAATTTTATATTTGACAGCCCCGTTGGCTCATTGGTAGCACATCTGCCTTGAGAGCTGTAGGGCGTGGGTTCGATTCCCACTCAGGGCAAACATTTTGTGAATAAACAAATGTTTGTTCTGTGTCTGGGAGTTCTGTATGTATTATAAGTATGTATTTACAAAAAAAAAGTATTTATGTATTCTATCAGTTATCTGACTTCCATCACACAAGCTCTGCTTAGTTTTGGGGCCAGATGGCGCTGTGTAGTCCCACGATATTTATTTATTATTTATTTTATTTATGTAATTATTTTATGATTTGAATACATTAAAAGTTTTTTTTAAATGAATCTAAAATTACCTGTTACTTTGGTGTTGTCAATAAAATATTTGTATTCGTAAATAGTTAACCAAACCACAGTCTCTACAATTTTGCAAATACTGCGTTGTCTTTTTGTATTTAGTGGTAAACTATATTTTTCTTTTAAAGGTAACTTATTTCGATAAGGCAATGAGCTCAAGTGAAACGTGATAGTGAAAATATCCAAGAGAATGTCAGGAGATTTTCTGTGACGTGTGTCAATAACCCTTCAAAAACTCCGAAGTTTGTGCCTACCGTGGGTCAAATGGGTATGTTTTGTAATTTTTTTTCTTAAGTTTTTTTCTTTTTTATTGATTAATACCAAACAATTTTTCCCATTCAGCATACTACATGATTGTTTAACTTTTCACAAAACTCAATTTTATTTGATAGATTCACAGCAAAAATGCTATGATAATGACTTGTAGTGACGATAGACAGCGGCGGCCTTAGCTGTTGCGAGGCCCGGGGCGACAGATCATTGTGAGGCCTTTTTTCTTTGGATCCGTTTTAATAAAAAATTAGTTTGAGTGCTCGAGTGGCCGTAACATGCTTGCACTAATAATGAAAGTGTGCGTTCAGGGGGGGGTTTGTTAACTCCGAGGCGCGACACATACATTGGTATATGGTAAAGACTTTTTTCTACGAGGACGCGAGGCCCCTATAAGAGCGAGGCCCCTGGCGATTGCCCTGCTTGCCACACCCTAAGGCCGCCACTGACGATAGATCAGTGGTTGGTGCGGTCTTTTTACACACCGTAGGATGTGGGTTCAAACGCCAATAATGATCTTGAGCTGCCGGTGAAGGAAAACTTTGGGTAGAAACCATAGCAAAGTAGTAGAGCACTTTCTAGTACTCGGTTGCTCACGATGTTTTCCTTCACTGATAGCTCGAGCTCATTGTTGGGATTGAACCCACGCCCTTCGACGTGTGAACCGACTGCACTAACCCCTGAGCTATCATCGCTACAACATTTTTATAAATAAAAAAAAAACAACTTGAAATTCTAATTAATAATCTGTGTCAAATTAGTTTAATTTAAGTCCTCATCACTGTTGTAACTGGAACGACTGTTAAGCGGAAATAAACTAAATATATACCTTGAACATTCAACTTGAAATTCTTTGTGATAAATAAGGATAAAATTAATGTTGATGGAATGTATGGTCCATTGTTACATTGTAAGAAATAAGACACATGTCCAGATTAAAAAATTAAAAACCATTCACACAATTTAAATCCATACAAAATCGGGTGCATGGCTCTCGCGCAAGACCCTTCCGAGGACTTGAGATCATTGTCTGCTATACAACACTGATACAATTTAAAATGGCTCTTAATCACTTCTGTAATAGGATAGACATTTAAGCTGTGCGCAGGAGTTTTTCCTGTTCAAGAATACAATTTCAATCAAAATGGAATCTTATAGTGACAATATAAACTTCTTTTTTGTTTTGGGGTAGGAGCAAGACAGATTGCCATTTGTTTCTACCCTGACGAAAATTATCGGAATATCATTTTTTTTTATAGTTACAGGCTAGGTGTTTGACCCCATCTCACCTGATGTTAAATGACGGTGTGGTCGATGATGGTAAACCACACCTAGCCTGGAATGAAACTGGCTTAAGTGAGGCTGCCGGAATACACCGTTAGATGCTTGGCGGCAGATTTTCAACTTAAGGGTGGTAGTTAGCCAGCCGAGTACTACAGTACCCTACCACCATGTTATGGTTTCCTCACGATGTTTTCCTTCACCGGCAGCTCTAGCTCATTGTTGGGGTTTGAACCCACGCCCTTCGGCATGCGAACCTACCGCGCTAACCACTGCTCAGTGGTTATCATCGCTAAAAATTATAAACCTTAAGCCAGGGTAAAATGATGGGGAATCGTTTTCAGAGCACATTATTTCTGATGCATCTATTTGGGGGAACAGTGGTCCTTTGTGTAGTCTGGCTGTGGCCGTACCGTGGGCTCTTTTTACCATCCAAGTTAGGCGATAACCAAAACTTGATCACCATAAATAAACACAAACAAATTGTCCTGGGTGAGAATCGAATCTACGCCCTATAGCTCCAGAATCAGAATTACCCACTACCAAATGAGCTACCAAGACAGTCAAAGGCAAAATTGAAGTAAGCGGTCACGGTAGACCTTTGTGTGATGTATAGTTGTGATGTATAGTACCTACTTAGATTTTATTGACGGGATGAAACACAATGTATCTCACAAATCACTTGGTGGTAGATCTCCTTAGCAGGAGGTCGTCTAGGTAGGTACCACCACAGTACCAGTTATTCTGCCGCTAAGCAGTAGTGTGTAAGCATTACTGTGTTCCGGTTCGAAGGGTACTGCAGCTAACGAAATTACTGGGCTGTTGAGACTAACTCTATCAAAAGTCTCAAAGTAATGAGCGCCAAAACAGTGATGCCCTGGACTTTGTTTTGTTACTTAAAGTTCTGTGTATCGCTATGATGGTCATGGACAGGCGTTATCTCTTACCATCAGGAGAGCGTCTCGTTCGTCTCATTACTTTTCTCATAAAAAAAAAAAAAAAAGTAATACACATTAAATAAGATTGTTTAGTGCGATTGCAAAGTGTATTTTATATGTATAACACATAAAAGATTTTTAATGTTGATATGGTCACTATAAGATGTTAGGTTAGCTAATTTCAAGACAAAAGGACTTTTAAGTACCTACTGAAGGGACAGGGACTGAATAAATAACCCGCCTTTGTATTACATGGATCTCACAATTTTTTAGGGTAGAAGAACTGGGTTGCGAGACTTTGTTTTTTTACAAGTTTTGTTTTTGTTGGCTTAAAACATGTCCGCGACCATTGCAGCAAGTATCGCTTGCTGTAGTACCATTCAAATTGCAACACAGTAATGTTTACACACTACTGTTTGGCTATAGTTTTTTTTTTAATGTAATGAGACGAACGAGACCCTCTCCTGATGGTAAGAGATAACGCCTGTCCATGACCATTGCAGCGATACACAGAACTTTGAGTGACAAAACAAAGTCCAGGGCAATCACTGCTTTGGCGCTCATTACTTTGAGACTTTCGATGGTTAGTCACAACAGCCCCGTAATTTCGCAAGCTGCAGTACCCTTCAAACCTTAGCCTAACCTTGCTTAGCGGCAGAATAACTGGTACTGATAGGTCATTGACATTTTTCTTTGAAACAGCTGTTTTTTTTTTGCAACAACACATGTCACAAAACAAGCGACGTCATTCCGAAGGTCAAAGCGTTCGTGAAATACAATATTTCATGTTTATAGCTCTCTTAAGATCATAGCAATAGGTAATTTGATTGATACTTGTAGTCTTAAGAACAGGAATGACGTCTAACGACCTTCTTGACCGAGTTTCCGTAAATTACAGGTAATTGGTGACCTAATCTGTCCTTATTAACGGACGTTCGTTGATTTGTGCTAACTAGCATTGAATTTCAGAGAGAATACTGTGAGTGTACTTTGTCTTGTTGATTTTTTATATCTATGTATACCTGAAGACTTCATCGTAAAATATATTTTTTAAATGAATTCAAATTGTGGTAAATAGTTAGAAGTAACGTAATATGACGAAAACGTACATGTGACGTATGTATTGTAATATGACGTATTTTTTTTTTAATGTAAAAAGTAATGAGACGAACGAGACGCTCTCCTGATGGTAAGAGATAACGCCTGCCCATGACCATTGCAGCGATACACAGAACTTTGAGTAATAAAACAAGTCCAGGGCATCACTGCTTTGGCGCTCATTACTTTGAGACTTTCGATGGTTAGTCTCAACAGCCCAGTAATTTCGCTAGCTGCAGTACCCTTCGAACCGGAACACAGTAATGTTTACACATTGTTATGTGTCTGGGTGTACTGTATATATTATAAGTATGTATTTACGAAATAAAAAGTATTTAAGTATTCTATCAGTTATTTGTCTTCCAGCTTTGCTTAGTTTGGGGTCAGATGGCGCTGTGTGTAATGTCCTATGATTTATTTATTTATCGTCGTAATTAAAATCGCTTTGTAAGTACCATCGCGAAGTCAACGTGTTGTTAAAAACCTATTGATTCAACTTCGAAAACCCATAAACGTCTGAATGGAGCGGAAGAGCGATTCCGGAGCGGAACTACACCGGCAGCCCTTTTCCGGTTTTTAGTCCAACAGACAATGAGTTGCACTCGATTTATTTATTTGGCGGCTGTCTGTCTGAGCTATTACTTTCTATTTCTAATGTTCTATTCTTTTAATGATTGATTAACTTCACGCTTAACGACTGATGATGGGTAGATTTTATGGTTTATTTTTTTTTTAATTTAAATTTATACAAAAAAAAATAACCGGGAGGTGTCTGTGGAGCGTCTGTGTCCTTTGTCAACTTGAATTACAATTTTTAGGCTAGGTGTTTGAACATAGCTCATCTGATGTTAAGTGATGATGTGGTCGAAGATGGTAAACACACCTAGCCTGGAATGGAACTGGCTCTCAAGTGAGGCTGCCGGAACACACCGTTAGGTGCTCGGCGACCGATTATTAATTTGAGGGTGATAGCTAGCCAGTCGAGTATTAGAAAGTACCCTACCACCATGCAAATTTTGGATTGGCGATTTTCAAAAATTGTTTCACCGTTGGGAAGCTACACTGCCCCCGGGTACATAGGCTACTTTTTATCCCTGTATTACCACGGAACCGGGATGAAAAAAATCCAGAGCGTAGAATCAGGTCATGCTTACTATATAAATGAATTGTCATCGGAATTGAACTACCAACGTGTCAAATTTTACTTCAGTTGGATAAGAGAAAGTGGTTCTAATCCAGCTTGCAAGATTTGATCTAAACGAGCAAATATTACAAGAAAAAACCATAGCATGGTGGTACTTTCCAGTATTCGGATTTTAATTGGCTTCGTGTATGGAATTTTAAAACACTTGGTGCTAGATTGTATACATAGAAGTCGTCTAAGTACCACCGCAATACTAGATATTCTGCCGCCAAGCAGTAGTGTGTAAACATTACTGTGTTGTAGTTTGAAGGGTACTGTAGCTTGCTAACACTGGGCTGTTGAGACTAAACATCGAAAGTCTCATAAGTAATGAGCACCAAAGCAGCGATGCCCTGGACTTTGTTTTGCAACTCAAAGTTCTGTGCATTGTTACAATGGTCATGGATAGGCGTTATCTCTTACCATCAGGAAAGCGTATCGTTCGTCTCATTACTTTTACATTAAAAAAAAAAACTTAAAATTCTGTGTATCGCCGCAATGGTCATGAACAGGCGTGGTCATGAACTTTGAGTAACAAAATAAAGTCCAGGGCATCGCCGGCCGCTTTGGCGTTTATTACTTTGAGACTTTCGATGGTTAGCCTCAACAACCCAGTAATTTCGCTAGCTGCAGTACCCTTCAAACCGGGACACAGTAGTATTTACACATTACTGCTTGGCGGGAGAATATCGAGTAGGTATTGAGGTGGTACCTACCTAGACGACCTCCTTCTAAGGAGATCTATCACCAAGTAAAGTTACTGGTTTTTTTATTTTATTTGTGGGTTGTCAAGTACCTTATTTTCATGTCTTATTGAATTCAAGTGGGTATGTAATCTGCACTGCATTAGGAACGATGATGCAAAAAGTGGTTCTATCTATCAGATATTCGCGCTCTGATATGCAAAACAAAAAAATCGCCTACGTAATCTGTAGCTTTAAAAGGTAGCTGTTATTATGAAGGCTGATTAAAGTTCAATGTACTATTTCTAATATGGTTTTTCGGATCGATCCTGTTGTATAAACAGGATCGATTATGAAAAAAGAAAGGAATTGGTTTAGCAATCTATGTACCTACACTTGTTGGTCGGACCTAATATATACGGTTCATCAT
Organism: Biston betularia; assembly: GCA_905404145.2. Classification (NCBI taxonomy): domain Eukaryota; kingdom Metazoa; phylum Arthropoda; class Insecta; order Lepidoptera; family Geometridae; genus Biston; species Biston betularia. The sequence continues at coordinate 7,121,985 of FR989882.1, read as the reverse complement.
CATCAGCCTATATTAGTCCACTGCTGGACATAGGCCTCTCCCAAGACACGTCACTCAGCCAGATCTTCGGCTTTTTGCTTCCATCCACCGCCAGCTGTCCTACGTCACTCCGTCGAGTCTCAGGGCGTTCTACGCAACGTTTGCCAATACGTGGTCTCCACTCTACAACACGTCTACCCCAGCGGTTATCGGTTCTGCGACAGATACGAGTATGTCCAGCCCATTGCCACTTCAGCTTGCTAATACGCTAAACTATGTCTATGACTTTAGTTCTCTTGCGAATTACTTCGTTTTCGAACGATGCGCTCTCCTGATGGTAAGAGATAACGCATGCCCATGACTATTGCAGCAATATGCAGAACTTTGAGTAGCAAAACAAAGTCCGGGGCATCGCTGCTTTGGCGCTCATTACTTCAGAGACTTTCGATGGTTAGTCTCAACAGCCCAGTAATTTCGCTAGCTGCAGTACCTTTCAAACCGGAACACAGTGATGTTTACACACTACTGCTTGGCGGTAGAATATCTAGCACTGCGGTGGTACCTACCTATACGACTTCTTGCTAAGGAAATCTACCACCAACTAAATTTTATATCAATGTTCGATTATTTAAAAATAAGTTATTTTTTATTATTATTTTCTTCTAGTAGACTTTGAGACTCACTTATGCGTAAAGAATTGATTTACAAGTACACGAATGGTTAAGCAAATATGTACTTCTGTAGGTACTGTTGGTCAATAGATATCTAACCCATCGTGACCCTTTACGGTATTTGTTCAAAACCTCGCGTGTTTGGAAAGTGTTTAGCAGCGCACGAGCCAATCGTATATGTACAGGGTTTAGCGAAACGGCGCTATTAATCTGAAAGAAATAAATATAATAAATATCGTGGGACTATACACACAGCGCCATCTGGCCCCAAACTAAGCAGAGCTTGTGTGATGGAAGTCAGATGACTGATAGAATACATATATACTTTTTTTTGTAAATACATACTTATAATACATACAGAACACCCAGACAGAACAAACATTTGTTTATTCACAAAATGTTTGCCCTGAGTGGGAATCGAACCCACGGCCTACAACTCACAAGGCAGATATACTACCAATGAGCCAACGGGGCTGTCAAGAAGGCCATTGTACTAATCATTATGGCCAACCAACCAACTTCAATATCAGTTATTTCATACAATTTTTTTTTATTGATAAAACCTAAGTTACATGTCATTTTCCATGCATATTTAAATATACCAAAATCATAACATAATATGGCAGTACCTACAATATTATGACAAATATGAAATATGACAAAAAGTCTACATTTTATGTGAAGGAAATTCTTGTATGGAACAGCTGGCATTACTGTTTGCGATTTCAGGGTCAGACGCATAGTAACAATAAATATTCGCAATGATGAGTGCAGTGGACTCCTTTCGGCTTAGTGCTGGTGTTGCGCATACCCCTGTATACATACCTGCCTAATTGTGTAGTTAATTCATCATCATCATCATCATTTCAGGCGTAGGACGCCCACTGCTGGACATAGCCCTCCCCCATTGAATTCCATAAAGACCGGTTAACCGGTTGTTACCGGTGTTGTTAATTGTGTACTTCATTTTCGACCACCTCATCGCTTACCATCAGGTGAGTTGGTGGTCAAACGCTGACTTATCCGTATAAAAAAAGATAACTATTGTACTTCCATAACAAGTTAAAAGTTAGAGAAGCGATGTTTGGAAAAGGGCAATTCTATTACTGTCCATGTTCTTTGAGTCGTGGTGTAGTTATTATTCTGTGGCTTTACGTGGAGACTCGACCCTGTTTGTAAGTTAGCACCGTCTTAAGTAGGTCGCGATACAAACGACAAGTAAGCAAGGTTGTAGTGAATGTGTACCTAACATTTGCTTTATGCAATTGACATTTGAAATAAGTGGCATACAAAACTTTTCCAAAACCAACTTATACTGATACGGGATCTAACGTTTGATTTAAAAAAATAATAAATTAGGCAATAGTCTAGTACTATCGAAGTAGATAGAAACTCTTTATTGTGCACACCAGAAATAGAAAAAAAACCTACAAAATAATCTTATGGGCTAGTGCCACAAATGGAGGCCTAATCGCCAAAAGCGATCTCTTACAGGCAACTAAAAATGAAAAACATGTTATGGAGACTATCAGTTATTTCGCTGCCACTTTAATAAGTTTTTTGTTTAAACTACAAGGGCTCATCGGAAGACCAGCGCTGGTCATACCAGTATTGTTCTGAGGTGAGCTCCTAATTCTCACTGTCACTGTCATTCTCTGTTTGTTTTTGTGTTTTTGTTACAAAATAAAAATATTTTCTTTCTATCTTTCTTTCAAACAGTAGTGTAAACATTACTGTGTTTCCGTTTTAAGGATACTGTAGCAAGCAACGTTATAGGGCTGAGATTCACTATCGATTGTGTGAAAACAATGATTACTACTTTCAAATAAGAGAGCGTTTTGGTACTGCTCACTATAGAACGTTTAAACCGGGTAGTTTCAGCTATAGTTTTGGTTTCTAGGGGGTTAAGCAAAGCACGAATTGCGCGCAGTCTCCGACAGAACTTTGAGTACCAAAACCAACATGGGCATCGCTGCTTTGGCGCTCATTACTTAGATACTTTCGATGATTAGTCTCGACGGCCCTGAAAATACTTTCATATAACGTTATGCCCCCTAAAGTAAACAAAGCTTGTACTATGGAAACCAAAGTTTAGCTAGGCAATTTTCGAAAAACTGTCAATGTCATACATTATAGCACCGAAAACTTAACGAATTATTTTCCTACTGAATGTAAGAATATAATTGTAAATTGGTCATGCTAGAGCCATAGATAATAATTAATTATGCGTTTTTTTTTGTAAACAAAACATTCATTCGTGTACCTATTACTTGAATGTTTATCTTGCTTGAGTGATAATAATCAAACCCACACCTTACGGGTCATGAAGCAGAGCTACTTTCAACTGAGTTACAGCTATATGGCAATCGTTTGTGGTACGTTCATTGCCATTATAATTTAAAAAAAAAAGTATTACAAAACAAACACAATAAACTCTCCCGAGCCCTTTTCATACAAAAGCCTACTTAACGAACTTGTTGGGCCACAAAAGATGCTGTTTCCCAAGATCAGATAAGAGGGCTTTCTTATAAAATAACTATTTAAAATAACTTGTAAAGTAACGGCCAGAGCGAAACTTTTTGTTTACGAAATTGTTGGGCCCTTTTCTTTGGTTGATGTTGGTTTTTATTTTACTTTTGTTTTTATCTTAATGTATATATATATATGTATATTATAGCCCATATATATTATATACTATATATGTATTATGAGTGTATATATTTATATATGTAAATATTTCGTTTTATTTAAATATGTACATTATTATGATTATTTTTATGTACTTACTATATGTTTTATTTTTATTTATTTTTCTTATTAGTGGTACATCTCCCGTCTGTTTCTTATGTTTTCTATCGTGTTTTTCTTTTCTTGGTTGCCTGAAAGAAGAAGAGATCGCTGTTAGCGATAAGGCCGCCACTTGTGGCACTAGTTTATAAGGTTCTTTGTTCTCTGTACTTTTTTCTATTTATGGTGTGCACAATAAAGATTTATATCTATCTATCGATCGATCTATCTATCTATCTTTGTAATGGGTAGTAAAGCGTGTGCCAAACTTTGCGGCCTACAAATGAGTGTTTTGTTTGTTTTTTGTGTATTTTGATAACATATTATTTTTTGTTTTTTTTTTTACTAAGATATCTGCATATCTTAGTTGAAATAACACATCGATAAGGGTAGTTAAGAAATCTACCCTTATCAATGTTTGACACGTTTATAGGTTATTGATGATTTATTGAAAGGAATGTGAAGTTTTTTAATGATGAATTTCAATAAATATAAAAATAAATTAAAAATTATTGCGTTTGACTGCCATCTCACCTGATGTTACATGAAGATGTGATCTACGATGAAACACTGTTGCTTAGATATCGATTTACTCTCGACTTGAATACACCCAGATTGTATCTCTCAGGGAACGTATTCCACGCTTTAGCCGTTCGAATAGTTAAAGCGAAACAAAATCGTTTTGTACCCTTTTTTAGAACATCAACCATGAAACGATGTCGCTTTTTTGAGCCTCTGGCCGTCATAGACAAATGGGCATGGTGGAATTAAGCCATGCAAATCTGAAGCATGCTCTCTGAAATGAATCTGCTAAAATATTGTCGTCAATTTTATAAAGCTGTTTAGGACGATTGGCTGAGGCAAATGGCATAGCATGAGCCTATAGTCGGTTGCATAAGGAAGACTGGAAGTCTTATTGTCTCTACTACACTATTAACATCAGTTTAGTGTAGAGTGAGAGATAGAGAAATCTAACATTGAGGCGAGTTTGCACTCGGCACAAGGTCAGCAGGTGCCGGTAGGGTCAGTGCAACGACTCGGTTGTGCGGTTCCATTGTTGAAATTTTAGGACGATACGGCAAACATCGTCATTAATTAATACCGTTGGACTATTAATCAATCAACCAACTTTCAACTTTGCATGCTAAAAATAAATAATTATTTACCTTACGACAATTTGTTTATTTCACTTACACATCAAATTAAAAAAAAATAATAACAAGGTACGTTGCATATTTTTTAAATAACGAATTCAAAACTTCTTTTAACCAACATAATTTGAAATAAATACCACTCAAATGATTTGGACACTAACTAAAAAATTAAATAAAAAGCAATTTTTTTTTAAATTTTATGAACTTTACAAAAAGTCATTTTAAAACAGTTATAAATACCTACTTAAGTAAACACATAATTATTAAGTAAGTAAAATTTTGTCGATTACTAATAGATTTTTTTTTGAAAGATTTAAATAACTTTCTTTAACATAACATGGTCAAACAAATATCAAATGAATAAACCAACCAAATTTATAATTAGTTGGTAGGTCAAATACATTAATCTTACCATCGAGGGCTCCTTCTTGCGGCGGCGTCGTGTGTCGTTCCACTGGCACATGCGTTAAACAGGTCATTACTCGTGATCGGGTGCTGCTTGCGGGTCGCTGGTCAGCTCGCGGCAAAAATGCCCACAATGTGTTTGAGAAAGTATAAAAATTCAACATCATAATTTGTAGTGATCGTCCACTAATAGAGTGCTTGATATTGGCCCCTCTTTTTAGACGCAACTCATTCTAGTCTCTCACTGAATATTATACATATATTTTGGGTATTTTTGGACCGCTCTAAGAATCGAATCAACAACGCCTTTTTTTACAAGGCAGAAAAATACATCAAGATCGATGAAAGTGAAATTGTCGGCACGACAAATGCCGTTTGTTATAAAACAATGAAACCGTGCATATCTACAGTCATCGAACTGCCTTTGTCCACCCTTTATGGCGGTAATATTTTTATTACAAGGGATCTTATTAGTATTTTTGTCGCAAAATAGATTCGTTATAGGAGAATGCCTTTTAAATTTTGGTTCTGACTTGTAAACCTTACAATTTTACAAATGTTTTTACTGCGCTCTATCACGTCATTTGTTGATAATGTTCACGTTTTCTACTGCGCCTACTATTACTATGATTTTATATAAATAAAGTTATATAAAATCAAATTTATTAATTTATTTATTATTCTTAGTAAATTAAATTTTATATAAAGTTATGCAGGGTGTTTCGAAGAAATGTATATGTGTATGTTTAGGTGTCAACTATCCATTAATGTGAAAGAAAGAAAGAAAGAAAAAGATTTTATTTTGCAACATAAAAACACAGAAACAAACAGTTACAAAAGCTATGGGATCGACTATGAAATCGCAAAAAAATCAGCAGGCTAGGTGTTTGACACAACTCTGATTGAGTGATGATGTGGTCGAAAATGGTAAACACACCTAGCCTTAGCCTAGTTAGATGCTTGGAGACAGATTTTCAACTTTTGGGTGGTAGCTAGCCAGCCGAGTACTAGAAACTACCTTACTACCATGCCATGTTTTCCTTCACTGGCAGTTCAAGCTCATTGTTAGAATTTGAATCCACGTCATCGGCGTGCGAACCCACCGCGGTAACCACTGAGCTATCATCGCCACTAAGCTAAGTATGTAGTAGTCAATTATAAATACACTGTTTTTGGAACTGCTGGAACTGCCACGTTTTCTGGTGAAGGACGGAGCGTGGCTTAGTGAAACCTTTTAAAAAAAAAAAAAAATTAATGAGATGAACGCGATTGGGGGTGACATAGAGTTGAATATTTTAGAACTCCACAGATTTCTCTGTGATATAATTAAAAGAATATAACTTTATTATACTATATCAAAACAAATTACAACAACATACAAATTAATTTGAAACATAAAAAAGAAGAGATAATTAACATAACAAAACAATATAATATACATTTGGTTTATAAGGGCGGTTTAACGCCTAGAGCGATTTCTTTCAGACAACCTTTGGATGGAAAGAAAAACAGAAATATATGTTAGGTTGGTGTATATAAAAAACCGGCTAAGTGCGAGTCGGACTCGCGCACGAAGGGTTCCGTACCATTATCTATAAAAAATCAAGTTTGTTGTATGGGAGCTCCCCTTAAATATTTTTTATTTTTAGTACTTGTTGTTATAGCGGCAATAGAAATATATCATCTGTGAAAATTTCAAGTGTCTAGTCTATCAACGTTCTTGAGATACAGCCTGGTGACAGACGGACGGACGGACGGACAGCGAAGTCTCAGTAATAGGGTCCCGTTTTTACCCTTTGAGTACGGAACCCTAAAAAGAACAATACAATATAATATAGTATACATAGATATAATATGTACTTCGACTGTTCAAGTCATCACGCTGCTTTATGTTTGCGACAGATCTGAGTTCTTATTATACAACCAGTAATAAAAGTCGAGCATATTATGTAAATCTCGTCTTTGTGACTAAATGGGTAATATTTTGAGTTCTAAGAAAATTGTTTTGTTATATATTTTATACTAGGGTCTGGTAATAAAGTCATCTTTTTGTTTTCATTTGAAAAGGTAAACTTTATATAAATACTGTTGCTGTGCAATAAAAAGAAACTATAGCTCATTTTTTAGGGTTCCATACCCAAAGGGTAAAACGGGTCCCTATTATTGACAGCCCTGTTGGCTCATTGGTAGTACAACTGCCTTGAGAGCTGTAGGGCGTGGGTTCGATTCCCACTCAGGGCAAACATTTTGTGAATTAACAAATAATGTTTGTTCTGTGTCTGGGTGTTCTGTATGTATCATAAGTATGTATTTACAACAAAAAAAAAAGTGTTTATGTATTCTATCAGTTATCTGACTTCCATCACACAAGCTCTGCTTAGTTTGGGGCCAGATGGCGCTGTGTGTAATGTCCTACGATATTTATTTATTTTATTTATTTATTTATTTATTTATTTATTACTAAGACTCTGTCCGTCCGTCTGTCACAAGGCTGTTATCTCATGAACCGTGATAGTTAGACAGTTGAAATTTTCACAGATGATGTATTTCTGTTGCCGTTATAGCAACAAATACTAAAAAAACAGAATGAAATAAATATTTAAGGGGGCTCCCATGCGACAAACGTGATTAATTTGCCGTTTTTATAAATATTGGTCCGGAACCCTACGTGCGCGAGTTCGGCTCACACTTGGCCGTTTTTTCTACGTTTTTGTTTGCATAAAACTTTACGTATTGTAATTTATCTTTGTTAATTTTTTATCGGAATAAAATATTTTTTTTACGTTTTCAACTACTTCTTTCGGTTGTGAAAACTGTTTATGTCGCCAGACAGACAAACAAAAGTTGCATTTTCCCCCCGACAACGCAAAAAAGAGGGTTATGTATGCGGCTGTCGATATATTTTTGTATTCTATAGTATTTGATTAATTGATTTACAAATTCTTTCTTATCCATAAAAGCGATCTCTTTCAGGAACCAAGAGTAGAATGAAGAATCAAATGAAACAATTCACACTCAAAGTCACACAAAGTAAGTCAGGATCAAGTCCAGTCATGCTTTTGTATAGTAGTGGCAATGTTACTAGAAACTGACGGAGTTTTAAAAGCAACTCAGTTAGACACGTTCTACCACATTAGGTTAAACACTTCACCACGCCTGCGCACGTAAGTCGGCACTTTATAAATAAAACAGCACAATATTTATACAAAAAAAAAAACAATAATAGTAATACGGTAGCATGATTTTTTCGCGTTTCCGCTAAAAGAGGCAGTCTGGCTTTCAATCAGGAGGTCTTAGGTTCAATCCCACGGCACGCACATCTATCTTTTCTAAGCTACGTACGTATTGCTGATGACGTCAAACGGTGCCGGAAAACATCGTGAGGAAACCTACATGTCTGAGTTCTTTAATAAAAGATCTTAAAGATGTGTTAAGTCTGCCAACTTGCACTTGGCCAGCGTGGTGGACCACGGCCGTACCCTCCTTACAAAGAGAACCCGCGCCCGGCAGTGGGAAAGTTTATAAACACGACTGACTCATTTCTAAAATAGGAAAATTGAACTATTAATTTCGTTTTAAAAAAGCGTAGTGGTTCCTTTAGCCTGTCACCAATAAAAAAATAAGGTGGTAATTAAATAAATAAATATCGTAGGACATTACACACAGCGCCATCTGACCCTAAACTAAGCAAAGCTTGTACTATGGAAGGCAGATAACTGGACTATTTATTATATAACTAATAGACTCTTTATTATATAACTGATAGACTATTTATAGATTACTTAAATACTTTTTTGTTGTTGTAATTAATGCTTATAATAAATACAGGACACCCAGACACAGAACAAACATTTGTTTATCCTGAGTGGGAATCGAACCCACACCCTTCAGAATTAGGAGCAGACATACTACCAATGAACAGGGCTGTCGAAAATTACTAACTTATATACCATTCGTTTTATGCTTGAATAATTATCTCGTTTATTACAATAACATAGGCACGTGCGTCTAATACCTATTTAGTTATCAAATTGTTTGTCACAAATTTTACGCGCAGTATTGTGAAGGTCACACCACTATGCTGAGAGAGGTTATCAAACAGCGTAAAGTTTTTACCGTGACTAACTCGTGAGTCATTCTGGCGGTGTGAGGTGTGTGACTCAAGGGAAGTTCCAAGATCTTAGATGTGATTTTCTCTATAATTTCATGGTAGACTGCGTGGTGACAAAACATGTTCAAAAATTTTGATTTACTTTGGTTCTTGTTATAGAAAAAATCTTATATTAAGGTGGTACGATTTCCATACAAATACATTTTTGCCATATAAGTACAATTGGAGCATAATTTTACAGTGAAATCACAGCTACTGGCATTGATTTTAGTCTTTATTTGCGGTAAATTACGATTGCTTGAATAAAACAGTAGATTATTAGCAAAAAATCAAATTTATAAATGATTTATGAATTTATGATTTTTTTATAAAACAGTAGATTATGCTATTAATCTACTGTTTTATTCAAGCAATTGTAATTTACCGCAAATAAAGACCGAATTAAATGCCAGTAGCTGTGATTTCACTGTTAAATAATGCTCCATTATTCCATAAATGGCAAAAATTGATTTGTATGGAAATCGTACCACCTTAACTTGAAATACATTTTAATAGGTACAATTTTATCGTAATTTTACACGTCGATAAATCCTAACATCACACATTAGCTTATGTTTAGAGATACACATATAAAAACATTGCTTTCTTATTGAAGTAGGTACGAGTTTATTATATATTTATGTATATACAAAAAAAAGTATTTATGTATTCTATCAGTTACCTGACTTCCATCACACAAGCTTCGCAAAAATTTGTGGTCAGATGGTGTTGTATGTAATGTCCTACGATATTTAAGAGGTGAATAAAATTTATTGGTATAAAACTAGTAATAATTCCCAAAAGCTTTCAAATTCATTCGAACGTAAGTATTGTGTCAAGTTTAGTCATAATGACAAAAGTTTAGAGAAAATGTGTAATTCTAAAAAATGTTCTGGTGATGCATTTTTACTAGCAATAATGCGGTATGACACTGTTCAATGTCATTTAAAAATAGGTATATGACATCATATTTGCTGATAGCGTTTGTGATAATTTACAGCATTTCGCTACTGCGTATTTGTAATAATTATACAGAGTTACACGTATCGGAAATAAAAAGGCAAACAGATTAATCTATACCGTCGTACTCATTGAAATTAACAACTTTTACCTATGGGACTCTGACTCGGAAACTGATATCGGAAAAAATCAGCTCATAATATATTTCTTCACAGGTATAATTTGGTATGGTGGTAGTGTGCTTTCTAGTACTCGGCTGGTTAGCTTTGTAAATACATACTTAACAAACATTTACCACAAAATGCTTGTCCTGCGTGGGAATCGAACCCACGCCCTATAGCTCTTAAAGTAGATACACCTACCAATGAGCCAACAGGGCTGTCAAGAGAAGAGAACCTAGAAGATATTTACAATTATGCGAAACGTCAATCGAGCTGCGTGATTGACTTTGTTCTTCGAGACGGTTTTTGAAAAAATTATCAATAAAACTAATTTTTACGAAATCATTTTCTTACTGTAGTTATTTTACGATATTCCTAATTTATTTAGTCAATGAATTATTTTATGGAGTTCTGAACTAACGACATTTATGTACCTAAGTGGAATAGCTGGCAGGGGATGGAAGCGAAACCACCAAGGATCAGACTGAGCCCAGTAGGTCTAGACAAAGTAACATTCGATAAGCGATTACTACGCTAATAGAAGCGAAAAATACGGGATTGACATAAGCTGTCGACTACAAAGACCGCATCTTCGCTTAACATCAGGCGAGTTGGCGGTCAAACGCAAGCCTATATGAAATTTAAAAAAAAATGTGGATTTTGACATTTATTATAATTGATTTGATTATAATAAATATACAATTTTTGTTTATATTTTTTTTGATAATTTTCTAATATTTTTTCTGACATTGTTAATTTTTGCGATTTTATTAGTGAAAATTTATTGACCTCGTTATCGATTATGACATGTCAATCCCAAACATTTTTGGACTTTTCTAATGATGATATCGAATGTAACTAACCCTCAGAGATGTTTAGCGATACTAGTCAATCGGTAGGTTTGGTCTATGTCTTGTAAGAGACAGCAGAAAAGTCCGGTTGGTCCAGCAGTGGACTACGATATGCTGATGACGATGATGATGACTAAACAAGATGTATACATTGCTCTACAGTTGAGCTACTCGAAGTTAGTGTTCGAATTGCGTCATTTAGTACCTAACACAGAGTAAATATGAGTTTATTCCTCATATCTATTTGTACCTTTTCTAGGAAATTATGAAAGTATTTTGTTTTACTTCCAAGTAAAATGTCTTAGTTTATGTTGAATTTGTTGTTTTTCAACTGTTTTTCTTTACTAGTTATATAACTACTAGGCGTTTGACTATAGCTCGAAGAACATAATTATAAGTATGTTCTTCGATCACTCGAAATCAGGTGAGTTATAGTCAAACACCATTATGTATGTAGTCTTGAAAGAGAACTTGGTTAAAGCTTCTGCTCAAGGTTTTGTATTTTTTTTATAACCCATAAACAAATGAAATTAAATGAAATATTTTATTGTGCAAAACTGTGCACAATTTAAGGTGATAAATGTTTTACAATACAAGGCACTTTAAACAGTTTTGTCTTCGTGGACATTTTTTTTTTTTTATTGATGACAGGCTAGGTGTTTGACCTCAGCTCACCTGATGTTAAGTGAAGGTGTGGTCGAAGATGGTAAAGCACACCTAGCCTGGAATGGAACTGGCTCTCAAGTAAGGCTGCCGGAACACACCGTTAGGTGCTTGGCGGCAGATTTTTAACTTGAGGGTGGTAGCTAGCCAGCCGAGTACTAGAAAGTACCCTACCACCATGCTATGGTTTCCTCACGATGTTTTCCTTCACCGCCAGCTCAAGCTCATTGTTTGGGGTTTGAACCCACGCCCTTCGGCATGCGAACATACCGCGCTAACCACTGAGCTATCATCGCTACAAAACAACATACAATATTTTAGTATTTTAGTAGCTTTAAAATTAAATTAAAATAAATTGAATAACTACAATCAAAATTTACCCCACTATAGAGACAACGTAAACCAAACGCAACCACTGAGAACCGAGACAGAACTCATCGAAAATGCAAATATTCATTTAAAGAGTAAAAACTTTTTTGCAGCAAACAAAACACACATAATAAAAACAACAAAATATAATATTAGTAAAGATTTGTTAAACTAGAGCAGTCGAGATAAAACTCTCTTTAAAATTGAATAAAAAAAATCTTTAACCACACAGGAACTATCAAATTTCACTGTTTTAACTCGATATCTTAATTTCTTCTCCACATCTTCGTTCAAATTTAACCTTTACAACTATGACGGTAAAATTACAAATCCCAAATACACTGTAGATGCATTTGTTTGTGGCTTCGTAACAATTTTTGACGTTTTGTGAGATATTCTCTAGATTGAGTTACAGTGGGTTCGTTTTTATGGAAGCTATGTTTGGAACTGTTTTTTGTGAAACGATGTTTATATGGTTTCTTTGTTTTGGAATCAGAATTTGAATGTCTTCGCTGAGCTGTTGTAGGTTGCATCGCTAGGGTATCTTTGTAAGTTTCTTTTCTGTTGTAGGTTTATAATTGGTATCTGAAGTTCTGAGTATTTTAAAAATGTGTGCTTTTTGAATCGCCGAATCAGTTTTTATAAATTATCCTACTGCTGGGCGCACATAACTTAGAAAAGATAGAAATTCATTTTTGACTAACCTTGTGTACAAATACAAATATTTTATTGACAACACCAATGTTACAAGTCAATTCAACATTTCAAAATATGTATGTCATTATATGAGTTTTAAAACACTGATTACATGTCAATGAATTAAAAAAACACAGCAATGTAACAATAAGATATGTCAATATATAAAAAATATTGTCAATATAAAATATGTCAATATAAAAATATGTCAATACAAAAAAAATGTTGTCAATATAATAAAATGACATGACAAAAACAAAACATAATTACTTAATAGTAATTCAATAATCTTTAAGTTTGAAATACTTTTCAATGTCATAAAACGTGGTCTCTAGCAGCCGTAAGTGTAGTGTGTCTAGTGTATACTTATTTTGCACAGTAAAACTGTTCTAAGAAATTGAGTTGAAATTCATTGAATCCTTTATCAGAAAACCGAATGAGACCTTGATTAACCTTAGCAACACACATGTTACATGCTCAGTAACCAGAACTTTATTGATAACACGTGAACACTCAATTCAGTTGAATGGATTTGCAGTATAAAAATAATCAGTCGTCTTTTTGGGATAATGTACGATAATGTATACTTATTTCACTTGAATCAAATGGGCATGTTAGTATTTACTTTTGTGCCCTTTGATATCAAGAACTTTATGTTTCTAACAAATTGCTTATAAAACGTTTATCTAAACCTAATATGACATTAACAAAGTTTGTAAATTAGAAAATTAACTTATGATATTTATCAGTGATAGAGCTAATAAATCTAACATTAAGCATTAAAATTAACGAATTATACAAATGTGAGAATTCACTAAAAATCTTTATCATTTTGTACTTAAAAGAAGTTCCAAAGGTATAAATAAGGCGATCAGAAACGCTATAAAATTAAAAAGAATAGCATTAACAAGTCGTATAATTCGGACTCGACGCTGATTAATGGTAATCATAACTATCTCTTCCCTATTTCGATATGTAAATCTCGAAACCAGTTGCGCAACTGAACTGAACAGCTCTTTGATATCTTTAATGCCGACATAAACTACAATGTTGTCGTACTTTAAACTGATACAGAGCTAACAAACTAGGAAAATTGATGTGATGACGAGGAAATAACGTAAATAGTCACTTATATACAAAAATTACCAGTTGATTCGGAACTCGACACTCCTATCGAAGATTCGCAGTATTTATCCGATTCATTTTTTGTCCCGAAATATTTCCTTATCAAAAGCACTTGAGGTTGGAGTCTTATCAACGAAACCCCTGTTGACGATACGACAAAACATTTCATTCATTGGTATACGAGCATCGGATGTAAAATTTTCTCGTACATTTTGTAAGTTGGCCCCCCTACGCGATGAAGGTTCGTCCAATGCCCTATCTCCAAACCTCAGTGACAAATTCGTCCAATTGTCTACATGAATAAATTGATGCAGATTAATAAAGTGGTCGATAAGTGACGTCGACTCGCATGGTCTTATCAATAACGTTTCACTTGCAACCAAGCAAGGCAGTTCCTTTGCGACCGGCTCTTCGCGCGACCGCATTCTATCGACCATCGATATTTTATTACAAACAATATCAAATTGTGTCAAAAGATATCTCACGCGACCGATAAAGAATCATCCATCAACGGGCAGAAGTGACACTTCGGAATTTACAGGATTAATGTGATGTGAATTATGGAAATTGTGAGAAAGAATTTGTGAATAGAAAAATAAGGTGTTTCTTAAAATAAATCTGACTAATGCCGAGATGACGGTATACGAATCTTATGGAGTATTTAGTGTTAATAACACTGATGGGAAACTGTAAGTAGAGACATTTTTTGCAACGCTTGTTCAAATAAACTATGTTTGTTTTGCCAATTCGCGTATCAGTAGTACAGGCTGCTAACTAGATACCTATATCAATATTATTTATTGCACTTCCTTGTTGAACGTTAATGATGAGACCATTACAACGTCAAAATAATGTGTCAAGACAATTTATTACGAAATAAAGAAAACAATGATCTCTTTTTTGTAATCTGGAAGCTGTACAACACATGTTAAAATCTGATGTAAACAAAGTTAACTGTAGAAACAAGTCATTCTTTGTTTAGCATTTTTTATTTAACTTGTTGAAATTTCTAATGGAAAACAGTAATAAAATGCGAGAAACACCAGAACATACAAAGGTTATGACGTGTCTTATAGTTAACCCGCATAACGCTTTATATAGAATGTTTTATATTTTTGTACTGACATATTATGTACTTTGACCTTTTGTTTTCATTCATTGACATGTATTGTAATCAGTGCTTTATAACTTTTTTAATGATACATATATACGTGAATGAAAATAAAATATTTTTAAATGTGTTTGAAAAATCTTGAACAAGGAGGGTCTCTTACTTAACATAAAAGGACTTAAACATCCAACATCATTGATTAGGGCGTAACAATACAATGGCTTAGATGCTAACCGTGCCCTAATTCAATAATTGGCTTAAGAGCTGTTGGTACGGCAAACACTTCTGCAATAGAAAATAACTGATGATCTAATACTCAGGTATAATTCACGTGATTGTCTACTAAGTCAATTACCTAAAAGTCTGCATCTGCTATATAGAATGTCTACGAGTATTTTACTATGAAAACTTTTGACACACTTTACAAGTATTATAATTACAACTCGATGTAACTAAAAATATTACTTTTGTAGCGATGATAGCTCAGGTTCGCATGCCGAAGGGCGTGTGTTTAAGCCCCAACAATGAGCTTGAGCTGCCGGTGAAGGGAAACATCGTGAGGAAACCATAGCATGGCCTTTAGTACTCGGCTGGCTAGCTACCCCCCCTCAAGTTGAAAATCTGCCGCCATGCATCTAACGGTGTGTTCCGGCAGCCTCACTTGAGAGCCAGTTCCATTCCAGGCTAGGTGTGCTTTTCCATCTTCGACCACACCTTCACTTAACATCAGGTGAGCTGTGGTCAAACACCTAGCCAGTCAACTATAAGAAAAAACTAATTTTTGACTTGTGTTATACTTACTTGATTATAATATTAATTACACTTGACTTATTATTTATGTTTGATAGGCTAGGTGTTTGACCATATCGTGAAGGTGTTAGAGACTAGACTAGAGTAAGAGTAAGGAGGTGTCAATGGAACAGTTTCTAAAAATATTGCTTCTGATATTCGGTATAGTTACCTTGTAATTCGTCACTCATATAATTATACGATTACTAGCTATTACCCACGACTTCTTCCACGTATACACAATAGAAATGACTATTATATACTTACGACTTGACGACATCTGGTGGCGAGTAGTGGTAGTGCCCTTGAACATTTTTGGTAATCCCACAGGAACCTAACATTTTTCTGATGTAAAAAGTATCCTATATGTTAATTCAGGCTATACACAATATGTGTGCTAAATTTCATCCTAATCCGTTGATTAGTTTTTGCGTGAAAGAGTAACAAACATCCATCCATCCATCCTCACAAACTTACACATTTATTAATATTACTAGCTGCGCCCCGCGGTGTTCAACGTATGTCAGCTAGTAATACAACAAAAACAAAGATCCTAAATACAAGCATTAAAATAAACAACTTCTATTTGAAAGATATTTAAAACGACAACTTTTTACAACTCTTTGATTCTACATAAATAAATATAACAATAGAAATACACATTTCTTTTGTGTGTGCATTCAGTATTATTGTGATTCAACATTACCTTAAAAAGCCTATTTAAAAGCAAATGTTTTACCACCCGCAGTTGCAGCACATAAAAATAATGTCTAGCTATATGAAAGTGACAGTAGGATCTTACCTCCATATGCAATGGACGAACAATGGTCCATTGTGGCCCTTCTAACTCCTGATGATACACTTGAAAACTATGAAACATAATTATGTGTGCTTGTAGGCTTAAATAGTGCTTCCTCTAATGACCCTCTTTTGATCTTGTACTTTTTTCTATCTATACTAATACTATAAAGAGGAAAGATTTGTACTTAAACTTAAGGTGGTTCGATTTCCAAACAAACAAATTTTTGCCATTTATGGACAAATGGAGCATAATTTTACAGTGAAATCACAGCTACTGGCATTTATTTTGGTCTTTATTTGCGGTAAATCACAATTACTTAATAAAACATTAGATTTTATTACCATAAAATCAAGTTCATGAATGATTTATGAATAAAACAGTAGATTATGCTAATTATTTACTGTTTTATTCAAGCAATTGTGATTTACCGCAAATAAAGACCAAAATAAATGCCAGTAGCTGTGATTTCACTGTAAAATTATGCTCCATTTGTCCATAAATGACAAAAATTTGTTTGTATGGAAATCGAATCACCTAAAAACTGCTGGTCCGATTTCAAAAATTCTTTCACCCCGATGAGGAAGATACTCTATCCCCGAGTGACATAGGCTACTTTTTATCCCTGTATTCTCACGGGAACGGGAAATATGTGGGTGAAACCGCGAGGCATTTGTTACGATTAAATTAAAACAAAATTTAGGCGATTTTAATAAAATGCTACATGTATACAATCGGAAGTGGAACCAATAATCCTAAATGTCATAAATAGATAACCCAAAAAAGAAATGACAATTCTACGATTACATGGTCAAAAACCTTAGCCGTACCCAATAACCGAACCCAAATACCAACAACTAAATAAATAAACGTGACTAATCGATAACCTCCAAGAAACCGTTAAAAAAAGAAAAGTGAAAAGAATCAATTCAACTATGCCAAGGTTCCTTCAATAGAGTTATCATAACAAACAGGTCTGCAGTAAATTATCGATAGACACTCAGTATTGGGATCATGGGCAAAAGGCTAAAGTCGATATACTTTTTTTGAATAAACATTAAGAAATGACGCAAACACTAAACTAACACAACTCACACATACACAACTTTAAAAAAAAATGTAAATGTAATGTGACGAACTAAGCGTTCTCCTGATGGTAAGAGATAACGCATGCCCATGACCATTGCAGCAATACATAGAACTTTGAGTAGCAAAACAAAGTCCGGGGCATCGCTGCTTTGGCGCTCATTACTTTGAGACTTTCGATGGTTAGTCTCAACAGCCAGTAATGTTTACACACTACTGGCAGAACACTTGGTGGTACTTTTTTTTTTTTTTTTTTTATGGTTGACAGGCTAGTTGTTTTGACCACAGCTCACCTGATGTTAAGTGAAGGTGTGGTCGAAGATGGTAAAGCACACCTAGCCTGGAATGGAACTGGCTCTCAAGTGAGGCTGCCGGAACACACCGTTAGATGCTTGGCGGCAGATTTTCAACTTGAGGGTGGTAGCTAGCCAGCCGAGTACTAGAAAGTACCCTACCACCATGCTATGGTTTCCTCACGATGTTTTCCTTCACCGGCAGCTCAAGCTCATTGTTAGGGTTTGAACCCACGCCCTTCGGCATGCGAACCTACCGCGCTAACCACTGAGCTATCATCGCTACAAAATTTCCAAAAACTTCCTGCTAAAGAAATCTACCACCAAGTAATTGTAGGTGTTACTCGCTACATGTTTTCGGGATAAAAAATAGCCTATGTGTTAATCCAGGATCTCATCAACCTGCATAGCAAATTTCATCCAAATCCATTTAGTAGTTTTTCCATTCCATTCCATTCAGTAAACTTTCGCGTTTATAATATTAGGAGGAAGGGTAGTAGGACTATCCATCCCAAAGGCCACAGATGAAGAGTAATGACAATATTTCACTAAGTGGCCAATAAAATTGGTTTTACGTTATGACACCAATGATATATTAATAAATGCCCATCATAATTAAGATTGCCTGATAACAATCCTTTGTCGTACGACAAATTGGGTCACAAGCATACAATTTCTAATGAACTGTCACAAATAATAATACAAGACAATAAAGTAGACAAAGTAATGAGAAGACTACGACAGTCAGCTGTTGTTGTTAAGGTGGTTCGATTTCCATACAAATATTTTTTTTCCATTTATGGACAAATGGAGTATAATTTTACAATGAAATCACAGCTACTGACATTTATTTTGGTCTTTATTTGTGGTAAATCAATTTTTTTTTTTTTTTTATGGTTGACAGGCTATGTGTTTGACCACAGCTCACCTGATGTCAAGTGAAAGTGTGGTCAAAGATGGTAAAGCACACCTAGCCTGGAATGCAACTGGCTATCAAGTGAGGCTGCCGGACAACACCGTTAGATTCTTGGCGGCAGATTTTCAACTTGAGGGTGGTAGCTAGCCAGCCGAGTACTAAAGTACCCTACCACCATGCTATGGTTTCCGCACGATGTTTTCCTTCACCGGCAGCTCAAGCTCATTGTTGGGGTTTGAACCCACGCCCTTCGGCATGTGAACCTATCGCGCTAACCACTGAGCTATCATCGCTAGAATTAACTTGAATAAACGAAGCAGCTCAGAGTACAGGCTAATCAATATACATGGACGCAGTCCTGAAATCGTAGAAAAATCAGCTCTTCCATATAAAAAGCTCGTTGAACCTTAACAAATGTATGGAGCAGCTATTCTTTTTGTCAATTAAAATTTTGCCAATAGTAAAAAGTTATTCACAATGATGAGAATCATGAAACTTATTACCTACTAGCTGCGCCCCGCGGTGTTACCCGCTACATGTTTTCGGAATAAAAGTAGCCTATGTGTTAAACCAGGGTCTCAGCTACCTCCATTCTAAATATTCATCCAAATCCGTTCAGTAGTTTTTGCGTGAAAGAGTAACAGACATCCATCAAAAATTTCACATATACAATATGAGTGCCATGAGATATGTCTTCTCAAGATGTACCGTATTATGATGTCTTCCATTTTTTTAAAGGTTTTATAATTCTTTCTATGAATAAAATAACGAATCGCATCGTTTGTCCACAGGCCTGTTCAAAGGCTCCACGACCACGCTAGACGGTATCGGTCTGCGGCCGATGCCAGCCGAACGTCCGAAGACGCTGCGAAAGCTCAAATCTGTCTACGACTCTTCCCCCACAGACCCTCCTCACTCTGTTTCCAATGGGGTCGAAAGGAACGTCAATGGAGTTGAGGATGAAGTCAGAAGGAGAAGCAATACCACTAGCTCGACTCAGAGCGGAGACAAGTCTCTGTCGATACTTAGCCCATTTGATGAGCAGGTAAGAATCACTAGGTAAATTATTTTATATGTAAAAGTAACAAAACTAATGAAAATCGGTCTACTTTCTGTTATTCACAAGTTAAAGCAGACGAAGTTGCGGGCGTAAGCTAGTTAAATCTATATATATATAGACAAGATTTTTATGAAACTTTTATGTGTATTTAGTTGGTATGTAAATAGATCGTAAAGTGTATTTATACCGCTAGGTGATTAGCGACTTTTAATTAAGTCAGATTAAGTAATATACATTTAATATGAAATAACATAAAATAAATTAAATTTAAATGATATAAAATCATAGCAATAATTTAAAAAAAAATGTGAAACCAAACCATTGGAAAAGATATCAATATTATTCATATTGTTAATAATATCGCATGGAAATTACATAGGTTAATATCCTTGTAGAAAGTTATTTTAAGTTTGTTTATGGCATTTTGGTCTTCAATAAGGGTATTGGGAGAAGGCATTGAAATGCAGCTATCTCTAATTCGGAGTCAATGCGATCAAATTAATATGTCAAACGTTTATGCCAAATAAATTGATTTGAATTTTGATAAATGCCATGCCCATGATATGGCATAAAATGATATGTAATTTTTTTGTATACATCTGTAATAAGTGTCTGTTGTTTCGAATATACACATTTTTTTTTTGGTTGACAGGCTAGATATTTGACCACAGCTCACCTGATGTTAAGTGAAGGTGTGGTCGAAGTTGGTAAAGCACACCTAGCCTGGAATGGAACTGGCTCTCAAGAGAGGCTGTTCGAACACACCGTTAGATGCTTGGCGGCAGATTTTCAACTTGATGGTGGTAGCTAGCCAGCCGAGTACTAGAAAGAGTACCCTACCACCATGCTATGGTTTCCTCACGATGTTAACCTTCACCGGCAGCTCAAGCTCATTGTTGGGGTTTGAACCCACGCCCTTCGGCATGCGTACCTACCGCGCTAACCACTGAGCTATCATCGCTACAAAAATCTTCTGTCATAATGTGCATTTTAAATATAAACGAGTAAACATAGCATGTGTCATCCTTCTAACAGCGTGTCCTGTAGTGTTCATAATTATGTACATAACAAAGACAGGAAACGAAATTATCTTTTCAATGTTGTACCACCTGGGTATCGTATCTGCGGGTTTGAGGACGATTGCTGTGTTCTTTTGTACTGAATATATCAGTGTTAGAAACCTTGGCATAAATACATATTATAATATGGCTTTTATCTGTGTTTTCAAAGCTTTTCCACTCTTGTTTTCTAACGTTTTGATTCGGTTATGGTGTTTTTGATGTCAATTGTTTGTAAATCGTAAGAATACATGAAATTTTAGTATTACTAAGCGATAAGGTTTTTTTTTATGTAAAAAGTAATGAGACGAACAAGACGCTCTCCTGATGCTAAGAGAAATTTATCTAACACAGACTCAGTTTCTTTGTCTGGTTGATGAATAGTGTTCTTTTCATGTTGTCACACATGCGGGTGGTTGTCACTATATTTCACGCTATCGATATATTTTTCTGCGATAAAGTCGAATATGACGATGCAGGTAGGCAGGTGCGCCTCGAAGCAGATGTATTTTATCTACTCTCGCTTATACGTACTTTGTAATGCGAAAGCTAACGGAAGTGATAATTTGCGCAGCTTTTTCCTTATTTTAATTGCGATAAAAATGTTGATAAATGTTATAGGATCAATTATTATTCTCAATTATGTTGATTATACTAAAATTGTTCTTATAGCGTCATTCAACAAGTTTTTATAGTTTTTTTACGTAAACGATAGAAAAAAAGCACGGAAAGTGGGACAGTGGGTACTCCCCTGGCGGGAGTAAATATCATAACTTTCGCTAAATAATTTGCTAAAGCCACAGATCTGATGCATATTGAAGATATTACAGATAAATATATATTTTGAGTCTGCTCCGTAATAATGTTTATTTCGGTAGATATATACCATGAACGAATTATGTTAGTACATTTATGTATATGTTTATCTATATCTGTGCCAATATGTAACGTAATGTAATTTAAATAGCTTGCCTAAGCATTTTCGTGATAAGATGTTTATTTCTATCAAAAATGTCATAGTTTATTATTTACCTGTGCTTGAATATATTACCGTAAATACGGATTCAGTTTTTCTTAAGGAAGCAAAACTGAAACTAACTAACTTTCAGTTTTCTGAATTGCCAGTAACTAAGCAGTTGGAGGCAATTCAAAAAACTGATGATAACAAAATTTGAGTATTACAATTCGGCGTAGCAGCTACTTATTTATCATCTATATACATTATTTAACTATGCCACTCGATAGCTAAAGGTTCAAAGAATTCGTTAAGTAGAGTGAGCAGTCGAAACATGGAAATCCTAAAGACTTCTTAGTGCTCAAAAATTGTATACGTATTTATGTACATATCGGTGTGCAACGACATAACCACATCCCGAGTTATTGCAGTCGGGTTTTATTTTCGTCATATCAATAAAAAACTTAGGTTATGTTTAACTTTAAATCAGACCTTTTTGATTACAAAACAAGATCTATTACATGCATATTAAGATGTAGATATCATTGTTCTATAATTTATTACGTGGTACTTATACGCTTTTTGTTTTTACAGGAGGAATGGGCAAAAATCTCCGAGATAATGGCGTCATTTGGCAGCAAGTTGGTTCGAGAATCCGTGTTTGTTTCCGAATTGGAGCAGGAGTTCACCTCCAGACTGGGCCTAAGCTGTTCAGAGTCTAGTCTCAGTCCTTCCGTAGCTTCCAACCTTGGCCTTTGGCTATCGGGTATAGGTCTACATGACTATGAAACTTTGTTCCTTGAAAGCGGCTACGACGATATAGACTTTATTGTAAGTATCCTTAGTTTAATTTAAAAAAATAGCAGTTATTGAAAAGTTTAGTATAATTTCCAAGCCTATATGTATAATTTAGTAAGAAAATTAAATGGTATTATTTTGTTGCAGAACGGCATACTAGACGAAAATGACTTGCGCGAAATGGGAATAGAAGAAAACGATAGACACAAAATTATAGAGTCATCGAAACAATTACCTCTTAAAATAACAGAAATAAGCAATAACCACAACAATAATAATATAAGTAATAAAAACCAAAACGAATCTGTAGACGAATGGTTAAGGCATATTAATTTAGAGCAATATAGTGATACGTTTAGGAAACATTTGTATGTTGATATGGATAGAGTAAAAAGAATTTGGGAAGTAGAACTGACTGCTGTGTTAGAGATACAAAAAGCTGGACATAGAAAAAGGATACTAGCTTCTGTTTCTGGCGAACACAATGGACCTGCTAACCATATGGAAGATATTAACGCTGATCTCAATACTTTGGTAAGTCATTCACAAAATATTTTTGTTCATACTGCTATACGTTTATGTACTAAACGGTGTAATGTATGTATGTGATGTAGTGTAGTCCTTTACAAAAGCGTGTGATTTTTAAAATTTGTGTTAATACGACAGTCACGTTCTTGCCATTGAAATTGCACAATGCATGTCTTCCTCGTTTTTTCGCATCAACTTAACATACAAAAGTCTTATAGTTCGTTACCCCACCCTGCTTCTCATACTAAAATACCTCTTTAAAAGTATTTGAATGATACCATCCAACTTAAACTATGGCCGTTATTTTATTAGCCTAAGTTGTTATTTTTATGTGTATGGAATTTAAATAAGCGTTTGATAGAATAATACTTCGTAGGTACTCCGTATACTTTTGCTGTTAAAAAATTGAATCACGCATATTAAACCACAGTTTCTCATATAGTGTGTATTTAGAATTTTTAATTGGAGCAAAATGTACAGAAGTTTATTTAGGAGAAAGATTTCTCAGGTCACGTAATATATAGCTTACCGCAAGGTTCAATTTTAGGACAACAATAATTAAACTTGTTGAATTGTAGTAGCTCTAAGTTTTTTGCATAATTTAAATTTATTTTAACCAAGCAAACCAGATGAAAACTATTACTCGTTAAGATGTGATCATCACACTAAACTGAGCAATCTCAATCAAAATGCACGTAAAAAGGATATCCTCTGAAGCGACGCGAAACGATTACCGTGATATAGGGAGTTGCTATGACACCCCCGGCTTTAAAGTCAATGAATACAATTGTGTAAGAGGGTGCTGATCAAGTATGATCACCGATCACGCCTCCATGACAGATTGCTCTTTATGATAAAAATGTATTTATACATTTTGCGTCAGTTCATCAATTTGTATGTTATAAATGACTTATATGTACAAAACTGATTTTGTAATACTGAACCGATCTTTTAATCTTTTAGATTTTTTAATGGTTAAGAGGCTATGTATTTCATCACAGCTCACCTAATGTTAAGTGATGGTGTAGTCGAAGATGGTAAAACACTAAGCCTGGAATCGAACTGGAAATGAATTATTTATTTATTTACTTTGCGGAAATTCATTTTGAGTGTTCAACTTGAGGATAGCTAGCCAGTCGGGTAAAGTACTCCATCACCGCGCTATGATTTACTCACGATGTTTTCCTTCACCAGCAGCTCAAGTTTATTGTTGGGGTTTGAACCCACGTCCTTTGACGTGTGAACTGACCGCGCTAACCACTGGGCTATCATCGCTGCAAATGCTGCTTAATTTTAATTGCATAAATGAACGTTCCGTCCAATAAGTACTTTGAAAAGTAGACTTTCAATATTAAAAGCATTTTTATAAATTTCCTTCGATTCACTCTCTGTTAAAATTAAGTATGTTTTTTTAACAGCGAGTGAACCGAATTTAACTTCATTTTAAACAAAAATTTAAAAATGAAGCTGTACATACCTACTTGTGCCATAATTTACATTTTTATATCAGCTGTTGACGTTATTAAAATCTTATTTCCAACCACACATTTTATCATTCATATCAAGAAAACGCGATATAAATATTCATGGCCAATATAAAATATATTACCAAGTTCCAGGTGCTCACTTATCCTGCATTAAAAGGAATTTGTCCGATCACTGGATACATTTTAAAAAGATCCTTTTCCATATCTGGCATAACAGTCGGAATACAGTGGATTCAAATAATAAAATGTTTACAGTGGATTGCTTTTACATTTATTGGCTTTGAATTTAATGCAGCAACTTTCATCGAGAAACTAAGGGGCATACCGGCCTTAGCATCAGAAATTTTAATAACATGATTATTTTCCATTCAACAGTTTATTATATTCAGTTTGCAACTTTGAAATCATAAAAAAACAGGTTCATTTTTGGGTAATTGGGTGTTCGTAAACAGTGCAAGCGTCGGTCGTCCAGCCGCAAGATGGGTCGACGATATCATCACCGTCGCGGGTCGAACCTGGACCAGATTGGCACAGGACCGAGGCAGATGGCATGCAAAGAGAGAGGCCTATACCCAGCAGTGGAATAAAGAAGGCTGTGGATGATGATGATGATGATGAAACAGTGTTTGCTAATAAATAATTTAAGAAGAACAAACATTTATCTCTACGATGATTACTAGAATCAAACTTGTTTAAGTGATGAAAAGATGATGATTGTCCAATAAAACCGTTTAAATTAAAAAAAAAACAGCAAAAAATAACAACAACAATTAACAGGGCAAACTAAATAAAACCATTCAAAAAGGTACAAAGTAAAGTGTAGAGAATGAGAGAGTGATGGAGTTGTATAGTTATTCAAAAACCAATTTTTATCCAATTATAATAAAACTTTTCACCATATTTACTATCGACGGAACCCGCACCTGTAAGGGTGTTGCCAAGCTACCCCCGCTGCACGTGCGTGATCATAATTACAACTAGATGAGCAATCTGCGCAGATTAGCCCTTTTAATCTTGTCACATTTTAAGGGGCTCCAGAGACAGTGATTAAGACGCGATAGATAGCTATAAATAGATATATTATATACTAGCGGACGCCTCGCGGTTTCACCCGCATAGTTCCCAATCCCGTGGGAATACAGGGATAAAAAGTAGTCCATGTCACACGGAGATAGTGTAGCTTCCCAACGGTGAAAAAACTTTAGTTTAAATGTTCAAGGTATATATCTAGTTTATTTCCGCTTAACAGTCGTTCCAGTTCCAACAGTGATGAGGACTTAAATTAAATTACTTTGACACAGCTTAAAATTAAAACCTAATCTTACTTAAAATCTAGAACTAATTTGACATAAACTTAAAAATATAATTGGACAAAAATTTAATTAAAATAACAAAAAATCTAATTAAAATAACCATAAGTCTTGAAATTCTCCTCTCTCTGCAGTGACCACTTGCCAAAAATGAACTTCCGCAAAGTAACGCCTGAATCAATAAATTATCAGTAGTTTAAGTTTATTCTTTACATACAACAATTCGGTATGTAAAGAAAAAAAATACTTTGCTGATTCCAAAACCATTTCGAAATATTACATTCCTGTACATGATTTTTCCGTTCAAAACTCTTTAAACTATGAGACGGGGTTTATTTTAATAAAATACATAAAATAAATTTGACTTTCAATTAACCTCTAATGACGTCATGTCCTTGGCTGTATAAGGATTCTTTCAGTGCCTAATAAAGTACATATTTTACATATTCAGCCAATGTTATGATGTCACAACTATAAAAAGTTTGAAAATGTATTAGAATTAAACTACCGCATAGAAAGCCAAAATATTCAAATTAGTTTCATAAAATAAAGTTTACTATCAGTAAAAAATATAAAATAAATACAAAAAAAAAACTTTACATACCGAATTCTAGGTTCTAGGTTCTTTTGTTCTCTGTACTTTTTTTCTGTTTGTGGTGTGCACCATAAAGACTTATATCTATCTAATAAAACATTTCTTCTTTATAATGTTAGTAACTATAGATTTGTACAATAAAACAATTTCCATCTTTGGCAAACGTTCACAGCTCAGTAATTTTAGTACTAAAACCTATTCATATCTACCACAATTTTCTACTGCTTTCATCCAGTTGCAGGTTTTTTTTTTAATTTCACACGTCGCCAACCCTGTATAGGTAATTAGAGCTCAATTCGAGGTCTATTCACGGAGCTCGTACGAGTGAGCCACTCGGCTGTACGACGTACCTACCTAATGGTGAATGCTCTTACTATGTAGGTATGTTGTAGGTATGAATAAAATTGAATAGCTTTGATATGGTTAGACTCGATGGACTGACAATTACATACATTTAATTTAAAAAATTACATCCTAACATACAAACTACAGTGTTTCTAATAAATAAATAAGAATAGTTCTCAGCCGCGTTGTATGGCAATACTCAAACGCTGGGCAAAATAAAGACCAGCGTTATTATTTATTTATAGTTACATCTTGAGAATAAACATAATTTTGTGTTCAAATTGACAAACTTAAAAGTGAATTTTATACAACTGAACATGGAAACCCAGGCCAATTTGCGAAAATCCATAGTTCAGCCAATCTCAAAAATGCCACGGGCGCTTGCCATGTCTCCCTTCCCATTCAAATCCATTCCGCCGTAATATCTATTCACTATCCCCTGAATACATGTCTATTCCAATTTTTATTGCCGTCAAATGACACTCACGGCAAATTAGATGGTTCACACTGTTTCCCTTTTGTAAAGTTAGTGTTCTAATTAAAATTTTCCGCCAGTCTATCTATGGATTTAATTTTTGTATTGCATCATTGCTTTTGTTTGCCACCTCTGAGGTGTGAATCAGTGTTCGAGTGTCTTTTTTGCTCGTCGTTTTTACTGTTAACTTTGTTTTTAACCCCTCTGATTTAATTAGGGCTTTTTGTGTTTGTTGTTTTATTCATTTGTATTTGAAATGAATTGCTGCCGTGTTTTAGTACAAATCGAAACAGAGAGGCTGTTTCAGTTTGTACTTAACCTTTGCGATCGATTTTCTTTAAAGTTCAACAACATTTCAAAATTATAAGCATAGTTTTAATAAACATAGATTTGTTCTCTATAAATGTAAAATATATGTACATATTATGGTTGCCTGGAAGCGATCGTTTTTAGTGATACGGCCGCCGTTTGTGGTACTAACTCTTAAGTCTCTTTTTTGTGTTATATTTTTATTTTTTCTGAGTTTAAGAGTTCTGGTTTTCACAATAAAAAGTTTCTATCTATATATACAGGTACGGTTCTTAATGTAGGTACGATTTTTTTATTTTTTTGTGTAATTTCCGCTGTGGATATCAATATCATTCCAAAGTCGACTCATTTTGTATGACAGGCTAAGATATTTTTCTGAGATAAAAATTATCCAGTATGTTTATCCAGGTAATAAACTATATGTGTGCCAAATTTCATCAAAATCTGTTTTGCAGTTTTTGCGTAAAAAAGTAACAAACATTCAAACATAAAAATATTTACATTTATAATATTAATAGGATACACGGCTATACACCATACAGTATACATATAATATCAGAATGTACGAAGATTTTTTTTGCGATTTTGTGTCCAAAGTACAAGTTGTTCATACTCGTGAGTACAATGATCTCCTTCCGTCTTAGTAAACCTCAAGTCTGTAAACCTGTAAACAGAACGGATTATTATTTATTTAGTGAATAAATTCAGTCAAAATTTACTGATACAAAAATAAAATTGAGATTGATTTAGTTAAAATATTTTTTTGATCATAAAAATATTACGAATGTAAAGTGATTTAAAAAATAATTATGCTAATTAGGTTTCCTAATTTATACACACATTTTTGTTTTAACTAGCCACCCGTACCGGCTTCGTACGGGTGAACAGAACTCGGTTAAAAATATAAATATAGCCTATGTTAGTCAGTGATAATATACCATTCTAATGATGAAAGAATTATTCAGATCGATCCAGTAATTTCGGAGCCTATTCAATACAAACAAACAAAAAATCAAATCGTTCCTCTTTATTATTAGATTGAATTAATCTAAATATTAATTGCTGTACTTATTCTTTTAGAAAAATAACATACAGCAGCTAAAAGAAGAAATCAAAGAAAAACTACCGCCGTTGGAGAACCTGAAACCTGTTCCGCCTCCTGTTGTTCCTACGCTGATGCCTCCTGGAGGAGAGACCCTGAAGCGCAGTAAGAAGAACCGACCTGCTCCTCAGCCGCCTAGGCCTTCAGATTTGGAGATAAGGGCACCGTCAGAGCTGCTGGTCGGCGTACCGGGAGCTTTAAAGACGCAGTGGAAGCATCAGCCTTTTGTGCTGGTCACTGGGGCTGTGACGTATGTAGCTAATGTAAGTTTAATATATGCATCTATAAAACATTTTATTTTTATGTTAAAGTAATAAGGCGAACGAGACGCTCTCCTGGTGGTAAGAGATAACACCTGTGCCCATTGACATAGAACTTAAAGTAGTGAAACTAGGGCATCGCAGCTTTGGCGCTCATTACTTTGGGACATTCGATGATTAGTCTCAACAGCCATCTAATTTCGGTAGCTGCTCTTAGATACTCTTCAATTGGTCCTTCATTTCTGAGGATTGTGGTCATTGGAATCTCTTAAGACAATCTGCTTCCATCGACTCGGGACCGAACTAGCCCTCACCACCTGGTAGAATTTTGAATAGAAGATGGCTTCTTTCAACCATCGTGTTGACGACTGGTCTTTCCTTCGGTATTGCCAACAATGACCGCCTTTCATGTTTGATATTAAAAATAATTAATATCTTCCAACAGTATTTAGGATCAACAGTTGTAAAAGAACTTCGAGGGACGGAGTCTACGAAGAAATCGATACAGAAGTTGAAGAAAACTACCAAAGAACCGCGTGACTCGCCCGACATTATCCTATCCATCAGCTACAGAGGTGTCAAGTTCCTGAACACTATCACTAGGGTGAGTTTCTATTGTTATATGGACGGCGCGGTAAACTAAACCGAAACCAGTTCATCAAATCGGGAAAAAATAAATGCTCGTTATGAGCACATGAACAATTGAACACGTAGAATAGAATAGAATAACAGTGTAACTTACATATCTATAACATATTTATTTTTCCTGATACTTTTAACAGTCTTACAATACAGAAGTGATCAGGAGAAATAAGTAACACTTTACACCTATACAATTGTATATACCAATAACACCGCTTAATATGGTTTTTTTTAATGTAAAAAGTAATGAGACGAACGAGACGCTCTCCTGATCGTAAGAGATAACGCCTGTTCATGACCATTGCAGCGATACACAGAACTTTGAGTAACAAAACAAAGTCCAGAGCATCACTGCTTTGACGCTCATTACTTTGAGACTTTCGATGGTTAGTCTCAACAGCCCAGTAATTTCGCTAGCTGCAGTACCCTTCGAAGCGGAACACAGTAATGTTTACACACTACTGCTTAGCGGCAAAATAACTGGTACTGTGGTGGTACCTACCTAGACGACCTCCTGCTAAGGAGATCTACCACCAAGTAAATGGTATATATACTAGATCAAACTACTATTAACTCAACTAAAAATATTTATAAAAAATAAAGTACCGCCGGAATATTCCCCTTAAAGTTCAATGAAAGTCATATTTCAAAAACTGAGTATAACAGGCGTTCTTTGAAGACCATCGAAGTGTGCGAAGGGCAAACATCCTTGGGCAATGAACAAAAGACTTCACTAAGCAAGACTCCCGACTTTTCCCGCCAGATTTTTAATTACGGATCACCGTTCACACTTGATCGGACCAGTGACCAATCCAGCCTTTGTGTTTCTTACAGAAAAGGATTGTTTTTCTCCCCTTTTTATAAAATTGTTTTTTGTTAACCTTTCACGGCTAGTTAGGTGGGATAATTAGTGTTTCTGCCTCGGTTCGGATTTTTTTCTGATATAAGTTAAAAATTGTTTTTCTTCTTTGTTAAAATGATAGGTAGCTCTGGCTTAGGATAGATAATATTATTTTTACTGTATCGGGTTATGAAATAATCTTGCGAAATTTTTACTAGTTGTTCTCCAGTCATTTCACGTGGATAATCTTGGAAGAATCGTATATTATTTGAGAATAAGTATTTGAAATAATTTAGTAATAAAACATATTTTTCGTCATGCTCTGGGCCCCTCCTCCCAGTGTATCGGTACTAATCTAAACCTGCACTGAACCATCGTAGTGAAATATACCCTAGTCACCTTTCGAGGGTAAGTCTAAGCACAGTTAGCCCTAGAGCAATCCTCGTATGATTTCCATATTCTCTGCATAATGGAAGAGCCGATTAAAAGGGGTTCTTTGGGCTTACAGAAGGTCATTTTTGGGGGTTTGATTATTTGTTATTTTCATGCATATAACTATTTGATTGCAACCAGGGAACGCAATGGCGAAACGAAAACTCCCTCGCCATTGCATTCTTAGTAAGTGTTTAAAAACAGTGTGCTAGGGGGTACCGTAGTAAACAATAGGTTTATAACCTGTACCGCAATATCTTTAGCTGACTAACTATAAAGGTATATGCGTTGCAGTGTAATTTCAATGGGGTGTTTGCTAATACTAAGCTAGTCACGCACATTGCGTTCGCTACAATCACAAAATAAATATGAAAGTTCTCTAGTGATAGTAAATAAATAAGTATTAGAAAACATAGTGACATCTAGCCGCAAACTAGGTAAAGCTACTAAAAGAACTAGATAATTAATATAAGATATGCATACTTATAGAGTACTCAAATAGAAAATACACCTCTATGTTCGTCAGCGTCACATAAATGTATGCCCTTGGGGAGAATACAATCTCAAGAAGCAGATCTACTACTAAATGAATCTACAGGGCAGTTAAATATGCTTATTTATTATTCCTCCAGCTCAACGGATTTCAATAAAATTATTATCGTGAATCTTTTTTTATGTAAATGTAAGGGAACTAACGCGACTCTCCTGATCCTATCCATCCATGATCGTTGCAGCGATACACAGAACTTTCAGTAGTAAAAAAAAAACAAAGTTCCAGGCTGCTTTAGCGCTCATTACTTTGAGACTTTCCATGGTTAGTCTCAACAGCAGCAGTAATTTTGCTAGCTGCATCACTCTTCAAACCGGAACATTTGCCTTGTTTTTCAAACACGATATTCACCACTGCGTACTGCTATTTTTTCAATACTTACTTTAATCTTCTAATTGTTCTTTTAGGAGCTAATCTGTGAACATGAGATCCGGAACATCCATTGCGCCTGCCAAGACGCTGACGATCTGACACATTTCGCCTACATCACAAAAGACCACGCCACAAGAAGCCATTACTGCCATGTCTTTCGAGTCGCTACTATGGTAAGTCAATTTTAAACTTAGTGAATTAATATTCCTGTCTATATTTTCTGACTGCCTGCTTTTATCAAACTGACGTATTATTTGTTATGTCAATTTTCTTATAATTGATCTATTTATTTTCAAATTTTGGCTCGGCGTATTGTCATTTAATTTAACATTTACAATGCGTATATTTATCATAGATTTAACTATTTACATAATATATTTCGTTTTATTGTACCATGGCGTTTTCACCACTAACTAGATAAGGCTCCTCATCTTTGAGTTGCTGGAGATCTTTTGTCATCTCAGTTTTTTCATATGTTTGGGACTCCTCCATGCCTAACTTACGGTAGTCAAAAAAACGCATTTTATGTCTAGAATTACAATTCATATTTTCATTATTGCAGGACCAAGCGACCGAAGTTATTCTAACATTGGGTGAAGCTTTCGAAGTGGCGTACCAAATGGCATTGCGAGAGCAATCCAACCGAACCAAAGTGACTCAATCATTGGCCAAAACCCCAACTCATGACCCCATGACCACTAGTAATAAGGAAAAGCCTAATATTAACCATGGGAGATCACATTCCATCACCGAGATTAAACTCAATGGGCACCAGTTGAAAATTGCTCCGCTACCTGCTTCGCTATCCAACGAAGATTTTCAAGCTGTAAGAAATAACGAAGGATCTAGAAGCCCAAGGACTCCATTATTAAAAGCTCCTATAGCATCCACAGAAGAACTGTAAAAGGTAATTGACCTAGTTATTAAAAAGTCATGCGGATATGTCGATTTAACGA
Source organism: Biston betularia (assembly GCA_905404145.2). Classification (NCBI taxonomy): domain Eukaryota; kingdom Metazoa; phylum Arthropoda; class Insecta; order Lepidoptera; family Geometridae; genus Biston; species Biston betularia. Next base: position 7,088,945 of record FR989882.1, on the reverse strand, counting down.
AAATAAATAAACTCGATTTTGAAACATATGTTTTTGATGTTGAATTTGGACTATAAGACAAAATAATAGGCCTATGAAGCCTTATGTCTTCCTATAAGAAGTACTTCCATTGTCGGATTTGTGTGAATTAGATGAAATTGGTAAATTTTAAATGTTTTTCTCGAATCTTTTTTGATGGTATTGAAATGTGTAATCTGTATTCAATATAGTTCTGAGTGTTAGTGTTATTATATTTTAAAGGCCAGAAACTATAAATTCTGGCCTATAATATAATGTTATTGGTATCGGCAATTACAATAAAGATTTCGACACTGCTTTTGAAAACCATAAACCTTGTTTCTATGAATGTATGATATTAGATAAATGAACTATTATATGAGTTTTGCTATTGAATAGTAAAATGTTAGGGGCTGTTATATTTATATTAGGATTGAGTAATTGTATATTTTTTGTTTCGTTTAGACTCCACGTGTGGATAATATTTAAGCTTAATGAAACGGAAAATCAAAATGTAAGGTTGTCTAAATGCACCTATGTACAATTGTACAATGTACATATGTGTAGTTACAAAAAAGAAACACAAATGACAGCTAAAATCACACTAAAATTACAAAAGCGAAAGTTTGTGAGTGTGTTTGTATGTTTGTTAATTTTTCGCGCTCAAACGGCTGGACCAATTTTGATGAAATTTGGTATGGTAAGCTAACACCCTGGATAAAGACATATGCTACTCTTTATCCCGAAAAAATAATAGTTTTTAAGTGGGATCGGCGGATAACACCGCGGTGCGCAGCTAGTATACAAATTAAAATTGTTCAACGTAGCAATTAATCGTTGGTTGCCAAGTTTAGTCAAGATCAGTTTAGACCTATGACGTAAACATACATGAGACAGAATCATCGCGCGTTCATAGCCTAATATCAATGAAATGTTGATTCACTTTTTTATCAATATGTTTTAAACTATTAATAACTATTTGTATTACAGCTTTGTTTTAATTTTACGCATTTTAAACGTATTGATATTTGAATAGGCCTAAAATATTGTATAATCTCGATACTAGATTAAGGTAGACTACAATGATACGTTACCATTTATTGGGTGTCGTATGTAATATTGTATATAGCTATTGTTCCAATGAAGTACATAGACGGTTATGATTCGTTATAGCACACATCTTATGATAAAAAGAAAGCAAATGCATCTTTAACATATAGTACATAAAACATATCAACAAAATGTGAAAACATTAATTAAAATACGTTGTTTAATGGCTAAGCTAACCAGCTCTCTTTAATCTATTTCAACTGCAAAATTTCGGAAAGGAGGCTTGTTATGTTCGACGTAGAAAAATAAGGAAGGTAATTTTAAAAGTGAGCTTCCGATGTTAATTTTGCACGTAGAATAAATTTGAAAACAATAATTTTGTCATAGACATAAACAATATTAAATATTTAAATGTTTTCTTCAATTACAGCAACTGTTTGCTCAAGCCAGTGGCGATATAATATTGTATTTCAAGTTTATTGTTCATTATTATAGTGTATGTCATTATATTTGTAAAGAAATAAATCGGCCTTATGTTTTCATGTGTAACAGTTTTGAAGTCTGATTTAATTAATTGAGATTTCTTGTAATCTTTCATGATATAATTTGAAAAGTAAAAAGTATTCAAATCATTTTCGTTTATTTTATTTTATCATAATTATATTAACCTTGTTGCTTCCGCTTTTATATATTTTACATGCAAATTTTATGCTAGTTTTATATATATCTCAGCTTTAATACAGAATTCAAATATTAATATTACTGTTGAAAATGTACCTACTTGTACATAAATATTATCTTAAAAAAAATATAATGTTAATATTAATGTTTGTCCTTATAAATAAATTAAAAGACGTGAAAGTAGATTATGACAGATATGTAGATATTGTGCCAAAATGCAAAAATACAGGATACAGACGCCAATATTCAAACCCCAAAATAATAGATTTGACATTGCTCATTTAAGAATAAATTTAGTTGTGGTAATACAATTAGACCGAAATGAAAAGGCGTCCATTTTATATGTATATTTATGTAACTTTAAAATTATATAACACATATAGTGATTAAATAATTTTGCTCATGAAGTTTATGAACAGTAAATTTGACTGTAGAATCAGATATACATACTTAGAAAACTTTTTAAATTTTTAAATAAAAGAGTTAGTATCAGGACAATATTGACAAATAGGCAGCAGGTATGTATTTTATATTGGGGGCACAATTTTTTTTGTGTGCAAGAATAATTTACAAAATATATATAACATTCTACATTATGCCAATTATTTCTCATCGAAACATTTCCTGTATTGGGCTTAACGTATATTTAATTTTATTTCCAATATTTCGACAAACCTTATTCAAGACATGGGATCGAAATAATTTTAATAATCGAATAAGATAATCATTGAATGTATACCAAAGACACATATATAAATGTACCTAAATATTAGATGTGGTATTCTAAATTTAGATAATATTTCTTATAACAATAATGCTGCGTTATATAAATTGAAAAATTAAGAAGTATATATACATAATAGATAGCTAAACACGGTGCAGTGGTATCTGAGAAATAATAATCTTTTTAATGTCACTTCGGTTTTCCATTTAAATTTAAACTCATGAGATCTATGACAAGTATAATTGTAGGATATTTATCATTATGTTAAATATATATATTCGACAATTTTAATGAAATTAGTAATTATCACTGCCGTGAATAACGAAATGTTTTACATACTTTTATAGTTTTATATATCCACTTAAGTTCCTTATACACTATACCTTATAACACTGCTTTCGAATAATTTTTATTATATTTTAATGATAAATTATAAATTAGTATTTTATTCCAACGACGTATCTTATATGCTTTAATAAATCTTATCTACCTAATAATTATAAAGTTATTATTATTATAAATATTCTGCTTTCTATGAGATTCTAAAATGTATTCTATGACTGCAAATGTATATCAAACGAACAATATATGTATTGCTAGCAATAACTACATATTGATAATAAAATAGATAAATATTTAAAAAAATATCTAGATTTATGCTGAAGCTTTCTTTAATATTGAAAAACTTGCATATTTAATAAAGAAAGTCTTTATCTTTTAATAAAATGGCACTACAATAAAACAATTAAGTCAAGTTTGATATACATTTGAGAATAATAAAATTATATATAATATTATCTGTCTATCAGTAGGAAAATATCGGTTGTGTATACCTATCCTTTTATTTACACGTAGTATAATAAAAAAAACCTATTTAATAGCTACCTGTATGTTAGCTGAGAATATTAATATAATTATGATTTGTATATAACCTACCTATCCATAATTATACTAAATTCAGAATTCAATAAACAATGGTGACATATATTAACTGCATTCTTATTTAAATAATATTATATTATAATAATAATTGTTTTCATTCATCTCATTATTTGAATCTTTTCTCGCCACTATAAATAGTTATCTGTCTAGTCTCTTTCATACTAACATGACTTTAGTTACAAATTTTTTTTTTACAATTTTACATTACAAAAAGAGGAAAGTTACATTAGTAATCTTAATCTAAGGTTAAAGTAGGTACTAGATTGTGTGTATACCGCGAGCAGACCAGCGACCCGCAAGCAGCACCCGATCACGAGTATGACGCATGTGCCAGCCATCGCCCTCCTCAACCATATCTGAGGGAAGAGAGCGACCCGACACACGACGCCGCCGCAAGAAGGAGCCTTCGATGGTGAGCATAAATGGTCGAGGCATACACACAATCCTTATTTATTATAAAGGTCACGGACCCCAGTGTCTGTGGAGCGTATAATTATAAATAATAATAATTAAAAAAAAATTCAATTCATACAAAAAGAAATAACAAACATAAGTTAACTTACACATTTTTTGTAAATTAAACATAAAAAAACAAAAGGAAAAATCTAATAGGTACCTACTACTTCCATTCCGCGTAACTTTATAAAACTGCAGTCTCGGCTTCAAAGCATCGAGCGTCGTCGTAGAGGTCAGTCGGATACATTTCGGAGAAGCACTTGAACAGCACATTTTGGTTCCCCCTGCACCTTTCTTCTACCGGACGGCCAGACAAACACGATCATCTGTACCTGGTGGATGTTCCCCATGTACGCATAAAGCTTTTTGATTCCACATTTTTTATTCACACAGCTAGGTTGTGAAACTCGCTGCCGGAGTCTGTGTTCTCTGTAAGTATGGGTGTCTTCAAATCTTAGATTGCACTACTGCCTAACATCAGGGTATCTACGAGTATATAACCATTTACGTAGCTGATAAATATTGTATAACTTTACGATTGGCTGGTTAGGCGTTTGATCTCACCTGATGTTAATAAGAGACAATGTTTAAAAATGGTAAGCAGACCTTGCCTGAATATAAGTGAGGTTGCCGCTACAAAACGCACATACTTTTTGTCGCATCCTTTATTGCCTGCCACAAAATAAATAGCAAATTGATGAACGAACACTTTCTGATGGGCGCCTGCAGAACAACAAGCTTACCTTACCTTATCACACTCAACTTTGTCAAAGCAAGTTAGGAAATAAATTTTAATTGCTCTTGTAACAAGTACTGAACTAAACTCTTTGGAAAACTTTTCATTTTTCACATATTCTGTACTACCTACGCAGATTTTTAATCAGTAATCGCTTACACTTTATAGGCAATATTTGAGCAGCGCCTATGCACTTTTTTCTGTCAAAGTAACAAGACCAACAAAATCCTCTCGTGGTTGTGAGATAACGCCTGTCCATGAAGTTTACAGCCAGAACTTTGAGTAGCATAATATATAAATTAAAAAAAAAACACTCTCCGTGATCCTTAGCCCAACTAAACGCATTACTTCAATGAAACAGCGAGATTTCGGAGTAAACGAAAATATCATTGATGTAAGTATACAGTTTTTAGATGATAGTTGATTTTTAAAAAATCGCTTGATCGATTTCGATTAAATTTATATGGGACTACGCCCGAAGTATGATCTACCAAGCAAAAATAGAATCAAAGCAGCGTTTCAAAGTTAAGTAAAGTAAGTTTCAAAGCAACAACGCGCTGGACTATGTTTGGCTACTCAAAGTTCTGTGTATCGCTGCTATGGTGGATCTTGTTCATCATTCATTCATCATCATCTCGTAATTTTTTCATGTGTTCTTCAATTGTTGATAAGACGATTTATTAATATGATAATAAATTATTTTCCTAGACTATAATATACTGGCTATAGCTCTCCGTAACTCATTCACAAGCCACCAACAAAATCCAATAATAAATTCCTCCACATTAGCGGCTATAAAAAAGGCGTCTAATTACGTAAGGACCATTAGGTTCACCGAAAAAAGGCTAAATTTTAAGCGTCATTTATTAATCTCGGTTTGGCACGCTAGATTAGACGTAAAGGATGGATCGACGCTGATCCGGGTTACGGATACTTTAGATTGGAGATAAATACAGTTAGGTTTTCTGATTAGCGTGGACTTAGTCGGTGGGTTGAAAAATTGCTATGCTTTTAAGGAGATTCATTGTGTTGCTAAATCGAGATACATTTGGTACCTGTAAATATTGTATTGTGTTTTATTGTGGCTTCCTACGGGTGCAGTTTATATTGGCGATATAATTACAAAATATTAAATTTTATACCAAAGTTTATTGCGTGCGTATTGCTGATAACTTCAAACGGTGAACGAAAATATCGTAAGGAAACCTTCACGTCTGTGAAATCAAAAGAAAAGTTCTCGAATGAGTCTGCCATCTCGCACTTGGCGTGGTGGACTTACCCTTCACACAATGAAAAGAAAGAACACAAGTGAAAGAAAACACTGGGGCAGTTTGAAAAACAGAGCTGACGCAGTACGAGCATAGGAAAAACAAAAATTCAGTAAAAAATATCTAAAATTGGTTTGTGGCAAAAAATTAAAAACTCTTCAATGGATTGATTTGAATTCAATGAACAGTATCAATTACACCGCAACCGCAGTGAAGTGTAAATATGCAATTACACTCGTTTCAATCCAGATTCAATCGCAACTAACTTATCTGTATAGTGGAGTGAGGGCGCTGCCCTCGGAATACCGAAACAAAACTGTCAATCTCCAGCAAAAAAAATAATTAGTTCCATTATTTGGCCGCTTCATGAATATTGTGGTTTAGTCCCAAGTGGGGTATTATTATAATCACCACTTGTGTCAAGTACCACATTGTTGAACAAATGTTATAATTTTGGCCACATGTTAATTTTGATAGAGTGGAGTCAATATTAGATAATACGCAGTACTTTAGAACAGGGGACAAATAAAGGGGTGTGACTGTAAAATGAGAATGTTGAACTTTTTTTATAGTTTTTTACATATAATCAAAAGACGTCGCGCACAAACAAATCTAACTTTCTTCTTGTGCGCGATTAGTTCCAATAAACATATTATTTACTGTTTTTTAATGTAAAAAGAAAGAAAGAAGAAAGAAAAACATTTTTTTTATGTCAAAGTGAGACGAACGAAACGTTACAAGCATTTTTTGTTAAATTTCAGGCGGTCAAAGTCACGGGTAGCTAGTTATTAATACACTGGCTCATTATTGGCCCGCCAAGCATTCTAAGTGCAGATTGGTACACTGTGGCTGTGACCCGCATAAGTAGAACAAACATGAGTTTAAACCATGTTAGTTTCCATAGTTGAAAATCTGCCACCAATCACCTAACGGTGTATGGCAGCCACATTTGATGGCACGTTTCCATTCCAAGCCAGTTGTGTTTACCATCTTCGACACAGTTATTTATCATCAGAGCCTCGATCAGGAAAATTTATCGAATTCATACCGTAAAGGTATCGAGTCCTCGATAGCATACAAAGCTGTACAAATCTCATACGAATTTTTGTCGATGTCGATACGAATACTTTTTCGCAAGTCGTTCGTGATCGAGGCTCAGTTGAGCTGCAGTTAAATATGTTTCCTATAAAAAAATCGCTATAAAATGTCTCAATATGTCGTCTATGGCTATAAATCAAAATAGACCATCGCAATAGCCACGTCTGACTGCAATTACGATGCAGCCGATTATACGGCTGAGATCCTCGGGGCCATGATGAGAAATTTGCCGCTTTACCTCGCGGAAATATGCGATACTTCGCCCGGATAGGTTATTGGAAATTATAGATCTAGATTATTTGGTTCGAGTCACGAGGTTGAACGGAAAATCTAGATTAAAGTACAGATTTAAAAAATAAATAACAAATATCTAGTTTACATGATGGTAGATTTCCTTCTAGGAAACAGTAAGTCGTCCAGGTAGGTACCAGATATTTTGCCGCCAAGCAGTAGTTTGTAAACATTGCTGTGTTCTGGTTTGAAGGGTAGCTTGCAGCTAACGAAATTACTGGGCTGTTGAGACTAGGCATCAAAAGTTTCAAAGTAATGAGCGCCAAAGCAGCGATGTCCTGGACTTTGTTTTGTAACTCAAAGTTCTGTGTATCGCTGCAATGGTCATGGAATCTCTTATCATCAGGAGAGCGTATCGTTCGTCTCATTACTTTTGAATAAATTAAAAAAAAACATTTATGCTCGTTGACTGTGTGTGTGTAAACAACACACACACAGTCAACGAGCATTGTTTCTGTGCATGTAGTTTGCATAAGACAAGAAAATATTGTCTGGCCTAAGCCACTAATTTCTTGCGCCACGTTCTATCTGGTCTGTTTTTTTATAGGTGTTTGACCACAGTTTACATGATGTTAAGTGAAGGTGTGATCGAAGACGGTAAAGCACACCTAGCCTGAAAAGGAACTGGCTCCTAAGAGAGGCTGCCGGAACACACCGTTAGATGCTTGGCGGCAGATTTTCAACTTGAGTGTGGTAGCTAGCCAGCCGAGTACTAGAAAGTACCCTACCACCATGCTATGGTTTCCTCACGATGTTTTCCTTCACCTGCAGCTCAAGCTCATTCAGGTTTAAATGCCCTTCGGCATGCGAACCGACCGCGCTAACCACTGAGCTATCATCGCTACATACTGTGAACTATGACTGTGACCGTGACTGTCTTACTAACTTCACTTGCTTTATAATACTTAGCATTAACAATTGTTCAAACTAATATGCCACAAAGAAAAATTAAAAACAATAAAGTAAAAATTTTGGCATACAATCCTACAAAAGGTGGGTAAAATTATAAACCAAATAACAACAAAGCGCGCACATTAAAATTCAGGTCGAAAATCACGACACTACGTTTCGAGGCGGCACGTAGTTACGTAATTTACGTGTGTTAATTACGTACGCTTGTGCAAGTCGCGTAATTAGCTCTTAATTACGTCGCTACGTAGTTTAGGAAGTCGACAGGCAAAGAGTTAAGATTAAAAACTTAACGTTTTTGTTGAAAATTTCTTGTGCGATTCGCTTTAGCGTGTACGCGGAATTATCCTACCATTGTATTATTTCCCAAGTGTATTTTTAGTAGGTATTTATATTAAAAAACCGGCCAAGTGCGAGTCGGACTCGCGCAGGAAGGGTTCCGTACCATTATCTATAAAAACGGCAAAGAAATCACGTTTATTGTATGAGCCCTCTTAAATATTTATTTTATTCTGTTTGTTAGGATTTGTTGTTATAGCGGCAACAGAAATACATCAAATTTCAACTGTCTAACTATCACGGTTCGTGAGATACAGCCTGGTAACAGACGGACAGACAGACAGACGGACGGACGGACAGACAGACAGACGGGCGGACGGACAGCGGGGTCTTAGTTATAGGGCACCGTTTTACCCTTTGGGTACGGAACCCTAAAAATGGTGCTGGTTTACCCATAAAGTGCTGAGTCGTACACACGAGTGTAAACAAATGATATATTAGTGGAAAATGTTTTATCGAAGCATAGAATAGAAGCGTCTAATACAAAAAACTCCTTTACTAAAGTATGGAGTGGACGTGAAATGGAGGACAAGATTTTTTTAGATATTCCCTATTATGAATTATCTGTGACCTACTAAGCTACGCTCCTATAAAATATTTCAAAGCCCTAATTAAAACCCAATTAATTTCATAAAAAATTCGTCGTGCCAGCCCTGCTACACGTACAGGGTCGTATTAACGTAATTAAGTATATTGCGACACGCCGTCAGGGGTTGGGGGTGGCTCTCTGACTTTATATCTTGAAAATTGCATTACTCACTTAGGGTTTGGTAGGAATTTTATTAATGCCATTGTTGGTGTACGCACGTTTTAATTTTGTATTTGTAATTCTACGCACATGGTAATGGGTAGATTAACTACATACTCAACTCTACTTTAAAGTGGTTCGATTTCCATACAGATATATTTTTGCCATTTATAGACAAATGGACATAATTTGAAAGTGAAAACGCAGCTACTGGCATTTATTTTGGTCTTTATTTGCGGTAAATTACAATGGCTTGAATAAAACAGTAGATTATTAGCATACAATTTCTTTGTAAGGAAATCGAACCACCTTAAATACTTTATTACTTTAAATCTTTCATTTACCACTTAATTTTTTTATTTAGTGCTATCATACTTTGTAGCGATGATAGCTCAGTAGTTAGAGCGGTCGAATCACACGCCGAAGGGAAGGATTCAAATGGATGGATGGATGAATGTTTGTTACTCTTTCACGGAAAAACTACAGAACGGATTTGGATGAAATTTGGTATGGAGGTAGCTGAGACTCTGGATTAATAAATAAATATCGTAGGACATTACACACAGCGCCATCTGACCCCAAACTAAGCAAAGCTTGTACTATGGGAGTCAGATAACTGATAGAATACTTAATTTTTTTTTTTGTAAATACTTACTTATACATATAGTACATACAGCCAGACACAGAACAAACATTTGGTTTATATCACAAAATGCTTGTCCTGGGTGGGAATCGAACCCACGCCCCACAGCTCTTGAAACAGACATGCTACCAATGAGCCAACAGGGCTGTCATTATTTGCTGCTGCTGGATTAACACATAGACTACTTTTTATCCTGAAAATATGTAGCGGCTAACACCGCGGGGCGCAGCTGCGCCCCGCGGTGTTAGCCGCTACATATTTAAAGTCATATATGTTTGGTAAAAATCGGTACACAACAGCACACAGAAGCTGCTTAAAATATTATTTTTTTTACGTATTTTTTTTTCTTATTCTTATTCAGAAAGGGGGTGATAAGACCTTCACTGACGTTCTGCTTGGGGTGTTTTATGCATTTCCCCCTACCAGCGTCAACCCGAGTCAACCCAGCTTGGTAGCTCCAGTGGATAAGATGGAGTTATGCATAAGTAGCTACTTAAAAAAATAATATTTTAAGCAGCTTCTGTGTGCTGTTGTGTACCGATTTTTACCAAACATATATGACTTTAAATATGTATTATATACTTCGGGCGCATCTTTTGTCCCGTTCACGCAACTTGCCTTCCAATGCGGCTATTGTGAGAGGATTAAATTATATTTCTAAGTGAATCCACCGAGATCCTGCCGCCGAGGAAATTGTCTCAAAGACTCGTGTAAGTTGGGACTTGGGAAATTTTTAAGCTCACGCAAGCCGATATCAAACAAATTTTAAGTCAACTGTTGACTGACAAAATATCTTAAATGTTGTTCAATTGTGATATACTGTTAGTAAAAAATTTTAATGAACAAGTTGCTAAAAGGTGTACCCCATATTTTTTATCAAAACGTTACATTTCCGTAAGAAATCAAACGGACCTTAGGACTTTATCTTTTCGAGTTGATATTTTTAAATTAGTATATATCACTTTTTTATGGTTGACAGGCTAGGTATTTGACCACAGCTCATCTGATTTTAAGTGACGGTGTGGTCGAAGATGGTAACGCACACCAAGCCTGGAATGGAACTGGCTGTCAAGTTATTAATCACTATTCGCTGTGCCCTACCATTTCACTCATATTTTATGGAATTCATATATTTTGACGTGAGTATGTTTTTAAATTTGCTTCCATAGCGAGAAATAATTCAGAAAACTAGTGAAAACATAATTTGGGGTGAAGCTTAGATATTGCAGCTACAAATCTATCATCTACGTCAAAAACGAAATTACACCATTCGATAGCCAATAGATCAAAAAGTTTTTTACGTTGAGTGAGGTTTTGAAACACGAAAATCCGAAAGACTTCTTAGTGTTTTAAAATGTACAAACACGTATACACGGCTGTGTCCACGGCACTAACATATCCTGATTTTTTTACTTCAAACATTGTTCTGTACATATTTAGAGCCAATGTTTACCCACAAAAAAATTCGTCTAGATCTCCATTTTTTTTTGAAACGCGTCGCTCATAAGTTGAGAGTGGGACATAATTTTGTGAGGACACTGATAGACTGCCTGTGGAATGATATTTTTGGGAGAAAAGGATTCAAGAATCGAGCCCATAGTCCACAGTTTAAGCAGTTAACCCTGAAAGACTGGTTAGGAAGAAATGAGGTTCTGATTTCGTGTGGATGGTTGATTTGATCTCAATTCGCGTCATGGTACGACGGTTATAATTTTTTCCACGTGCGGTATTAGGTGCCTTAAATGGGATTTAGTTTTGGAAATGGATTTAGTTTTCAGAAACGAATTACGTGTTTGATTTTCGAGATAAGGTCTCCGAAATATTGAGCGTCACGTACGTACAAGTTTATTTTATACTTACGACCGCGACTTTGTCCGCGTTAACTGTAGAATTAGGTTCATAAATAAATGGAACATGCGTAGGTAACAAATGAGCAATAGTTTTTTTTAATGTAAAAGTAATGAGAACTATACGCTCTACAGAGCCTCGATCACGAACGACTTGCGAAGAAGTATTCGTATCGACATCGACAAAAACTTCTATGAGATTTGTACAGCTTTGTATGCTATCGAGGACTCGATACCTTTACGATACGGATTTGATAAATTTTAGTGATCGAGGCTCTGATGGTAAGAATTTACGCGTGTCCATGACCAATGCAGCGCTACACAGTACTTTGTGTATAGTAAAACAAAGTTTAAGGCATCACTGCATTGGCGTTCATTACTTTGAAACTTTCGATGGTTAACGTAGTTTGTGTTTCTTAGTTAAAATCCGAAAGATCGTGCAAAATGTCTTTAACTTCATGATTCAAGTTATCTGAATAAGTGGGGGTAAATCAAAATGGCAAGCGTGTAAACCGGCCCCGTCCCTTCCGTCCCGGCCCGTCCCCGCGTGTGCGGAAGTCGTCACGTTCTCGCCTCGTCCCGCCTCGCTGCACTCATACGATTTGATTTCTGCCTATAGTATACAGAGCTGATAAAACTTGGAAAACCATTACTTCTGTCTACACTTGTCACACTAAAAAAATATATTGTATTATGTAAAAACAAAAAACTTCACTGTTAAGATTGAGACAGGTCTATACCTGTCTCAATCTTAACAAGAGAAGAAATTAAGATTGTTTTAATTTAATTCTTTGACCTATAGCCGAAGTGCTTACTTGCACGAGTGTGTGGGAAAGTGATATCACAATATGGATTTTATCGCCACACTGCTATAACTTCATTGCAGCTTGCAATAAAGCTGCTACTACTTACACTACTAGACTTATTTTGTGTGACTTTGGCTATCATCATCATCATCATTTCAGCTGTAGGATGTCCACTGCTGAACATAGACCTCCCCATTGACTTTCATAAAGATCGGTTGGAAGCGGCGCGCATCCAGCGCGTTCCTTCGGTCATTATTAGCTCGTCTGCCCATCTTGTGGGTGGACGTCCTACGCTGCGCTTACCGATCCGTGGTCTACACTCCAGAACTTACTTTGTCTAAGCTTCAAACTTATTTCACTTGATTTTACAACAAGTACTTAAAAATATTGAAATATTTGACATTCAAATATACAAGAAGAAAAAGGTACAAGAAAATTGTAAACCTTAGCAACTCTCTATATTTCCATATAAGGTATTTCACATACGGAGGTATCAAACGCGCGTCAGTCAGGATCAGGGCAGATTTCTGCGCCACTGAACTCTGCGGTCTCGCGCTCCAACTGTCTCAGGGTTTCTTGTTCCTCTCAAGGAACCCTGTTTATTACTTCCTTGGATTCGCGTCCATGTTTCTTGCGGAAATGAGATTACTTTCAAAGTTTGTTAGTTGCCCAGGTTTTATCACAGATTAGAAAATAAAAGAACAGATACAATGTATCGTAGAAAATGTGTGATGACTTTTGCTTAATACTCAAATACTGACACAAATACGATAAGACAGACCACACATATGCATCGAAATATTTGTGATAGCTTAGTCAAAATCGTCATTTTAAAATTTTGCTAAATCAATTTATTAAATTAATCGTTTACTTCCTAGAGAAGAAAGTGTTTTAGTTTATTTGATTATAACACTCTGTAACAAAGATTGGTTTTTACTTATGTATAAATAATTATATACCTACGAATAAATAATTTTAGTGCCTACTTTTGTTGTTTTTTACATATAAACATAGTGCATAAGTCCTATATTCATTTGTCAAAGCTACAAAAAAACCTTAGAGATTAAATACAAATTTTTTTGTATTTAATCTCTAAGGTTTTTTTGTAATAGATTTCTATTTTCTCAGAGTTTTTTCTAATGTCACCAGCATAATTATTCTAACAACCCTGTTGTTATCAACTGGCCACTGCTGGGCGCGAGTTCCTTCCCATTTTAAGAAGGGAAAGGTCTGCCACTCTAGCCAAGTGCGGGTTGACACAGAACTAGTTTTGTGAAGTATGTTCTAGTTTTCTAGTCCTCGTAATCTTTTCCTTCCCTGTTTTAAGTTATAAGACCTCGTTTGAAGTTACTTAGAATAGAAAGAAAGAACTTAGAATATTACTACAAAGAACTTAGATTCACACACACCTTCGAGAACTTTTAAAGAATTCTAAGTTTTCAAACATCTAGTTTTCCTCGCAATCTTTTCCTTTCGCATTTTAAGTTAACACGTACATAACTTAGAATGCGTGCCGTGGGGTTAGAACCCAGGACCTCCAGTTTGGAAACCAGACGGTCTTCCAACTAAGCTGCCAAACCTTATTAAAATATCAACATTAAAAGGATTAAATTAACTGTCACAGTTCACGAGAACCATTAACAAAGACGAGTAAAATCAAAACAGACAATAAGAAGTCACAGACCGTCTGCGGAAAATCCTTTAACAAATCTTCATAACTCGATCAGCGCACGCGCTCTCGAGCGTGTCACCGAAGCACATTGTGTAAACAGTAACACAATGTCATCTAAAAACGTCTCAGATAGTATTAATAAATACTAAAACTTATGTATTTATAAAGGGTTATTAAGACTAACCATCGAAAGCATCAAAGTAATGATCGTCAAAGCAGCGACGCCTTGGACTTTGTTTTGTTACTCAAAGTTCTGTGTATCGCTGCAATAGTCAAGGATATGCATTATTACATTACCACCAGGAGAGCATCTCGTTCACATAAAAAAAATACCAGAGGTTCTAGGAAAAAGCTTTAGTCAAGTTTCGTTGCCAAAATATATGAAAAGTGTGTCTGCGTCTAAATTGGTCTTAATATAAAATGTTGTCATTTAAAAAAAAAAAAAGTTAGGTATCGCAAATTCTAAAAGTTTCTCATCAAATTTTCATGCTACATCCTCTGCTTGTGTGAATGCCCCACATTGACGTAATCTGCGACAGCGGCAATGGTGGTTACTGCAAGCCGGGTTTATATGAAACAAGCTTTACTGTTTGTTTGCCCGTCCATAACCACAAATCGCGATAGTTTCAGAAAGTACAGTTGCTTTTTGAACCAGGTGCCAGTGTGGCTGGTGCCGTGAGCCTCGATTGTTTGAAGCAGGCCTTATTTTTTAATGTAAAATTTATTATTTGAACACGACGCTGGCCCACAATACGTCTATGTTGAATAGCATTAGTTTTAAACTACAGTTTTTCAAGTATTCATACAAAGATATAAAAAGAGGTATACAAAAAATATTTTTAAAAAAAACGTACGCGTTGTGCTACCGCTATGCCGCAGCTGGTTCGTCAACCGAAAAATACCGAAACACGTAGCGTCTCGTAGCTGGAACGTAGACGCGTAGCAACTTAGCGTCTTGGTTTCTTTTTGATTTTGGCAGCACACTTTGTGTATTTCAACAGTGTCAAGTATTTCAACATTTTAAAGTATATGACGAAAAATTTAAAATAGGTGTAAATAACAGTCAGTCACAAAAAGTAAATCAGGGTCTAGTCTAGCTGTACTCAAAAAAGTTCTAAGCTTTTACGGAATTTTGGAAACAACACGAAAATACAATTATTTACTCAGGACTAACATTTGTGTGATAACATCGATGTTTGTTCTGTGTCTGGGTGTACTGTATGTATTATAAGTATGTATTTACAAAAAAAAAAAAGTATTTAAGTATTCTATCAGATAGCTGACTTCCATAGCACAAGCTCTGCTTAGTTTGGGGTCAGATGGCGCTGTGTGTAATGTCCTATGATATTTATTTATTTATTTTATTTAGATATAATTTGTTGACATCCTTGTGTATTTCCACTTTATGATTCTGATAATCTGATTCTATAAACCAAATGCGAATAAAATAGCTATTTTTTTTTAATAATTAAAAAACTACCACTACATTATTTCTCATTAAATTTAAACTGTAACTGTTTTTGTAATCCCCTTTCTTTTGATACCCTACTCGACGGGTTTTGTTTTTTTTTTTCATTACTGTATTAGTATTCAACCATTTTTTAAACACCTATCTATCTACCTATCTGAGGACACTTGGGTGTTTAAGTCGAATATAACGATACCCTAACTGTCAAAATCCATCCAGCTGTTTGGAAGATACGAAGTAATAAAGGTATTTACAAATATACTGCACTAGCGGGCCGTCCCGTCTTCGCACGGGAAAACAAAACTCGATTAACAATATGTATAAATATAGCCTATGTCACTCAGTGATAATGTAGCATTCTAATGATGAAAAAACTATTCAGACCGGTCCGGTAGTTTTCGAACCTATTTAATACAAACAAAAAATCAAATCTTTCCTTTTTATAATTAGTGTAGATGTAGATACAAGATACGCGAAAAAATCATAACCCTTCCTTCCGTAAAAATAAGTCACATTTTGCGCTTACGCTCTTCCCAATACAATGAATCACAGAATATTCTTAACATTGTTATATTAACACCAGAATATGCTAAATTGTCTCTTATTCCGTAATTCCTTCAAAGTCGGCCTCGGGCGGAATGGAATAATTAGAATTTTAGATTGGAATTCGGAATTTTCCACGTTCGTTGTAATATACCCCGTTAATGAAATTTAAATATTGTTTTATTAATTTGACTGTTTAAGGATTTGTTATGAAAGGGTTTCTTGGGATGAACTGTGTTGATTTTAATTATGTTAAGTCGGATAGGAAATGTTCATTGAACATTTTTATGATAATTTTTGAAGAAAGACGTATGATTTTAATTTATATAAGTGTTGTGTTACAAACGTTTACGAGGAGGCGGCAGGTGACCAGAATGCTGGTATCTAATTTGGTCAAAATCTTAGCATTGCCATCAAGCGTGGCAATGCTGCCAGCATTCTGGCCACATATCCCTCCTCTGACGGTCTTTTAGATTAAGATTTTTGTGTAAATTTTGTAAATAGTATTAATTTAAGTTTTTTTACTTCGTTCAATAAAAATTAGAGACTTTGTTTGTCACTAATGTTCACAGTAGTTCAACTTAACTTAGTAACTTCAATAACTTATAATTTTATCTAAACCCCATTTGTAAGTGGCAATTATGTTGAATACGAATATAATTCACACCACTCTACCCAATTACGTGTCAATCATTTTTCATCTGTATGCAAATACATCCCTAAATCAATCCCTATCAGACAATAGCAATAGCCGTAAAAACATCCCGTTTGATGCCATCCGAGCTGTGTTTGATAGACATTGATTAATGTTCTGGCTGGATTAAAAAAAGTTTGTGTTTCAGAGAAGGCAGGGAACAAAAGTGTAATGGAGACGGTTGATTAACTTTACAACGCTGTTCTTTTTTGTTTGTTTGTATGGAGAAGCAGATTATTTTTTTCACAGTAGTTGTGCTATAGAAAGAAAGATTTTTCTTATTAGGCAACACAAAAGTAAAAATTTAACAAACACAAAGAAAAACTGTTACAAAAAGCAAAAGGTAAGCATTGGGGGTTCGTAGTAGTAAAAGTTGTTTTAAGTGCAATTTTTTTTTAAATGTCGTAAGATTTACGAAACGCTCTTCTGATGGTAAGAGATAACGCCTGCCCATGATAAACACAGATCTTCCGGTAGCATAACACAAAGTCCTGGGCATCGCTGCTTTGGCGCTCATTACTTAGTGACTTTCGGTGGTTAGTCTCAATAGCCCTGTAATTTCGCTAGCTGCAGTAGCCTCCAACCAGAACATAGTAGTATCTGGTACTGCGGTGGTGCCTACCTAGACGACCCCCTGCTAAGGAGATCTACCACCAAGTATATAATTATGTTCCATTTAGGTCTAAGTATGAGAATCATTATCGTATTCATAACAATTAGTTATTAAGCGAAAATAAACTATATATATACCTTGAATACTCAAAATGAACTCCCGCGAAGTAACGCCTGAATCAATCAATTATTTATATGAGAACCATTTAAAAAAAACCTATGTACATATTTATGAAACTTAAATAAGTTAGACGGGAAACTAATTCCTTTCGACAATCTCTACGTGTTTTTGCTCCAGCAACATTTGATTTTGGTGACATCTGGCGGAAGTAATGGATTTTTTCAGTTAGCTGAAGGTGAAAATTTAATCTATGATGATAAGTGACGACCGAAAAAAGATTTAACCGACATTCTTTGTACGGAAATTTGCGTAATACGTACAACGTATTTGAACGTTCTGTATTGAATGAGGATATTTTATTTTCATGCATGGAGTTGTATAAAAGGTACGTACGCTCGTAAATTCTGATGATTGATACTTCTTACTCTAACTACGACTAAATAATCTATGTCGATACTTCTATCTATATCTATATCTGTATCTGTATCTGTATCTGTATCTGTATCTGTATCTGTATCTGTATCTGTATCTGTATCTGTATCTGTATCTGTATCTGTATCTGTATCTGTATCTGTATCTGTATCTGTATCTGTATCTGTATCTGTATCTGTATCTGTATCTGTATCTGTATCTGTATCTGTATCTGTATCTGTATCTGTATCTGTATCTGTATCTGTATCTGTATCTGTATCTGTATCTGTATCTGTATCTGTATCTGTATCTGTATCTGTATCTGTATCTGTATCTGTATCTGTATCTGTATCTGTATCTGTATCTGTATCTGTATCTGTATCTGTATCTGTATCTGTATCTGTATCTGTATCTATATCTATATCTATATCTATATCTATATCTATATCTATATCTATATCTATATCTATATCTATATCTATATCTATATCTATATCTATATCTATATCTATATCTATATCTATATCTATATCTATATCTATATCTATATCTATATCTATATCTATATCTATATCTATATCTATATCTATATCTATATCTATATCTATATCTATATCTATATCTATATCTATATCTATATCTATATCTATATCTATATCTATATCTATATCTATATCTATATCTATATCTATATCTATCTATACTATTATAAAGAGGAAAGATTTATTTGTTTGTTTGTATTGAATAGGCTCCAAAAATACTGGACCGATTTCAAAAATTCTTTCACCATTGGGAAGCTACACTATCTCCGGATGACATAGGCTATTTTTTATCTCTGTATTCCCACGGGAACGGGAACTACGCGGGTGAAACCTTACTATACTGTTTTAAATTCATGATTGTACTTTAACGGTTTCACCACAAAAATATAATCACCATCATTATCAGCCTATAGTCTTGTGTTGGACGTAGGCTTATCCTAAGACACGCTAGTCAGCTAGATCTTTGGCTTTTCGTTTCCATCCACCATCAGCTGTTCTACATACTATATCGTCACTTTTTTTTTTTTTTATGGTTGACAGGCTAGTTGTTTGACCACAGCTCACCTGATGTTAAGTGATGGTGTGGTCGAAGATGGTAAAGCACACCTAGCCTGGAATGGAAACACACTTTGTCGAGTCACAGGGGTTCCTACGCTACGTTTGCCAATTTACGGTCACTCTACAAGCAACTTAAGCTTGCTAATACTTTGAGCTATGTCTGTGAATGGTTCTCTGGCGAATTACTTCGTTTCAGATACATCCCTTCAGAGAAATGCCGTGCATAGCTCTTTCTATAGTTTGCAAAGCGAATTTGAACTTATGGGCCAAATATTCCCACTGAGTGTCCACGTTATTAGTCAGTATGTCATGATAGGTATAAAACATTGGTAAAATACTTTTCAGAATGGGTGACGAGTAGGCGTCATTATCCGAATGCAAAAAAATATTATATAAAATTTAAAATTGTATCACTTACTTAATATAAGAGTAATATCTCATATCAAATGCTTATGCGAGGCATTATTCAGTGAAAATATACTAGTGTTCGAACTGCAGATTTTTAAAATGAAAACAAATATATCTAGATCTAGTGAAAAAGTCGCTAAAACGGCAACACTGGTAAAATGCAATTGAAATAGAGCCATAGGGTAAATTAAATTGCGTAACAAAGCCAAGTTTTGCGGTGGAGCTCTAGACGGTATTGTAGTTATCAAAAGACAATACCTATTGTTGTTTGCGTATGTCGTCTAGTTTGATGTCTAGTGGAATCTTGTGGGGTTGCCAAGAAGCGAAGTTATGGAGTGCTGGACGGTATTATCAAAGTCACTCGACATTGTATTTGACTACCCTGTGACATCATTTGGTAGTAGATCTGCTTCGAAAGCTGAAGGGCGTTCGATATCCACTCAGGACTAAAATTTATGTGACGAACATAATTTTGTAAGTAGTAGTTTGAAGGGTACTGCAGCTAGCGAAATTACTGGGCTGTTGAGACCCTACCATCGAAACTCTCAAAGTAACGAGCACCAAAGCTTTTGTAATACAAACAAATGTTTGTTCTGTGTCTGGATGTACTGTATGTATTATAAGTACCTATGTATTTACAAAAAAAAACTAATTAAGTATTCTGTCAGTTATGTCTTCCATAGTATAAGGTTTGCTTAGTTTGGAGTCAGATGGCGCTGTGTGTAATGTCCTATGATATTTATTTATTTAAAGCAGTGATGCCCTGGACTTTGTTTTGTTACTCAAAGTTCTGTGTATCACTGCAATGGTCATGGACAGACGTTATCTCTTACCATGAGGAGAGCGTCATAAATCAAATAAAAATTAAGTAGTTTTGTTCTGTCTGGGTATATTGTGTATGAAATAGAACTATACATTTCCAAAAAATGTATACCTATACTATAGGTCTGTATAAGCTATGTGTCTATTGTCATGTCATAATATATAGTCAGAATGTATAATTGTATAACTTTCTCAAAGAAATCCTTAATTTATTACCCTTTGTTTAGACCGCCTATATATTGCCTATTTCACTTGGTGGTAGATCTCCTTAGCAGGAGGTCGTCTAGGTAGGTACCACCGCAGTACCAGTTATTCTGCTGCTAAGCAGTAGTGTGTAAACATTACTGTGTTCCGGTTTGAAGGGTACTGCAGCTAGCGAAATTACTGGGCTGTCGAGACTAACTCTGATCTATCGAAAGTCTCCAAAGTAATGAGCGCCAAAGCAGCGATGCCCTGGACTTTGTGTTGTTACTCAGAGTTCTGTGTATCGCTTCAATGGTCATGGACAGGCGTTGACTTTTACCATTAGGAGAGCGTCTCATTCGTCTCATTATTTTTTACATAAAAAATAAAATGTAATGTATGTATGTATGGTTAAATATTATTATGGTTAAACAATTCAATTTTTTTTTCTAAAAAGATTTACTTACATTGTTGTCGTTTCGTCATATCGAGCAACCTCAAGATAGGTTCCCCGTAAACTTCTGCCTGACTGTTCAGTCCCCGCCTCCCCATGATACGCCTTAACTGCCCAAGTATTTCCAAACTGCTATTTGAGGACTTCTTATCGACTTTCTCTTAGTAAAAATGGTCTTTCTCACAAAACTGATTAAAAAAAATGTATCTTATAGCATTATACACAGCGCCATTTGACCCCAAACTAAGCAAAGCTTGTACTATGGAAGTCAGATTACTGATAGAATACTTAAATACTTATTTTTTGTAAATACATACCTATAATAAATACACTACACACAGACACAGAACAAACATTTTGTTACGATTATTGATTACGTCAACGATTACCTTATTAAAAAAAAAAAGTTTTTTTTTTTGTATTAGTACCTACCTTAAAGTATCTACTAATAAGATAGAGGACAGCAGTAATAAAGCAAGGAGAATTATAAATAAGCAGAACGTTAACGTTCTGGTTAACCCTGTCGATAGGAGGAGACTTACTCATCTAATACAGTTACAATTTGTTTGACAGGTGTCAGATTGACATGTCGAATTTATGGCTATTTTTTTTTTTCTTTGGTTTTGGCGTCGCCTTTTGGCATTTGCCAGTGTCAAGTATTTATATATTTTCAAGTTTCAAGAGTTAAATAAGTGTCCTCGTAGCTAGTTATAGTCAAAGTCCAGTCTTAGTCAAGTCCAGCCCGTATCAGTCAAGTCCAGTCATGCTTTAGTAAAGTAGTGGCGACTTTACTATAAAGCTTCGCTGGAGTTTTGTAAGCAACACGAAAAGTCATGTTTCACCACATTATATTATTTTCCCACACTCACGCTTGTAATTCGGCACTTTATGAATAAAACACCACTATTTTTATGCATAAACACTCGACAAAAAAATAGTTTTGGAAAAAAATACAACGGAGCGACACGACTCTTCCCGCGTTCCCGCCAAAACTCCTTCATGGCTATTGCTTATTTGTTTCATTTTATACCCACATCTAATTCTAAAGTTAACGCGGATGAAGTCGCGGGCGTACAGTTGTAATACATTCTAATACAGTTTTTGTAGCGATGATAGCTAAGTAGTTAGCGTGGTTGGTTTGCATGCCGTGAGTTCAAACCCCAACAATTAACTTGAGCTGCCGGTGAAAGAAAACATCGTGAGCAAACCATAACATTGTAGTCGGGTACTTTCTAGTACTCGGCTGGCTAGCTACCACCCAGTTGAAAATCTGCCACACTGCCACTCCAGGCTTGCTTTATTATATTCAACCACACCGTCACTTAACATCAGGCGAGCTGTGGTCAAATACCAAGCCAGACAAACATAATAAAAAATTAAATACGATTTTAAAAAAAGTATTCTTTCAGTTATCTAACTTCCATAGTACAAGTTTTGCTTAGTTCGGGGTCAGATGGCGCTGTGTGTACTGTCCTACAGCATATATATATATATTTTTCTAGATGATTTTATTTTAGCTGTCTTTTTTTTGGAAGTCAGTTTAAAAAACCTTCAATTTACGTATAACACCCACAAATATCTGATTCAACTCATGCGCACCGATGTAGTTTTCAGCTCGACTGAAAGTTTCAGCTTTATTGGAAATCAGACTTCGAATCTCTATAAAAGGGAGGTGTGAAAGCGACTGACATCAGTAAGATTTGAATGAATGAAAGAGTGAATTCGTGACGTGTGTTTCTATGTAAGGTGTTTACAAAGAGAGCTCGAGAAATATATATCGCTGCAAATATCTCACAGTTTGAAAGGTACCAGAAAAAAATAATTAAATGATCAAATTAAGAATTCCGTAACATGACCCAATGAGAAATAGATCTTGTCTTATTTCGATTATGACAAACATCAAAAATGACAAAGTAATCTATAGAACAACAATTTATACATTTAATGCAAATATTTTATTGATAACACCAATATTACAAGTCAATTAATTTTTTTAAATATGTCATTAAATGAGTTTTAAAACACTGATTACATGTCACAACAAAAATGTCAAAACAATTAAAAATTGCTTGCTTATACAAGCAACGCAATTTACGTTACTTTAGCCATGTGTAATTGGTATAATTTATCATTGTAGTTGCTATTTGTGAAGTCTCAATGAATAAAAAAAAACAACGCAGATTGTTTGGCCGTTCTACAAACTTTGTTTTAAAGTTCTCTTCTAGGTATACATGGGGTTCGATGGCTTGTAAACTTAAAATCACATTGAGTGTAGCAAGTATACATAGAGCCAGGGACTGGGACGAAGGTAGAGCTATTCATTTCACTAAAGTCACGTAGGGTAATGTATATTCTAATATATTTGCCGGGAACGACTTTTCGTGTGTACCGGCCCGTGCGGTCTGCGGCCGCCGCGTTGGACTAGAGATGAGATATTATTAAATACTGTTTAGTCAAATTGAAATACTGTTTTTTTTCTTTGTTTTTGAAAGAAAGAAAATTATCATAACACACGAAAACAACAAACAGAGACAAATAGTTACAAAATAGGGGCTCACCTCAGCATATTACTGGTCATACTAAGTGGGATGACCAGCGATGGTCTTCCGGTGAGCCCTTGTAGGTCAAACTAAATAAACGTATGACAAATTACCAACAACAAAAAAAAAAACCAGATATAATAAACGAAATTGAAACCCCAAACAACTTAATTCATGGGCTTGAATCAGTTAGATACGTGATATTAATCGACGATCGATTCATTTTTTGGCTTTAGCCCTTGTGCATTTTGTTAAGTTTTGGTTGGAATGCGGAAAAATTGTGTCATTGCAAGTTACTATCCTACATCTACATACCTTTTTTAGAGTTTATGTTTAAAAATAAAATAAGTGCCGAATTCAAACAATTGAAAAATACGTAGTTAAGTCCGGAAAAGTGAAAAAAGGTTTGAAAGAATTAACAACAAATCAAATCATTATTCATACAATTCGCGAAAATGTTATTTTCTTCCTCTCTCACAGAACATATATATACCTAGCTAATTTCCTAATTTCAGTTTAACTGTTGATGTTGTCTTCCCCCTACTTATTTAAAATTCGATAAATGTAAATCTATCGACATTACAAAAGCCGTGTCTCATCTCTATCTGACCCCGTATTTACTCTGCACCTCGCCAGTTCATCTTCATTTTTTATCTCTTTCACCGGAAAAAGGGCAAAAAACCGGAAACCGCTCCCGTAATGAGTGTAAAAAAATATGCGAAAGATATTCCCGGCTATGTTTATTTCCTTTTTGCCCTATAAAATGTCAGATTTCTATGAGTTTTAGCTGAGATACTTGGAAATATAATAATTTCAAAGTAGAGTATTTTATGTATAAAAATATCTACTTCACAGACGTACAGAGACGTGAAAGTTTAAAGCTAATCCAGCCGAGTACC
Source organism: Biston betularia (assembly GCA_905404145.2). Lineage (NCBI taxonomy): Eukaryota > Metazoa > Arthropoda > Insecta > Lepidoptera > Geometridae > Biston > Biston betularia. The sequence continues at coordinate 7,064,483 of FR989882.1, read as the reverse complement.
ACGACACTATAGGTTTCTTCACCGGCAGTTCAAGATTATTGTGTAAAGCCACTGTTATACGCCGTATATTTATTGATTTTCTTTGTTTTGTTATGTATTTTTGGTCTATAATAAAGTTGTTTTCGATTATGTATTTTGTTGGTGGTTAATATAAACTTATTCTAACGCAATTTTGCATAAATACGTAATAACCACAATAACAAGCAAGCTATTCCGCACGATAATTGGATAGAATAGAATAGAAACCGAAATGGATCGTCCAATAGACAATCTCGCTCGTTAGCCGGGCGCCCTCTTAACGGAATACCTTGTAAATTGGAGAATAAGGGCTCCGGCTTATACTCGTAGCCCTTGATTTGATTTAAATGCCAATGTGTGAAACATACGCATAGCTAAATTGTACATAGTACTATGCCAGAATTGGAAAAAAAGAAAAGAAGTTGCAGTCTCCAAATAAATAAAAAACGGACTTGAGTTGAGAGTGGCAATATTGGATTTGTTACATACTTGTAACTAAATGGTAAAAAATACAAAGCCAAAAAAAAGTGCTGCAACTTCAAATATTAAAAATGCGGGATACTAACCTAACCATCGAAAGTAATGAGCGCCAAAGCAGTCATGCTCAGGATTTTGTTTTGCTACTCAAAGTTTCGTGTATCGCTGCAATAGTCAGCAGAGCGTCTCGTTCTTCTCATTACTTTCATATAAAAAAACTTAGATCATGATGGGTACAATGACCCCTTTTCGATTATTATATATACCCTAAGAAGAACTGTTACACAACTCATATATCCTTAGCCTAAAATAAAATAAATATCGTAGGACATTCCGTACAGCGCGATCTGAGCCCAAACTAAGCAAAGCTTGTACTATGGACGTCAGATAACTGATAGAATATTTAAATACTTTTATATTTGAATATTTAAAAACTTAGATCATGATGGGTACAATGACCCTTTTTCGATTATTAGATAGAATATTTAAATACTTTTTTTTTGTAAATACATACTAATACTACAGACACAGAACAAACAATTATTTATACCACAAAATGTTTATCCTGGATGGGAATTGAACCCACGTCCTTCAGCTTTTGGAGCAGACATACTACCAATGAGCCAAAAGGGCTGTCAAATATCTAATCTTAGTAGTTTTGTCTCCAATTCTATAAGTTATTACCCCAGCTCTTCGCAACATCAAAGAGCAAATAGCAACTGACTGTTATAAGTGACGGCATTCCGAACTGCGCCTCGCTAGTAGGTACGTAGTAGTTAGATGTGTGACGTCACGCGTACAGTTTGTCGCAGTAAATTCACACGGCCTGTTGGGCGGTTTAATTAATTCTACAAATATGTACGTTGGAACGTGTTACGTTACGAATATTTGAAACATGCTTTATTGGATTTTGTTAAAAATGAATGTGTTATTTTGAAAATGGTACGACTCAAATATTTGTAGAGGTTTTTAATGGTTGACAGGCTAGTTGTTTGACGATAGCTCATCTGATGTAAAGTGAAGGGGGGGTCGTGGATGGTAAAGCACACCTAGCCTGGAATGGCACTGGCTCTCAAGTGAGGCTGTCCGAACACACCGTTACATGCTTGGCGGCAGATTTTCAACTTGAGGGTGGTAGCTAGCCAGCCGAGAACTAGAAAGTACCATACCCACGATGTTTTCCTTCACCTGCAGCTCAAGCTCATTGTTGGGGTCTCAGCTACCTCCATACCAAATTTCATCCAAATCCGTGCAGTAGTTTTTGCGTGAAAGAGACACAAACATCCATCAATCCCTCCAAACTTTCACATTTATAATATTAGTGGGATAACTTGTGATTTTTGGGGTTTATGTATGAAAACATGAGTACCTATTTTTTTCGTTAGAATTTCAGAACTTTTAGCCAATGTAATCGTTTTAGCATCATCTGTTTGGTTAGGTACTGTCTTAAAATTTTCCTTTTACGGCTGTCCCCTACAATTCTTTTTGGCATATAACGTAAACTATTTCGGCTATGTATAGGGTAGGGCAGGCAAATCGCGCCTGCAACCAACGGCAAGACATTCGCTCCATGATTTATGTCTGCGCTGTTATCGACACGGTACAGCCCGGCCGCACCCTTCTCCCGGTATCGGCACAAAAACTGTGGAGTAGACACGCATCATTAGACATTATTTTTTGTACTTTTTTCAATGTTTATAAATTGTAAGTATTATGAATATTCAAATTCGGAAACACTTGTTTGTTTCATCTTTTAAATAAGAATTTGAACTTCAATTTGAATTTCAATTTTCAACAAAATCTGAATTGAAAATCTTTAAATTTAAATGCTATATGAAAATTAAACCTGCGATCTCTACAATTTTGACGGAAACTAACGATTTTAAAACTATTTTTAGAATTGGGCCAAACAGACAAAAACTAAGACGTTTATTTACAGATCACAAGACATTACATCGCAAAACAATGTTCACACAATGACGTTTTACTAACTTTATTGCTATACTGAGCTTCGTACCACATAAAATTGATTTGAAACAAAAAAACGATGTTAAATGCAGAAGATATTTTACAGCTGCATGGAATTAATAACAGATAATGCATGACGCAGTTGTCAAATAGTAAGTAATTGGAACTGGCAATTCCCATACAAAATTTCTAATGTTTTTCTGTTTCTGTATGTTTTTCCTAATTTTCTTTTCTCCTATACCATCACAAAAGAACAAAACGATAACAATAATTAGACAGCCCTGTAAGTTCATTGGTAGAATGTCTGCTTCAAGAGCTGAATGGCGACGGTTCGATTCCCATCCAGGCCAAAGTTTGTGGCATGAACAAATATTTGTTCTGTGTCTGGGTGTTCTGTATTTATTATTGTATTGGGTTTATGTATTTACAAAAAAAAAAGTATTTAAGTATTCTATCAGTTATCTGACTGCCATAGTACAAGCTTTGCTTAGTTTGGGGTCAGATGGCGCTGTGTCCTACGATATTTATTATTATTATTTAATATATTCAAACCGGTCGAGTCAAGTTTTTGCGAAATTAACGCAAGATTATTAATTTTATTTTTACATAATTATAGTAAATAATAATGTATTTTAGTATCAATATGTCAAATACAATTTTTAATTAAACTAAAATAACCCGCCCCAGACCGTTCCCGGTGCAAAGGTGCCCATCACACTCGCCGCAAATGTGTTATATGTTTTAATGTATTGTGGTAAATCTAACGTAAAAACTTTATCAATCAATGTCCGCTCCTTAGGTCTCCACAACTGTCAGGCGGGCGAGTCTACTAGCGCGTGAACCTCGCGATTTTTTGTAAGATTTTCCGCGAGAGTGCGCCCGCGCACGCACCGCCGTTGATTAATCGACTATTGATTGGCCCTGACAGGGGGATAGTTTGGATATCTTGGTGGAATTTTTTAGAATAATCTAGAAGTTTGATGCTACGGACGCACAGCTGGTGTATAATACAGAGAAGACGTTTAAAAAAGGGCGTTTTACCAAAACCAACTTAAAATTATTGTGAATAATCAAAGTATCGATAAATAGAGACCCCGACCGACTAAAATGATCAACCAAAACGGCAAAATACTTTATTTTACTACTTTTTTTTTTCTTAACATGAGTGTAAATTGACCTGAGATACATAATATTTCATTAAAACATACCAGAATGTTTTATTGTATTGTCATTTTTGAATATTTTCTGTTTTACTATGGACACTGACGTGCTTTTGACACGTTTTTTGTGACTTCGTTTTTAGGTTTTAGTACTTATGCGGGATGAAGAGTGCCACCGGATGTTGCCAAAATTATAAGTCGGTGTATCCGATGTAATTAAACGTGAGTAATTAACGTAAGATAAGGCACAATTGTATGTAATGCTTATAAAAAAAAAACGTAGGTATTTGACCATGAGAACTAGGGTTTTAAAAGGTTACAATAAAGTCGCTGCCGAATGGTGCTAGGTTTTGATTTTATTTATATCTATCTATACTATTATAAAGAAGAAATTTGATTGTTTGTTTGTATTGAATAGTCTTCGAAACTACTGGACTGATTTCAAAAATTCTTTCACCGTTGGAAAGATACACTTACCCCGGGTGACATAGGCTACTTTTTATCCCTGTATACTCACGGGAACGGGAACTACGCGGATGAAACCGCGAGTTGTCCGCTAGTTTTATACAAACTAGTGATTCCTAGAAGGTCTACCAACGTTTTCATTCAAGTTTCTACCAACCGTCCGCCTAATTTCCAACCAATCAAACACAATTAGAAATACAGAACTGAAATATGGCGTGCGTTTGAAAACCAGTGATGCGCGAGTGGCGTCATGTCAACTGCATGACGTCAGATGCATCTAGTGCGTGTTTTGGACGCATCCTCTTAATTAAGGGGTAATGTATCGTTTAGGGATGTTTTGTAAGCGGGGTCGGCTGGGGTAAATTGGGTTGAGAATTGGTAGGTACCTATATAATATGAAAATGGGTTTAATTTAGTAATTCCATTCAAATAACATCGGAAAGCTAATTTTAAAGGCATATCTTATTTATAAATAAATATAAAATATAAATATCGTAGGACTATACACACAGCGCCATCTGGCCCCAAACTAAGCAGAGCTTGTGTGATGGAAGTCAGATAACTGATAGAATACATAAATACTTTTTTTTTTGTAAATACATACTTATAATACATACAGAACACCCAGACACAGAACAAACATTTGTTTATTCACAAAATGTTTGCCCTGAGTGGGAATCGAACCCACGCCCTACAGCTCTCAAGGCAGATATACTACCAATGAGCCAACGGGGCTGTCGATTTCTGTCTGTCGCTTCGCTTTATTACAAAATAGCGCTGTTCTTCTCTAATCAACTGTAATGAAAAAGACAAAATCATTTTTACTGACGTGCATTAACACATTTTTGATTTATTTATGGATCTGTACCAGAGTCAAATACTCCGATTACAGATTCAAGTTAGTACGACGTTCGCGCGGTCTCGTCTCGCTTCGCACACAGCCGCGCGGCACGCGCGTTGTGTTTTGCATTGACTCCTTGAAAAAGGCCACCGGATATAGCCAAAACTATAGTCGGCGTATCCAACGTATGTAGCGATGATAGCGGTGGTCGGTTCACACGCCGCAGGGCGTGTGTTCAACCTCAAGAATGAGCTTGAGCTGTTGGTGAATGAAAACCATAGTAGGTTGGTAAGTAAGGTACTTTATATTACTCTACTGGCTAGCTACCACCTTCAAGTTGAAAATCTGTAGCCAGACATCTAACGATGTGTTGCTGCTGCCTCACTAGAGAGCCAGTTCCATCCCAGGCTAGGTGTGTTTACCATCTTCGACCACACCACAAAAAAAACTGAACGTGAACAATTTCGTATAAACTGTAACTAATGTTATAAATGCGAATGTGAGTTTGTTTGTTTGTTACGCTTTCAAACCTTTGTTTGTTAAACTCAACTGATCCGGATGAACTTTGCATGTAGGTTTTTTAGGCCCTGGAATAAGACATAGGATACTTTTCATCGTCATCGTCATCATCCATCACCACGCGGGTAAAACCGCGGGGCGCAGCTAGTAAAACATAAAGATCAGTTAGGATATTTATGGTATATTTATTTTTTATTTAAAATAGGTTCGCGTTCGACCACACTGCCTGATGTTAATTTTATTTATTTATTTATTATAATAAGAACGGCACAACAACCACTTACACTTACTATCAGTTGCAATGTCAGGTAATAATATTTGAACAATTATAAATTAAAAATTATATACATTAGAAACATTATTTTTGTTAAGCAGTAGTGTGGTCTAAGATGGAGCACGCTTACCTATAAGAAACCTATTTACCTACTCTAGATTTGAAAACGCCAATATTGTACCTAACAGGGAACACAGACTCCGGCAAAGAGTTCCACAACCTTATATACCTGCTATCCTTACATAATCCTTGCAATATTATTATTACAAGACAGTATGACAAAGCAAACAAGTTCCTTCAATTAATATTACGTACATCTGTCGCCTAAATAACGCATCCAATCAAATATCACGCGTTACGTCGCAAGCCGCAAACCGCCAATTTGGCGCCGCGATCAAAGATGGCGCCTGATGGCTTCTCATCTGCTCCACCTGGCAATATTAGTAAGGTTATGAGGACCGGTAGTACTGTAGTCTTAACTGACGATTAAAATCTGATTAATTTAAATTTGCTCCTGACTACATCCTACTACTCATCCTGTTACTATTTCACGCAATAACTACTGAACGGTTTTGGATGAAATTTTGATGCAGTAAATATTGATCCTGGATTAACACATAGGCTATTTTGTAACCTGAAAACATGAAAAACGGGGCGCAGCTAGTGAATGATAAAATTACAAATATAAATACTGTCTCAATTTAAATTTGTATTTGTATTGTATTTTATATTGGGTTGGATTCTTTTGTATAACGAACATAGATATTTGGGTGTTCCGTTTGTATTATACGTACCTATTTACGTATAATACAAACTCAGTTCTGAGTCCTATAGTACAACTTTCACTTAGTTAAGGGTAAGATGGTGCTTTTTATATAAAACAGTGGCAAACAAGCGACGGGTCACTAGATGGTAAGTAGTCACCGCTGCCTATGGACACCTACAATAGCCGAGGCATTGTCAGTATGTTGTCTACCTTTAAGAACCCTATTCATCCATTATTTTTTGTTTTACGTTGTATAAAAACGTCGTCGTCGTCGTTTTTATATACTACATATAGTAGTCATTTTTATTTTATTTTTTTCTTATTAGTGTTACATCTCCCGTCTGCTTCTTATGTTTTCTATCGTATTTTTCGTTTCTTGGTTGCCTGGAAGAGATCGCTGTTAGTGATAAGGCCGCCACTTGTGGCACTAGTTAATAAGGTTTTTTGTTCTCTGTACTCTTTTCTATTTATGATGTGCACAATAAAGAGATATCTATCAATATCTATCTATAAAAATACTCAACTGTTAGTTAACTGCCCACGATTAACCGATCGATAGATTCACTTAACGTCGTGGTGAAACAAGCCGTTTTATGATGAAGATATTTTACCGAAAATGAGGTAAAACTGTGCTCAATATTACTTGATGTTCACATATTCATAACCTACCAAAGTTTCATACTTACCTACAGCTATAACTTCTTAGAGTACTTACAATTAATTACTAATTAAATGTACATTTAGCTCTATATAGGTACATGGTCGGGATTAAACTAATTGGTACAAGTGCTAGAGAGTCCAGTGCTATATAGAAGCATGCCTCAAGTTGGTACTTGAGCTTTATGCTAGCTATATTTTTTTACACTAACTCGTCCGAAGCAGGTTGGCAAATTCTCATTCAACATTGAAGCTATGTGTATATGTCGCAGCCAACTAGCTTAATTAGCTGTTCAACAACTAGCATAACTTTAAAAAAAAATTAAAATTGCTTAATTTTTATTTCTTATTAGTGTTACATCTCCCGTCTGTTTCTTATGCTTTCTATCGTATTTTGCTTTTCTTGGTTGCCTGGAAGAGATCGCTGTTAGCGATAAGGCCGCCACTTGTGGCACTAGTTAATAAGGTTTTTTGTTCTCTGTACTCTTTACTATTTTTGATGTGCACAATAAAGAGTTATATCTATCTATCTATCTATCTTAACATCAGGCAGAATATGGTGAAACATGAAACTATTTAGAATTAAAAAAAAATAAAGTACAGAGAGTAAAACTGAAGTTGTCTCAAGGTAATTTTATGCAGTGTTTTTTGGCAAAAACTCCAATCAGTGCTTAATTATAACCCGCCTAAAGGAAAATACTAAAATTTTAAAAGAAAAAAATATTAATGCCACCCGTAACACAATAATAGATCGATTGCAATCTCATTTATATAAATTGGATGAGTAGTTAAGACGATACATTGGAACAGACAAAAATATAAACAAACAAGCACTACACGGTTTATTTCGTCAACCTCACTTGAGATCCAGCTCCATTCCAGACTGGGTGTGCTTTATCATCTTTGAGAACACCGTTACTTAACGTCAGGTGAGCTGTGGCCAAACACCTAGCCCGTCAACCATAAAAAAATTACCCTACGCCGTGTGATCTGCTAAATAAATAAATATAAATATCGTAGGGCATTACACACAGCGCCATCTGACCCCAAACTAAGCAGACCTTGTGTGATGGAAGTCAGTTAACTGATAGAATACATAATTATATAGTTTTTTTTTGTAAATGCATACTTATAATAAATACAGAACACCCAGACACAGAACAAACATTTGTTGATACATAAAATGTTTGTCCTGAGCGGGAATCGAACCCACACCCTTTAGCTCTTAAGGCAGATATACTACCAATGAGCCAACAGGACTGTGCTAAGCTATCATATGTATATGTCGCAGCTAACTAGCTTAATTAGCCGTTCAATCAACAGCCTAGCCTCTTTACTAAGCAGCGCCGTTCAACTAGGCCTGAAAGATATTTAGCCATTTGATCAAACAGCTAGGCAATATACTTGAATCGATGACGTTTCATTACTTGCTTAGCCTGTTCATTTCAATTTAGTTCCACTTTCTGTCACATAGCGCTGAAACTCTCCAAACTTGTATTAAATGTTGAAACAAACTACTACACACATATTCTACAGGGAACACAGGCTCCGGTAGAGAGTTCCACAACCTTGCTGTGCGAATGAAAAATGTGGAATCAAAACGCTTTGTGCGTACATAGGTAACTGTAGCGATGATAGCTCAGTGGTTAGCGCGGTAGGTTCGCATGCCGAAGGGCGTGGGTTCAAACCCCAACAATGAGCTTGAGCTGCCGGTGAAGGAAAACATCGTGAGGAAACCAAAGCATGGTGGTAGGGTACTTTAGTACTCGGCTGGCTAGCTACCACCCTCAAGTTGAAAATCTGCCGCCAAGCATCTAACGGTGTGTTCCGGCAGCCTCACTTGAGAGCCAGTTGCATTCCAGGGTAGGTGTGCTTTACCATCTTCGGCCACACCTTCACTTGACATCAGGTGAGCTGTGGTCAAACACCTAGCCTGTCAACCATTAAAAAAAAAAAAAAAACTATCATAGATCTGCATCAATATTTCCAGGCCAAACACCGTCGTCCGACAGAAATCCGTAAACTGGAATATTGAGCAGGCTAGAATGTAGGTAGGTAATAAAGCCGGCTCACAACGCAGGCCTCTTGTGAGCGTAGTATCGGAACACATGTCGTGTGGTCACTAGACAGCAGCTGCAGACTACACAAATGTTAGAAAAGGCAAAAGTGATTATGTAGAAATAGTTATTTGTTATACAAGAGTGCAAAGTTGCTTTTTAACCACATGCTTAATTTTTATGTCCGAGCAAGCAAAGGATTCTAAAATTAAAAATCCGTTGCGTAGTTTAACAGATCTAAGCGTACAGACGGCGGGAAGCGACTTTGTTTCATACCTACTGTGTAGATCTCGGATTTACCAAAAAAGGAAAGAGAATTGTAAGTGTATGGAAACCAGTAGGTACCTACAATAATAGTTATTTGTTATACACGAGTGTAAAGTTGCTTTTTTAACCGCGTGCTCAAAAATTTGAATCCTGAGCGTTAGCGAGGGAATCAAAAGAGCACGAGGTGAAAAATCTTTGCACTCGAGTGCAACACATAACTTTTTATCCCCCCCTCAGCGAGGAGAACATTGTGTGCACTAAGTTTGTGAATTCAAAACATCATTAAACCTATTTACGTCTACCTCCATGGTGCCGAATTTATCATACAACTTTTTTTAATTTGTTAAAAACTCAGACTCGGAATCTCCTTGGTGTACATTGTTTTGCATTTAGTCATTTCCTCGCTGAGGTGGGATGAAAAGTTACGTGTTGCACTCGAGTGCAAAAATTTTCCACCTCGCGCTCTTTTGATTCCCTCGCTAACGCTCAGGATTCTAATTTTTGAATCACGAGCGCAGCGTGTGTTTCAATTTTAGAATCCTTCGCTTGCTCGGTCATCGAAATTGAGCACGCGGTTAAAAAGCAACTTTGCACTCTTGTATAACAAATAACTATTAGTGGTCAAAAGTGATGAAACAAACAAGACGCTCTTCTTGCATCCATCCAAACTTTCACATTTATAATATAAGTGGGATACTGTAGTTAGATTTTATGATTTTGTTGTAGTAAATAGACTTTCCCCCTTACATGAATCTGTCTCAATATTGGTAACTCTACATCGTCTGTGCAGCGATTCATTTGGTAGGCATAGCATGTCGACGCTAGCAGACGTCACGGACAAGCACTGCTGCATTGCTATAGGATTCCAATAGATACGCTCTATATGAAAATACTAGTGAAAAAATATTTAAGTTTGAAATAAAATAAAATTTTACAGAAATTGTTGTCTGTATAAATTTATTGTGTCAAAACTTTTTTCCAAAAAAGTTTTAGTAGCGATGATAGCTCAGTGGTTAGCGCGGACGGTTGGCACGCTGAAGAGCGTGGGTTCGAACCTCGATAATGAGCTGCTGGTGAAGGAAAACATCGTGAGGAAACCATAGCATGGTGGTACTTTCGAGTATTCGGCTGGCTAGCTACCCCTCTCTAGTTGAAAATCTGCCGCCAAGCATCTAATGGTGTGCTCCCGCAGCCTCACTTCCAGACTGTGTTAACTATCTTTGATCATATTCTCCTCCCATCGCGTGCTTCAGAAACAAACTAAGATCTTGGCTTCAAGAGACCTTGTTTTATGATGTACGGTTTCACCCGCGTAGTTCCCGATCCCGTAAGAATACAGGGATACAAAGTACCTTATGTCACCCGGGGATAGTGTAGCTGCCCAACAGTGAACGAATTTTTGAAATCGATCCAGTAGTTTCAGAGCCTATTCAATATAAACAAACAATCAAATTTTTCCTCTTTATAATAGTATAGATAAGATAATAATTAGTTGTATTATGACTTTGACGATTATTTATTGCCGCTAAGCAGTAGTGTGTAAACATTACTGTGTTCCGGTTTGAAGGGTACTGCAGCTAGCGAAATTACTGGGCTGCTGAGACTAACTATCGAAAGTCTCAAAGTAATGAGCGCCTAAGCAGTGATGCCCTGGACTTTGTTTCATCACTCAAAGTTCTGTGTATCGCTGCAATGGTCATGGACAGGCGTTATCTCTTACCATCAGGAGAGCGTCTAGTTCGTATCATTACTTTTATATTTATTTAAAAATAAGAGATTATTGACATTTAATCATGTTGACATAATTTATTTTATATTTATTTTAATTTGACATATTATTTCATTGTATTGACATGGTGTTATGATTTTGATTTTTTAAATATGAATGGAAAAATGACCTGTAACTTTGGTGTAATCAATAAAAGATTTGTATTTGTATTGTCTACTTACATTTCTAAAAGAAATATCTACATTTTAAAAATCTGTACGCAATATCAATACGGTTTACTCGCATTGTAGCGTGATGAGGAATCAGACGTAAATATGTTGGAATGGTTTGGACCTCTGCCCAGTTATTGGATTTGTGAGGAATGTTAATGTGTTTATTGATTATTATTATATAGGTATAAATAGCTCACAGACAACCTTACTAACAGACGAGTTAGTGGTCAGACGCAAACTTATCCTTGATAAAAAAATAAAAGATTTTTTCGCGAGAACGCTGAAAATACGTGTTATCGCATATAAAAAGGCAAATTTCTATGTAGACCGTAGAGAATACTGTTTTTTTTTTTTATGTAAGAAGTAATGAGACGAACGAGACGCTCTCCTGATGGTAAGAGATAACGCCTATCCATGACCATTACAGCGATACACAGAACTTTGAGTAACAAAACAAAGTCCAGTGCATCACTGCTTTGGCGCTCATTACTGGTACTGCGGTGGTACCTACCTAGACGACCTCCTGCTAAGGAGATCTACCACCAAGTAAAATAAATAATGTGAAGGAACATATAGATAGATAGATAAAACTCTTTAATGCGCACACCATAAACAGAGAACAAAATAACCTTATGAACAAGTGCCACAAGTGGCGGCCTTATCGCTAACAACGATCTCTTCCAGGCAACCAAGAAAAGAAAAACACGATAGATAACATATTTTTTCTTGTAGCTTGCTGAACTCCGTCGAAGCATAAAAAGTTGACATTACTTTACTAAGGCGTAACTGGACTCGACCTTGACTTTCTCTATGTGACTATGACTTATATTATACATTGAAAAATATCAAAATACTTGGCACGGACAAATGCACAAAATACGATGCCAGACTCAAAGAACAAAAACAGGTTTGGTTCAAACGATTAAAATTAGCCATTATTTTAGAAATACAAAATATCTAACTAAGAAAACGTCCAGCTAAGCATATCGTCTGATTAACAATAATTATGTCTAATAAGTTAAAAACGAACAAAGTCAAATATCTATCGTTAGTTATCTATTTCACATTAAACAATAACCTAAAGTCATGTCAAGCTAATATCTTAATTCAACCTAAAGCAATCTCTCGTTCACAACAATACATCAAATTACGCATCCAAAATGTATGAACCTCTTTAATTGGCTATTCTCCGGTTGAAATTATACATTCACGCCTCGAGCGGGCGCGGCGGCCATAACTAGTGTTGCTTGGTTCGTAAACATTAGCTCGGCCATGCATTATTGTCAAGCGCAGACCTGTGCATACCGCGGAGAACATAAAAGCGGAGGTGCCAAAAGCAATAGCTATCATACTACTCTTACTTAATATTATAAATGAATGTTTGGATGGATGGATGTTTGTTACTCTTTCACGCAAAAACTAGTGAACGGATTTGGATGAAATCTGATATAAAGGTAGCTGAGACCCTAAATTAAGACATATGTTACTTTTTATCCCGAAAACATGTAGCGGGTAACACCACGGGACGCAGCTAGTATTACAAATGCGATACTTTGTGAGTATGTTTGTAACTTTTTCACGCAAAAACTACAGAATGGATTTTAATGAAATTTGGTACGGTGGTAGCTAAGACTCTGAATTAACACGTAGGCTACTTTTATCACGGAAACATGTAGCGGGTAGCACCGCGGGGCGTTACGTAGTATGTTTGTTTCTGTTTCACGCAAAAACTACAGAATGGATTCTGACGAAATGTAGTATGTAGGTAGCTAAAACCTTGGATTAACACATAGGCTACTTTTTATCCCGAAAATATGTAGCGGATAACTAGAAGCGGTGTCTTCACTCTAAGTAAATTGTAATGATTTAATATTACTCAGCCAAAATACTAACATGCCATCTTCTTTCCGTATCTGCTCTATGGCACAAGTCAAGCACCTTAACCCAAAACCATTTAAACAAAAATATGAACTGTTAACACAGGCCAATACATAATCAAAATAGACGTAAGCATCATCCAGTTCTTTAAAGAAAAATACTGTATGGGCATCTCCTCCCCATATCTGCTCCACGGCACATACGCACCTAAAACCAAAAGCTTTCAAACAAATTTGAACTGTACTGCAAAGCAATAAAGCATCAAAATGGATGTAAAAAAAAATGTGTTGTGTAATGTTTTGTATCTACACAGGGTTGTTTTGCACATGTATTGCGTCGGTAAGGCCACACGTCGATGGTTAGAGTCACAAAGATTGGAGCTACAGTTGGCTTTAATAATAACTTAATAACTGTGAGTTTTCCGGTACCGTGAACCGGTCTGAATTGCGACGTTGTCAGCGCTTTGATATGACGATTGGTTGATGAGGTCGACCTTCACGGTGTATAACTGCATATGCTGCATTTTGACAGCCCTGTTGGTTCATTGGTGTTATGTCTGCTTCAAGAGCGTGAAGAAGCGTGAGCGTGAAGGGCGTGGGTTCGATTCCCACCCAGGACAAACATTTTGTGATAAACGAATATTTCTGTAACTGAAGAGAAGAGGAGATGCCCAGACAGTATTTTTCTTTAAAGAACTGGATGATGCTTACGTCTATTTTGATAATGTATTGGCCTGTATTGACAGTTAATATTTGTTTAAATGGTTTTGGATTAAGGTACTTGACTTGTGCCATAGAGCAGATACGGAAAAAAGATGGCATGTTAGTATTTTGGCTGAGTAATGTTAAATCATTACAAGTTACTTAGAGTGAAAACACTGCTTCTAGTTACAGAAAAAAACATCTGATGTTTTTTTTTTCCTTTGGAGTAACAAGGCAAGTGTCCGCTCAAAGTTTATTTTTCTATTTTCACACCGGTTTCCTGGTCAATTTCCAACCGGTGGACAATTACACGGCACGCGGGCTAAGGCCGGTGCACACTGATCACTCGCTCGTCAAGTTTTGCACTTTCCGCCAATTAGGCCTATGTGAACCAACCCTTTGTCCGGCCGTTGACTTTGATCAGGTATTTTCGTATTGGCTTATAGCGACAGCGTGAAAAATTACACCTAACTTACTAACTGGAAAATTAAGAAGGAAAACAGTGTTTAGTTGGCAAAAGTTTGTATACATAATATAGGTTAATAAGTTTAGATTGCACTTTGATATAGAAAATGGGGTAATTGTATCGAGAAAAACTTGTTCAATGGGCATAATTCTGAAATAGAGAAAACATATTATCAACAGTTCCATAGGTTCAACATGTACAGCTTTTATTTTCATCATTTCAGATTGTACCTTAAACTTATAACCTTGTATTTAAATACGTATACTAAACTACTTAAATGATCGAAAACTGCAATAGAAATGAATCAGAAACTAATATTAATTGATTAAAACTTATATTAATTGCTTGACTGAGTCAGGCGTTACTTTGCGGAAGTTCATTTTTGTTAAAAGTTTTTTTAGTTTAAAGTTTATGTGTAATTTAGTTTCGAATAAGTTTTAAATTATCAAATTATTGTAAAGTTAGTTAAATTTAAATCCTCATCACTGTTGTAACTGAAATGACTGAAAAGCGGAAATAAACAAAATATTAAAAATTTAACGCCTGAAACTAAATATGTAGGTTGTAATTTGTTGTAACCTGGAATAAATTAACAAATATTAATACTAAAATTTTGACATCTTATAAAAAATAGAGCTGTTACAGATACATACATAATATACACTCGAAAAATATTACCTACCTTCTATTTTGGGTAAGCTGAACTCCAGTGACTTCAATTATCATGCACTGTGCTCGCAAATAGCAGCACAGCGGCTAGCCTTTCCTTGCAGCATAGAATATCTAATAGTACAAGACCGCTGCAAATCCGCAATGGAAATCCATCGGAATATTGCCAACAGCACTTCGTCGACGTAAATCCAATCAGCGAGCCGAAGAGACGGTACTGCGTACATATACTGTGGCATGCGCTGCTTGCATGCCGTATGCACTGATGCGTTGAATGCATCAATAGGGTTGCCACGCGGCTAACCCTGGTGTCAGAGTTTTTAGAACATGGCTTCAGAATCTCCTGCCCGTCGGAAGAGATTTAATATGAACCCTTAGGCCTCATACTTAAAGATAGTTTCCATTCAAATGAACATAGGGAATACAATGGCGCGTTGTGGTCTGTGCCATTGTAGATATAAAAAGGAGAATCCTCTCCGGGAGCGATGACCAGAGCCAAAGTGCTAAGTGTAAAAGACGTATGTTTCTCTGGAGATCCCAGGGCTCTCCGTAATGCATGACAGGCGACAAAGGGGGTTTTAGTAAGTGCAAT
This sequence comes from Biston betularia, assembly GCA_905404145.2. Taxonomy (NCBI): domain Eukaryota; kingdom Metazoa; phylum Arthropoda; class Insecta; order Lepidoptera; family Geometridae; genus Biston; species Biston betularia. The sequence continues at coordinate 7,048,767 of FR989882.1, read as the reverse complement.
TCTACATGATCTGGAGTATAGGTATAATTAGTATGTATACATCTTTAGAAAATTTCTCTATCGTTCCCAGAAATCGTATTTTTAACCGCCGATGCAAAAACAACGCGGTGTTATAAATTTGACATGTGTCTGTGGCATCGTAGCACACGAACGGATGAACCGATTTTGATTTTGTTTGTTTTTGTTTGAAAGGTGAATTAGTCGGGAGTGTTCTTAGCTATGTATAGCTTGATCAAAATCGGTCCAAGATGGCCGCCGCCACAAAATGGCGGATTACATATTTCTTCACAACTCTCTCAATATGGGTACCAAATGAAAGGGGTTGACTACTTGAATACTATACACTTGTCGGGGGGTTGTTTAAATGTTTAATTTATACTTGTATGGATAAATAGAAACAGGTAACAAGAGAAGCAGCCCTGTAGAAAGAGGAGTGCTGTGGCGAAGTCATTAGCAGTAATGGCTGATTCACAGCGCCAGGTCTAGTGCGACTGCTGATACAACCTACTGTTTCTGTGTATATACGTACCTTGGAGTAGCCTAGTACCACAGATTCAAAAAATGTAACACAGATATTCAGGAAACGAAGTTTACGGCTCCCACCAGCTCGTTGAGTCGACGATATAGTAAAAATCGCGGCATATTAGGTAATATTTATTTAATTAATTAAAAACGGCTAAAAGCCATTAATAGACAATTATACAAGAAAAATAAAATGAATGAATATAAAATGGATACCTCCATTTTAAAGTAATATAAAGTTGTATTCTTTTTTAATATAGGTATTTGTGTGTAATGCCCTACGATAATTATTTATTTAAAGTAAACTTAAACTAAAACTTCAAAAAATATATTTACAAAAAGTTACACATTATATTATTAAATTACCAGTTCTTTTTAGTCAACTGATGCCCATAGTACCTGAATTTGAATCATAGGTAAATTCTTGTTTTTTCATAAGTTCCGACGTTTGTAATAGTTGCCTGCATATAATTATTATGTACTTAAGAATTACTGAACTTGATTTACTTACTTGAGCAAGTCCGCAGTACTACTGCTTAGCGGCAGAATATCTGGTACTGCGGTGGTACCAACCCAGACGACCTGCTGCTAAGGAGATCTACCACCAAGTAAACTCGAATATTTGGGCTTTTCTGAACAGTTTTGTTATCAAATATCATTAACTAGATTTATCCAATAGATAATGTTTACTTTCGCGGTATTTAAATAAAATCAACTGAAAGAGTCTCTGCTGAGTTATTTCGAATCTGTTTCTAATCCATTTACCTGAACATTCAACTAAAGTTTGGAATCACGGAAAACCAATGTAAAACAACTATAACATCCCTGCTATGAATTGTATTTGAATACCATTTCCTGTGAAATCATCAATTAATTTTAAATGACAACCAACCAGAGGTTTTCAATTGACATACCGACTCATAACATACCTTAACCACGATCAGATATAATCACCTACAAAAACCTTTCAATTTTCAGTCTGTTTTACATATTTTCAATGTGTACCCACTATAACTTTTTATAATTTTAAACCCATACATAATTGTAGAACTTGAGGGAAAAAGATTCTCTCAATAGAACTGTAATGATAACTCACTGTTTGTAGTGATGACAGCTCAGTGGTTAGCGCGGACGGTTCGCATGCCGAAAGGCGTGGATTCAAACCCCAACAATGAGGTTGAGCTGCCAGTGAAGGAAAACATCGTGAGGAAACCATAGCATGGTAATAGGGTACTTTCTAGTACTCGGCTGGCTAACTACCACCCTCACCCTCAAGTTGAAAATCTGCCGCCAAGCACCTAACAGTGCATTCCGGCTAGGTGTGCTTTACCATCTTCGACAACACCGTCACTTAACATCACGTGAGCTGTAGTCAAACACCTAGCCTTTTTCGATTCCAGGCCAAGTGTGCTTACCTTCTTCGACCACACCGTCTCTTAACATCAAGTGAGCTCAAAAACCTCACAAGTCAACCATACAAAACGTACCTTTCATTTTTATTTATTGTTTTGTGAAATTAACTTATTTCCCACAACGTCATGTAGCCGCAATCTAAGCAAAGCTATAGTTGTCTCGTTGCCATAGAATGTTCTATAGGTACGTATAAGTAATCATTAATTAATTGTATATAATTTCATATAATAAATATGTAGGTATATAAATGATATTTTTTTTATACGGATAAGTCCGCATTTGACCACTCGCCTGATGGTAAGCGACGATGTAGTCGAAGATGAAGCACACAGACCTAGAAGATACCTATTCACTCTGACCTTGAAAAGATCTAGATTATATCTATCAGGAAACAAGGAAGCCGGTAACTTGTTCCATTCCTTGGCCGTACAGATGAGAAACGTAGAGTCAAAACGTCTGGTACGTACCCAAGGACATTCCACTACGTATGCGTGGTAGGGAGCCGTCTTTCTACTTGTCCTCTGGCAAAAAGAGGATGGAAGTACAAGGTCGTGTGTATACACGTTTATTCTATCAGTTGTCTCCTTTTACTAAACTTTAATTAATATAACCACATAAATGTAAATAAATAATTTCGAACAGTGAAATACACAAAGTATACCAAATATGCATCTGAGTGTGCATTGTAAAAAGTGAGGTGGAATATTGCGTGCAGCTATTACGCGTAATGATGCCGCATTCAGCCCCACAATGGAGCCGAGTGTACCGCGAGCCATTACCGGGATTGATTTGTTGTATACAACCCACTATAGCGCTGTTCACCTTTGGCCTTTATACGCTACGTGGCAGTCAGCAGTTCTATTTTTTTTATTTAGTTTCTGGCATCGCAGTTTGTGCATTTTACCAGTTGTATTAGTGAGATACTAAGAACAATTCTAAGGGTTTAGTTTACAGATCTTTGTTTGCAAATGAACTGCAATGAAAAAGACAGCAATATTTTTTGTAACTGCTGTCGGTTTATACGCCAAAGGGCTGCTGGTGAAGGATAACATCATGAGGAAAGCATAGCATGGTGGTAGCGTATTTTATATAACTCGGCTGGCTAGCTACCACCCTCAAGTTGAAAAACTGCTGCCAAACACTTTACGGTGTATTCCGACAGCCTCAAATGAGAGCCAGTCGCATTCCAAGCTATGTGTTTGCCATCTCCGATCGCATATAATTATATAGTTTACTATGGAAATTATCAAACGTGATTTTGACACATTTTTGTTTTAACTATAGCCTTTAATTATATTGAATACTCCGACTGAAATTTTGGCCACGACCGGTGGCCTTTATCATGGAGACATAGCTGAGTACAACGCGCGCGCGGCCTCGTCATGTATCGCACACAGTTATATAGATATTGTTAAAGACAAGGTATAGTTATTTCCAACTTTATAACAATATCATTTCTGTAGGTATACGATATTCAAAACAATACGGTTTAAGAGGGTTCAAATCTCCATACGATCCCTTCTTAACTGCTTAGGGGGAGAGTTGGGTAACTGCGCCCATAATCGTATTTCACCGCCGTCATAAAAACTAAGAAACATTGTACCGCAAGAATATTATAACAAGACTTTAAGAAACACCCATACTTAAAAAATATTTATTACCCCTTATTTGCTACTACACAATATTTATACTAACTAAAATGACATCTAAATAGCAATAAAGTTAAAATTTGTTGTATTTTTAAAGTTTCAGTTCTTACAAAAAAAAACCAAAACATGTGTTATATAAAACCTATTATCAAAAAAATAGTTTAACTTCTGTGATATTTCGAGTTGTGTAAAATAAAAGTACCTAATAGTAAATAAGCTTATTTATTTTATTATTAGATAAATACGATTTAAGCATTAACTTCCTCACATAAACTTGATTGCAAACAAGTGTTCATTTTATTTCCCAAAAATAAAGTTAGTATTTTTTCGACGTCTAACTATAAATTACCCACGTTTTACCGAAATAGTCGGAAATATTCAGTTTCTCCGCACCCCACCACACCTACATGCAAATCTGCCGCACCCTTCACCCCAGCATCCCCTTGTGATCGTTATAAGAAATGTGAAGCGAATTTTTTATTCTAATATTATGCTTGTTTTTTAAATTTTTTGGTGTTCACTTTTTAAGTGATTTTAATTTATGTTATATTCTTTTAATCTATTTATTTTTGACAGCCCTGTTGGCTCATTGGTAGCATGTCTGCTTCAAGAGCTGTGGGGCGTGGGTTCGATTCCCACCTAGGACAAGCATTTTGTGATATAAAACCAAATGTTTGTTCTGTGTCTGGGTGTACTGTATGTATTATAAGTATGTATTTACAAAAAAAAATATTTAAGTATTCTATCAGTTATCTGACTCCCATAGTACAAGCTTTGCTTAGTTAGTAATTTACAAAATTACATTTTGTAAAAAAATAATTAAATGTTTTACTGTACTCTGTACGCAGGCTTTTTTTAAATAAATAATAAATAATAATAAATAAATAAATATCGTAGGACATTACACACAGCGCCATCTGACCCCAAACTAAGCAAAGCTTGTACTATGGGAATCAGATAACTGATAAAATACTTAAATACTTTTTTTTTTGTAAATACATACTTATAATACATACAGTACACACAGACACAATCTGTCGTACACACTATTTTCTTCGTAAAGCTGTTACTGTAAGTTACAACGATCGTTAAGTAGACTTTTCTGTTTCGATCATGACTTATTTTATGATTGTATCTTCAAGCAATATCAAGAAAACATTTCCTCGAATTTCCCGAAGTAGCGCTAAACTTTTCACATAATTCTTCCCATTACAACATCAATTTCTGCACAACCAATCATAAATAACCATCTGATTTACATAACAACACATTGTACTCCGATTTCTTATTCTATATATCCTAACATTGTCATCTCATATAATTCACCAACTATCTTAAAGAAAAGTCGCAACCGTCCCTCTCTAATTTGTATTTCTATTCTTTTCTAACGTAAGTCGAAACCTATCCAAGCGCTCCAATGGGCGGAGCTCGAAACAAAACCAGTGGAAATTGAGCTGGAAAAATGTGTGAGACACCTTGTAGTGACTCCATTTTCCGTAGGTCTTGCATACTGGTCGGTCTATATATCGCCTGAATGCACATTGGCTGATGTAGACCACGCCTTCCTGGAAAATGCATTTTCAAGATTGCTATGCAGATGGCATTCAGTAAGAATGGGCTGTGGAAGTTTCTCGTCGGTTTTGGATTCGAATGCCTCTATTTAGGTTAATGGCACTTCTTGTTTGCAACTCTAGTTTAAGAAATGGAGAAACTAATTTCACTTAACATATTAGTTGGGTCTTTTGCAACTACGAAATGTTTTTAATTATGCCGAGTCAAAATTCTTGGTCATGTCGCTGAAAGCAATTTCAGTCCTCAAAACTTTGTCTAAGGTAACGGAATCTACAGCTTTAGTTTAGGTATCTACGTATTGGAAAATAAATCTTTATACCTTAATCTACGTTAAGAACCGCAAATTATATCTGGCTTCAGTAGGGGCCAATCGGGGCAAGTTGATTAAATTATTGTTTGATTTATTTGAATATTAATGTTCACGCCAAAAATAGCACACAATATTTTTTTAATAACTTAGCAATTATTGTAAAAGTAGCGCTGTTATGCTAAAATCTCTTCTAGGTAACCTTTTCAAAAAGATGATTCTGTGAAAAATAATTGACGGGATGTACAGTATCTATAATTGTGGTATTTGTATAATGTTTTCAGGTCTTTTGAGAACTGTTACAATTTGAGGGTCTGCACGCGCTTGTGCGTTGATAATGGATGATGTCCAGATAATAACAGATTAACCTACGACTGTCATGTCTGCTGCTCTGTGGATTGAAAACATTTACTCATTAGTCAGTACATAAACCATACAGCAATGGTTCATGTACAGTCACACCTATTACCGAACACATGCATTTTTTACTAGCGGCTCGTTCTGGCTTGGCACGGGTGGACATTTATTTTTTAATTAAATTCTAGTCCGGCTACAACGAAAAAGTATTTTTATTTTTTTATAGCTTGTGACACTCACAAATAACGTGGCTTACCATCGGTAAAAGAATTTTCAAAATCAGTACAGTAGATCCAGAGATTACCCGCTAAAACCTCACAAACTCATAAACTTTTCCCTTTTTATAATATTAGTAATAAGCGTTTTGGGAACTATTCCCATTGATAGCGGTCTTTTAGAGTAGTTATTATTTTAAGTTATTTTATTTTAGGTCAATTCTTATTTACTTAATTATAACCCTGTAATTTTTAGATAAGACATTTTGCTTAATAAAGACTATTTATTTCGTATGATATAGACTTCTAAAAAAAAAATTAGTAATAATAAATAAATAAATAAATAAATATCGTAGGACTATACACACAGCGCCATCTGACCCCAAACTAAGCAGAGCTTGTGCTATGGAAGTCAGATAACTGATAGAATACTTAAATACTTTTTTTTTTGTAAACACATACTTATAATAGTAATAGATATAGATTTACATTTTCCCCACATGCTGTGGGGATGCTTAGCGCGGTTAGCTCGTTTATCATAACTATTTAACTAGCCCACTATAATGTACACATCCTCAAAAGTAAGAAGCACGATACTGCTTACTAAAGCTTCTTTTGTTTATAACTAATACCTAATGCTTAATTTCAAAAACTTTTACAAATTTATGTTTTTCACTAATAATTATTATTAATAGGTTAAAAGTTTGACAAAAATAACTTGTGAGGTGAGCTATGCTTTAATTTATGTAATTTTATAGCGATTTCGAAGAAAAAATTAACACTTGAAACACACAATTTTTTATTCAGTTTATGTGAATCTAAATGAAACTGTATCTTTTTTAAAATATTGAATTCGATCGATAGTTTAGAGCGGAGCAATTCATAAAACATAATCTTTGTTTATATTACAATAAATAAATAAAAATAAATATCGTAGGAAATTACACACAGCGCCATCTGACCCCAAACTAAGCAGAGCTTGTACTATGGAAGTCAGATAACTGATAGAATACTTCAATACTTTTTTTTTTAAATATATAGGTAGGTACTTATAATAAATACAGAACATCCAGACACAGAACAAACATTTTCTTTACACCACAAAATGTTTAACCTGGATGGGTATCAAACCCACACTTTTCAGATCTTGGAGCAGACAAACTACCAATGAACCAACAGGGCTGGCAATTTGGCACATAACAATGTAAAATATCACTATTAGAAGGAGGTATAAAGCAGCTTTTTCCAAAAGCTGCTTTATATTGGTAGCGACAATCGACAAATATAGAAAAAACATTTTGTACATGATGGAAGATGGGAATAATTCTCAGGATGAATTCAATTACAGTTTTTACCACAATGTGATGTCAGTACCACATGTGATAGCGCAGATTGCAGCATACTTGCACAATATATCGCACAATACGTCAATAAGGGGCTTGCTAGCGTGCTTAGCGAAGTGTGCGCGCAAATCGCGTCAACGCATTGTACTGTATGCGCATCTGCCGGCTTATCAACTTATGCTGTGGACGTATACATAGATAGACGTACGTAGAACAGACACTAAATATGTAGTTAATTGATCACAATGACGTCTAGTTCTATACAATACATCTATAGTTACAATACATCTATAGGTTAAGCGTTTGTTACCGTGCTTTTTTATAATATCCGACGTAAACTTAAAATCTAAATGTTGAAATCTAAATCTAACAAATGTTTGTTCTGTGTCTGAGTATGTAATGTGTATATTATAAGTATGTATTTTCAAAAAAGTAATTCCACGCTTTCTGTACGTCGTGTTGACAAAGTTTTTGCTACACCCCGCTATAGAACATTCTTTATGCATCGTTTCTTCCCTTTCCTGGGTGGCTACCTATATAACCAATTATCAAAGACGATAGACCTTAGACTGTTAAATTTTTTCTCGCTTAAAAAGAGTGTTACAAAACTTCTTCAAGAACTTCCTTACCAAGAGACAGAGAACTTACTCTCAGTTCAGAGATAAATCATCATATAAATGTAAACTCATACATACTGACAAAAAATGCATGCACAGGTTTTTAAATTAAATATTACGTTAAATTTTAATTTAGACTTTAATGAGAATTATGACTTTAATTTTGATTTTGTTATTACTTTATCATTTATCTGACCTCCTTAGTACAAGTTTTTTGATTTAGTTTTTATTTTGATTTTAATTTTTAATTTATTTTACATTGTCTTCTTTTTCTAACTCTAATTCCAAAATCAAATTCGTAATAATCACACCAATTTAATTAAATAAGTAACGTATTTTTTAGTAAGGATTAATTATTGAACTATCTCTAACCAATGTTTTTCTGTTTCTGTCAGCACCACACCGGGAGCATGGATTTACGAAACCCAAGCTACTCTTAGCTTAGTTCGTAAATCCGAAGCTCAATTGAATATATTTTATGCATACATGTATTATGTAAACACTGTCTTTGGCAAAAATTGTGGAACTAGTTTAATTAGAATACGTGTATATTTAACGAAAAATAAATGATTTGATTTGATTTGATTTGATAATTTTAGGTTTAACTAAATAAAATCAAGTCAACAAAAATACTAATAATATGATTAGCGATATATCAACGACATTTAGCCAAAACTTAAAATGAAATAATAAGTATATTATATGTATATGTTCATAGTATGTTTCACCGTATTTTGGTCTTGTTACTCAGATATAATATGTTAGTGTACTGTTTTTTCTGAAACCCAATTTATTATTCCTAATCAAAATAAATTTAGTGTAAATGTAGTTAAAAGGCTTGCTAAACTAAGCTCGGAATATGTTTCTAGTGCCTCAATTACATTGTAACCTTTTTAGAGAAATACAAGCCAAACAGGTGTTATTCTTATGCTCACAGTAAAAATTGTTAATAATGATGTGTGTAATGACCCCTTTCACTTTAGCTTACAACCCTGTTTTTATTCAATATGTAAATAACGCTATAAGATTAGATAATACAACATCTCTATAAAGGGTCAGTGCTATTTGCCGTTTAACAAATGATTATTCAACAAACACATGCTAAATTAAAATGATCAAATTACCACATTAAAGGTAATACAATAATTAGTATCTTTTTGCCGATAAACGAGTAATTATTACCTTCCCTCCATAATAAAACAAAGTCGCTTCCCGCCGTATGTACGCTTAGATCTTTTAAATTACGCAACGATTTTAATGCGGTTTCCATCAATATACAGAGTGATTCAAGAGGAAGATTTATATGTATATACATGCACGTGCATCACATTAGTACCTGCATTGCACCTGTGCGAAACCGGGGCGGATTCGTTTAAATATGTGTGCTTGTATGTTTGTTACGCTCAAACCGCTGGACCAATTTTGACGAAATTTTCAATGGAGGTAGCTGACACCCTGGATAAACACATAAGCACAGATAAGTATGTATTTACAAAAAAAAAGTATTTAAATATTCTATCAGTTATCTGTCTTCCATAGCACAAGCTCTGCTTAGTTTGGGGTCAGATGGCGCTGTGTGTAAATGTCCTTTCATATTTATTTAAGCTACTTTTTATTCCTGTAAACTGTACTTTAAGCATTACATGTAACATAAGGCAGCGAGAATGAGATAGAATGAATGAGCAATGAACAGGTTTGAAAGAGTAGAAGGATATGAAGCTATCTGAATAAGCTATGAATGGAACGTAACGTCAGTATGAAAGAGATGCCTAGATGCGAGATAATTGTAAGTATGAAAGAGAAAGCTAATTTAGATAACGCGTGAAAGGGATAGTGTAAATAGTTTTAGTGATGTGTGAAAGAGTAGAAATAAAGCAATTAGAAGGAACGCCATTACTTTTAGTTGAAAAAATGTAGCGGGTAACACCGCGGGGTGCAACTGGCGTTTAATAAATTGCTTTTAAAATAAAATCAGCGATACCTTTTCATTTTAATTCATCCACCAATTTTACGTCCGTAACCACATCATTCCTTCATTTCACGTAATCTCAATAACAATACATACAATACCTATACAATGCTCATCACGCGGCTTGCCTCGCTCCGTTGAACTTCAATCCCATCTCCCATTGCCCGGTTTTACCCCAGTTCACCCGAGCGTTGTGGGAAATGAAAAGATTCCTTGTCCATTTTTTCTTCTTATAGATTAATCTTGCCTTGGATTTGAAATTGAAGACGGTGCGGTGTGAAACGACTGGTAGAAGTGAGTAGGTACATATGGCTGAGTAATTGGTCATATTGTCAGAGCATTTACCTAAGTGAAATTAGTTACCGAGATTTAACAACAATTCCAATTTTAGTTGCATCCGACTTCCTTTCGGCTAAGTCCTACCATTCCGCTCGACCCTTTTACAAATCTATTATATACTATATTTCAGTTGCACAATGAGTATATCGTCAATAATCGTCATTAATATTGCAGATGTAGAGACGGATAGGCGTGTGATAGATTGCGTCCGTCCGCCCCGGAATGGCGCGTGCCGTGCAATTTTAAAATAAGCTCTTACAAGTCTATTTTATTTTAAAACTAGCGTCATTTCTTGGCTTCTGCCGAGTAAAATAAACAAAGGAGAAATTGTCCGAAATGATGATGAAAATTGTATCAAAATTTGTTACGTATTTTAGAAGAACTAAGCGATCTGTTTGTTTGCACAATTCTGTTTCACACACGAAATGCAACTTAATTTTACCCTATTTAGAGATGTTACTTCTAATTATTTTGTACTAACAACGTCCCTTAGTTACAATCGCTATACTACGACAATGTTACATATTATGAACATTATGATGTTTAAGTATTTCAAAGTTGCACAGTTTTTGTTGTTTACTTTTTGGTCGTGATACGGGAAATATTGAAATGCCGCCTCAATAAAGATTTTTGGTGGACACGCGGAATAGTTATTTCGCTGCATTATATCATTTTCCGAAACATGCGTTTTGTCGACTACTTATTTAATTTTGTGTTCTCCGAAAATCACTCACAAAAAAACTCACCTTTAATTTCGATGAGTGCTATATTCTTACATACTTTTATATTCCACGGAAAGCTCGTTCATTTCCAAAAGTCGTCCACCCGGAAATAAATCACCATAAAAACCTCACATTTACTCCCTTCTCAAAATTTTAAAGTCAGGATCGAACCCCCACTTCCACAGCTATTGTCATTTAAATAGCCGGCGGCGCAACCAGACTGGCATGGGCAATTTAAATAATAATACTTGTTAATATTGTGATGAATTTGGCTTGTATGTATTTATGGTAAATATCCTTAGCAGGATGCCGTCATAATTATGTCTTTTCATATTAAATCAATATTTGTCCAATTTAATCCATTTTAATTTAACGCCATGAATATAAATTAAAAAAAAAACAAGAAATCAAAATGTTCACAAAATTATGCTCCAAAATTAATAAAATCTCATTTTAGCATACAGTTCAAAGTCATTACCACTTCATACAACAAAGAGCCATGAATATTTATGACACTTTAAAAATAATAAAATGCTGTAACAAAACGTACCCCCTTGTAAACGTAACATAACGACACGATACAAAATATGTATTTCATATCAAAATGAATGATATGACACTTTGAAGGCGTTACGAATTATTTTACTACCAAATACCAATTTAACTATACATGCATACAACTTATAATGGAAATCATATTTCGGAAAATAGTTTTTACTGTCATAATAATAAGAAGGAAAGTTAAAAATTGCTGACCATTTTAGCGGTACAATATTTTTGGCAGCGTGTATTATATCTTATTGTGTTTTTAACACGTCGCCCTCGTTGAAGTGTGGGGTGTGTAGGAATAGTTTGCACCCTCACTGATTAGCGTTCTTAATCTATAGGGGAACATAGAATGTTTCTATGCAAGACATAGCTATGAAAGTAGCAAAAAAAACGTACATTTAAGTACAAATCTATCACAAGAATAGTACATGTACTTTATGGTTTGTATATTGTAGCTTCTTCAAGCTATAACGGATAAATAGATATCATTTGGATTGCAGATAGTTAGATAAAAACTAAATTGTATGTCGAAGCACGCGAATAAATCTGCAAGGCGTAACAATTTAGTCATAGGCGTAATTACGGACAGCTTGGATTTTGCAGAGTTTGGGAACGCTGGTAAGGGGAAATGCACAAAATACCCTGAGCAGCACATCTGTGCAGGATGCATCGCCTCTATTTATAATTAGATATGAGCAGTAAGTATGTAGAACTCACCGCTGGAATCTGTATTTCTCGTGAAGTACAATTTGGGTGTCTTTAAATCCAGAATAAATATGTTTCTTCTAAGTAAAAATGCATCCTAGCCTAGATCGCTGCTTATTAACATCAGAATCAGACATCAGAATCAGACAGAATGTGGTCAAACAGAAACATCTTTTGATTTTTTTTAATGCAGTCATGGGGATTCCCGACAGAAGCACTCAAAACAAAACATTATCATTTTGAAGACGCGGACCCATAAGTTTTGCCCATTCTAAAAATCTTTTAGCGCGACTAAAGAAGTTTTCACTTATATATTTACTTCTATTTTATTTTGCGACACAGTACTAAACATTCTTTCAAATAAACATCACCTGAAAGAAATTGTGTATTGACAGTAAGGCTATAAATAATTAAGTGTTTATTTTATTTATTAGATCAGGAAATGTGTTAATTAGTACATTTTAGCATTAGCAGTATTACACGCTTACCAAAAATGTTTATCCTAAAAAACCTATAAAAATTCGATGCTTACAACCTGGATTAACGTATACATACATCGATTCCCATAAAGTATGTGTCTTTTTTGTGAAATATGGGGGAAAACCACGTGTCATACACTCAGAGCATTTATGACATAAAAAACTGTATGTTATATTTAAAATTGTTGCGTTATTTGTTGTATAACACCGTCCCGTTACTCAATGATATTTCGTATGTTTATTTAACATCTTAAACAGTTGCTTAATGAACAGCCGTAGGGATTCTAAGCTCGTTTACTATATGTTCAGCCTGTTGCCTCACTATTGAATAACTTTTACACTATTAAATAAATTATATTTATAACATGTGTGTATGTGACCAGACCAATGGTTGGGTTAGGCCAGTGATAAGTAACAGTTTGTATTTTTTTTTTTAAATCTTTTATTTATTTATCTAGGGTTTCAATACAATGACACCCTTTTAACAGAACATAAAATGTACAATTATTATTAATTAAATTGAGCTCTTGGTCGAACAATCTTTTGGTATCCGGAGAGTCGGGCACGCTAAGTACGAGACTATTACAACCACCCATGAGATTGTATTTAAAAAGTGATTTTAAACTAAGAAAACGTCATCAGGTTTTTTTCTTTGTTTTTGGCTTTGCACTTTGTCGATTTTGCCAGTGTCAAGTATTTCATATTTTTGTGTGCCTCATGTCAACACAAATTTTAATAAATAACACAACGTAGCGGCATGATGTTTTTACCGTGTTTCTGCCAAAACTCAACCAGATTATTGAGATGCTGTAATTTTTCTTTGTTTTTGTGATTTAACACTTCTTTGAGATACAAGGTAAAATGAATAAAGCCGTGACCCCAGAATACCAAATTTAGACTCGATGAGGCCTGGGGAAGATACACGCATCCATTCATCAACAAGATGATAATCTTCAAACTACTGAACAGATTTCCTTATCATAGCTAAGAACACTCTCGATCAAATCATCAGACAAAAAAACTTAATCAAAATTTGTTATGCCGTTTGGGAGCTACGACACGCTAAACTCAAAAACTTTTGTTTCCGTAAAATTAAAAAAAAACTATGTGTTAGAATCTAAGACTGTAATAAAAGTTAAAGGTTAACAATTTCACCCATGCGCGTGTAGGTAATGTACTACCCTGCTGATTTATTAATGACACCCTCCTTGTATTTAATGACTCATTAAAATCTCTGAACGTGTTTCTTTTTGTCTTCTTAACAGCAGCCACGTGTCTACTGTCAAATAAACAGTAAATATACTCCGCACGTAACCGCAATACTTTCCAAATACGCTTTGGATAATGGTGAATGGTAGAGTTCGTGCCAAACACACTGGCCGCTTTGAAAAAGTCACAAAATAAATGATCATAAAAATAAAAACCTGATAATTGCTAACAACAAGCATGATGTTGGTTTTGCTTTATAACATTTATTTGTTGTTGTTTTGACATGCGTATTTATATTTTATTTTGTCATTTCATCATGGAAACAATTTTGATAAATTTGAAATTAAAAAGACATACTTTTCGAACTTATTTCCCTGATTTTAGTTGAATTTTCTTTACAATATTCCTCACCAGACAAATGTATATGCGTTTAAAAACAACAATGTTTAAAAGGTTGCCAGTATGCTACTTTATGCGTTGTATAAGTACCTACCATGTTCTGACAAAATAAAGCTTATGATTATGATGCTCAAATTAAGGGTTATTTTTTTTTTTTTTATGCCACAGGTGGCAATCAAGCTGACGGGTTGCCTGATGTTAAGCAATCACCGTCGCCTATACTATGCTATACGTTATACTATGAAACAACTATTAAAACAAGTAGCATTCAGTTAGAGACCTGAGACTCTAGCATACTAATTATGTTAGTTCATAAACTATAGTTCAATGTCTGAGAAAATGTAGTTTCCAATTACTCTCACCAAGCTGTCCCACTTACGTACCTACCTGTATTTTTTGTCGTTTACATGGTACATTAATTTTTCAAAGACATTGTATTCTCTTTGGAATATCCTAAATTTAATTTTCCGAGTTCGTGAAGTTCATGTACCAAAATTGATATGCAAAAAAGAAAGAAAAACATTTATTCAATACAATACGGACAAAAAAAAAACACGTAATAGGACTCTTGTATAAAGATGAAAGAAAAATGACAATGACAATGACATTATTTTATAAATGATATTACGTTTCAGTTTACGCTGGTCATGGGTGCCGATCCATTGAAATGAAATTTATTTATTTTGAAATTAAATGAAATGAAATGAAATTTATTTATTTTTGTTCAAAAAACATGTAACATGTAGGTAGTGTTGTTTAGAACTTCATGGTGTAGTGTAGTTCAATCCTTTATGGTGTACATAGGTTCTTTTGTGCCAGTATGTTTGGCGTGGAAGAGTGTGACTTTTTTGTTTTATAGATTGCGTGTTTTACTTCTTACAAGAAAATATATGTTATGTTCAAGCTATTAGTATTTATTATTTCCTAAATAGATAATGAATATTATTCAACTGTGATCAGCTCTCGCTATCAGGTTATGGGCCCAGCTTGTAACATAATTATTTAAAACATAGTTTTACGAGAGAGTAAGTTGTGAAAATGCAAGCCGTGAGTTACAGTATTGAGAAGCTGGCCGGTCAAGCCAACTATGGAACATGGTCATTTGCGATGGAGATGATGTTGACCGACCTGGAGCTATGGGGCTGCATAGGTGAGGATTTTAAACTTGATACAGTTGAGGCGAAGAAAAAAGATGCCAAAGCTAGAAGTAAGATATGCCTCATGTGTAAGGAAAATATTTTTCCCATGATTATGTCTCTCAATACCGCAAAAGAAACATGGCAAGCGCTACAGAGGGCGTACGCGGACAGTGGCCTGATGCGTCGGCTATATTTGCTACGCAGGCTGTTCAACGTAAGACTTTCATCGTTCTCTAGGATAGAAGAGTATCTTAGTGAGATCCAAGCCACGAGTCAGTCATTAGTCAGTATTAAGGCGGGACTAGATGACGAATTCGTCGGAATTATTATGCTAGCAGGTCTGACAGAAGACTACAATTCACTCGTCATGACTCTAGAGCATTCTAGTACTAAGATCTCAACGGAAACGGTGGTGGCAGCGCTGCTGAAGGAAGGCGTGCGGAAGGATACGCAAACGGTAACTCAGAGTGGGACAGATGCTGTGATGGCAGTGAGGAAAACCAAGAAAAGTTTTCAAGGGACATGCTATCACTGTAAAAAGAGAGGGCATTTTAAATGGCAGTGCCCTGACCGAAAGCCTGAGAACAAGCTACAGAATTCTAAGGATAAGAAAAGCAAGGATATGTCGGGTTTGATCGCCGCTTTATCAGCGACTGCTGGTGAAGGGCAGTGGATCATCGATTCCGGAGCTACATCGCACATGACATTGGATGCACATATTCTAGAAGATAAAAAGAACATTAGTACTAAGTGTGTGACTACTGCGAATAATCATAAATTAGTATCTAATGTACAGGGGAATGTGTATGTTATGGGGGGTAGCGTTAGATTCGAAGAAGTTCTTATGCTTCCGGATTTAGCTTCTAACTTGCTGTCTGTAGGGAAAATGTGTAGTAAAGGTTACACTGTTGTTTTCGATGCGGTTAGTTGTAAGGTTTATAAGAAGGATTGTAATGTATCTGTATCTGGTAAGCCAACATTGACAGCACCACTGAGACAAGGGTTATATGTTTTTAATCAAAATGCAGCGACGGTTCTGACGTGTCCTCAGGATTTTTCTACTGACTCATACGATGTATGGCATAGAAGATTAGGTCACCTGAGTAGACCTCTGATGGTGAGGCTGAAAAGTTTGGTCGATGGACTAACTTTTAAGGAAGTGGGCACGGAACCATGTGAAGGTTGCTGCAAAGGAAAGGAGTGCGTCAAGAAGTTTCCAAAAGGTAAGAGTAAGAGAGCAAAATACTTACTTGAGCTTGTGCATTCAGATTTAGCAGGCCCTATGGAGGTAGAATCATGGGGGCGTAATAAATACTTTCTGATTTTTGTGGATGATTTCAGTAGGAAGACATTCCTGTATTTATTAAAATGTAAAAGTGAAGTACCTGCTATTTTCAAGGAATTCAAAGCTATGGTGGAAAACCAGACGGGAAAAAGGATTAAAAAGTTGCGCAGCGATAATGGCTCGGAATACATCAACAAAGAGCTTCAAGGTTTTCTCAAGACACATGGAATCCAACACCAGAAATCCGTACCATACACTCCACAGCAGAACGGAGTTGCCGAACGTACTATACGTACAATAACCGAGAAGGCTAGATGTATGGTGCACGATGCTGGTCTTGATAAGAAGTTTTGGGGAGAAGCTGTTGGTTGTGCCGTGTACCTGAAGAACCGATCTCCAACGATGGCTCTTAAGGATAAAGTTCCTGAAGAAGTCTGGACGGGGGAGCGAGTGGATATATCCAATTTAAAGGTTTTTGGATGTAAAGCACAGGTTCTGGTAAAGGATCATAGTCGAAAAAAGTTTGATCCAAAGACCGTTGAAATGATAATGACTGGATATCCAAGTGATTCAAAGGCATACCGTTTTATTAATATGAACGGTGATCCAAGGAAAATTGTCATTGCTAGAGATGCTACTTTTATGGAAAAAGTTCCTGTGGTAGTGAAAAAACAAGAAGTTTTATTTCCAAAGAATGATTCTGTTTGTATACAGGATATTCCTGTTCCTATAGTTGAACGAACAGCTCAATCAGAAACTAGTTCACCGAGAGATTTTTTCGATTCTGTTGAATCAGAAGGTGAATTAGAAGTTCCTGTGACAGAGGTACTACCTTCGACATCTGTTAATGTAGAAGCAGAAGGCTTACAAGATGTACGGCGATATCCAAACCGAGATAGGGTTTTGAAGAGGGAAAAGGATATGGTATACAATTATCATGTATCAGAGAGTCCTGATCCTGTTTCCGTACAAGATGTCATGGAGCGTTCAGACAAAAAGCTATGGTTAGAAGCGATGAAGGAAGAGTATACTTCGCTTATAATTAATGGAACATGGGAATTGGTAAATCGACCATTGGATCGAAATGTTGTGAAGACAAAGTGGGTTTTCAAATTAAAGGTCGGAGCTGATGGTAATATTCAGCGCCATAAAGCTAGGTTGGTTGCTAAAGGCTATTCGCAAAAACCAGGAGAAGACTATTTCGAAACATTTGCACCAGTAGTTAAAATGTCGTCGATTCGTTTTTTGTTGGCATTGGCAGTTGAGAAAAATTTAAGCGTTCATCATATTGACGTGACAACAGCTTTCCTCAACGGTGAATTAGAAGAAGAAATTTATATGGAGCAACCTGAACTTTTTGTTCAGAAGGGGAAAGAACGCATGGTTTGTAGACTGAAGAAGGCTTTATATGGTCTCAAACAAGCTGCTAGATGCTGGAATCAAAAAATTCATGCTCATATAATAAATTTAGGGTTTAAAAGAAGTAAATATGACCCATGTGTATACATTAAGAATAAAGATGGTTCTATGACAGTGATAGCGCTGTATGTTGATGACTTCTATATTTTTACCAACAAAGAACAAGAAGCTGAAACTTTGAAAAGTCAGATCGGTGGTTCTTTTAAAATAAAGGACATGGGGCAGGCAAGAGAATGTTTGGGAATCAATATTTTGTGGAAGAAAGATGGGTTGTATCTTTCACAAAAGTCATACATTGCTAAGATTCTGGAAAAGTTCCAGATGTCCGATGCGAAACCGGTAAGTACACCGGTAGAAGTCAACTTACGACTTAAACCGGGAGAGAAGAATCAAGCGAACCCACGATTTCAAGAAATTATTGGTTCGCTAATGTATTTAGCATGTTGCACGAGACCTGATATATCATATGCTGTGACAATGTTGAGCCAGTTTAATAACTGTAATGATCCAACACATATGGCAGCATTAAAACGTGTGCTACGGTATCTGAAGGGGACTTTGGAGCTGTCGCTGCATTACAAAAGAAGTAATAATCCTCTGATTGCGTATGCGGATGCTGATTGGGGTAATGGGCCTGATGGGAAGTCTTTCTCAGGCTATGCTCTATATTTCAGTGGTGCTGCAGTGTCATGGCAGTCTGCTAAGCAAAGATGCGTATCATTAAGTACTGCAGAAGCCGAATATATCGCTATTTGTGAGGCTGCTAAGGAAGTGATATCATTAAATGGTTTATATGGTGAAATGACTGGTGTAACAGGTACATCTGTTACAATTTGCAGTGATAGTCAAAGCGCTAGTAAATTAGTTTATACTCCTGTAATAGGGAAACGTTCGAAACATATAAACATCAGGTATCATTTTGTACGGGAATTAGCAAAGCAAGGAATTATTTCCATTAGGTATTGTGAGACTGCTAAAATGCCTGCAGATATGTTAACCAAGGGAGTAGGCAGGCCAAAGCATGTGTTCTGCACACATCATATCGGATTGAGTGGGGATGTTGTTTAGAACTTCATGGTGTAGTGTAGTTCAATCCTTTATGGTGTACATAGGTTCTTTTGTGCCAGTATGTTTGGCGTGGAAGAGTGTGACTTTTTTGTTTTATAGATTGCGTGTTTTACTTCTTACAAGAAAATATATGTTATGTTCAAGCTATTAGTATTTATTATTTCCTAAATAGATAATGAATATTATTCAACTGTGATCAGCTCTCGCTATCAGGTAGGGACACAAAAAGAGATACTATACATATAATAACAAAACAAAAATACGAAGAAACGCATTTTAAATGCATTTTGTTATATTCTGTCATTATAAGACCTTTAGCTTATTAGTTCAGATTTAAAGCGGCCATAAATATTGACGTAGACTTTACGTGCTGAATATGCGGATGTGCGCGCGACATTAAGCGGGTGATGCGCGCACCGGATGTGGCTGCCATACATTGTGGGAGGCAGGGGACTTCCGATCCACATTTCTACCACCAGAGCCAAGCTTAGATGACAATGGATATCTTAATTAAATGCCTAGTCAAGTTTGTAAACTTATGCTATAAGGTGAAAAATCTTATTTGATTTTTGATCTTAAAATCGTTTTTTACTGGTCAGTTACCTCATTTGGCACTTCGTGAATCTAGGACTCCCATACATGACAAAAATTTGTGTGAAGAACGTAGATGTTTGTTCTAAGTATAAGAGTTCCTTATAGATAGATAGAAAATCTCTTTACTTCTTTCTCTCTCTTCTTGCTTACTTTTTTTCCTTTACTCTCTTTCTTCTTTCTCTCTTTTTACTACGTTTTCTTTCATTTTTTACTTTTTTCTTTTTTTGCTTTTTTCCTTATGTATCTTAATTAAATAGTTAACTGGTTTCCGTAGTATTAGATTTATTGGACATAAATAACAATAATGTTACAGGCAAGTCATTTGTACAGAAAAGTTAGTTTTGGGGGTAGGTGGCGCAATATTAATATTTGTTTATCAATTAAAATATGTTTGATCGGCTCTTCTTGGGATCTCTTTAATTCATTACTGTATTACTGGTATATTTAAATTAATATAATTCTATTAGGGACTTACGTAAGTCGGGCACATTTTATGGGTTGCTTCAGTTGTAAGTATAAACCACTTACAAGATAACGGCTAAATTAAATAACAGTTTGCTTAAATTTTGGAAAAATAATTATAAAAAAAAACATTAAAATTAAAATTTAATTAATTTAAAAAAAGTTAGATATTGATAAATTAAATAGACAATTATCGATATTGTACAAGAAAATAAGAAAGTGATGCTTCTGAAAGAATCTACCCAAAACTTAATTTAAAATAAAATTTAGTTTTTTTTTAAAATTCAAAATAGGTTCGCGTTTGACCACACTCTGCCTGATGTTAAGCAGTAGTGTGGTCTAAGATGAAGCACGCTTACCTAGAGAAACCTATTTACTCTAGATTTACTTTACCTTCAACTGAATAAAGCTGACTTAGAAAAGCAATCAATGCCTCATTACAAATCCCTAACGAGACCACAATCAACTTCTGTAACCTAAACTACAATGGCTAATAAACAAAACCATTCTGTATTCAGTAACAATGCAATCTTGACTCAATTCGTTACGGCTTAAGAAATTCGATTCGATATTCGAAATTGTAAAAACCGCGAATTAGTTTCGCACCGATCGCGCGGCACCCACGTTTTGAACAAGTGTAAAAATTACATTAGTATTTCAATAAATTAGTGAGGGAAATTAATCTTTAAAGTTAAGGGAAAGAGTATACAATTGTGTGCAAATGAATATGTGGTGTATGAATTTAAAAAATAATAATACGTCATCGCTTAGTCCCTCTGTCTTTTCGATGCAGTGTTGCGTGATACACGTTTCGGTCGTATGTTGATTTTGATGGGTACGTTGGGTTCGTTTCCACTGTCAGAGACATCAGACGGAAGTAAAAATGTTTTACTGTGTGAAACAGTTTTTTTAGTTTTTTATGACGTCAGAAATTAGCGTCTCTTACGTACGTTTACTGTAGTATGCATACAGTTTAAGTTATTTTGATTTACGTATTAATTAATATACTACAATACCTACAGCAACGAAAAAGGAAAGTTTTTAATCCATAACAAAATAAATTTGTATTCGTTAAACTTAGAAGACAGCCCTGTTAGCGCATTGGTAGTATACCTGCCTTAAGAGCTGAAGGGCGTGGGTTCGATTCCCGCTCAGCAAGACAAGCATTTTATGTATCAACAAATAATTGTTCTGTGTCTGGGTGTTCTGTATGTATTATAAGTATGCATTTACAAAAAAAAAAGTATTTGTGTATTCTATCAGTTATTTAACTTCCATCGCACAAGCTCTGCTTAGTTTGCGGTGTAATGTCCTACGATATTTACTTATTTGTTATTATTTACTTATGTGTTAATCCAAAGTCTCAGCTACCTCCAAAACCAAATGTCATCTACATCCGTACAAGCTTTCACATTTATAATATTAGTAGGATAATTTTGTTATGAATAATATAATTGTATGGTAACAATACGTAATAATTGTATGATAGCCGTAAAACAATGCAAACGCACATGTTAACGCAACGTTCACATCCACGCGTGAATTTAAACCTCGCCCCGGGTGTTAGGAAACTGTGATTTGTGGTTATTTACCGCGGTTGTTAACTTTCCATTTTCGCCGGCCACTCGTGCGGAATCCGCGACGATTTCGGTTCGAATTGCGTTTTTAATTTACAGAATACGTACACGGCCCTAAACGATCCAACAATAGAGCTTGTTGCGTTGAATTCGGTCGCTTCAGTGGAAGTAATGGGAAAATTCGATATTTTACATTGTTTAGCATTGTTGGATATTCAGTTGTTAATGATGGGGGCTTAAACTGGAATCATTTATTTTGCTACAACTATCTAACGATATCTCAGAATCAGGATTATATTGCATAAAAACTAACTTACCTACATAAGTCTTTTTATTTTCAAAAATAAATAAATAAATATCGTAGGACATTACACACAGCGCCATCTGACCCCAAACTAAACAAAGCTTGTGCTACGGAGGACAGATAACTGATAAAATACTTAATCGTTTTTTTTGTAAATACATATAGTACACCCAGACACTGGGTCTGAGTCTGAGTTTGGGTTTTGTGACATATCAAAAAATGCTTGTCCTGGGTAGGAATCGAACCCACGAACGAAATAAACTCGTTTCATTTTTATTTTTTTTAATACAACGCGGCAATGGGGCCTGCGTTTTGGGAACTATTCCCATTGATAGCGGCCTTTTAGGTTAGTTATTATTTTAAATGTTACATTTGTCTTAGTTACTTTACTTATTTATACCTGTAAATAGTTTTCAAAAGTATGTGTGAATATTTTCGAATAGTTCTTTTTCTTATTAAAAAATATTTTGTCATAAATAAAGAAATGTTTTTTACAGCGGTTATTTTGTTTAAGACTAAAAAAAAAGAAAGAATAATTTCTTTTAGGAAAACCTAAAAGAAATTAGCTAATGTTTGTCGTTTACAGCAGTTAAAATTATAAAGAATGTCAAATGTCAAAAATAGTAATTTATGCATATTGTGTTTGATTTTCAGGATGTCGTCCAAATCTGCTTGCAAAATTATGGAAGTAATATTTATGTAAAACCGACCCCTTCCCACTTCAACTCAATTAACAAATTCGCCAAAACGCTTAACGCGATCTCGAAAACTAATTCCCAAATTGAATAATCCAATCAAGAACTCGACGAGTTTTCGTATTTCGAGGCAAGAAATGCGAAGGATTTGGAAGTAAAAAACCCTTTGTCCAAATAAAGCGAGCGAATGTCACCGGGTGAAGCCTGCTGTGACATGCTCATTGGGAATTCTGCCCGGCTGGCGGCGCCAGCCGACTCACTGGGTGGGTTAAAACGCTGCCTTAAAAATTATTTTTACATCATATTTTTGCTTCCTTGCTTCGTCCTTCTAGATTAGGTAAACATTGTAGCATTACTACAATGTTTACATAACATTGTATGTAAAATATATAGATAGATAGATAGATAACTCTTTATTGTGCACATCATAAATGGAAAAGAGTACAGATAACAAAAAACCTTATTAACTAGTGACACAAGTGGCGGCCTTATCGCTAACAGCGATCTCTTCCAGGCAACCAAGAAAAGAAAAATACGATAGAAAAACATAAGAAACAGACGGGAGATGTAACACTAATAAGAAAAAAAATAATAAAATAAAATAAAAATTAAACATATAGTAAGTATATAAAAATAATCATATAATAATGCATTTAAATAAAACGAAATATTTACACACATATAATAAATAAAAAAAAATGATAATTAATAATTTATATATAATTATAAATCTATATATAAAAGTGTGTATGTTTGAATGTTTGCTACTCAATCACGCAAAAACGGCTAAACGGATTTGAATGTAATTTGGCATACACATATACCTTATTACCTGGATTAACATATAGAATACTATTTTTACAGTTTAGTATTAATAGAAAGCTATTCATTGATGAATTTACAAATTGTCACAAATTGTCTGACAGACGTCAGATTAACAGACGTCAGATTAACAGACGTCAGTTTGCCAGATGTCAGATTGTTATCGTAGGATATATAATTTAAACACCCATTTAATCCATTTACTTCAAGCAACAAGGCCCATATAAAATAGCAATAAACACAAAATGCTAGACCACCGTGACCAAGCTGAGCATATTAGTACGATTTGGAATATCCTGTGAACATAAATATTTGATGAGTTACATTTGGATTTTCGTTAAAATGTGCTGAAACATGCTAAAAGTAAAACAGTTTAAAATCGCTGCGTTTTATTAATAGAGTAAGTGACAAGCTAGTGAAGTAAAATTTGCATAGCGCGCCTCAAGAAACCGTCGGAGACTTTAAATTTACTAAATCTAGGCTGGGACTGATTCAACGTTGGCCCCCAGACGGCATCCGCGGTCAAAGAATAAAATAAAGAGTATAGGGGAAAAACAAATAATCATTTATTAGTATAAAATAAAGCAATCTACTACAGATATATTTAGCAACGCAAACGTTATAGAAACGCTTTATTCTGCACACCAGAAATATAATTAAAAAGCACAGAAAAAATAACAATGTTAGGAGCTAGTGCTACGAGTGGGATGCTCGCAATGGATTTTATTAAATCTTTTTAGTAAAATTTAGATTTTTTTGCGGGAAAGCTTTTTTATATATAATGTATGTCGCAGCCAACTAGCTTAATTAGCCGTTCAATGAACAGTCTAGCCTCTTTACTAAACAGCGCTATTCAACTAGCGGCCTGAATGATATTCAGCCGTAGCGTTTGTTACAATACTGGGTCGCTTGTATCCTACTTTCGGAACTTTGTCGTGGGTTCGAAACATTTTTGTTTTACTTACACGAGATTACTATGTCAAGCATTCTAAATACAGTTTCAGTCACGTCCGCTGACCTTTTTCAAAATTCAAGAGTTTGGCCACGTCTTGCTTTGCACTGAAACTAACTAACATTATTAATTACTAGTAAGTAATTACGATTTTTGTAATGCCATTATACCTACCTATTATATTGACAATATTTTTATATTGACATATAAATAAAATAAATAAATAAATATCGTTGGACATAACACAGCGCCATCTGGCCCCAAACTAAGCAGAGCTTATGTGATGGATGTCAGATAACTGATAGAATACATAAATACTTCTTTTTTTTTATAAATACATACTTATAATACAAACAGAACACCCAGACACAGAACAAACATATTTTGTTTATTCCCAAATACATATTCTGTTTTTTTTTTATATCTACTTATACTTTATTTGACGTTTTAAAATAAATAAATAAATATCATAGGACATTACACACAGCGCCATCTGACCCCAAACTAAGCAGAGCTTGTGCTGTGGAAGACAGATAACTGATAGAATACTTAAATACTTTTTTTTTTTGTAAATACATACTTATAATACATACAGTACACCCAGACACAGAACAAACATCGATGTTAGTCACACAAATGTTAGTCCTGAGTGGGAATCGAACCCACTCAAATCCCAACCCAACCCAATCGAATCGTTTTGTTTTTATACATTGACATGACTGTAATGAGTGTTTTCTTTTAATGATACCTACACATATTTGAAATGATTTTACATTTGACTTGTAACATTGGTGTTATCTATAAAATATTTGTATTTTTATAACTAGTGTCAACATAACAACACTGAGATGCAGCTTCTGTCCGCATATTCTTTGGAAAGCTCTAAAACCTTTACCTGAATGTTTGTTCTGTTGAGGCGGTAGACAAATTGATTCCAAAACTCGATTTGCATTTGATGGGTAAAGTCAACGCATACTTGTGACTAGTAGGAGATATTTTCATTTATTTACAAAGTACTTTGCTTTTTTTTTTTTTTTTTTTATTGCTGACAGGCTAGGTTGCTTGGCGACAGATTTTCAACTTGAGGGTGGTAGCTAGCCAGCCGAGTACTAGAAAGTACCCTACCACCATGCTATGGTTTCCTCACGATGTTTTCCTTCAACGGCAGCTCAAGCTCATTTGTTGGGGTTTGAACCCACGCCCTTCGGCATGCGAAGCGACCGCACTAACCACTGAGCTATCATCGCTACAAAATAGATGCTAATAATTGCTATTAGATATATAAGTGCATGTGCTTGGTGGCGGATCTCTTCACCAGGAAGTGGTTGGGTACTCAGGTAATACCAGTTATTCTGCCGCCAAGCAGTAGGCACTCCATTTTGTTATCATTAGTTTTCAGAATTGCATCTCACTACAGAAACAAGTCTCGTTTAATATGCATAGAACAATAGCTATTACCGACTGGCCTTTGTAATATAATTGGAAATTGATTCGAGAAATAAAATAAAATAACAATTCCAAAATTCAACCTCAGAGGTAGAACTGTGAAAAGTTTCAATTCTAATAGTTATTCTTGTCTTATTTGTGGTATCAATAACTTTGGCTAAAATTAATATAAATGTACTCCATTTAAATCAAAACAAAATGCCACAATAACCTCAGTTTCAATTATAGTCTTCAAATGAATACGACAATAACAAAGTTATAACAAAACCCCAAAATAATAAAAGTTAGTCGGCCCGGGGCTCACAATCAGCTGTGCGGGTACAAATGGGATCAAAATAGAAATCAAATTATATCGTTGCATAAAGGGACCTCCCTTCGTGTTAGGGCTTGCTAATTGTAATCGCTTGTAAGTATGTTTGCCGAGACTTGTTTGGGACTGAACACGTTTGACTGTCTTATGGAAGAAGAAAGAGTCGTCGCGTCTACATTTTAGCTAGTCTAGCATATTTTAACACTTTTGAAATGAAACTTTGAGCCTTCAAAAATTAAGAAGTTGTCTAGGTAGGTACCGCAGTACCAGATATTCAGCTGCTAAGCAGTTGTGTGCAATCATTACGTTGTTGTAGTTTGGAAGAGATATTAATGTTAGTAAAATTACAAACCTATTGAGACTAACCATCAGTCTCAAAGTAATCAGCGGCAAAGAAGCGATAGCTTTGTTAATTTGTTTTCTTACTTACTTACTTTTGTCTAGCATTTTGTTGTACAATAAAAATATGTCATGTTTAACATACAACACTCGGAGACAATGATACCAATCCCGACTACAAAGGCCAAACCAAAAAACGTAGGGAAAATTAAAATTCAAAAGCTACATTCACTCGTGACTTCAAACTCTTTGTTTGTCATGCCACAAAGTTTTAAAATGATATTTTTTTTAAACAAAGGGTATCACTTGTAAGATGTGTAGTTTACTTAAATTCATACTAATTAAAATACGTTTGTAGCTTTGTCATTGATTTATATTTTTTTCTTTGTTTTTCGCAGTTATGTCAAAAAATGTCAAGTATAGGTATATGTTTTGATATTATAAGTGTTTGACTACAGTTATCTTCAAAGTGACGGTGTAGTCGATGGTAAACACACTTAGTCTGGAAAGAAACTAGAAGTGAGGTTGACGAAACACACTGCCAATACACCTGACCAAGCACCTAACATGTTTCAAATGATATATCATGTATATATTTGATTTGAAAAAATTGGAATAAGTCTAAATCTCAGGCAGTGATATAAAACAAGTCAAGGTCATGTAAAGACGTGTCAACTTTACTAGAAATTTCAACGGAGTTTCAAATTAGATGTATGGAACGGCTGTTTTTTTTGCGACTTTAGAGCTGTGCCCATGTCAAAAGATGTTTATAATATTAAGTACAATGCTTTCCCTTTAACTTTGTTCACGTCTAAGTTAATAAACCTGTGTAATTAACATATTTTTTTCCAAAAACTACTACTTTACACGCTTTGTAATACTATAGCTCATTTTCGTCGGTTGAAAAACTAAATTTCCCAAACGCCACCCGCTCGCAGCCCCTCGCAAGTTCTCCCTTCAGGGTGGTAAAGACAATGTGGAACCACAGTAGTGCTGTTGTAATCTGGTTAGCGAACAATTTGCGTCTCAAGCCATGCGTGATATATGCCGACGGCGAACGCAATTGATTTATTAAAATGCAATATGAAAATTTGTAATATTGTTGCAGTGATATTTGTTTCTGCTGCAAGTATAATGAGTCTTGATGGCAGCCGATCAAAACGTAAATGCAATGAAACGAACGAAACTTTCTTCTGATGATAAGAGAATCATTGCCACGTTGCCCAGACCTTTGAGTAACAAACCTTCGCGCCTCTGCGTTTATTAATGAGATAAGTATTTGATGGTTAATCTCAATATGCCTATATTTCGCATGCTACCCTTCAAATTGGAACACAGTAATATTTACACACTACAGGCGGCACCATATCAGAGGTAGTACCTACCTAGACGCTTTGTACTTAGGTGATTTGCCACTTACTTAATAAAAATAATATTTTGCTAAAAAGTCATTTTTTTTTTCTTAGAACAGAACGAACTGCATAATTTAAGGTACAAAACCGTGGATACTCACATAACATGCCACTATCAATACACGTACCTACCTACCTAGATGTTTATTTTCGGGATTTTTGTGATACTTTCTATTACATAGTCAGGGTTTCTACTGTATTTTTTCGTCATGAGTTTAAGAATGTTAATCAAACTATATAGAGAAAGATTAGTACTCTGTTCGATCAATTAAAACGTTTCTTAACTGTAAAAGGATATAAAACAGTGTGCATGCTTTTGATAAAGAAATAATTTTCGTGTTAAAAATCAGTGCAAAACTTGCTCTAAATTGCGTCTGACAACACAATAAAAAGGCAATGTCATAGCTCATTACGGGCAGAGAGTGCGACAAATCCGCGATTGAGTCGCAAGCGACTGCGACTGCGACCGATCGTACTGATCCGCGACGCGTGCCCGACGCGTGTCCCAACGTCTGCCGCCGACGGCCGCCGTCGTTAATTATATGATACGTAATAAGTTTGTGTTTTCGTTGATATTGCGTAAAACTGTTACAAAAGTAGAATGGTCATTCTAGTTTCGTAACAGTTTCTATATTCTGGCGGCTCTGTTCTATGTTTCATATTTCTTTTCTTTTTTATGACTAACTAGCGGACGCCTCGCGGTTTCACTCGCGTAGTTCCCGTTCCCGTAGGAATACAGGGATAAAAAGTAACTTATGTTACCCGGGGATAGTATAGCTTCCCAAAGGTGAAAGAATTTTTGAAATCGGTCCAGTAGTTTTTAAGTTTATTTGTTACAGTCAAAAATACAAATATTTCATGTTTAATAATATTATACTAGCAGGCCGCCCCGGCTTCGCACGAGAAAACAAAACTCGATTAACGATATAAATATAGCCTATGTCATTTAGTCATAATGATGAAAAAATTATTTTGATCGATCCAGTAGTTTCGGAGCCTATTCAATACAAACAAATAAACAAAAAATCAAATATTTCTTCTTTATAATTAGTGTAGATGTAGATTTAGAAGTATAGATATACTATGAGCGTATCTCCGCATGTTCAGTGAAGTTGCGATCTACGATGGAGCACGCTTGCCTAGAAGAAACCGATTTACTCTACACATGAAGACGCCTAGATTGTATCTATCAGGGTATCAGGGTACACCCACTCGGGTAGCGTATTCCACGCTAAAGCCGTTTGAACAATGAAAGTGGAAGCAAATCGTTTCGTGCGGGATTTGGCATCAACAACAACGATGTTCTGTTCTGTCGGGAACACGGAAATTTCATGCAACTCCATGGTATTGTTTTCTGTGTTTTTGTTTAGAAGTGGTAATTTAATCATTATGTGCCGAATAAGCACGAATGTGGGCAAGTGATAAAATATGAATACCTTTTCGTGCTGTTTCTTAAAACACGAAACTTCTTAAATTATATCGCACCGGGGGCGTCGGATTTACTACGTTGCAGAGATGTGTGTGTGTTTGTGTGATTGTGTGTGTGCCAAGGACTTGCGACCCGGATGTAGGTTTAAAAAGTTCCTTAACATAGCTACGTACATTTAGGTGTCAACGCTTAACTTCATTTTTTTACGGTTGACTGGCTGGGTGTTTGACCACAGCTCACCTGATGTTAAGTGAAGGTGTGGTCGAAGATGGTAAAGCACACCTAGCCTGGAATGGAACTGGCTCTCAAGTGAGGCTGCCGGAACACACCGTTAGATGCTTGGCGGCATATTTTCAACTTCATTACTCATGTTGTAGGTATCCGATCAAATTTGATGACACAATCAAAAGTATTATGAAAATAAATGTCTAACTATATGCCATCAACTTCAATAAAACATTTCCCTACGGCCCTTTCAAACCAATCTATTACAAACACAATCACAACAATTTCTCACATAAAAAAACAACATAACAAATAAAAAGAAAACACAATAGCATTATTATGCGTATGAAATATCATATTCCTTTGGCACGCGACTCTTAATAGTTTAATATGTGTATTAACTGACAAAGGATATAAAAAAAACTTGGGTAATTTTTATACGGCGCATAAAAAACCCCGGGAAATCTCAGTTGTCAATGGGTGGGTGAAGTTGACATCATAATCTAAATATGAAATGATATTTCTGGGGGTGCAATGTACCCTTGACCGGGATTAAAAGTTGCCCCTGTTTGTTTTTAATGATTTTATGGAATTGATAGTTTATTGTTTGTGTGTTTTGAAAGATTATAATAGGTTTAACAAGAGTTCCGATTATTAGATAATCAAACGAACTTACCTGAAGTGAAGTTCGATCCTTAATTGTCCTGTCTTCGTCTTCCGAGATTTATTTTACGTGTCACGAGTGAAATGAGGCGTAGCTAGAGCTACTACTATACGCGTAAAATAAATTTCGGAAGACGAAGACGAGACAATGGGATGATCAAACGAACTTACCTAAAGTGAAGTTCGATCCTTAATTGTACTGTTTTCGTCGAAGAGATTTATTTTATGCGTATAGTAGTAACTCTAGCTACGCCTCATTTCACTCGCGACACGTAAAATAAATCTCGGAAGACGAAGACAGGACAATTGGAATGAAATGTTTGTTTAATTTGCATAGTGGTAGGATAAGTACTTTATAGTAAAACCATAGTCTATTAAAGGTTAGGCGGACTTTGTAGTTACTTGTATACAAAATTTCGATAAATTAATAAAAAATAAAAATCGTTAAGCACCAAATATTATTTGCCAAGAATCCCCAACTCCCATAAAGGCTCGACATTGTGCGGCCAAGTCGCCACCAGACGCCACTTCTATTCGCACGGCCAAATAAAAATTCGATAAAAAACGCAACCCTAGCACGTGCCAACGCATTGTTCGATAACCGTCGGGGGCGGTATTAAACTATTGAGGGCAACCCTAATTTTATAATCACTCTGCTCAAACAAAATTCAACTTTACTACCCTACAATAAAGACGACATCTCATCTGATATACTTCTTAGAACTGTTACATTAGTGTCATGAAAATTTGAACCTTATTATAGATAGTTAGAGTTTAGATTCTTACAAATATTTATAACGGCCAGAATCAGACTATTTATTGGTGGGAAAAGCCGCGTGTCAGATCTAACACTAGTTTTAATATTTCGAGTCGCGTGCGCGACACGCGTTTTCCTTTGGTAAAAAACTGGACGAGCGTAATTCGCGTTTTATTGAGACATTCTCCTTGTTAAATGTTATGGCGATTTCTGTCGCAGGCTGCGGTCGCGTGTGTGGACGCGCGCTTATCTGTCATTAGCTGTAATGACTGGTGCTACGAGATGACAATGGCTCGATCTAATTTGATTGAAAAGTAAATAGTAGTTACCCATCATTCAAAAAGGAAAATACCTAATCTTTAGGTTCAAAACACAACTGAAGATTTGATATAGGTACAAACAAATTGAATCAAAGTTTCGGCAGCCTAGTTTACTGTTTCCAATCTGAAGGTCCTGTGTTCGAATCCCATGGCGCGCACCTTTGTCTGTCTTTTCTAAATTATGCACGTATTGCTGATGATTTCAAACGGTGAAGAAAACCATCGTGAGGAAACCTACATGCCCAAAAGTTTTTAAAAATATTTTATCTTGTATATAGGTACATTAAGTCTACCAACTCGAACTTGGCCAGCTTGATGGACTACGGCTTTACCCTTCTTACATTTTTACGCCCATGGGACAGTTCATAAAAACAGG
Organism: Biston betularia; assembly: GCA_905404145.2. Lineage (NCBI taxonomy): Eukaryota > Metazoa > Arthropoda > Insecta > Lepidoptera > Geometridae > Biston > Biston betularia. The sequence continues at coordinate 7,016,807 of FR989882.1, read as the reverse complement.
GCCGATTTGGAATAGATAGATTGAAACTCTTTATTGTGTAAATTTAAAATAAAAATAAGTACCTACTTACATAACGATAAACTTAACAACTAGTGCTACAGAAGCAGCATTTTTTAGCTAAAATCGATTTCTTCGTTTTTTTTCTGAGAAACTTTGGCATGGAACAAACAAATGATTATAGACGAGAGTTCAAATTGTGTTCAAAGTTTCAAAAACTAGGTATATCTAAGAACATGATGAGAACGTCTTAACGCCTGGATGAGCCAGTTGCCACGATTGAGTTAAAAACCGTCAACCAGCGTCTAACAATGTTTTTTGACATTTAATAGCCAAATTCATAAATAAATAGATGTTAAACCTAGGTGTGTTTGGCATACTCCATCATCACACATCACATCAGTAATTACAAAAATCTTTAAAACAAGCAATAGGTATTCAACCGAACAATATACCTAGTTTTTAATGAATATTTATTGTGATCATAAAATATTTATGTTTGCATGTAGGGATTAATTATTATCTGTTAAACAAATAAAAACAAAGTCAAAAACAGATCTACTCAAAATTTCCGACACTGTTAGCGCCATCTATTGAGGAGTAGCGTCTAAGCTTTATTAACTCTCTTGTACCTTGCATTGTAAAATTTTATCTCTATAATTTCTTTTTTTTAATAGAGTAGGTACTACACTATAAAACATTAGATTTATATACTTCCAATTATAAAATTTGATGAATCAGAAAGGGGAAAAATCTACATCAATAAATAAATAATTGATGTAGATTTTTTCTCTTTCCGATTCATTAAAGTGTGCAGGTATGTTAAATTATGACTTGACATTCGGCTTTTCGCATCCAGTTACTACCCCCGCTGCCTAACGTATGTCGTCACTCCATCGTTTAATAGAATAATTAACTAATTAGGTTGATATTATGTCAAAGTTGTTCCCTATGATGTCATGTAAAGTGACTCCGGCGGTGGCTTATTAAAACATTAACAATGGTTAAGTAATAAGTCATATGTATTCGATTTTTCTTACAATACACTCTTGGATCTGAGTTGGATTTTGAAGAATTTTAAATCATTAACAAATTTTAAATCTTAAAACTATTCAACGGGCATGACTTATTTTACTTCACTTTACTTGATTTTAAATAAACTTTTTTTTTTCTTTGGTTTTGGCGTCGCATTTTGAGCATTTGCCAGTGTCACGTGTTTTATATTTTTAAGTTTCATAAGTTAAATAAGTTGCCTCGTAGCTATAGTTATAGTCAAAGTCCAGTCTTGGTCAAGTACAGTCCGTGTCAGACAAGTCCAGTCATGATTTATTAAAGTAGTGCTACTATTAAGCTTCGATGGAGTTTTGGAAGCAACACAAAAACTCATGTTCCACCACATTATATCATTTTCCCACACTCGCGCTTGTGATTCGACACTTTATGAATAAAATACCACTATTTTTATGCATAAATACTCGTCAAAATATAAATTTTGGAAAAAATAAAAAAAAAAAAAATATGCATAAATATTCGTCAAAACATTAATTTTGGAAAAAATACAACGCGGCGATAAGACTCTTTCCGCGTTCCCGCCAAAACTCTACATAAACTTATTTAAATACTTAATATTCGCAAATTGAATAACGTGCAATGCCAAAATAAAGAAAAAAAGTCCTACAAGACCCATTGTGAACCTTGTAAGTGCAAGACAAAAATACTTCATTTATTATCTTCAATTCACTACAAGTAGCGCTATCTAGTATCATTTTCCCGAACTACAGACCCCGGCAGTCAAAAGGCCTATTTCCGTCCACGTGTCGGTGACAATGGGCCCGTCATGAACGTTTTGAAGGATGCGATAATTCAATGTTATAATAGCGGAGCATTACTGTCGGCAGGAAATTGGCCTTTTTACGAATATCATAATCAGTATTGTTAAATCATTAATAATAATAATATTTTTTATTTGATGTGAAAACAGTAAATATATACAGTTTACCAGGGGCTCCCGAACTAGTCAAAGACTGTGAGTCAGGAGCCAGTGGCTTCTCCTATTAAGTAGGTACATTTTTTTTAAAATGTAAGATGTAATGAGACGAACGAGACGCTCTCCTAATGGTAAGAGATAACGCCTGTCCACGACCATTGCAGCGATACACAGAGCTTTGAGTAACAAAACAAAGTCCAGGGCATCACTGCTTTGTGCGCTCATTTCTTTGAGACTTTCGATGGTTAGTCTCAACAGCCTAGTAATTTCGCTAGCTGGAACCGGAACACAGTAATGTTTACACACTATTGCTTGGCGGCAGAATAACTGGTACTGCGGTGGTACCTACCTAGATGACCTCCTGCTAAGGAGATCTACCACCAAGTAAAACATACATACTATAAATTTTGAATTTAGAAAGAGTTTCTAGTTACCGAAAACAATTAAAATAAAATTTAAAACTAAGATAAATAAATCTGCCTGCAAAATGTATCTTTGTTAGAAACCTATCTACTGGCTTGTAGAAAACCGGGGGTAATTTTTCCGATTTTTAGCAATTTCCATTTGCATTTTTATCTATTGAAATACAGCTATATACATTAAAAAACTATAGATAGGTAGCTATTAACGTTGATTTGGCGCTTTATTGTTTACTAGCGGACTCCTCGCGGTTTCACCCGCGTAGTTCCAGTTCCCGTGGGAAAATAGGGATAAAAAGTAGCTTATGTCTGCTGGGGATAGTTTAGCTTCTCAACCGTGAAATAATTTTTGAAATCGGTCCTGTAGTTTCGGAGCCTATTCAATGCAAACGAAGAAACAATCAAATCTTTCCTCTTTATAATAGTATATATATAGATAGATTTAAAGGGATGTCACGTGTCATTAGGTCGGATACTCTGACTATACCTAGTTATGGAGGTGGTAGAATTTAGACCTGAAAACTTCTTTAGCCGCGTTAAGCGATATTTTGGTAGAGACAAAACTTATGACTTCGCGTCACCGTCATGCTAATGTAACGGCACAGTTGTTGATACCGTTATTCCAAAGTTTTAAGTTTTCTCTTCTGCCGGCAGTCTCCATAACAATCGACAGCAGACATTTTTTTATTCAAAATAAGCTTGCGTTTGACCACACCTCGGCAGGGTTCTTTAATTGGCGCACGCTTGGAAACTATGGCATGGTGGTAGCTAATTTTAGTTCTCAGCTAGTTAAATCACGAATTATCATTTGCCGAAAGACAATATGGCGTTCAATTACTAATATATCCAACTACTTTGTATACCCATATACACAAATAAATGATATGAATCAGTTTGCTCAAAATTTAATCAGCCGAGTACTAAACGTACCTACCACCATGCCATAGTTTCGTTCCTTCACTGGCAACTGAAGCTTCGATGATTGATTCAAGCGTTACTTTGCAGAAGTTAATTTTCAGTGTTCAAGATATATATTTAGTTTCTTTCCGCTTAACGGAAAAGCGGAAATAAACTAAATATATATATATTCCTTGCATTGAAATTGATGCTTATTTTTGGGATTTGAAGCCACGCCTTTCGTGTGCGATCAAATCGCACTGACTAGGCACTAAATTATTTATCATCGTCCTGACGAAACAATATGTACATAGAAATTACAATAAAAACAATTACGGAGATCATGCACGTTAAAGTTTATTTAAATAACCAAGCTACACTATGTAAACTTAAAATATTTTTTGCTTATAGCTAAATCATATGAATTTCATTCTTCTGACTCACGAAAAAGTGAAAATAGCTTAAAAAACATGCAAGAAATCATACTTTCGTTCGTGGTCATAATTTAATCGGAATCAGAGAGCGGGATGCTTTCCTGTAATAGATAAAGACTTACAACTTATGCGGAATGTCTAGCGTTTTAAAAATAACGTCTTTGGGTTGGCAACGCATCGACAATATTCTATGGTTGTCGGACTAGTTATTTTGACAACAGCTCACCTGAGATGTTAAGTGACGGTGTGACCGAAGATGGTAAAGCACACCTAGCCTGGAATGGAACTAGCTCTCAAGTGAGGCTGCCGGAACACACTGTTAGATAGAACGGCGGCAGATTTTCAACTTGAGGGTGGTAGCTAGCCAGCCGAGTACTAGAAAGTATATGCTATGGTTTCCTCACGATGTTTTCCTTCACCGGCAGCTCAAGCTGCTATATCTAATGTTGCAGATATCTATAGGTGACGGTGAGCTTAGCATCAGGCGAACCATCTGTTTGTTTGCCGCTCTTTCTATTTGAAAAAGAAAAACCCAGTTACATCTCGCTTTTGTCGCACTTATGTCTAAATCTTTGAGAAAGGCCTATTTTAATACAAACAAGTCGCTCGTAGCTCAGAAATTTTCACATACCTACCAAATGTTTCATACTCAAAGTTTTATCTATACCTCAAACTTTCCGATGAAAATGTCAGAGTCGTCCGAGGACGGCGGTTGGTCTATACTGTCTACTGCCGTAATCTGCGGACCTGACAAATAAAGTATTCAGGTATTGTCTGAGTCTTGGGTATACTGTATCTAAACTATTATAAAAAGGAAAGATTTGATTGATTGTTTGTTTGTACTGAATACGCTCCCAAACTACTGAACCGATCTTAATAATTCTTTCATTATAAGAATGCTACATTATCCGTGATGGGCATAGGCTATAGTTTATTTAAAAACCAAGTAGGGATCCGCATGGAAAATACTATAATGGGAAAAAGCTGGGAAAATTTGAAAAAACCCTTACTTAGCATGCGTAGCGAAAACTATTTGTCAATAGTATAATGAAGTGACGTTTTATAGAGCAAATTGACAGCTACGAATAAGTCCGCAATATCATATGTCACAGTTGTCATCTACATCTACACTATTATAAAGAGGAAAGATCTGATTTTTTGTTCGTTTCTTTGTTTGTATTGAATAGACGCCGAAACTACTGGACCGATCTGAATAATGCTGTCATCATTAGAATGCTACATTATCAATGAGTGACATAGGCCATTTATATTGTCGAGTTTTGTTTTCCCGTGCGAAGCCGGGACGGGCCGCTAGTCATCAATATTTTTAAGTCCGCGTTTGACCACCAACTCGACTGATGGTAAGCGATGATGGTCGAAGATGAAGCACGCATTCTTAGAAGATACCTCGAAGATATCTAGATTATATCTCTCGTGTAATACTTTCTAGTACTCGGCTGGCTAGCTACCACCCTCAAGTTGAAAAACTGTCGCCAAGCATCTAACGGTGTGTTCCGGCAGCCTCACTTGAGAGCCAGTTCCATACCTGGCTTGGTGTGCTTTACCATCTTCGACCACACACCCACTTAACATCAGGTGAGCTGTGGTTTTTACCACAGCTCTCCTAGTCTGTCAACCAAAAAAAAAGTATTTGATATTTTTTAGTCATCACATCTCATCATAATCAACACCATCACCATCACAATCACCATCACCATCACCATCACCATCACCATCACCATCACCATCACCATCACCATCATCATCATCACCCTATTGATGTCCACTGCTGGACATAGGCCTCTAGTGTTAGTTTTAAAATTTTAAGCATGTAATAAAATAAAGAAATGATTCGTGTGTTAAAGATTCAATAAAGGTATTTACCGAGTGGCATGCACTCCATGGGCTCGAACAGATCCATGGGTATGAGATCGAGCGGCGGGGACGGCGGCGGGGGCGGCAGTAGGCATGACGACTGTAGCCCCGACCCTCCTGAGGACAATGGGAATATTACTTCAGAGACGTAAGTACATTTGTATAGCCAATGCTATTTACTGGAGACTCCATTCCAGACTAGGTGTGCTTTACCATCTTCGACCACGCCGTCACTTAACATCAGGTGAGCTGTGGTCAAACACCTAGCCTGTCAAGCATAAAAAAAAAAAAACTGGAGACTCAAGGCTCTTTATGGAGAAAGGGACCCTTTATGACTATTATAATGATATGGCAGACCATTTTTCTGACGGGTGAGCTTACCATCCGGCAAACCGCTTGTTTGGAGCTTTTTTTATTATAAAACAATAAAAACGTGCAAAAGGCAGATAAGCTAGGACAAGCATTTTGTGATATAAAACCAAATGTTTGTTCTGTGTCTGGGTGTACTGTATGTATTATAAGTATGTATTTACAAAAAAAAAATATTTAAGTATTCTATCAGTTATCTGACTCCCATAGTACAAGCTTTGCTTAGTTTGGGGTCAGATGGCGCTGTGTGTAATGTCCTGCGATATTTATTTATTTATTTTATTTTATTTTTTAATTACAATACTAGTTTTATTGAACTGTTATTTTATTAATATTTATGATAATTGTATGTTGACTAGCACCATCGCATTAGGGAAACCCTGTAAGGATGGTGTGAAATTAAGTAAATAAATAAATAAATAAATAAATAATTTCCTTAAATATCTTTAGATATACAAAATATATATTTAGATGACAGCCTTGGTGGTTCATTGGTGGTATGTCAGCTCCAAGATCTGAAGGGCGTGGGTTCGATTCCCATCCAGATTAAACATTTTGTGGCATAAACAAATGTTTGTTCTGTGTCTGGGTGTTCTGTATTTATTATAAGTATGTATTTACAAAAAAAAGTATTTAAGTACCTAATCTATCAATTATCTGACTTCCATAGTACAAGCTTTGCTTAGTTTGGGGCCAGATGGCGCTGTGTGTAATGTCTTACGATATTTATTTATATTAATATAGTTTTCAATGATTTTTCTTTATTAAGTGATCACGGATAAATTACGCGTCTGTGAAGATTATTGCGAGAACATGAGATAATATGCGGTTGCTTAGAGCTTTTTCGTGTGCACCTAGCTTTTTAACCTATTCCGGATTCAGAAGGACCCGAAGGACTATTTTAAATCTTGCGATAGTACTTCTCTCAGAAGGGCCGCTGTTATTTAGTTTAAGAACATTAAAACGGAAACAATATTAAATGTTCTAAAATTTGGCATCTGTAAAATAAACGGAACATTTCAATAAGTTGAGAAAGACGTGAAATGATGTAACTCTCACCAGGTAAAGTGAAGTCCTTCCCGTGGCTTGAGTTGAGCTCCACGTAGCGGGACTCCTGTCGCAAAGTGGACGATGACTGCGCGAGCTCGCGTAGTGGCTTCAGGGAGCAAGGTTCCACGTTCACTTCTCGCACTGAAAACACATTATTGGTAGATCCATTTATCGTATTAAATATTTTAAGGGAGACTGCGATGCAAGCACCGTTATCAAGTTTCCTCGTATTGATGGAAAAAGTCAAGTTGTAGTCAAGTCAACATTGGTAGATCCATTTATCGAATTAAATATTTTGAGAGAGGTGAAGACTGCGATGCAATCACCGTTATCAAGTTTCCTCGTATTGATGGAAAAAGTCAAGTTGTAGTCAAGTCAACATCGGTAGATCCATTTATCGAATTAAATATTTTGAGGGACATGAAGACTGCGATGCAATCACCGTTATCAAGTTTCCTCGTATTGATGGAAAAAATCAAGTTGTAGTCAAGTCAACATTGGTAGATCCATTTATCGAATTAAATATTTTGAGGGAGATGAAAACTGCGATGCAAGCAATGTTATCAAGCTTCCTCGTATTGATAGAAAAAGTCAAGTTGTAGTCAAGTCAACATTGGTAGATCCATTTATCGAATTAAATATTTTGAGAGAGATGAAGACTGCGATGCAATCACCGTTATCAAGTATCCTCGTACCGGTGGAAAAAGTCAAGTTGTAGTCAAAGTCGTAGGTACTTGTTGATTACCAAGAGAACGTTCTGTGTAAATAATCTTTGCGTTTGAAACTCTAAACTATGAGGGGGGGTTTATATATTCAGCCAATTTCATGATGTCATCGCTATAAAAAAGTTTGAAAACCTATTAAAAGAAACTATCGCATAAAAAGCCACAATACTTAAATCAGTCTCATAAAATAAAGTTTACTATACGTAAAAAATATATCCCACAAAAGTTATAAATGTGAAAGTTTGAATGAATGGATGGTTGTTACTCTTTCACGCAAAAACTACTGAACGGATTTGGATGAAATTTGTTATGGAGATAGCTGAGATTTTGGATTAATACAAAGGCTACTTTTCATCCCTAAAATATGTAGCGGGTAACAGCGCGGGGCGCAGCTATTAATAAATACAAAAAAACTGAACCGAACACACGAATTTTACGAATACCGAATTCGTACATTTTAAAATTCTTAGGTGGATAATGTAAGCTTACAATCAGCGGACAGCGCGGTGTGATAAGCCCGATGGGGTTCCTCCACAGCCAGGTGCAGTCTGCCACCAGGTTTGATCCTGGGTACTACCGTCGCAACCACTGGCACTCTGATCTGGACGGCGCCAGCAACTCCTGCCGGTTCTTCTTCACCATCCTGATCCTCGTTATCAATAAATATGATTATGATTATGATAGCTGAGGTACACTGGACATGTTGCGCTTATCCTGTTCAGTCATTCCTAGAAATCTATTTGGTTCAATCATCCAGTTGAAATTGCCAATAAAGCAGCAATTTTTATACATTCTGTCGAGGTTGCGTGACATTTTCATATGAACCAATTGATTAACATTTGTGATGTGGTTGCCCATATAATCATCGCTAAAAGTCTCAACAGTCATGCAATTTCACTAGCCCTTTAAACCACAACACAGTAATGTTTACGTTGGATTTGGTGGTAAAGACACTGCTTAGCGGCAGAATATAATATTTATTATGATTAAGTACGAAGTATTCACCTGGGCGTCATCTCCTTCTTTTTTAACTAGTATTTTTCCTCCACTCCGTAAATCTTCAGCTGTAGCCGGTACCAGCATCTGATAAATTATATAATATTTTTAAACTTGAAAAAAATCTATTGGATTTAGAAAAATCTTGTTCTCCATCTTGCTTAGATACATCTCTTTAGTTTACCCCACAAACCTTTAAATAAAGGTTTGTGTCAAGGTGTTTTGCCTTTAAACAGCCCAGTTGGGCTATATCTGCTTTAAGAGCTGTAGGGTGTGGGTTCTATTCTCACCCAGATCAAATATTTTGTGGCATAAACAAAATTTTAGTACAAAAAATAAAAATTGTTGTACAAAAAAAAATATTTACTCATTTACCATAGAATACAAAGTATGCAATAATGAACAGCTTTGTTTGGATGTTGATTGTTTTGTTTTGTTTATTTTATATACCTGTTTGCCTCCAGGAAGCGAAGTATCCACCACCTTGACCAAAACAGGCGCTCCATCATCAGGTTTGAGAAGAGCAAACGGAGTCTGCTTGGTTGCGATAGCCACTTCCATGTGATAGGTTTTTATGGCATCCACGATCACACCGCTGATCAGGTTCCAAGGTTCCGTAGATGATTCTGGAGATATCATTGGAAGTTCCCATGGAGAAATTCTATGCCAGCTCGTAGGGTCAGTAGCCGGGAGGTAAGGCCCTACTGACGACGAAACTTCGCAGTGGTCGCTCTGGGGTCTGAAATAACAATATTGTACTAAGCCAACCGGCAAGAACTTAGTTTTTTCATGTTTAAGTAATAAGACGAACGAGACGCTCTCCTGATGCACAGAAGCGATACACAGAACTCTGAGTAGCAGAACAAATTCCTGCGCATCGCTGCTTTGGCGCTCATTACTTTGATACTTTTATTCATTAGTTTAAACAGGCCTGTAATTATTTTAATTTTTTTTATAGCTGACAGGCTTGGTGTTTGACCACAGCTCACATGATGTTAAGTGACGGTATGGTCGATGATGGTAAAGCACACCTAGCCTGGAATGGAACTGGCTCTCAAGTGAGGCTACCGGAACACACCGTTAGATGCTTGGCGGCAGATTCTCAACTTGAGGGTGGTAGCTAGCCAGCCGAGTACCAGAAAGTACCCTGCCACCATGCAAACACCACCACATGCATGCACCATATCCATTCAAACCGAGATACAATAATGTTTTCACACAACTGTGTGGCAGCAGAATTTCTGGTACTGTGGTGGTTCCTATCTAGACGGTCTTCTATTAAGGAGATCTACCACAGAGTAAAAACAAAAAAGTAAGAAAAAGTAAAAACAAAAAAGTTGTAAGTGTGAGTAAAATAGTTTTGCAAAATCAACAACCAATAGAATTACAAAACAATTCAAACCCCAAGAATGAGCATGAGCTACCGGTGCAGGGAAAACTTGTAAGGACACCATAGCGTGGTGGTAGGCTAGCTATCAAGCTAACGAATAAAGTACTAAAGAGTCACCTCAAGTCTAAATTCTGGCGAGAAGCCCTCAATAGTGTGTTCTAGGGTGTTCCAGCGCAGACTAAATGGTTCACCATACGGAAAAAAAAACATGTCATCCCTTGACATCAGGTTAGTCGTCGTCAAACACAGGTTGTGTAGTATATGTCAATCATAACAATAAAGAGATTGTTCCACCATTATCTTTTGGAATCAGCCACACGTGGAAACCCAACCGTGTGACTCTATAAGCACCATTTATATAGATCTATCATCTAAATACAAGGGGAAAGATTTTAGAGAAATTGCAATAGGAATTGACATACCGTGTAGTTTCCGGCGTAGACTCAGCGAGTTTAGCTAAACGGGGCAAAATGTTTCTTCGAATCAAGTTGCCACTGCCGTCTTCTGGGTGGGCCTAAGGTATCAAACGAACAAAGTTTTATAGCAAAACGAGTATAAATTAAAAATTTAAAACACTCCTGATACCATTAACAGCATACCAAATTTAGACTTGATCAGACCTGTGGAAGATGCTCACGTCCTTTAATGATTTGAAATTTGTCATAGTGTATGATATTCTACTAGTCAAGCCCTATTTGATACCCAAATTGAGGGAGTTGTGAAAATATATGTAATCCGCCATTTTGTGGCGGCGGCCATCTTGGACCGATTTTCATCAAACATAATTACGAACACTCCCGACTAAGTCACCTTTTTAACAAAAGAAACAAAGTTAAAATCGGTTCATCCGTTCGGGAGCTATGATGCCCCAGACAGACACACACACACAGACAGACAAGTCAAAATTATAGTGAGCAACACTCTGCATCGGACGTAAAAATAAAGTGCTTTGATATTATACATACATTACTATCTAAATGACTATGTGGGGTCAAAGGACAGGACTGAGCGTGAGCTGTTTTCCTACCTTGTGTTTATGACACACCAGATTCGATTGCTGGTTAAAGCCTTTGAAACAAACATTGCAGCGATAAGGGCGCTCATTGGTATGCGTGAATAGGTGATTGCGTAAATTGCCTGAAAAATAAGTTTAATTAAATTGTATGGAACGATTAATTTATAAAATATGCTGTTGTTAGTTATGCTGTACAGAAATTGATCTTCAGATATTTTAGCTATCGTACTTTTTGGTTAGTTCATTTGGTAGAATATCTGCGTCAATAGCTGTAGGGCGTGGGTTCAATTCCCGCCAGGATAAACATTTATGTGACGATTAATGTTTGTTCTGTGTCTGGATGTTCTGTATGTATTATATGTGTATATTTACAAAAAGAAGTATATAAGTATTTTATTAGCTATCTGGTTTCCATAGTACAAGCTTTGCTTAGTTTGGGGCTAAGATGGCGCTGTGTGTAATGTTCTACGATATTTAAATATTATTATTGCAGTACTTTTGTCGAAAATGAAGGTGAAGGAGGAGTTCTTACCTTTCTGATGAAACCCTTTGGGACAAATATGACATTTGTACGGTTTCTCATCGGAATGGGTTTTACGGTGGGAAATAAGGGTAGAGACGCGGTTGAAGGTTTTATTGCAGACCTGCATGGGAAAGAACTGAATGATAAAGGAGCATGAAGGATTTGGTGAGGTTGGTTTCCAATCTTCAGAGCCACAGTAACATGCAAGTGGCAAAATAAGAGTTTACGTAATCAATCATTGAAATGATCATCATAGTTGCATAAACATTTAATACTGCCAAAATATATTTTACTAGTAACGCCCCGTGGTGTTATCCGCTACATTTTTACGGGATAAAAAGTAGCCCTTGTGTTAATTCAGTGTATCAGCTACTTCCGTATCAAGTTACATAGAAATTGGTCAAGCCGTTTGAGCGTGAAAAAGTAACAAACGTACATATACACTCACAAACTTTTGTTTTTTCTATACAGGAACATGACATTTTCAAGAAACCTGTTTATAAAGAATTTCAAAAGTGTATAAATCCCCTTACACTGGGCAAGCATAGTCTACCAATATAGATAGATAGATAGGAACTCTTTATGGTGCACACCATAAACAGAAAAAAAGTTCAAAGAACAAATAATATAATAATATGATGTAAATATAACTCCAACTAGGTCCAACTACTTATGGAAAGAAAACCAAGCCCTAGTAATAAGGTGTGGAATCTTTGTGAATTTAGTCTGATGCCATGTTAGTAAGTATATTAGGTATGATAACTTGGCTTATGATCAAGTTGACAAGTTGATGCAGATAAGGGCTAACCTCACAGGCGTAAGGCCGTTCAGCAGAGTGGATGGCCTTATGCTGGCTGAGGGTAGACAACTGCCGAAAGCTCTTCCCACATGCTGTACAGTGGAAGTTCCTCTCATCAGTGTGAGTGGGAAGGTGGCGCATTAACGTGTATTGGTGTTGAAACTCACGAGCACCTGGAAAGTATATAGTGTTTGAAAAAAACACGCAAGAAATGGGCATTCGGTTATACGCACTCGTATAGTATATTAAACTTACTTAGTAACTAAAACAATCAAGCGCGCGCAAATGTTAATAGAAAAATCTTAATAGGGCTCCCAAGACACCGTCCTGGCGGAATTTGGGGCCCATTGTTTAAGAATATTGTACAAATTATAAATGAGGAAATAAAAAAACTTGCAAATTTCCTTAGCAAGAAATCGTCTAGGTAGGTCACCACCATTAGTACTAGATAATCTGCCACCAAGCAGTAGCATTACGGTGTTCCAGTTTGAAGGATACAGCAGCTAGCAAAATTACAGGGCTGTTGAGACTAACCATCTAAAGTCTTAAAGTAATGAGCGCCAAAGAAGCGATGCCCTAAACTTCCCCAAAGTTTTGTGTATCGCTGCAGTGGTTATGGACATGCGTTATGTTTTACCATGAGGAAGGGGTCTGGTTCGTCTTGTTATTTTTATATTAAAAAAACTTCAGGAACAAAAAATCTTTAGTCATAATCACAGTGAAAATGTAATAAAATTCTACCTAAGCAAATAATAATCAGACAGAGAAAAAATAAGACGTCATGATTAAGTTAGGTATTGGCGGCGTCGGTTTAATTTAAAGTTAAGCGAAAGATAGTATCCATATTTAGGATTTAAGAAAAGAAAAGTTTAAGTTTTAACGAAGTATACACACATTATTATAATCATTATAAGTAAAAAGATTTTGAATATATTAAAATTAAGATAACAGAGATCGATGTCTAGTAAAATCACTCACAAATGCCGCACTCCCATAACTTGACAGTCCTTCCATGCCTCTTGACATATTTGACAAAGTGAAATCTTGAGCGAGGGTCAGTTTTGTCAACCTTGCAGGCGCCTTGAGGGTTTTTTGATTTATCTAGCACTGGAAATAATAGAATTTGTAGCGATAATCATTGTCGTAGCGTAGCTTGGAATAGAACTGGCTCTCACGTGATTGTAGGAGCACTATGTTAGGTGCTTGGCGACAGATTTTTAACTTGATGACCTAATACCACGCTATGGTTTCTTCAAGATGATTTCCTTTACTGGCAGTTCAAGCTCATTGTTGAGATTCATGCCCGGCGTGTGAACAGATCGCGCTAACCAATGAGCTATCATCGTAACTATGTATTGATTTACCTGAATTTGGGTTTCCCGATGAAGTGGAGGAAACTAGGGAAGAACTCCCATAAGATTTGCTACGGTTAGTTGGTTGAAGAACAGAGCTTGACGTATCAGCTTCCTGCATAACAGAAAAAGCGCTAAAGAGTTCCAAAAACGATAACCCGACTAAGGAAAACTTTAGTTAAAAAAAAATTACTCGGGCCGTAGACGAAATTCATTGACACCATCGATTTGGATGAGTAGTTGAGGCGCTATTAAACAACATATATGTAACTTTTTTCAAATGAAAACTCATGATGTAAATAGAAATAAGGATTGTGTGTATGCCTCGAGCATTCATGCTCACCATCGAAGGCTCCTTCTTGCGACGGCGTCGTGTGTCGGGTCGCTCTCTTCCCTCAGATATGGTTGAGGAGGGCGATGGCTGGCACATGCGTCATACTCGTGATCGGGTGCTGCTTGCGGGTCGCTGGTCTGCTCGCGGTATACACACAATCTAGTACTTACTTACTTTAACCTTAGATTAATATTACTAACGTAACTTTCCTCTTTTTGAAATGTAAAATTGTAAAAAAATATGTAACTAAAGTTGACAAAGGTCACGGACCCCAGTGTCTGTGGAGCGTATAATTATAAATAAATAAAAAACCTGTAACTTCGGTATTATCAAAAAAAGATTTGTACCTATTTGTATTTGTGAGCTACTAAAACATAACTTTACCTTTTTGCTTAACAGTAGGTAATGTGAACAGTCCTGTTGGCTCATTGGTCTGCTTCAAGAGCTATAGAGTGTGGTATCGATGCCCAATTGCCCACCCAGGACAAACATTTTGTAGTAAATCAAGATTTTCTATGTTGGACAGACTAGGTGTTTAACCACAGCTCATCTGTTGTTAAGTGACGGTGTGGTGGACACACCTAGTCTGGAATGGTATTTTCTTGGTAAGGCTGCCGGATCATACTGCCAGGTGTTTGACAGATTTTCAACTTCAAAATGACAGCTAGCCAAGTCAGTCAAGTAAGTACTAGAAAATACCCTACCGCCATACTACGGTTTTTCTCAAGATGTCTTTCAACACCGGCAGCTTAAACTCATGGTTGGAATTTGAACCTACGGCCCTCAGCGTGCGGTCCGAACACACTAACCACTGAGCTGTCATTGCTAAACAATATTACCCTGAATCCTGAGTCAGTCTGTCTAGTATGCGTACAGTGTGAGAAGAATTTTTAAAAGCAACAGATTGGAGTGAAATACAAAATGAAAACAGCTGGAACGACACAGGATACTCTATATCCCGAGAAAATATAGAAACGCTCATTCTGGTGTTCCTTGTTACTACTAAGCGAACAAAGTTACTATGACAAGAATCATCTCACCTTCATCTCACTCTTCAAAGCCGAGTCGATCTGTTTTCCAAACGTCGTCTGTCCTGTGGTGCCGAATCCCGGTTCGGAAACGAGAGAGGCGATATTGCCATCTTCCTCTGTCCACGCAAACCTAGCTTGTTGCTCCAAGCCATCGGGAAAGAATCCATCACGGAAAAGGGAACGGGATACGTCTAACTGAAAAAAAAATATTGCTTCGGGTAGTAGGTTTAAGAATCGCCTCACTATTATTTTATTTTATTTGGAAAACATACAGTAAACTTCTAAACAATATTACTATCTTAACCACTATTTAACAGTTTTCGAATATTGAACCTAAGTTTGCTAATGGAGATGAGAAAAGTACATATGTAGTATAGGTTGTATCTACTACGAAGTAAAAGTCAAACAGCAAAGCAGTTTGTAGTAATATTTAGTCTTACCAAAGGATAAGAAATATACAAGGATTTAAATTTAGTAAGCCGAAAGAGTTGTGTTCATAATTATGAACAACTTTTATTACAGGCACAACTCTAAAACCGATGAAAGAAATCAGTTGTACCTACTATAGTAAATTAAGTTGACTTTGAAATATTTGAAACAACTGTCCATTGCAATTTTTTTTTTATAATTATGAGTAGGCACATGATCCTATTTGGCATTACACCCCAAGATTATTTAGCCCTATATAAGAGATCAGCTATTTCATAAAAAAATTTCATTTACTCTCGATGAAATTAATTTAACAGCTGATTTTTACGTAATTACAAAGTTCGTGGCATGGAAAAAGTTTTTAAAATTATTGTAATTATTATTATTTAATTTGCCTCATCGGGCAGTCACGCCTTAGTAAAGTAGTGGTGACTTTACTGTAAGCATCGATATGAGTTTTGGAAGCAACACGAAAAGTCATGTTTTACCACATTCGGCAGTTAATGAATAAAACACCACTATTTTTATTTTTGGAAAAAAAATATAATGGGGCGACACGACTCTCCGCGTTTCCGCCAAAAACTCGACACGTAGGTACTTACTTACTAGCTTTAGTTTAGTTTAGCAATCAATGCAATCATGGCTCAAAAAAGTTAACAAACTTACGTCATTTTTACTTGAACTCGGCAGCAAATGAAGTCCCAAATCTTTTCTGTCAAATTTTTCACTTAAATACACCTCCCGAATGCTAAAACAATAAAGTTTCAATAAACATTTTGTTTCCAATAAAACTCGAACAAACAAAATCGAGTTGGCCACGTTCCAGAGCTCATTTCATTCCAAATAAACGAAGATCGATCACCTTATAATCTCATCTCCTGGCCTCATGAAACCACCTTCCGGTATTTCTTTTATTTCTTCGTCGGAAAACATTGTTTTATTTTCCACAATATTCAATTATTTTTTTAACAAAAAAACGTTAGTCCTTTTTTGCGCGACGTCTTCTCTTGTTATTTTTGTTTCTATGACAATCGTGTTCTATTTTTCAATTTTTGTAATTTTCTTTTTATTCAGCAAAAAGGTGACAGTTGTGTCAAAAAGAAGTACCAACCTCATTTGAACTTTTTAAAAAAGGTCTGAGTACTAAAAGGTTACATAACTTTTTGTCGCGTAGATTTTACTTTTATTTTTAAATTCTGAAAAATCTTTCCAGTGGTTTATTACGTAGTCTGCTCATTTCGTTGTGGAGTGACTTGAAGAGCTACTTGAGAATGCTCTTAGACTTGGCCAATGTTGAAGAGAATCTTGTCTTTTTATTTGTAGCGAGTAAATGAAAATAACGATGCACGGAATAATGTACCTATCAGCATCTTTTTAGTTTTTGATCTGCTATACCTACATACCATAAGACCTCATTTTGTCTACGTAGTCTTAATGTCTGTTTGTCCTATATTTAGTGGTGTAACTTCACAACCCTGATTTGACTCAGTTTAAACAATATTTTTGTTGTATTGGTGAATTTACTTTATTATGAATAGCTACCAAAATCTGTTCGAATGACCATCTTTCTCGTGCACAAAACTCTTAGAAGTACTTATGAGCCAATATTTTTTTTATTATACTAACTGTATAGACTATGGCTATGTATTTATGTTTTGGTTATGGTATGTACCTATTAGTGTAGGTACAGGGTTATAAGCATGGGTGTAGTAAGACGAAAGGGGTCATTGTTATGAACAACTTACAATTACTTGGAAATCGTGGAAAAAAGAACACAAATGTTCCACAGGTCTGGTAACCTTTGATCAAATGTATGGAGTAGAGTAGAGTAGAGCACCCTAAGCTTCTAACCTTAAATATTTTGTCGCAGATATTATTGTAATACAGATAACGTGTAAATTAGTAGGTACCTAAAGCAATAGGAGGACTTATTGGGTCTCTCTTCACGAAGTTTCAAAATAAATTGGACGATGAAATAAATTCGAAAACTACCGTCCCTAGCAAAGCCCGCCTTGCACTGGCGCGGCCTATAGTAGCGGTCACTAATTATGGCACTGTCGGCGGCTGTGTTGCCGCGTTCACCAGTTCATGACGCGGCATTGTCAGTAAGCATAGCTGCAATTTTAGTTGGCCTTGTATTGGGCCACAACCCCAGGCCGCGTCTGTTTAAAAACTATAGCGGGTTATGGTGCTGGTCGCTTGATCGCACATTAAAGCCTGTTCTACACAAACATAGCCTGTTATTACGGCTAATAAGTTACAAGTCGCGCCAGTGTGGGGCAGGCCTTATTACTTAGATGACGTGAAAAGGCATTCCTTCCCACCTATCCTTTATTAGAGAATAGGATCTTTCCGCCTCAGCGAACTGAAACTTGGAATGTATTTGATTGAAGAGCATGTGATCTAATCGAAATACCTTCGTCTGTCACACTCTCACACAAGAACATAAGTAGCTTTTCAATACACCTAGATGAGCAGTAAACATCGACCTATCAAGGAACCTTATCACAGGAATCTTAGCAGGCGACATCTTTGAAAAAGACTTAGTGAAAACCATCCAATTGTAGTTAAGCGCCATCTATGAAGTGTTTTAAATATTAAGTAATGCTTTCCTTTTAAAAAGTTATAGCGCCCTCTATGGAAATGTAGCAATACTATTTTGTAAGCAGGGTTCTCAAAATAATAATATGTTTAGGTAGTAGTGACATCTGAAAGATTTTCAGTGAACTTTTCTGAAATGTACCTAGCTCACACTTGCAAACAACTGTGCTGTGTCGGTTTCTACCAGCTTCATCTTATATTTGATAGATGGCAGTAAAAAAATAAAACAAAAGTAATGCGATTTTTGGCGGGAACGCGGAAAGTAGTTATTTTGACACATTGCATTATTTTCCAAAACTTTGTTTTGTTAGTTTGCCCTAGTTCTTTGTTAACTAAAGAGCTAATATAAAAAACGAAATAGAGACGAAGAAATCAAAACCAGAATCAGTTATAGGTAATTATCTTTTATTGTGTCATATTATAATATAGTTTTATATACATGTTTTGTGCAGCATTCATGCTCACCATCGAAGGTTCCTTCTTGCGGCGGCGTCGTGTGTCAGGTCGCTCTCTTCTCTCAGCTATGGTTGACGAGGGCAATGGCGGCACATATGCGTCATACTCGTGATAGGGTGCTGCTTGAGGGTCGCTGGTCTATTCGCAGTATGCACAAAAACTAGTAGTCTTACATCTCCCTGTATTGTGTATATAGGTAATTTAAGTTTTTTATGATGTTTTATGACGATAAATGCTTGTTCGTGTCTGGGTGTTCTATGTACCTACCTTATTTACAAAAAAAACAAATGTTTTATCTGACTTCCATAGCACAAGCTTTGCTTAGTTTGGGGTCAGATGGCGCTGTGTGTAATGCCCTACGATATTTATTTATTTTATAATTTTCGGTTATGTTTAGTATTGTTTAGGTACCTACTTCGTAGTCAGTTAATATTTATTTTTAATGTTATTATTTTTCTTCCTATATGATCGCCAAATATCACGTCCTCAAGTATCGTAGGTGTCTCACCAGTCATACGGTATATCTAATTATTTTAAATAATTTGCATATTTATTTGTCAAGAATGCTCACTTCGTTCAGTATTTTGAGTTATTTAATTGTACCATATCCTTCTATGAGCTCAGCAAAGGTTGCAACGAAGATAAAGCGGTGTTCCCACACCAGACGTTATACAAAAAGCATACTTGACGGTGCTCGATCTTAGTCTATATGACAGGACATCAGCTTAAAGATAAAGTAGCTATGTCGATCCTTAGCTGAGATAATAACAAATGCAGATTCATATTGCAGCATTTGAATTGTGTTTATTTGCTTTATTTTAAAGGCTCAATGATATGCATCATGTAACTTAAAACTACCTCACCTCAAAAAAAAAAACTGATTGTTGGTATTTTATTTTTGTTTTCTGTTTTCTCTTTATTTGTAATGTTTTTGTGTACTTGCCATTACGCCTGCACACTATGCTTAGTGGCATAATAAATTTACTTAAATATGTAATCTCAGTAAGTAAATTACTTATAATTTTTATGAGATTAAGTGATTCTTAAACCGTAACTTCATGTTGATTCATTTATTTATACTGTTTTCGTAAAATTTTAAATGCTTATTTAAGACTGAATATAATAATAATAATAATATGAATGACATCTGTTTATTTATACTGTTTTCGTAAAATTTTAAATGCTTATTTAAGACTGAATATAATAATAATAATAATAAGAATGACATCTGTCTCCCGTCAAAACAGTCGTGTGGTTTTCTTTTGAGTTTTATTTTAATTTAATTTAAACGACTTTTACATCTAAATTTCACCGCAAAATAACAGCAATAGTCATACAATCAACCACCAGTTTTAATTTTTATTCCGTACTACCAATTTCTCGATTTTACTACAACCTTTAAAAATTTTTTACCGATTGACATATACATGTCAATCAAACCAAATCACAAAATATTTTAGAAAATGAAAATAAATAATGTGGACGCGCTCAAGAACAGCTGCGGCTTCGGGATTACATGACGCACATATACCATCTCCGCCCGCTCCGTCAACTCCGAGCGCTTCGTCGGGGGATGAAGAGTTTGCTACACCCCTGGCAACAAGCGCCTCGTCGAGCAGCAGCGACGTGAGCGGGCCGCGGACACCGGCGCCACCACCACCTGCGCGTCGAGGACGGCCGCCGCTGCCGGCACGCTTGGGGCCTGCGGGGCAATCTGCTTCGCGTTCGGCTCTCGCTGCCGGTGGTGTAGTGCGACGCATGCGATGGTCACAGACAAATAATGAGAATTGCATGCGCGCCTATTATGGGGCTACAGAGGGGGGAATTAACCTTTCAGCGTACCGTGCCAGGATGCTGCCTTTGTTTCAGGCCCTTGAACCGACCGTCGCCGTGTCTACCCAACGACTATCGGATCAAGTGCGGGCTATCCAGCGACTTCAGCTGTTGGATCAGTCCGTGCTTGATCGGCTCCGCCTGGAGGCACTTCCTGCTCGCCCAACGCCTGTTTCGACACGGGATTCGCCTGTCGCGTCGTCAGCCCCGACACTGGTGTCAGTGCCGACGTCGATGGTGACACTAGCGACACCTACTGATCCCGTAGTTGATGCAGGCGAATGCACGAGCATGGGTGTATGTAGCCAGGTGAGTGAGCATTTGAGGAGGACTTTGGAAGACGCGATTTGTCAATATAGATTCGCACCCGATTCTAGGCCGCGACTACCACGTTTGCCCACCCATAGACGAAATTTAGCGTTGATGGGAGCCTTGAACGCTTTGCTAGCCCCGTATTTACGGGCTAGCGAAGATTTGACTGATACCCACTCGATATTATACTGCGGTGCCATCGCGGCGTGTCGCGTTGCACGTGTTAAGTTTCCGGACACTAACCGTGCACCGCGACCCGCCGGGAATGTGCCCGCATGGCAATTGCGGATCGAGCGGCGTATCAGTACGTTCAGGACTCTCATTGCAAAGCTGATCTGTTTCAGCCGGGGGAATAATCGCCCCCGAGTCATGCGTTTTGTGACACAGGCTTTTGCTGGAACGGGTATTAGACCCCAGCACTATCTAGCCAGTGTCACGGAACGCATTGACTATCTGAAGCAGAAAGTCTATGCGTGGGCAAACCGTATTCGCCGCTATAGAGAGCGTGCGGATAGATATTGGCAAAATCGCGTCTTTCAAAGTGACCAAAGGAAGGTGTATCGAGATTGGGAAGGAACCGGCCAACGTGTGAGTGACAGGCAGCTACCGGATACTAGCGTCATGACTGAATTCTGGCGTGGTATCTGGTCGCTGCCTGTCGAGCACACCGAGGGTGATTGGATGCGTGTTGTCGAGCGGGAATGTGAGTCTATCGAATCCATGGGGTCTGTTTTAATAGACCCCGTAGACGTTAGTTGTGCGATTCGTACGGCACAGAACTGGAAAAGTCCTGGGCCGGACGGATTGCACAACTTTTGGATTAAGTGGATTCGTTGCTCACATGACCGCTTAGCGACACAATTCCAAGAAGCCCTCGAGCTTGGTTCCCTTCCCTGTTTTATGACCACTGGTGTCACCTTCCTGCTCCATAAGACCGGTAGTACCACAGAAGCAAAAAATTATAGACCCATCACGTGCTTGCCTACCATCTACAAGCTCCTTACGTCCATTTTGAGAACAAAAATTAACGCGCATGTTGTCGCAAATAACGTTTTGGCTCCTGCTCAAAATGGATGTAGGGTAGGGTCCCGTGGTACTAAGGAGCTTCTCCTCATCGACATGACCATTAGCCAGCAAGTTCGGCGGAACAAGGGAGCCCTTTCCACTGCCTGGATTGACTATAAGAAGGCCTATGACTCAGTGCCTCATTCATGGCTAGAGAGAGTTTTAGAGTTATATAAAATTGATACAACTCTAAAATCTTTCTTAGGCGCATGTATGAGGCAATGGACCACAGTCCTTCGTCAACCAGGTAGTGGAGATGGCTCTTCTGAGCCGCAGGACTTGATTAGGATCGAGCGAGGCATTTTCCAGGGTGACAGTCTGAGTCCATTGTGGTTTTGTCTAGCACTGAATCCTCTCAGCACTTTGCTGAAGGAATCAGGGCTAGGCCATCGACTTCGGAGAGGTGGTGAAGTCATTTCTCATCTGCTGTATATGGATGACCTCAAGCTATTTGCACCAAAACGTCCAGATTTGATGGAATTGTTAAAAACTACACAGGTTTTTAGCAATGCCATCAAGATGGAGTTTGGGGTAGACAAGTGTGCGGTCATGCACGTACAGCGAGGGGAAGTTGTAAATTGTCCAGATTTACAGCTTTCCGAGACAATGACTTTCAGATCTCTCTCCGAGGCCGAGACTTACAAGTACCTCGGTATGTCAGAGTCGTTGGGTATAGCGGTAGTGGACATCAAGCGATCGGTGAAGGAACGCTTCTTTTGTCGCCTGACAAAAGTACTTAATAGTCTTTT
Source organism: Biston betularia (assembly GCA_905404145.2). Classification (NCBI taxonomy): domain Eukaryota; kingdom Metazoa; phylum Arthropoda; class Insecta; order Lepidoptera; family Geometridae; genus Biston; species Biston betularia. Next base: position 6,994,169 of record FR989882.1, on the reverse strand, counting down.
GTCGGGTGGCAATAAGGTGCGTGCCTTCAACGGTTGGGTGATGCCTCTACTGATATACTCCTTTGGCATACTGAGGTGGACTCAGACTGAGCTGGACGCCCTGGATAGAAGAGTCCGTCAACAGCTCACAACTCATCGCATGCTACACCCACGCTCGTCTGTTATGAGACTGTACATTCCACGAAAATTGGGGGGTCGTGGCTTCTTAAGCGCCAAGAACCTCCATAATCGTGAAGTGTGCAGTCTCAGGGATTATTTCCGCGACAACGAGTGCGGGATGCATCGAGATGTTGTGGCAGTTGACAAGGGCCTCACGCCGCTCTCCTTAGCGAACGAGAACTGGCGCAAACCATCGGTGCTAAGCACCGAAGACCGCAAGGAAGTATGGAAGAGCAAGCAGCTGCACGGGCGGTTCTATCGGGTCCTAACGGGCCCCGATGTGGACATGCTCGCGTCGGTGAACTGGCTACGCTTCGGAGACCTCTTCGGGGAAACTGAGGGTTTTGCCTGTGCGATTGCGGACGAAGTTATCAAGACGAACAATTATCGGAAATACATCATGAAGGACGGTACGGTCGACATCTGTCGGGCATGCCACCGTCCCGGAGAATCGCTCCGACATATTATTTCCGGTTGTTCGCATCTTGCTAACGGCGAGTATTTGCACAGGCACAACCAAGTAGCCAGGATCATCCATCAGCAGCTTGCTCTTCAATACGGCCTTGTCGAGTCTGAGGTGCCGTACTATAAGTACGCACCAGCGCCAGTTCTCGAAAATGGTCGTGCTTTGCTCTATTGGGACCGGTCTATCATCACGGACAGGACTATTGTCGCCAATAAGCCTGATATCGTGGTGGTCGACCGAGCCCAACGCCGGGCAGTGCTCGTCGACATCACCATCCCACATGACGAGAATCTCGTGAAGGCCGAGAAGGACAAGCTCAGCAAGTACCTTGACTTGGCTCACGAGATAACCGCCATGTGGGATGTTGATTCGACGATCATTGTCCCGATAGTCGTCACGGTAAACGGTCTTATAGCGAAGAGTCTCGACCAACATCTTAAGAGACTCTCGCTAGACGGTTGGGTCAAGGGTCAGCTTCAAAAGGCAGTGATCCTTGACACGGCGCGCATTGTGAGGAGGTTCCTCACTCTGCAGCCCTAACCACCGGCAGCTTGAGCCCTGCCCCGCTGCCGGCGGCACCCTAGTTTTTAAGTTTTTTTATATTATTTATGTTTTTTTTTATATATATGTAATGTAAAAAAATTTAAAAATTAAGAAAAGAAATAAATAACTGGAATAATAATATTATCGTCACGGTAAACGGTCTTATAGCGAAGAGTCTCGACCAACATCTCAAGAGACTCTCGCTAGACGGTTGGGTCAAGGGTCAGCTTCAAAAGGCAGTGATCCTTGACACGGCGCGCATTGTGAGGAGGTTCCTCACTCTGCAGCCCTAACCACCGGCAGCTTGAGCCCTGCCCCGCTGCCGGCGGCACCCTAGTTTTTAAGTTTTTTATATTATATATGTTTTTTAAATATTTAATGTAAAAAATTTAAAAAATAAGATGAAAAATAAATAACGATGAATAATAATATGTGATAACAGTTGGCCTAAAAAATTATTTTTTAGGCCAACTGTTATCACATAAGTAACAGTAATGTCTTCGATGATAAACATTTTTTTAAACTTAATCTAACGTCATTATGATGTTTGTTTCTATACATTTTGTTTGTATTTTTGGTATAACGCATAAATATTGGTCAGTGTGGTCGAGGATGGTAAAGCACACCTGTTATAGCCCGACCATACTGTGAGGTGCTTGGCGGCATATTTTCAACTTGAGGGGTGGCTAGCCAGCCGAGTAGGTACTATGTGTATAGTGTTGGGATTTGAACCTGCACCCTTCGACGTGTGAAGCGACTCCGCTAAAATAGCTACAAATATAATTTGACTGCCGCATTTTGTACTAATAATAAATAATTTATTTCAACCCGAATTGATTCACTAACAGAAATGACATCTTCCATTTTGTAAGTATTATTTGGAATCAAATAAATCTACCAATCGAAATTTCTCTCATGCTCATAATTTCAGCGACAAATCAGACATGTTTCACGACTGATGACGTCACGCAGCTATAATGCCCGTGATTCGCTCGCACGTGACATTCGGTTTCGTGTGTACAGTGCCGTGCAAACTTACTAGTTCTTTATAACATGGTCGATGATGTAACATGTAACTTTTATATTTCGCACCTTAAATACATAGATAGAAAGATGTGTAGATAAAAAATCTTTATAGTGCACACCAAAAATAAAAAAATAAAAACAGAAAATAAAAGAATCTTATAAAGTAGTGCCACAAGTGGCGGTCTTATCGCTAAGAGCGATCTCTTCCAGGCAACCGAGAATGAAACAGACACATAACTACATAGACATAATTATGTTTATCACCGGATTATAGACAAGTGCTCAAACCGCAGAGTAGTTTCAGAATGGTCTGCTGATATAGTAAGAGTAGTGTGCCGTAGTTTTTTTTTAATGTAAAAAGTAATGAGAGGAACGACGCTCTCCTGAAGGTAAGAGATAACGCCTGTCCATGAACATTGCAGCCACTGCATTGGTGACAAACTTACGTTTTTTTATAGATCAAAATGAGGGTAGAAAATCGCTTTACCCTCATTTTTTCATCGAGACGACCCGCAGTCTCCAGTCAACTCGTCACCACGGCTATTGCAACATGGCTGAAATATCGAGGTAAATAAACAAAACTAATTTCATAGTGTTTTGTGTGTGATTGAGATCCGATGATATACATAATTATGATGCTGAAGGGCGTGGGTTCGATTCCCACACAGGACAAACTTTGTGGTATAAACAAAATGTTTGTTCTGTGTCTGAGTGTTCTGTATTTATTATAAGTATGTATTTACAAAAAAAAAAGTATTTATGTATTCTATCAGTTATCTTTTTTTTAATGTAAAAAGTAATGAGACTAGCGAGACGCTCTCCTGAAGGTAAGAGATAACGCCTGTTCATGACCATTGAAGCGATACACAGAACTTTGAGTAACAAAACAAAGTCCAGGGTATCGCTGCTTTGGCGCTCATTACTTTGAGATTGGATGGTTAGTCTCAACAGTTTGTAGCGATGATAGCTCAGTGGTTAGCGCGGTAGGTTCGCATGCCGAAGGGCGTGGGTTCAAACCCCAACAATGAGCTTGAGCTGCCGGTGAAGGAAAACATCGTGAGGAAACCATAGCATGGTGGTAGGGTACTTTCTAGTACTCGGCTGGCTAGCTACCACCCTCAAGTTGAAAATCTGCCGCTAAGCATCTAACGGTGTGTTCCGGCAGCCTCACTTGAGAGCCAGTTCCATTCCAGGCTAGGTGTGCTTTACCATCTTCGACCACACCTTCACTTAACATCAGGTGAGCTGTGGTCAAACAACTAGCCTGTCAACCATAAAAAAAAAAAAAAAAAACAGCCCTGTAATTTCGCTAGCTGCAACTTCCATAGTACACGCTTTGCTTAGTTTGGGGTCAGATGACGCTTTGTGTAATGTCCTACGATATGTATTTGATTAGTGTTTAAAAATGTACAATTGTACACGGATTCATAACCCACACAAAAATGTATTTGTCTTGCACTACACTGTATTCGCACTTCATATGCTACGAGAAAGCGTCACATTTCATGCATTATACTTATCTGACAATAATTCCGTTTCTATCACAAGCACGACAATTTACTAGAATTGTCTCTAGTTGTTTCTACTTTGGCTCGCTGGTAAGCAGTAAGCTGCCAGTATCAACTAGATTTGTAGCTGAGCTTACGCCGGGACATTGGTTCGGTCAGCCTGTTCTACAGATTCTATTATAGGGAATGTTCTGATGAACTTTTTGGGCTTATCCCTCTATCTCGGTTTCACTACCGTACCGGCGATGCGTGGAAGTCTCGTACCGCTCGGTTTAATCGGCTATTTCTTCCGCGCACCTGTCTTATGTGGAATGGCTTTGGTTCTTCCCCCGAGTTTCAATCTACAGAGCTTCAAACGAAGGGTGAATAGGGTCCTTAAAGGTAGGCAACGCACTGGCAATGCCCCGGGTATTGCAGGCGTCCATAGGCGGCAGCGACCACCATCAGGTGGCCATCCAGGCTAGGTGTGCTTTACCATCTTAGACCACACCGTCACTTAATATCAGGTGAGCTGTGGTCAAACACGTAGCCTGTCAACGATTAAAAAAGGTGTTCAAAACAATTTCTTGCTTCACTTCAACATGACTCGGTTTCCTCGAATCAATAGCAATCCAATCTAGTTACGAATGTGATTGTCACATGATAACCCCTCATTTTGTCCCACTATATCCAATTTTATCTTTTATCTCTGTCGCACGCACCTTAGTATTGTATGTTTTTTCTCAGATACATTCATGGTAAGTACTTGAGTAAAAGTGGTTACGGATGACCAAAGCAGATCACTACATGTATGTACCTACTTACTCAATTCTCGTCCTTGTTGTAAACAAAACTAATTAGGTAGTAGTAGGTAGGTAGGTTGGTTTTAGTAGGTGCTTCTTGTTTCTTCAATCTTCATTCTATGTGTATATTTATTTTCTTTCTTTTTCTTTCCAGCATTATTTAGTATATGTTCACGCCAGCCCCTACTATTTTTATATTCTTATAATTATTATTATTTCTGCACTCTAATTATTATTCATGTATGTACTAAAATATCCTAGTCTTCTTCTATAAGCAACTCTCTAGACTTTTTCTATATTTATAATTTATTTATTCTATTATATATTCGCGTATGTATTTTTTATTCAGTCTCGTGCGTCCCAAAAGGTTAGTTCTGAAAACCAGCGCTGCTGAGAAATCGGCAGCACTAATGCTGAGAACTAACCTTTTTTGTCGCACTGGACACTACAGCGACAACTTTCCACTCATTATTATTGTTATTTTTATTTTTCTAATCTTTTATTTGTAGTGTGTTTTTTGTTGTTGTAGTGTTGTGTGTGGCAAAATAAATGTTTTCTTTCTTTCTTTCTAATTATAAGCAAAAATTCACTAGAGAGTTAACTCCAAAGTATCAGAGAATAAACTTCCACAAAGTAAAGCCTGAATCAATCAGTTAGGTAATAGATAGAACAGCGGCCCTTAGCAAGCGCATCAAACCTTCAGATATAATAAACTAGCGGACGCCTCGCGGTTTCACCCGCGCAGTTCCTGTTCCTGTGGGAATACATGGATAAAAAGTAGCCTATGTCACCCGGGGATAGTGTAGCTTCCCAACGGTGAAAGAATTTTTGAAATCAGTCCAGTAGTTTTGAAGCCAATTCAATACAAACAAACAATCAAATCTTTCTTCTTTATAATAGTATAGATAGATATACAAACAATACGTTATTTTAGTAAGATTGAAGTTGTCCATAAAACCCATCAAAATAATTAATTTCCTTATAATTAACCGAAGATGGTAAATCACACCTAGTCTGGAATGGAACTGGCTCTCAAGTGAGGCTGCCGGAACACACCGTTAGATGCTTGGTACAGATTTTCAACTTGAGGGTGGTTGTTAGCCAGCCGAGTACTAGAAAGTACCCTACCATCATGCGAATCTGTTTTGTCGATGTCGATACGAATACTTTTTCGCAAGTTGTTCGTGATTGAGGCTCTGATGGCAAAAGATAACGCTTATCTGAGCATTAGAGCGATACACAGAACTTTGAGTAGCAAAAATAGTACAAGCTGCTTTGACGCTTATTATTTACTTCGAGACTTTCGATGGTTAGTCTCGCTAGTAATTCTACTAGCTACCGTCTTCAAATCGGAACACAGTAATGTTTACACACTTGGTGGCAGAGTATCTGGTACTGCGTTGATACCTACCCAGGTGAACTACCAACAACTGAAAATAATCTTTAAAATGTATCCTCTCAGGAATAAAACCCATGAGTGATCTCTAGTGAACACACATTTACTTTTTCAATCACATTCTACGCACACATACAGAGAAACCAATAATTTAAATATTCCACTCATTATTAATTGTATTTGTTCTAAGCCCAATCAGAACTAGCATAGAATTACAAATCAGCCGCCCATGGCACAAGTTATTAAACATTATATTCTAAGCGTAAGTTTTACAGACAATTTAGTAGAACAAATTATAAGAATGCGGTGCAAGTAATGAGATTTTCGAGGTGAAAAATTACTGTGATATAATTTGTCTTTTTCAAACGGTATTACCCTGTATTTTTGAATTCTCTACATCCTAAGGTTGTCTGGCGATAAGGCCGACCGTCGTTACACTATTTTCTTTTAAGTTTTTTTTTCTTTTGAGAACTAAGTTTAAATCTTACTACATTCGCTATCAGCAGATGTTAATAGATACTTTTATTGCTAAAAGTTAAATGATATGAAAGGCATTTTCGTTTTTATATAAACGTACAATTTACGAAATATAAAGTTATACATACAGTTTCTGCAATTGTGAAACCGCAGGAAAATTAGCCTAATTTCTTGCCAAAGTGCCCTGTCGCTTATGTCTCAGACCAGGCATCATCCCATAAGCGTACGAAAACTCAGCGGGGCGCGATCTCTGACAGTAACAGACACGCGGTTAACCTTTGGATTGAGACGTGAACCATCCTATAATAGTGGTGAGAGTACTTAATCACTTGTATGGGAACAACGTGTGACAATGGTATGCGTCTATCTGGTCAAACGTGACTTTAATCTGCACATTCTTACCCGTCTACTGCTAAACCAAAAGGAAGGGTTATGTTTTTAGCAGTGTATGGATGTAAGTAGTTATGTATGTTTGTATTTTCGCATGTTCCACCATAGTGTCTAAACCACACATGCGATTTTGTTATTTTAGTCTAGATGACATAGGCCTCACTTGAGAGCCAGTTTCATTCCAGGCTAGGCGTGTTTACCATCTTCGACAGACGATCAAACAGACAGACGGACGGACAGCAGAGCCTTAGTAATAGGGTCCTGTTTTACCTTTTGGGGACGGAGCAAATACAAATACAAATACAAATCATTTATTAATAACACCAAAGTTACAGGTCATTTTTCCATTCATATTATTTAAAAACTATTATCAAAATCATTATATTATGTCAAAATATGTCAAAACAATGAAAAAGAAAATGTCAATAAAGTAATATGTCACATATAAAATAATTATTTTGAGCCCTAAAACACAGCAACATTATAGTGTTCTATAAAATAAACATCTCTAATTTCAAGCCGTTTAAACTTTTTCAAATTGAACTGTTCCATAATTATATTCTTTCACGTTTTAACATTATTACCACCTTATACTCACCATTAAAGGACCTGCAAAAGGCGCTGCAGTTATTCCGAACATTGTTTCAAATAACGGTCTTATAATTGGCAATAATTTAAAACAGAGGCACTAAATTAGGGCATTCGCGAACAAGTTTTAAAATAAAGCAGCACGCGAACAATGAGACACGATCGACTCTGATCCGCATTGGCTGGACAAACATACACAAACAACGTGACTGCAAGGCACATAAGTCAATGTCTTCCGTAATACAAGCTTTGCTAAGTTTGGGGTCAGATGGCGCTGTGTGTAATGTTCTATGATATTTATTTATTTATGTAAAGTTCTATGATATTGTATATGTATATACATATATTTAATATAATGATCCGGTCAATTGCGAGTCGGAGTCGTACACGAAGGGTTCCGTACCATTATCTATAAGAACGATAAAAAATCACCATTGTATGGGAGCCCCCTTAAATATATATTTTTTATATAATAGTAATGCGACTAGCAAGATGCTCTCCTTATGGTGGAGATTACGCCTGTCCATGACCATTGGAGCGATACACAGAACTATGTGTAGTAAAACAAAGCCTAGGGCGTCGCTGCTTTGGCGCTCATTACTTTGAGACATTCGATGATAAGTCTCAAAAGCCCTGTAACTTTGCTAGCTGCAATTTCCATAGTATTCGCTTTGCTTTGCTAAAAAAAAAGTATTTAAGTAATCTATCAGATATCTGACTTCCATAGTACAAGCTTTGCTTAGTTTAGGGTCATATGGCGCTGCGTGTAATGCCCTACGATATTTATTCATTTATTACAAAAAAAAACATTTAGTCGAATTAAAAACCTCCTCCATTTTTGAGTCGGTTAAAAATAAAACATAGAGCCCCGTTGAAATATCTTCAAATTTTAATAGAGTTGTATGTTAAAAAATATGTTTGAAAAAGCAGTCGTTTATGTTTGCTTGCAGTAAGAGAAACGTGAAAAAAGCCAATCTGGAAGGTATGACCTAAATAATTAGACCGGCTTTAAGCATAAATCATTTTCGGAAAAATATTTATGACGCTATGCCGTCGTGGTGGTCAGGTGGGATTTGATTCGGTGATTATACGAACATACTATTAACACATTTGTTATGAGATGGCTTTTTTAAATCTATACTATTTATCAAGAGGAAAGATTTGGCTGTTTGTTTGTATTGAATATGCTCCGAAACTACTGGACCGATCTCAAAAATTCTTTCACCATTGAGAAGCTACACTATCTCCGGGTGACATAGGCTACTTTTTATCCCTGTATTCCCACGGGAACGGGACTACGCGGGTGAAACCGCGAGGCGTTCGCTAGTCATAAATAAGCTTGCATTTGACCGCCAACTCAGCTGATGTTAATCAATGATGCGGTTTAAGATGGAGCACGCTTGCCTAAAAGATACCAATTCATTCTCGATTTGAAGACACCCAGATTGTATCCATAAAGGAGCATCCACTCAGGCTGTGCGTTCTACTGTTTAGCGGTCCGCGCAATGAGAGTAGAATCCAATATTTTTTTTCGAATTTTAGAGCGTTAATCATGAAACGATGGCTGAACCCTAAAACATAATGTCATCGCGAAACGTTCACGTTTTTATGTACTTTCACAAATAAATTCGAAAAATTACAAGTACTGAAAAAAAAATCCGGCCAAGTGCGAGTCGGACTCGCGCACGAAGGGTTCTGTACCATTATCTATAAAAGCGGCAAAAAAATCACGTTGACTGTATGGGCTTAAATATTTATTTTATTCTGTTTTTCAGTATTTGTTTTTATAGCGGCAACAGATATACATCATCTGTGAAAATTTTAACTGTCTAACTGTCACGGTTCATGAGGTAATGCCTGGTGACAGACGGACAGAGTAATAGGGTCCCGTACGTCTCTTTGGGTACGGAACCCTAAAAAGAAAAAACATCGTCATTTTTCGAATACCTATTTATATCTAGCTGTTTGAACAGCTGCAATTTAAATCTTTCAATACTTTTGTTATTCTGATTTCTTAACAAACCTTCAAGTCACAACAATGGAAGAAGTTGCAGCAAGGATTTGCGATCGCCACTTGTCGTAAGTTTGTTTCATTCATTTGCATACAACGCGGCTATGTGTAGAGTTGGTAAAATATAGAGCTGACATTTTTTTCTCACATTTAAATTTGTGAAGATGTCTTTTGACAAAAAGTTAAGCGATATTTATGTTCGGCCGCTTATAATTTTACTTTAGTATCAAATGTAGTGCGAAGTAAGACTGATAGTGTTAAACCTAACTATAATAGTGCGATTGCATGTACGATCAAAACGACAAAAATTTATTTGTCGAGTCTTAATTACCTAACAGCGGAATAGAGAGTTGTGGCAGGAACGCAGAAAGAGTCGTGTCGCCCCGTTGTATTTTTTCCAAAATTAGTGTTTTTTTTCGAAAGTTTATGCATAAAAATGGAGGTGTTTTATTCATAAAGTGCCAAATTAGAAGCGCGAGTGTGGAAAGATGATATAATGTTGTGAAACATGATTTTTCGTGTTGCTTCCAAGAAGTAAAGTAAAGTTAAAGTTTATAGTAAAGCTACTAGTAGTCTAGTCGTGCTTTAGTCTTTACCAATGTTACAAAACATTCAACGTAATGAATTCTTTAATCTTTTGTTTGTCTGTCTGTCTCTCACCAGACTGTATCTCATGAACCGTGATAGTTAGACAGTTGAAATTTTCACAGATGATGTATTTCTGTTGCCGCTATAACAAGAAATACTAAAAAATAGAATACAATAAGTATTTAAGGAGGCTCCCATACAAAAAACGTGTTTTTTTGCCGTTTTTATAGATAATTTTACGGAGTCCGACTCGCACTTGGCTGGTTTGATTATCTTATAATCAGCTTTCTGAATTACATAAGGAAGCAAATTTAAATTGTTTACGTCAAAATCTGTCACCATGATGCCTTTTCTACATTTAAAAGTTGCCCTCTCTATATGTTCTTGTGGCATATAAAAATATTGATTATGGTAGGGTGTGAGTGGAACAGTGTCGATGTAGTTTTGACTTGTTAACGTTGTTTATGGCGAATAAAACAAATACAAGTGTGATGAAAAGTTTACGACTTCTCAGATCGTTTTGCGATTTGTACTGGAAAGTTAAAAATAAATCGTCTTTGCTTGAAATTTAAAAGGTTACTTTTATTTTATAACATTATCTTCATCATCAGCTGTTCACTCACCTTCACTGGTCAATCAAATTTGTTACGATACTACTAAATTATAAACGTATAGTTGTTTTTACACCGAAAGAAAGAGACGTATACCGAAGGAAAGAGACCACGAGGCCGGTCGCCAACACGATGGTCTGACCAAGTGAAAGAAGCCACCTCCTCTTCTAAATTCTACCAGGTTGTGAGGGCTACTTCGGACCGGAGTCGATGGAGACAGATTGTCCGTTTAAGAGGTTCCAGTGACCACGATCCTCAGACATGAGGGAACGATTGGAGAAGAAGTTGTTTTTACGGTGTTATATTTTTTAACAAAATAAAAGAAAAAGAACGGATTAACTTGGAACAGAAAACAAAGTGGGGCAAAGTACTTAGGATTGAGTAAAACTTTTTAAGGTTTATAATTGAGCCCTAACAACAATTTTTCAATCGTAATTAGGGTTAACCATAGCGAAATTATTAATTCCTTGAAAATGCATACATACAATGAACTCTTTTGACTAAGTATCACCATTCCAGGCGAGGAGAGCAGAGGCATTGTACTATTAAACACTCGATGTGAGATATCAACTATCAAAGAATGTAAATTTCATTCTAAGACTTTGTAGCTGTTATGGAATTTTGACAAAGTATTCATAGCTTTTTGGGGTCCAGTAAATAGTTATGAAATGCAATTTTTCATATCGTTAGGCATTTTAAATCAACTGTTAGTTATTTGTATCTGTTAGTTTATTTGTAATGAATAAGCTCCGAAACTACTAGACTGATTTCAAAAAGTATTTCATCGTTGGGAAGCTACACTATCCCCGGGTGACATAGGCTATAGGCTGTATTCTCACGGGAACGGGAACTACGCGAGTGAAACCGCGAGGCCTCCGCTAGTACACAATAAAGATCGGAATCAGCCCTGCTTTTGTAAGTTGCCCCACTGTAAGGCGATGGAGGCTTCGCATTGGGAAAATAATATGTAATGTATAGTATCGTCGCAAGTCCTGGTCATTGTAGGAATTCCCATCCATGCAGCGAGATAGACGCAGCATCCATACGGTGATATCAAAATAAATAACCTAAAATATTGTGGTTATTGATAGTTATATCTTAAAACTGCTAAGTGCTCAGCGTTTACATTAATTTGAGTTCAGCGTATTTATTCTCCGTTCATTTGTCACACAGTGAGTGTTTATAGCTCCAACACTGCATTATAATTACATGCACTGCCTAATAAACGTCTTGTAAAATGTTTGTGAGGGTTTAAATTAATTTATTTGTTTGCGCGTGATTTCGATCAATTAATCACGCGGCCGGTCGTTTTGTTGAACAGGTGTAGGGGATTTTAGACCATAAATCATAGAAATTGCCTAGTATTTCGTGTTGTTTTGTTATAACAGATGTTGCGGTGTTAATTTAAACTAGGTATGTTAATTAATTATAGTTTTAATGTAATAGTTAGATAGTAATATGAAACTAGGATTGGCCATTCTTGAATTGGAAGAATTTTTTTTATTTAAAGTTTTGTTATTTTTTAAATCTACTAACTGCACCCCGTGGGGTTACCCGCTTCATGTTTTTGGGATACAAAGAAGCCTATGTGTTAATCCAGGGTCTCAGCTACCTCCATACCAAATTTCATCCATATCCATTTTTGCGTGAATTAGTAACATCCATCCATACATACATCCAAACTTTCACATTTATAATATTAGTGGGATTTATTTATTTATAAATAAGGAATCCCTTCGGAGCTTTTGATATCATTTAGCCGTTTTTTGGGCCCACCTACTTATAATCATAAATATATTAAAAAACGCTTAAATTTCTGTTTTTATCCACGCGACATTTTACGTTAGCATGGAGTTGACAGATCATTTTAAGCACAGCTTAACGTAGCTTTATATCCATACGACCGTAGAGACGTTCACTTAGACTTCGTTAGTTATTTAACAAAGCATTAAAATGTTCAATGTTGTGTTTCGTTAGTGATATTGTTTTCGCAACGAGTTAAGAGAGACATTATTTCCCTTACCTATTGTGTTACAATACTGTAGAGAATAGATGGCATATTAAAACGGACATTAAAATAGACACGGCTATTTCCTAGTCAAGGTGTGAAGCGTATCTTCACAAGCTTCTTTGGTAAGCGTCTTTGGTGTAAGTTTCTAAAATTGTTTATTGTTTATTTCTTGTAGCTGTAAGAAAACATACATTTGTACACATTGGATACTTTCGTATTCGATCTTTTCCATTTTTCGGGGAAAAACTTTTACATTCATCTCCAATGATAAAAGAGAGAACTTTGTGCTAGATTTTTTTTATATATAACAGCTGCAAACTTCTTGGTGTTACTCTCCCGACGACTCTCAGTTTCGGCTCATTTATCGAGTCGAATATGTACCTATACGTATATGTAAACCAACAGTATGTAACCCAACGCATCCAGTTAACCATCTAACGGTATGTTCCGGTACAGTTCAATTCCAGGCTAGGTGTATATGTAGATATATGTATGTATGTGTACAAGCAGCCAAAACCACTTAAAATTTAACAAAACGCAATTTTTTGTTTCTTTTGTAACAAAAATCGAGTTTTTACTAAAGTCATAATTCGTAAACAACCCCCAACACACGACCTTAACTACCTAACTTGTATTTCGAGTGCCAACCGACGTCGTTTCCTTTTGGCGCCACAATCAACTCTCTCATTTGCTCCTATCAAAGCATTTCCGGCCCGTGTTGTGAGTGATTGACAGGAGAGTTCAGTTAGATCAGAGACATTGTTCAATTTCACAAGGCCTTGAACACGTCAGGGAGAAATACTCAATAATTTATTGCAATGTATAAGATTACGTGTAGATCTTCTTAGCCGCCCTGTAAGCTGTTTTGTAGTGATGATAGCTCAGTGTTCTGTATGTATTATACTAGCTGCGCCCCGCGGTGTTACCCGCTACATGCTTTCGAGATAAAAAGTAGCATATGTTCTAATCCAGGGTCTCAGCTACCTCCATACCAAATTTCATCCAAATCCGTTCAGTAGTTTTTGCGTGAAAGAGTAACAAGCATCCATCCGTCCAAACTAAAAAAAAGTATTTATGTAATCTATCAGTTATCTGACGTCCATCACACAAGCTCTGCTTAGTTTGGGGCCAGATGGCGCTGTGTGTAATGTCAAAAAAAAAAAAATAATAATAAATAAATAAATAAATAAAATAAACTTTCACATTTATAATATTATAGTGGAATAATTTTAAGGTACTGGATTTGACTGTTACTTACAATATGAGACTGTTTTAGATATATTAAAATGGCTTCGTCCTTGTTTTATATTTATTTTACGTGATTTTATCATAGTCATAGTACTTTGTCATGAGAAACTTGACTCTAAACTCGCAAAATGCATAAAGAGCGATGCCAAAAATGAATAAAGAAAAACAGAATAAATGTCAAAATGAAAATATCACATCAATTCCACATCAGTTCCCTATTGAAAATATTGTCAATTACTTGTTCCCCTGGCACGGCAATTCTATTTCGGAAATAAAGGAAATCGATTGTTGATACAGAATGTGTTGAAATGCCAATTTGTGAAGGTATTTAGGCGAATTTGAAAAGTAACGGGAAATGGAATTATTAAAGGCAGAATTCTGCTGAAATTGTTATTTATAGTTTGATAGGACAGATTAGGTGTTTGACTACAGCTCATTTGATTGTGACTGACAATGTGATCGAAAATGGTAAGAACTCAGATTAAAAACGTGAATTTTATTTGTGTGGTAGTTAACCAGCGGAGTACTAACAAAATTATTGTTACAAAACAAAAATTTACTTCATTCCACTATTAAAACACTGCTAGGTCACATTTTTATTTCGGAGTTCCAGTGTCTGCCTTTCGTCACCATTAGATGATGATGATGATTATGGGTAGGTATTTGGGATGATTATAGTGACAATGCACATCACTGAAAAGTCACAAGAAAGTAAAATACGCAATATTGGTTACATAGAAGACATATTTTTTTCTAGTTATTTTGATTAAAAAATCTAACTTCCGAACTAATTTTAAAGAAATTTCTATGAGATGAATAGAGAAGTATATACATACATACTTTTAAACAAAAAAAAGAATATTCCAAATTGTGGACCGCATCGTCGCTTAACATCAGGCAAGATGGCGGACAAACGCAAGCCTAATTTAAATGATAAAAAAGTCGGCTTGTAAATAACGGAGTTTTGACAGCCATGTTGGTTCATTGGTAGTATGTCTGCTTCAAGAGCTGTAAGGCGTGGGTTCGATTCCCACCTAGGAAAAACATTTTGTGGTATAAACAAATATTTGTTCTGTGTCTGGGTGTTCTGTACTCATGATCAGTATGTATTTACACAAAAAAAAGTTCTATCATTTATCTGACTTTTATAGCACAATCTTTGATTAGTTTGGGCTCTGATGGCGCTGTGTGTAATGCCCTACGATATTTATAGTTATGAACAAACATAAAAAGTACAACTGAATTGAGAACACTCCCTTTTTTGAAGTCGCTTAAAAAGTTCCCTACCACTACGTTATGGTTTCCTCACGATATTTTCCTTCTTTACTCAACTCAATAACACTAAAGAATCATAAGCCAGCTCCGTTTGTTTGTGACAATCAGCATCCATACTGAGATGGCTCATTTTTTTATTTGTAATGTATTGAATAAATGTTTTTTTCCCATTTTTTCTGCGTTCATTCATATGCTAGCTAGCTTTTACCAAACCCTGCAACATGGGAATCGAGCCCGCAAACCCCTAAAAACATCTGTACACTGGTAACTTATTCGCTATTCTATGTAAAATGTGATTAACTATGCAAATCCCGATCAGAAACGAAAAGAAGAAATAAATTATCACGTTGAGATGAGTTACCGTTAAACCAGTAGTTATTTATCAATGGCTATTGATGGGTACAGTCGCGCTCGTTAATATTCGCGGGAAACAAAAACAAAATGGCGGAGCGCCATCTTGGCGACTTTTTGTAGGGTTGTCTATCTATATTCTATAAGTATAAATTTAAAATTTAAAAAACTTCCGTCACCACTAATACACATAACTCCAAATTTCTAATCGATCAGTGGTAAATACTCGTACTCACATAATATGTATGTAAGTAAAGCAACAGCTCTTATAAACAAATAATACAAATACAAATAATCTTTATTAATGCATATTGTTTTAAAACATGGGTTTGGCCTCTCCTTTTAAGTTTACATAAACCTGTATTAGGAGCTACCGCTCCTTCAAATACACTATTTTTAATATAGGTATATAAACAGTTCTTATGTAAGAGCTGTTAATCTTCAAACAGTTGAACATACTTTCTTAAATCATAGTTAAGATCACTTTTAATCAAGTCACATAAAAATATGTAATTCGCTATTTTGTGGTAGGTACCTCTACAGGAGTAATTATCGATAAATACGTACTGCACATTTCACAGAAAACTGTACTGTTTATTTTTCGCGATTACAAGATAATTCTACTAGTTAGTTTTTCACGGTATGATGATCTCCTTTCAGCTTTGTGCTACAGTTCCGTGTAGCCCTCAATGGAATAGAAAATGTTTGTTCGCTTTTGGACAGCCCTGTTGACATCTTAGAGAGCAGCAATTAAAACGAGTTTAAAATCTCGTTTAACTGACAAATTGCAATAAATAAGAATACTTAAATCTAAACTGCGTGTGATTTAGTCACGGTATTCTCTGCTGACTGACAGTATCTATTTTAAACCTTATATACATTGGTAATACGAATGAAATTGTAAGGATACACTCACGGACAGGACGCTATAAAAATTGATAGAAAAAATGTAGAAGATGATACGCATAAAAATATTATTAGCCGATTTTTAGGAAACTTAGTAAGTTAGCTTAAACTTTGACTACACAGATTGTTTGGTAGAATATCTGCTTCAAGACTTGTAGAGCGTGGGTGCGATTCCCACCACGACAGACATTTATGCAACGATAAATCAATATAATTATTATGTTATACATATATTCTGGTTGGTTCTTTCTGTTACGTTTAGAGGAGGCTTCAGGTGACCAGAATGCTGGCATCTACTTTTGTCAAAAGCTTAGCATCGCCGTCCAGCGTGGCAATGCTGCCAGCATTCTGGTCACATATCCCTTCTCTGACGGACTTTTAGATTAAGTTTTTTGAACAAATTTGTAAATAGTATCAATTTAAGATATTTTAATTTATAATAATAAATATTCTGTATGTATCATCGGTATACATACTGATGATACACTACGGAGCGGATTTGAATGAAATTTGGTATGGAGGTAGCTGAAATCCTGGATTAATACATAAGCTACTCTTTATCCCGAAAACATGTAGCGGGTAACACCGCGGGGCGCAGCTAGTAGAACATAAAAATCTAACAAACACACAAATTTCTCATTTATAATATTAGCGATTAGCAAAGTCTGTAACAGTATGTCGTTTAAGTAGGTACCACCGCAGTATATATTTCGTCGCCAAGCAATTATAGTGTGTAAACATTATTGTGTTCTGGTTTGAAGGGTACTGTAGCTAGCGAAATTACAAGGTTGTTGACACTAACCAACGAATATTCAAAGTAATGAGCGCTAAAACAGTGATGCCAATGTTTTATAATTAAAGTTTTGGGTATCGCTGCTGGTTATCTGCCTTATCACTTGCCATCAGCGTTTCAGTCTCATTAATTTTACACAAAAAATTACTACTGTATTGTACCTATTCAAATTCAAATTCAAATTCAAATTATTTATTTGGCACAATTCATAGTTACATAAAAATGAACCCATTGGCTCCGAACTAGTAATAGTACTGTGTTTCGGGAACCAATGGCTTCTCCCGATATTTTTATACAGAAGGCCAAATGCAGACAAAAAAAACTAAACAATTAAAAATTAATATATTATCATATATCATTATCATATCATCCTATTATCATATATTTTTTTACAACGTCACATCCGAAATTATTCCGTGGTGATTTTATTATGAGCTTACGCCTCAATAACCCTTTCCCATGCATCATCAATTCACGTCCGAAACAAAAACTGGACACGCGGAACTGTATCAAAACAAAAATAAATCAAATCGACCCAAAATGTGCGCTTTCGGCAAATTTCGACCATTATCGGCTTGGCGGCGCAAAAAGAACAATTTGGGCCATTTTAGGGTTACCATTAATAATTAATCGTAAAAGCATGAAATATTTTTATATTAATTTTTTTTTTCATTCGTATTGAATTTATTTAAATGTCCAGGAAACAGTAAAGGAAAGATATTTGTTTTCATTTTCTTCGTTTGTTATACTATTGATAGGTATTTGTTGTCATGTTTTACTTATTGTCGTTTGTAAGTAGTTAGTGATACCTAGTAGGTCTCACCGGAAGATGAGCGCTGGCTATACACCAAGCATAGCTGCTGAGGTGACCCTCATATTTTAATAGTGATTTGTGTGTTGGATGTTTTAACACAAAATTAAAAAAAAAACTCTTTCTTTCTTTATTTCAATAGCTTTAAATTTCAATTCCTAAATTTAATTTTTGTTTTTTATTTATGTAAGGTCAAAGTTCGCAAAAATTGTTTTTTTGGATTTTTTAGAGAAACGATCTGTTTTATTATAAAAAATACTCAAACAAAAATTATAGATCATGAAATTATTTACAAAAATTGTACTGACACTTTTTTCCTACGATTTACCATTTCTGAGAAAAAGCGATTCTAAGATGTACTAAAGTTGTATGCAGACGTTTTCACGCCACCTATGAGGTAGTGTACTTGGCTTGTTTTTTTGTAACGTGGTTTCTCCGGTAGGCCTACTCCACGGTCTATAATATGTATCTGAGGTAGGTATATAAAATTATTTGTATTTTCCACAGCATTTAAAAAAATATACACTTTTGGAAAAGTAACCTGGTGAGATAGCCCTATCAACACCGGTGAACTTTCAACATATTTTTTTCTCCAAGTCCCGTAAGGTAAGTCCCAACTTGTTGATTGTAATTGTTGCAGTCATTGTTCTCCAGAGAGATAAAAGCCGCAACAAGCTTTTGTGTTTAATTAAAATTTTGCTCAATTCATGAGAATTCTCGACGGTAATGATATAGGAAAGTACTTTTTAAAATGTGGAATGAAATGTGATTCGGCGGGACCGCTGTGTGAGGTTCGCATTTGTGAACTTTTTCTTTTTTTGTTTTTAGCATTGCATTTTACACATTTTGCCAGTGCCAAGTATTTCAGTATTTTTAAGTACCTATAGATGATGACTCTTCTTTTTTGTTGCTTTGGGTTTGGCTTCGTATTTTGAGCATTTGCCACTTTTAAGTGTTTTATATTATCAAGTTTCAAAAGTTAAATAAGTTGCCTCGTAGATAAAATATAGTTATAGTCAAACTGTGCTAACACCACATTATATCATTTTCCCACACTCGCGCCTGTGATTCGGCACTTAAATAAATACAACACCACCATTTTTATGCATACACCTCGACAAAACACTAGTTTTGGAAACAAAATACAATGAAGCGACACTACTCTTTCCGCGTTCCCGCCAAAAATGAACGACTTAAAATAATAATTAAATTAAATACTTCAAAATGTAGAAATCATTTTGACAATGACAAATGCACAAATTGTGACACCAAAACGAAGAAATAGTAGATAACACATGTTTTAAGTACTTAGGTCAATTTCCACATTACCGACACGCCTGCCAACGACTGCTGTTATTAATTACTTACCAATTAGAACTCCTAACAATATTTTTCATTCCACTCACGTTCATTAGCGTCGTTCATGACTAATTTACTAATAGCTACGATAATGAGATATATTACAAATCATTTTATCTGTTTGTATTATAGTACTCAAACATTTATTTGGCACATTAGAACAGTATTTTTATAAATTTAAAAAGTAATGAGATGGACAAGACGCTCTCCTGATGGTAAAAGATAACGCCTGCCCATGACCATTGCAGCGCTACACAGAATTTTGAGTAACAAAACAAAGTCCAAGGCATCGTTGATTTAGCGCTCATTACTTTGAGACTTTAGATGGTTAGTTTCAAGCAGCCCTGTTATTTCGCTGGCTGCTGTATCATTTAAACCGAAACAATAATGTTTACACACTACTGCTTGGTGGCAGAATATCGAGTACTGTGGTGGTATCTACCTAGACGGTCTCCTGCTAAGTAGATCTACAACTAAGAATACCAAAGTTCGATTCAACCAGACCCTTGTAAGATGCTCATATTCATTCATCAATACAAAAGAGCTGATAACCTACAAAGCTGTACAGAGTATTTCGAATTAACAACTAAGAACAGTTTCGATTTAGTCACCTTTCAAACAAAAAATATAAGTATTAATTAATAATGATTATTGTGAAAATATGCTTGCTTTTCTGGGGGTAATAACTTAAAGGCTTTGGCTAAATTGGCTAATATACATTCTAAATAGGTTTGATTTGCTCCATATACCTAGTTAATGCATGAAACGTGAGTTTGTTTTCTGAGGAGACCTAAGCTGAAAATTTTATACATTTTTATTTTGTTGGCTGACATCTTTCCATAATAATGTTATCAATACTTTTACATTCAAGTGATTCTAAGACTGAGTCAAAGAATATATCGAAATGTGCTATATAAAAAGTCAGACACTGTAAACAGTTTATTCAAATGTTGTCAGTAGCGGCGAAAGTCGCCGAAGGCGTTGGTAATTGTTGGAAACACTCGAGCGCGGCCCAAGTTGCCGGGGGCTTGGGTCTTGACAGACGTTAATTGTTCTAGAAGTGATAATTGTGATGATGAAATTACTAGAAGTTTTGTGTGTTGATGATGACTGTGATGTTCATGTTTAATTTGACACAGCAAAAACAACTGACTTCATTCCACTAAGCCCAAAAAGGGCTAGGCCACATTTTTTTATAACAGAGTTAATAAAGAAACTGGATGTTGATAGTTCATTTTGACTATTCTATTAACCCTAAACACCACTAAAAGACACAGGAAAGCCGAATACGCAATTTCGTCTACTTGGACGACATATTTTTTGTCTAGTTGTTTTGGTTTAAATCGAACTACTGAACCGATTTTAATGGAATTGCTATGGGAATAATCGGAAATGATTTTTATTTAGTTATGAAAAGTGACGTGATTTTGACATACTATTATTTTAAATATATGTGGGATTACTTTCGTTTATAAGTACCAACAATCGCCACGTGCGCATAAGTGAAATATATTTTTTCAAATCGGTTGTTAAATTACGGAGTTCTAAAGTATAAAGTATAAACATGTGAAAAACAGCTCAATTGAAAACCTCCTTTTTTTAAAGTTAAAAAGAAAGGCTATATTTTTAGCAGTACAAGTTTTTTTTTTTAAATTATCACCTATCGCACCGGGCACGAACTAAAAAGTTTAGAAAATAAAAATGTTTGGTGTTTAATTATTTATTTATATTAAGACTTTTGTCAACGTCATGTCAGTCCCATCATTGTTAAACTGTTTAACATCCTAACAAAAACATGCGAATAATACCTCTGCTTTGGATGAGGTTGGCAGATGGTTGAGCATTATAAAACCCGTATTAGACGTTGGAGTCGCTAGGATATAAAGGGATACGATCATATCATATCGGTTCAAATGCAAATCCTGCCTCAGCGAGTCTCTTTGATTTTTGTTCTCGGCACATTCCATGCAAAAATGGATGAAATGTAATTATCCACTGTTGTAAAGGCATCCCTTTCTCGATACTAATATCGCATAAAGGTAGACTCGTAAAGGTAAGAATAGAAAACTTACGATGAAATTACAGTTCTAATAAAATTAAAATATTTCTGACACACAGGCCAGAAAGATTGCTGACCAAAAAATTGTCCATATTTACTGACCTGTTCCCTACGGGAAAAAAGAAGATTTTTTAACAATTTTTAGGACACTTCCTAAAACTTTTAACAGTAGCATGCAGTTTGATTTTACTTTACAATTAGTCAATAAATAAATATTGGGGGGCATTTACACATCGTTATCTAGCGCCGAACTAAGCAAAACTTGTATTCTCATAGTACCAGATAACAAACAGAATAATTTTTTAAACTTGTTAACGACGATGATAAATAAATAATCAAAGGAATGACTTAGAAAAAAATACTTAAAAGAAAACAAAGCCATTTTGAAACATTTTTTTATAATTAACGGTTTGTCTATTTAGTTTCTGATTAATTATTATTATTATTTACTTTATAAGTATTAAGTACCCTACTCATGGCACATGATATCACTCATTGTTGACCACCTCACCTTGACCAGTGATCTAATTTATCGATGTCCCCTATTAACTAGATAAATAATTTGAAGTTTCATCAGACTTTTGAAGGATCACATTCCTATCTCAGAAATAAAACCATAATTCCAGTTATTTAGACGAGTTTATCCATTTCTCATCTTCTTACAAAAGTGAGTGATGTTAGCGTTCTCATGTTGACATCTCTAAGCTGTCTAATATGTTTGCAATAAAATAAATAATTAATTATTAGTTATATACATTTACATATATGTATGTATAGTAGTTAGTCTAATACGTTACACGTGGAATATGCTAATCGAAATAAAAGTCAGTGTGTCACATCTCGGCCGACAGAGAACGGTATAAGAAACTCATTTTATTTGTACCCGGCAGTTATACTTTTCATGCGACGATTAAAGCTTGCGATGCACTTAGAAGTACCGCCTTTTAGTACTCTATTTTTAGCTTTATAGTAATGTTGAGCTAAGAATACTATATATTGATAGTTGCAATTTATTACATCTAGAGATGCTTGGTGACAGATTATAAAATTATAATTATATTTTACTAGCAGATGCCTCTTGGTTACACCCGCGTAGTTCCCGTTTCCGTGAGAATACAGGAATAAAAAGTAGCTTATGTCACCCGGGGATAGTGTAGCTTCCCAACGATGAAAGAATTTTCGAAATCGGTCCAGTAGTTTCGGAGCCTATTCAATACAAACAAACAATTTATTTTGTAACTGTTTGTTGTGTTCTGTGTTACAAAATAAAATTATTTTCTTTCTTTCAATCAAATATTTCCTATTTAAAGAGTATACATAGATTATAATGATAAATTAAGAGCTTTTGAAATATATTTTCGTTTATATAAATTCGATTAAATAAATCGTTAAAACCACTACTATTTGGGGTCACTTGAACAAGCAATTCCGAGTCTCGATCTCGATCAACCATCGCTTCCAAGGGCATTGTAGTGGACATGTTGATTTTTTTTTGTTTCACCGGTGGCATTTATTAGCATAACAGTTTTATTCAAAAATCATAAATTCATAAATCATTCTTAAATTTTATTATTTTATACGAGCAATTGTGATTTACCGCAAATAAAGACCAAAATAAATGCCAGTAGCTGTGATTACACTGTAAAGTTATGCTCCATTTATCCACAAATGGAAAAAAATATTTGTATGGAAATCGAACCATCTTAAAAGCAAACATTGTGAATACTTGACATTTTCCTTACATAAAGGCCCTCACAACGAACTCGGCAAACCTGTAAGATTAGCTGGCAATTTCTCAAAACGACACATCGCATCCATCGTTTGGTTAAAACAAACAATGAAATATTGTCGAGAATTACCGTCGATTGTCGGTAAAAACCGGTAAACGCACGGAATTTAATCTGGAAGATGATGGCGGGGTAAAATTAATTGTTTGTGACCATGTTCTTAATTGGATGAGGTAGCTCTGAAGGTAGCTCGAGCAAATTCTGAGATTCTTCAAAGTTCAGACAATTAATTTTGTTTACAAAACCAAGCAGATATATATCAAACACACTGTCTCTTGAATGCCTTGTTTTATTTGTTTTCCTGTTTATTTGGTCTGATTTTAATTATAATCAGCTCCACTGCTGGGCATAGGCCTATCCCAAAAAATTCCACTGCGACAGACACCGCCAGCCGTCCTCCGTATATCGTCACTCCATCGAGTCTCAGGGCGTCCTACACTACATTTGCGGATCCGTGGTCGTCACTCTAGTACCCCAACGGTTATAGGTTTTGCGAGAGATATGTCCACTGTCCACTGTCCTATTAAATACCGCAGGAACGCGCTGGATGCGAGCCGCTTCCAACTGGTCTTTGTGGAAGTCGATGGTGGAGGCCTATGTCCAGCAGTGGACGTCCTACGGCTGAAATGATGATGATGATGCCCACTTTTTAGCCCATTGTCACTTCAGCTTGCTAATACGCTGAGCTCTCTGGAGAATTACTTTGTGAGGAATGAAATGGCACACATGGCACAAAATGAAATGTATCCAGTCAAAATCTTAAAAAGTCGTGTGTGACATATACATAGAAAATATATGTTTGTAGGTACAGAACAATGACGTTGATTGATTACCCGCTGTCCACACACTTTCTACATATAATTCTTGGGGTAGAGTTAGAAAACTTCAGACAAGACAACGGTCATGAGTTTAGAAAATTTGCGAAGCTAATTCAAAAATAGTTTCCCATTTATCATTCTACTCTGTAAGAGGATCGATCGACAATCACGAGAAGAAGCAAGTGGACATATCCAACCGCATTCTAACCCCGACACGGAACCGCAACAACAGTTAACCAGCCTACCTGTTCGACCACAATGGCATCTAGTATCGTATAAAAATATCGAGTCGCTTCACTGAGCCTTATATGCAGTACAATGGTCGACGTGCTTTGCGGGACAGCGGACGTAGAACGTAAGCGCCTCTCTGATTCAATATCACACTAATTTATTATAAAGGGGAAAGTTTGTGAGTGTGCGTGTTTGTTTGTTTTTTACTTCTTCACGCTCAAACGGCTGGACCAATTTTAATGAAATTTAATATGGAGGTCGCTGACACCCTGGATTAATACATAGGCTACTTTTCATCCCGAAAAAATGTAGCGGGTGACACCGCGGGGCGCGGCTAGTAATATTATAAATGTGAAAGTTTGTATGTTTAAAGAATTTAAGTATTCTGTCAAGTACCTGGTTCCCATAGTACAAGCTTTGCTTAGTTTGAGGCTAGATGGCGCTGTGTAAAATATCCTCCAATATTTATTTATTATTTACTAGCGCCTCGCGCTTTCACCCGCGATGTTCCCGTTCCCGTGGGAGTACAGGGTTAAGAAGTAGCCTATGTCACCCGGGGATAGTGTAGCTTCCCAACGGTGAAATAATTTTTGAAATCGGTTTTTAAGTTTATATGTTACATACAAAAATACAATCTTTTCTCTTTATAATATTAAGTGTAGATTGAAGTAGGTGCATATTCTCGTCAAAAAATATCATCGTCAGCCTTTTGTAGTCCACTGCTGGGCATAGGCCTCTCCCAAGACACGCCACTCAGCCCGATCTTCGGCTTTTCGCTTCCATTCACCGCCAGCTGTCCTACGTATATCGTCACTCCATCGAGTCTCAGGGCGTCCTACGCTACGTTTGCCAATTCGCGGTCTCCACTCTAGAACACGTCTACCCCAGCGGTTGTCGGTTCTGCGACAAATATGTCCAGCCCATTGCTACTTCAGCTTGCTAATACGCTGAGCTATGTCTGTTACTTTAGTTCTCCGGCGAATTACTTCGTTCAGGATACAATCCCTTAGAGAAATGACAAGCATAGCTCTTTCCATAGCACGCTGAGCGACTTTGAACTTGTGGACCATTCCCGCTGTGAGTGTCCACGTTTCGGCTCCGTAAGTCATGACTGGTAGAACGCACTGGTGAAAGACTTTTGTCTTGAGACTTTGTGGGATGAATGACGAGAAGACTCGACGTAATTTTCCGAATGCTGCCGAGCCCAGCTGTATTCTTTTGTCGGCTTCACTCTCAAAATTGTTTTTACCTTGTTCGAGCGTCTGAAAATATAATTTAAAACATTGTCACCACAATTGCATAAATGCGAAAGCACGTTACGTTCTCCGGCATTGCGTGTTGCACGGAGAAACGCGAAAATCACTATTTATTGTCTAAGTGACGAGCCATAAATCGACGGACATCTTGACGTTGGCCATTGTCCACCATCTTGCTTTTATTGGCCATCGTATATTGAATACCGCCTTCGCAATTGTTGCGATAATGCGTTTGCATGATGTTCCTGTGTATTTAAAATTCAATTTGTTTCAATAGCTTGTGAAAGGATGCGTCTTTACTATGTTATTGAATAAGTAGTTTTATCTTAAGAATAGGTAGAGGACTGTAATTAAAACTGTAAATACATTTTACGAATAGCTTTCATGTTCTACGAGAATTTAAAGCGGTATAAACTGATTGTTGATGGGTTGATAGAAACTGATTGTTGATAGAAATTTAATATACATCTACTATGTATACTCCCGTAGATTATGTAATTAATTTAAAAATAAATTAAGGATTTGTGTAGGTTTTTTTTTAATGTAAATATAATGAGACAAACGATGCGCTCTCCTGATGGTAAGAGATAACGCATGTCCATGACCATTGCAGCAATACACAGAACTTTTGAGTAGGTAGCAAAACAAAGTCCGGGGCATCGCTGCTTTGGCGCTCATTACTTAGGATAATTATAAAATAAATTATTTATTGTATATAGCGTCGTAAATATAATTAAAATAATATAAAATTGTATGTATATTACCTATACTTCTATAACATCTTCGTAGATATTGACACAATAAAGCATATTCTGATTCTGAAAAAAATTTGGTACATACGATATCGATAAGAATTAATAAGTTCAGAATTTTTATACAAAATACTTAATTGAATTATATACAAGAACAGAATTCATGTAACTATAGAACCATAATTATATCTATAGACCTATATTTATATGTATAGGAAAACTACAGGTATGAATAATATAAATATTGAGCTCATGAAAAAAATACTAGAGATTGATGGGAATTAAGTTCTGACTCATTCCAGATGAGTATCACTAACCGATATTGAAGTTACATACTTCATATAGAAGTATATACTTAGCTCCTATATGGAAGACTGGATTTTTTTGCATGATTTTGAAAGCAAAAATAGAGTGCTAAGTACCTAGATTTAAGACCACAATTTTGTTTACCTATTTTGCAAGAAATAAATGAATTATGAATTTATTTTGTTATTTAATACGAAAATGCTCTTCAATAGGTACATTAATTTCATTAGCTCAACAGTAAATTTAATTGTCTATGTGGGTGTAAATTTAATAAGAACAACTTTTGAAATGTTATTGCTATTTTGCAACAGTAAGCCGATCTTAAGTGCGGCTCGCATAAAGCTGTAGGACACATTGTTGCGAAATGCCAAGTACATAATGTAAATTCTATGTAACTAGGTTCAGAATAGGTATTGTGTTTGCAAATTAAATTTGAATGGGACCTTTTATAGGTGGGCGCACTAAGAGCATAATAAGACATACGAATGAGATACTAGGTGAAACGTTATCTAGTTGATTAGTTGTTACAAATTTTGATTATATAGATATAAATAATAATTAATGATGACAATAAAAATTATAATCATTATATTTAACACACACATTCTTGCTTGACAGTTTTTTCTACGTCCCAACTTAGTTTTAAAAATGAAACTACACAAAATATTAAATGATTTTGAAGCATAATATGGAGCGAAATTGTCGCAGGTTAAAATCATGTCGCGAGCCAATTTTTATTGGCGACCGTCAATGCCACAAATACTCGATAATATTAAACATTTGGTCAGTTAAGTAATATAATTTATTAATTACTTTGATATAATTTAAAGGGTACATTGGAAAACCATCGACGTCTGTGACGATTGGTGCTAAAATAGCCCCATTTGGCAAAAATTCTATTTTGTGTTTGTTTCGACGTCTTTAAATTTGTTCCCATAGAAGGCAATTTAGAAAACTCCGGAACTCTGAACGTCCGGGGATACAGTTTGGTGTTGCAGCTACATATCTATGTAACATGTAAATACGATAGCGAAAGGATCAGAGAATGCTTTGAGTGACGACTTGAAATAAGAAAATCAGAAAAGACTTTTTTGTTTTAGAAAATTATTATGACTTTAGCGTATTATACGCTCAAAGAAAATATTTTCCGTTAGGTATTCACATACAGACGGTTGTGTCCACGATACAGTCACACTTAATTTTTTTTAATTACTTTATCATGTGGAAATTAACCTTCACTCCTGATTACGGCCCTGTATAGGATAGAACGCACGTTATCGTCGATTTTAACATAATAATCAGTTGTTGTTTTTATAGCCAATCCGAGCTTGCGTCCTCATCTCGAGTTCTCAAAACCTACTATCTTTTATGGCAACAAGTCTAGAAATAGCAAAGATTGAAGTGAATGCAAATTATGCAATGAACAACAAATAATTTAAATAGACTAAAGATTTTTCTAAAAACAAAGTTAGAATGGAATGGACTAGTACTTTGCAGTATTTAGAATAAAAACTTACAGGATAACCTTTTTTTTTTGCTGCAAGAAAAATGAAAGTCACTTTTAAAAGATATACCTAAACTTTAAGATTTATGAGTTACACATTGTTTAGCAAGACATTGGCTAAAGAGAGTTTTGTGGTAACAAAAGTTAAACGTGCGTAAGCCATCTGTTTATCTTTTAGACAGTGCTTAGCTAGACATGGTGTTGGACCACTATTTTATCTGTCTTTTGTTGTAAGACTGTAAGGTGTTTAATCTGAATTATCTACGATAGCGGTATCTAAATGCCATAAAGCGGTCACCTCATCACCTCTATGCGATTACCCATCCAAAAATAGGTTTTCCGGATTTTTCATACTGAAAATCATTCCGTTCTTTTCACTAAATATAGCTACATAATAATATGTTAATTACATCTTATTACACCAAAAATAAATAAGTAATTATTATTAACATTTAAATAAATCTATCATTTAACGCAATTAAAATATATACAGCTATAAACAGAAACACACATCAACGGAGAGGGCTATTGTTTTTTAATTAAGTCTCTTATAAACACATTCCATTTAAATTAAGACGAAAACTATTTTGTATGTTAATTTAAGAGTTAAATAAATAAATCGAACAAGGTTTTTTAACTTTTAAGTTTAAATTTATATTTCAATTAACAAACGGAAAAGCTTAGTATCATTAGGTTTTGTCTTGTGTTTAAATATGTTTTTATTTCGAAATTATGTGAAATAATTTACATAGCAAAAAAATTACGGTGAAAGACGAATTATATGCTGTTCTAATGAAGAAATTTTTAAAGACGGAATAGTTATAGAGATAGTTAATTTGAGTACCCAAAAACCGGTTTATTTTTTTTTGTGTAAAGGTACTGAGACGAACAAAACGGTATCCCGATGGTAAGAAATAACGCCTGTCCGTGACCATTGCAGCAGTACAGTTACAGTATGTAAAATAACCTTATGACAAGTAACATAAAAGAGTTAATGTTACTTTTGTTTGTTTAATCGATTCATCATCTGACAAAATTTACACGTTTATATATACATATTTATGTGTAAAATTTATACATTAATGTTATTTGTTAACTTTATATTTATTTTTGTATTTTGCACGCCTTGTGAAGGCTGAATACAGAGATGCATTTTTATTTTATTTTCGACTTGACCTGTAACTTTATTTATTCAAATGAAACATTTGAATTTGAATTTGAATAATGGTTTGTTTATTATTAATAAATATTAAGTAGTATCATACTTATTTGTTCGCTGTATTTATACATATTATAATACACTCGTGTTAGTTTTTTTTTATTTAAAATATTATGCACGCCTACAACCTCATATCATATACTGTGGGGTGACTCGTAAAGAATGCTTTAGCACAAAGTCCTCTTTTTTCACATACTGCGGTAAGTGTGCAATAAAAAAGTTAAATAGTTAATCTATATATAACTCTATATCTATACTATTATAAAGAGGAAAGATTTGATTGTTTGTATTGAATAGGATCCGAAACTACTGGACCGATTACTAAAATTCTTTCACCGTTGGGAAACTACACAATCTCCGGGTGACATAGGTTGCTTTTTATCCCTGTATTCTCACGGGATCGGGAACTACGCGGGTGAAACCGTGAGGCATCCGCTAGTATAATATACTCGTGTTAGTTTTTTGTATAAAATATTTTGATGCGCTCCTACAACCTCATCTCATTTTTATACTGTGGGGTGACTTGTAAAAGTGTTTTACCCCAAAGTCGTACTTTTTCACATATTACGGTAGGAGTGCAATAAATAAATAATAAAAAAATATTATGCAAAGGAACGGTCACCTGACGACTTACAATTGAGTCGCGGCATCGCTACTACGTCGATTCACGAAATTACGCTCGTTTGGCCCCAGCGTAACCCTCGACAAAGGGCTACGGGGAAAAAACAAAGGGCTGTAGTTAAGTGCAGGGCAACCGGGGCAGGGCAATATGCTGGACAATAGCCAATTAACGCTGGTCACAATTAAATCAGCCGATCCGTGAAGGCTGCTACGGAATTAATAGAGGCGTTAAAACAGAAATGTAATAGAAATTTTAAGGAATATACTCAAGGCGATGCTGTATAAGGCTTTCTCTCTTTTTTTTTCATTGCATTTTCTACCGTGTCAAGTTAGGTAGTGTTTGATAGCCCTGTTCGGTCATTGGTAGTAGGTAGTTTACAGCGGTGGCCTTAGCTGTTGCGAGGCCCGGGGCGACATATCATTGTGAGGCCCTTTTTCTTTGAGTCCGTTTTACTAAAAAATTAGTTCGAGTGCTCGAGTGGCCGCACATGACATGCAGTGACATGCTTGCACTAATAACGAAACCATGCGTTCAGGGGGGGTTTTGTTAAGTGCGAGGCGCGAGATACACATAGATATATGGTAAAGACTTTTTTCTACGAGGACGCGAGGCCCTTGCAACGGTACCCTGCTTGTCACCCCCTAAGGCCGCCACTGGTAGTCTATATCTGCTTTTAGGGCTGTAGGGTGTGGGTTCAACTTCCGCATGTGCTCCGACAGCCTCACTTGAGAGCCAGTTCTACTCCAGATTTAACTCCACTTAACATCAGGTGAGCTGTGGTCAGACACTTACCTTGTCAACCATAAAAAAATACTTCGTGTAGAGGCGACACAAGTGTCAGCGACCGGTTACTACAACTCCAGAATACTTTAAGATGAACTTCCGTAAAGTGCAGCTGGAATCAAATATTTACTGCTCTTGAAATCCTAATACTATAAATGCGAAAGTTTGGGAGTATGGATGTATTTGTTACTTTTTCACGCAAATTACTGAACGGATTTGAATAAAATTTGGTATAGTGTTATCTGAGACCCTGGATCAACACATAGGCTACTTTTTATCCCGAAAACATGTAGTGGGTAACACGACTGGGCGCAGCTAGTTTTCTAATAGTTTTATTAAGTCGGTTACACCAGCTCTATATAAATCCCTTAATAGTCTGATAGTATCCGCCTCCCACACGTATCCCGAAGTATTGTTTCGCTCAATCGAGCCAACTTATTATTACAGATAATACCTTATTTATTAACAACATCCTCTCCTACAGACAATGTACCGGTTGTTAATGAAATTTACTTCATTGTGTTAGCGATCGGCGAACTGAACAAGCTTGAAGGCTTTACAACCATGAACGTGGGCCAATTTTAACTTTTTGCATAGTCAGTTATATTCGTATAACGGACGCCTCGCGGTTTCAGCCGCGTAGTTCCCGTTCCAGTGTAAATACAGGGATAAAAAGTAGCTTATGTTACCCGGAAATAGTGAAGCTTTCCAACGGTGGAAGAATTTTTGAAATCGATCCGGTAGTCTTTAAGTTTATTCGTTACAAATATATAAAAATCCAAAAATTCAAAAATACAAATCTTTCCTCATTATAAAATTAGTGTAGATTTTTGAATAAAATTGTTCGGTTAGCAACACATTGATTTGCAATTTGAACCAACAAAAATCCAGTAACTTCGCTAGCTGCAGTACCCTTCAAACTGGAACACAGTAATATTTACATACTGCTTGGTGGCAGCACTAACCTACCTAGACGACCTCCTGCTAAAGAGATCTACAACCAATTGAAAAAAGCTCTGAAACTACTGGACCGATCTGAATAACCCCTTCATCATTAAAATGCTACATTATCACTGAGTAACATAATTGAGTTTGAGTTCTGTTTACCCGTGCAAAGCCGGGAGAGACTGCTAGTAAAATATAAATACAAATACTTTACTAATAACACCAAAGTTACAAGTCAAATTCCGTAACAAATACAAATACAAATAATTTATCAATAACACCAAAGTTAAAGATCATTTTTCCATTCATGTTTAAAAATATCAAAATCATAACTCATGTCAAAACAATGAAAATGAAAATGTCAATGAAGTAATATGCCACATATAAAATAATTATGTCAATATAATTAAATGTCCATAAAAACATATAACATCATTTCAATCAATACTTGTATGCATAAAAAGCGTAGCAAGTTTAAAATAAAGACTCATATAATCACACTGATCCATTCATTGACCCGTTCTAAGCATATGATTAACCGAGAATGCCATCCAAGATCCGTCCCTCATAATAACTTCAAGCTAACCAACTATAAGGAAGGCATAACTTATCTATAAGGACAAAAACTGTAATAGTTTCCAGCAAACTTGCTTCAGAAAGCTTTTTCTTTGAAGCTAAAACATAATCATAATAATTAAATTTTACAATAGGGCATGTTATCAAGCGGCCGAAGCTACTGCCTTGACTGTCATTTTGCAACAAGAAATCCTGCAGCTTTTTCACTGGCTTTATATTTATTAACCAATGCTTCGTCGTGATACTGGCGTCTTAAGAGTTATAGAGTATAGCCTTCAATGAAAGCCATGTAAATTGAAAGTGTGGTGTGACTAGAGTTTCAAGTTGTGATAGTGGAATAAAGTGTCAGATTAGGCGCCAGTTCCACGCACGACTGTATCGCAATTATTATTTTATTCTCGTCAATAGGTTTTATTGTTAAATAATAATAATTTATCATAAATATGCAAAATAAATATTATCAGTTACCTAAAACTGAAAAAATTAAAGTAAACTAACTTAAAACTAAATAGACTCCGTAAATCTTTAAACTAAATAGTCTATTATTGACCATGTTGAAATAGTGGGCACGAGTTGACAAAACACGAATTTCATAGCATTTTTTGTGCGATTAAGGCCCGATTATAAACATAATTCGGTATATAAAGTTTTTTTGACATGCCATGTAAAACAAAAAGTATACAATACATACTCGTAGCTATTTTGACACATTCAATTGACTTTGACAATTGGCATGTGAAAAGTGAAATAATCCAGATAGTTATTTGTATAAATAAAGAGAAAAACAACTCTACGTACGTATATACGTGTAATTATAGAAGAGGTTATATGCAATATATATTAAATGTATATTATATATATATATATATATATATATATATATATATATAAGTGTTTTATATTTTCAAGTTTCATTAGTTAAATACATTGCCTTATACGAGTCTTGGTCAAGTCCAGTCATGCTTTAGTAAAGTAGTGGTGACTTTACCATAAGCTTCAATGGAGTTTTCAACACGAAAAATCATGTTTCACCACATTGTATCATTTTCCTGCACTCGCGCTTCTAACACTTTACGAATAAAACACCTCCATTTGTATGCATAAACACTCGAAAAAACACAGTTTTAGAAAAAAATACTACGGGGCGACACGAATATTTCCGCGTTCCCGCCAAAACTCTTTTTTTTTCTTCAAGCTCACAGCGACACAATCGTCCGTGAAGATAGCCGCATAAGAACCAGTTGCAAATTATTATCTGCGTAGAATCAGTGGATACACCTGCCGACCTGTCCGTGCAAGTGTGTGCATTTGCTCATAATGCATTGTCTTGTATCTTGCATGATGTGCAAATACTGAGAAGTCGATGGAATAAAATGACATTGTTTATTCCAGGAGAAACGAAGAATATTTTTTTACCTAAAAGGCACAGTGACTAATGCAACAAATTGTTTTTATTATTAATGACGACACTAGATTACATGATGACAGCCCTGTTGGTTCATAGGTAGTATCTTTGCTCTGATGGTGGAGTACTTTCTAGTTCTCGGCTGGCTAGCTACCACCCTCAAGTTGAAAATCTGCCGCCAAGTATCTATCGGTGTGTTCCGGCAGCCTCACTTGAGAGTCAGTTCCATTCCAGGCTAGGTGTGCTTTATCATGTTCGACCACACCGTCACTTAACATCAGGTGAGCTGTTTCACCTGCGTAGTTCCCGTTCCCGTGAGAATACAGGGATAAAAAGTAGCCTATGTCACCCGGGGATAGCGTAGCTTACCAACAGTGAAAGAATTTATTAAATCGGTCGAGTAGTTTTTGAGTTTATTCGTTACAAACATACAAAAATACAAATCTTTCCTTATTATTTGACAGCCCTGTGGGTTCATTGGTAGTATGTCTGCTTCGAGAGCTGAAGGGCGTGGGTTCGATTCCCACTCAGGACCAACATTTGTGTGACTAACATCGATGTTTGTTCTGTGTCTGGGTGTACTGTATGTATTATAAGTATGTATTTACAAAAAAAAAAAAAGAAAGTATTTAAGTATTCTATCAGTTATCTGTCTTCCATAGCACAAGCTCTGCTTAGTTTGGGGTCAGATGGCGCTGTGTGTAATGTCCTGTGATATTTATTTATTTATTTTATTTATTTATAATATTAGTGTAGATTTAGATTTTTATCCCTAGACAATGTTCCATAAAACATATCTGTACCAAATTTCAAGTGGATGCGTCCAGTCTATTTTCTGATAATCCCACAGCAACTTAACATTTTTCTACTATAAAAAGTTTTCTCTATATTAATCTAAACTAAATATACATGTGGCAAATTTCATTGGAATTCGTTCAGCCGTTTTTGTTAATCAAACATTCCCGTTTATAATATTAGTTGGATATCATTTTATTATTATACAAACGTGCAAACAAACTGTTTTTTTTTAAATAATGTTTTTGCTGATCTAATAGAATATTAATTTTATAATTGTTTGTTTCAGAAAGTTGTTAAATGTATTATATTGAAACATCAAATTTAAATTAATGAACGTTTTTGATCGTGCTTTGAGGCGGGTAAATGACTGACTTAATCAATTTCTTTAAACTGTTGTTAAGAGTTATTGAAGTCTTAATTAAAACGTTAGTTGAAATCGTGAGAGGGAAATAATCTTTGAGGCTGCTTTCATCGGCTAATTCAAAATAAATGTATACATATATATGCATTTTATTTTAATAGGTAAATTGAAAAACAATTTAATCGGTGTTTTAGTTTAACTATTGATTACACATTGTAATAATCGTTCTATAAAATTAATTTGTTGTCTTAAAGTAATGAGCGCCAAAACCTAAGGTTGCCTGTAAGACGTCACTTTTAGCAATAAGGTCGCCAGTTGTTACACCTTTTAATAGTTTTTTTTTCTTTTGTATTGCATAATTTTTAGTGTGGACAATAAAGCGTTAATCAATCAATCAAATCAGCGATGCTCTGGACTTTGTTTAGTTACTCAAAGTTCTGTTCATACCGCTGCAATAGTCATAGACATGTGTTACGAGTATTACGAGTAAAAGTAATGAGATGAACGATACGCTCTCCTGATGGTAAGAGACAGCGCATACCCATGATGATTGCATCAATACACCGAACTTTGAGTTGCAAATCAAAGTTCAGGGCATCGCTGCTTTGGCGTACTTTGAGACTTTCGATGGTTAGTCTCAACAGTCCAATAATTTCGCTAGCTGCAGTACCCTTCAAACAGGAACACAGTAATATTACACACTACTGCTTGGTGGCAGAATATCTGGTACTGCGGCGGTACCTAGGCGACCTACTGCTAAGGAGATCTACCGCCAAGTAAAATTACGTTGTTATGGTTAAATCCCATTACGCCCTAATACTCCTAGTGGTACCTTTACTACAAGCTTCGATGGAAGCTTTTTTTTACACAGCGCTATCTGACCATAAACTAAACAAAGCTTGTACTATGGAAGTCATAACTGATAGATTACTTGAATACTTTTTTTTTGTAAATACATACTTATATGAAATACAGAACACCGAGACAGAACAAACATTTGTTCATACCACAAAATGTGTGTCCTGGGTGGGAATTGAACCCACGCCCTTCAGCTCTCGAAGCAGACATACTACCAACGAACCAACAGGACTGTCAAAGCTTGAAAGCAATACGAAAAATCATATGTCATTTCTATACAATTTTAGATAGATAGAAACTCTTTATTGTGCTTACCAAAAATAGACCACACCACACCTTCACTTAACATCAGGTGCGCTGTGGTCAAACACCAAGCCTGTCAACAACAAAAAAAAAATAGAAAAAAGAACAGAAAACAAAATAAGATTATTTTGTTTTCTAATTTTGTTTGATAAAGTGGTCTTATCGCATTTTTTAACACTTACTTACGCATGTAATTAGGCTCTATATGACTAAACACCACTAAGAATTTTTATCCATAAAACACTTTTCGTAAATGGCGTTTTTGCCGTCAAATTCCGATGCAATTTCTTCAAACTTCTAATTTTAAAATCTTCGTGCTACAGTCCACTTTATCTAACAATACAAATAATTGCGTTTCTCAAAAGCAATAACTTTCAATTAATTAGTTATGTATTATTCAATCCATTATACCGTGCTCACGACTATTTCACATGTATTTTTAACATATTCGATTACAACGGGGTGTTTCTGGTACGTTAGATATAGTTTTAATTAGGCATCATGCTGAGTAGCTGATTGAAAAATCTTTCGAAGCCAGAGTGTGTGGCTAGTCTTAAATTATTGTTTGGTTTTAAAATGTATGGGTATGTTTAACTGTTGTATCCGGTGTATTTGTTATCGAACGCGTATTCTATTATATAATTGGGCAATTACAAATGTTCAATTGATAAATGAGATAGTGTGTATGTATAGTTGTTTTATTCATGAAGTGCCAAATAACAAGCGCGTATGTGGAAAAGAATACAATGTCGTGTAAAATGACTTTTCGTGTTGCTTCCAAAACTCCAGCTCCATCGAAGCTTATAGTAAAGTCACCATTACTTTACTAAGGCATGACTGGATTTGGCCAGACAGACTGCACTAAGACTGGAGTTTGACTAAAGACATAAATGGCAAAACCCGAAGTATATATGCCGAAAAATTATAAAAAAATATCTTATTCTGAAAATTGGAATCGAACCGCTTTCGTGTCTGTTGAAATCAATTAACAACTAAGATAAAATAAAAAAATAATTTTGTGCTTGTAATTTTACACTCACGTATCCAATAACCACTTCGATAATCAAAATCAAGTCATCTAACTTTCTTAAACACAATTTGGATGCTGTTTATTACATATCTGATTTTTTTCTAATTAGTTGTTCACGACGAATCAATTCTTCATAATGAAGTTAGGAATTATGCAAATGAGAATACATTTTAGCATAAGAAAGAATATGAAGCAATGAATATTAATTTTGTTGGAATCCATAATGGGCGTGGGAAAAGCACGACGCAACAACTGGTTTGTGTCTTTCCTGTATTTCTCTTTACGCCTCTCGTTGGGACTTGTGTTAAGTAAATCTGCAGGAATGTGCTTTTAGTTTCAATATAAACAATGGCATTACAATAATACAATATCATGTATTATAGATAAGTAGCACAACGAGCTATGGAGAGAGCTATGTTCGGAGTTTCCCTACGAGATCGAATCAGAAATATAATATATTATATAGGGCTGCAAACTTCTGGAGCGGAGACCACGAACCGGCAAGCGCAGTGTAGGACGTCCACCCATGAGGTGGACAGACGACCTAATAAGACCGCAGGAACGCGCTGAATGCGAGCCGCTTTCAACCAGTCTTTGTGGAAGTCAATTGGGGGGTCTATGCCCAGCAGTGGACGTCCTACGGCTGAAATGATGATGATGATGTACTATAGATAATGTTGTATATGTATTACCTACCAGATGTGTTCCGATTCCTCACTTCGTTCAGTTCCTTTTATAATTTTTTTTATTACATGTGGGCTTGCGTTTGACCGCCAACTCGCCTGATGCTAAGCGAAGATGCGGCCTACGGTGGAGTACGCTCGCCTAGACGCAACTTGAAGGTTTCCAAATTGTATCTATCAGGGAACACAAACTAATAATAATAAAATTAATAATTGGGATAATTTAAATAAACAACAATTTCATGTTTAACAATAATGACTGTTACTTCAATTGGTGAAGTTCTGCTTCAAGAGCTGAATTTGATTTGGCGGTGGATTTGATTCCCACTCAGAACGAACATTTGTGTTACGAACACAGACGTTTGTTCCGTGTGGGTATTCATATGTATTAAGTACATAAATATTCTATCAGCCATCTGGTTCCCATAGTATAAGCGTTGGTTAGTTAAGAGCTAGCGATATGTGAAATGTCAATTAAACAATATTTATTTTATGTAGAAATTGATTGAGTAAATATTTTTCATCATAAGATATCTTGAAGGTCAATACGTCCACAATCAACAAGTAAAACAATAGCAACGTCAGTTTTCACCGATTTTAGAAACAGCATAACTTAGCATTTTACAACAAATTATGTAGCCGTGGTAAGTTGTATCCATTCTAAGGTCAAAATCCTAACAACAATGCCGGTCTTCATTAATAAGAAACAAAAAGTTTGAAAAAAACCGAATACGCAGGGCTAGAATTTTAATACCACAACAAAAACAAAGCAAAAGTGTTGTTCCATTTGAAAACGTAATAAAAGGCGCAAATGAAATCGCACACTTAGCTCTATCTGCGCGATGTGGACGGACAAAGTGAGAAGTTAAAACCGAGAGCACACTGTGGAACAAAATCATGTAAAATTAAGTGGAAGATGAAACGTTTAGAGGAGGCTTCAGGTGACCAGAATGCTGGTATCTACTTTGGTCAAAAGCTAAGCATTGCCATCCAGCGTGGCAATACTGCCAGCATTATGGCCACATATCCCTCCTCTAACGGACTTTTAGATCAAGTTTTTTGTA
This sequence comes from Biston betularia, assembly GCA_905404145.2. Lineage (NCBI taxonomy): Eukaryota > Metazoa > Arthropoda > Insecta > Lepidoptera > Geometridae > Biston > Biston betularia. The sequence continues at coordinate 6,955,510 of FR989882.1, read as the reverse complement.
CAAATCTTATAAATAGTATTAATTTAAAGTTTTTTTTTTATTTTGTTAAAAAAATAATTAATAACTATCATACATTTAATTTGACTTAATTATAGTGGTAGAAAAATTAATGTAATCAAATTAGTAAAATTTTGTAGCGATGATAGCTGAGCGGTTAGCGCGGTCGGTTCGCATGCCGAAGGGCGTGCGTTCAACCCCCAACAATGAGGTCGAGCTGCCGGTGAAGGAAAACATTAAAACATTTATAATACAATATTTTGATATTCCTTTCTTTCAGACACCGTTTAATTTGAAATCACGGTAGATAATTTAAGCACTTAATATTTATGTCGTTTACGCAGAGACAAGGACAAAAAAAATTAAATAGACAACGGACTTGTGTATCGCAGTCTTGATACTTTTATCACAATAAAGAAATGCTCGTATGCACCAGCTTAGCTCGAAATGTAAGAACAAGCGTACAGTAATATTTGCGAATAATCCGCAAACAGGTAATACTATATGGGGAGTGGGAACAGTGTGCAGATAAAGAAAATATCAAGACTATTATAGCCCGTCGCATGCACGTCGCTCTAACATGCAGATTAGTATGGACCAGGCTTTATTGCAACGTTGTGAAATTATTTAATTTTTCTTATTTCATCACCATCATCATCATTTCAGTCGTAGGACGTCCACTGCTGGACATAGGCCTCTCCCATAGCTAAAAAAAGTATACTGTGCATTCCTTGATATCACACCTTTTACATCTAATCAGCTAAGCTGTCAAACACCAAATATTTCAGCCATATAAAAAGTAGACAGGATCTAAAGTGTAAGCTTGCCCAGAAGACACATAACTATTCATATTTATTTTGCGTTAGTTTAACTTGTGACTGGAAGAATGTTATAGAAACGCTATTACAGGTTTACAAAAAAGATGTAATGGCGTATCCACACTATTCTTTCGTCGCATCAGACTGTATCTTTTGTAGTATCGCATCCAACGGGCTGTCATACAGCAAGCCTTAGCGAATTAACACTGGAGTTAGTTGCTGAACCGGGGGCTTTGTAAAGCCGCCACTGCTCCGTTATGTGGGTTATAACATGTAATGATTGTAATTATTGTGGAGGTATGAGAAATTGCAGGGATGGGTGAGTTGACTAACAAAAGCTTATGGGGAAATATTGTTCAGTAAATAATTAACCCCATTTTTCGAATTCTTTATTATTATTATTTTTTCTTTTTTTTTTTTGCTTTATTTTGTTTTTTTTTTGTTCTATGTTACAAAATAAAATTATTTTCTTTCTTTCTTTACTTAAATGATATCGACTGAACTTTATATAAACATCTACAACCCTGTTGGTTCATTGGTAGAATGTCTGCTTCAAGAGCTGAAGGGCGTGGGTTCGATTCCCACTCAGGACAAACTTTGTGGCATAAACAATGTTTGTTCTGTGTATGGGTGTTTTCTATTTATTATAAGTATATGTATTTACAAAAAAAATGTATTTATGTATTATATCAGTTATCTGATTTCCATAGTACAAGCTTTGCTTAGTTTGGGGTCAGATGGTATTGTGTGAAATGTTCTACGATATTTATTATTTGTTTATTTATTATTTTAAGAGAGAGGGAAACATTTTTGCTAAGAGAGTTAGACCTGACTGGATGACTAGAGACAGAGAGAAATGGTAAAAGTTCTATGCCGAAGAAGCAATTTTTATAGGTTCATAATAACTAGATATTCATATTTTCACGACAATGTACTTTTATTTTACATTATTATGTGTAGTGGAATGAAGATTTTTTATTTATTTATTTACATCTACTTTAAAAAGTATTTTAGGTTATCTGTTAGTAAAATATTTTTTTATTGTAATAATTAATCTAATTTTAATGTCAATAGATTATCACACTAAAAGTAAAATAGCGAAAGTTTTTAGGTACATATTACGGTTTATTTGTAATTATTTTTATCACGCTCAGATATAATAAACACACAAGAATTGACCTAAAATAAAATAACTTAAAATAATAACTACTCTAAAAGACCGCTATCAATGGGAATAGTTCCCAAAACGCTGGCCCCATTGCCGCGTTGTATGGCAATACTCAAACGCTGAGCAAAATAAAGGCCAGATACATATTATATGTTAGTAATTTTTCATGCTATAACGACGTTTGCTTCTGACGACTGAGCCAGAAAATACTTAGTTTAATCATGGATATAAATAAATTAAAAGATTTTATAGCTTACTAGCGGTAGCCTCGCGGTTTCACCCGCGTAGTTCCCGTTCCCATGGGAATACAGTAATAAAAAGTAGACTACGTCACCTGGAGATAGTGTAGCTTTCCAACAGTGAAAGAATTTTTGAAATCGGTCCAGCATTTTTGGAGCCTATTCAATACAAACAAACAAACAATCAAATCTTTCCTCTTTATAATAGTACTGGCGGACGTCTCGCGGTTTCACCCGCGTATTTCCCGTTCCCGTGGGAATACATGGAAAAAAGTAGCCTATGTCACCCGAGGTCACAATCAAATCTTTTCTCTTTATAATAGTGTAAAACAATTGAGTGGCGTCAGCGAGGTTAACGCGCCTTTAGAACCCAAAGCAAGCGATATCTAGCTACGTATTGCGCGAATAAGTAATAATGTGGAATAAAATAAAGTATTCCAGTATCCTAGAACCGTTGAATTAAAACAATTAACCTCCGACCGAGGCAGTGACGGCAGACCGACTAATGAGTTGCTAGCCGAGCCGTGTTCGGGACGACCGCACTGGTAATAGTTGTGAGATAGTTTTTTATCGACACTATTTTAACTTAGCGTTCACCATTTCTATTTTTTAATACCCGCTTTCATTCATCATCTCATTGTTTTCTGACATTCATGGTTATGACATTTTTAAATAACCAATAAGTAAATATGAATTCGTATATCCTGATATATTATCATCCCACTAATATAACAAATGTGAAAGTTAAGATGGATTGATCGATGTTTGTTACTCTTTCACGCAAAAACTACGGAACGGATTTGAATGAAATTTGGTATGGAGGTAGCTGAAACCCTGGATTAATACATAAGCTAATTTTTGTTCCGAAAACATGTAGCGGGTAACACCGTGGGCCGCAGCTAGTATTGCCATATTTTATTATTTTGACGTTATAGTTTTTTTTCTGCTAAGTAGTAGTGTGTAAGCATTACTGTGTTCTGGTTTGAAGGATACCGCAGATAGCAAAATTACAGTCTGTTGAGACTTACCATCTAATGTCTCAAAGTAATGAGCATATAGCAGCGATGTCCTGAACTTTGTTTTGGCATTTAAATCGCTGCAATGGTCATGGGCAGGTGTTATTTCTTACAAACAGGAGAGCGTTCCGTTCGTCTCAATACTTTTAAATAATAAAAAACAATCAAATATTAAAACGCATTCTAGGCTATGAAGTACTTTCATTACCTACCAAATTTCACCTACCTGTTAAACAAAATTTCCTCATCACGCTATCGATAACAACCAATCGACTACGGTACATCACTACGGAGACCGTGTGGGTCGAATGCGTACACCACAACGTCCAGTAATTGGTTTGCTCTACCATCCGATTTTTATCTCCAATTATTGAGTTTTCGCGCCAATTAAATATTATCTAGCTTCCGGTGGAAGCCGCTCAGCTTCGATACAATCGTTTCGTACTAGAAATGGACGACGATTCAGTTAATGGAGCCTAATATGTAGAGTTTAAGACCAAGTTAATTGCGATTCTCGTTTGTTCTAGCTGCTTTGAAGTCCCGCTTTTAATTATTACGTATTGGGATATTTAATTAAGATGTGCAGATAATAAGATGATATATGTAAATGTGACATAACTGTACGTTGATCTTGACCTTATAATATATCTCTGAGGAGAATACATTTATTAAACAAAATAAAAAAGACCTTAAATTATACTTTTTACAAAATGTATACAAAAAAAATTGTCTAAAAATCTGTCAGAGGAGGGATATGTGGCCAGAATGCTGGCAGCATTGCCACGCTGGATGGCAATGCTTAGCTTTAGACCAAAGTAGATACCAGCATTCTGGTCACATGAAGCCTCCTCTAAACGTTTGGCCAGGTCCCGATACAGTTCGAGAGCGGCCGGCACCCACGGATATAATAATATATATCTCTTGTATATCTTTCCGAATTCCAAATCAGCTCTGTTTTTTAACTCCCGACGCAAAAACGACTGGGTGTTATAAGTTTGACGTGTCTGAAAATGGTGAATTACATTTTTTTATGTGACTCGATAGTCTGTTTAGCTAGTTGAAGATAAAGAGCTCTTATGTATGTGAGTATTTGCCACTGATCGAATCGAAATTTGGTATTATGTGTATTAGAGATTTACTACGATAACATGACCCGCCCTTCCAAAATTCAAAACATTTGAAAGTATTAAAACGCACCACCACGAATGTGCGCTTACTGGTACTGCCGTCAAACACCTAGTCGAGCTAGCAACAAATCCATGGATTTGTGTCTCGACTAGTGGGGTTCATTAATCGCTCTTTATTATTAGTAGGGCGCTGCCGACGTACTCTATGAAAATGACACGTGTGTTGTCTTCCGCGGTCAACTAGCTATGATAAGTTGACAAACAAATCTGGTGCTACTGAAGACGAATAAATAATTACAACTACATACGAACTTTACACACTAAACACATTAAAACAGTAATTTGGAGGGGAGGGGCCATGTTATCGCAGTAAATCTCTACTGGTTTTTTAAATTTTAAACTTATACTTGTATAATTATAGGTTTTCTACATATTTTTTTTCCTTGGGAAATCCTTAATGCCACCACGGGGGTGGCAAGGTGGTCGTGGGAATGTGGGACTCTCCGCTAATATGACGGCTTACCCACTAAAAAACCTGGGGTGTTCAAACCTCAGCACTTTTAGTGGCAACAATACCGCAACCAGAAGTTTGTGTTTTATCCAAATTCAGGTGACATGCTTCGTTCAAATACATACAAAACACACAACAACAAATTCAGCTTCGTGTGTAGATACAATCGCGTGAATATTCTGGATATCGAACGTGAATCTTTTGATTTACCATTTGCTCAGAATCACACTAATAATTTTGTGTAAAAAATAAAAGCTTGAGTGTAAGTGTGTTGGTATGTTTGCTACTTCTTCACACTCAAACTCCCTTCTCCCTGCCTGTGTGTCTGGGAGTCTGTGTTCCCTGTTTAGGTACAATAGCACTACTGCACTGGGTAGGTACTGCAGCTAGCAAAATTACTGGGCTGTTAAGACTAACCATCTAAAGTCTCCAAAGTAATGAGCGCCAAAGCAGCGATGCCCCGGACTTTGTTTTACTACTGAAAATTCTGTGTATCGCTGTAATGGTCATGGGCATGTGTTATCTCTTACCATCAGGAAAGCGTATCGTTCGTCTCACTACTTCTAAATAAAAAAATATGGGTGTCTTCAAATCTAGAGTAAATAGGTTTCTTCTAGTTAAGCGTGCTTCATCTTAGACCACACTACTGCTTTACATCAGAGCAGGCAGAGTATGATCAAAGTCGATCCTATTTTGAATTAAAAAAAAAACTGCTGGCCCTGAATTAACACATAGGCGACTTTTTATTCCAAAAAATCTTCTTCTTGTTTCCCTGTTCCCACGTTAGGTGGGGTCAGGTCTCTCAATAAGTCTGCGCCAGGATGCTCTGAGTTTATCGCTAAAAGATAAATAATGATAATAATATAGGTACTTTTTATTTCTTAAATAACAGATACTGATGTTATTGGGTACAGTCTTAGAATAATTTACATGCAAACATAAGTAGATATATTATTTCAAACACCTATCTAAGAAGACTTGGGTTATTAAGACGAATCTAACGATACCTTAATTGTCGTAATACATTCGGACGTTCGGAAGAAACGAGGTGTAAAAAAAAAAATTACATACATACAAGATAAGAGAAAAACATAACCCTTTCTTGGCAATCTGGTAAAAAAGTATTATAGCACGATCATTACGAAAACGTACATTTTAACTACAGACGCAAAAAGAGGGTTTTTTTTTTTTAATGTAAAAGTAATGAGACGATCGAGGCGCACTCCTGATGTTAAGAGATAACGCCTGTCCATGACCATTGCAGCGATACACAGACCTTTGAGTAACGTAACAACGTCCAGGGCATCGCTGCTTTGGCACTCATTACTTTGAGACTAGATGGTTAGTCTCAACATCCCAGTAATTTCGCTAGATGCAGTACCCTTCAAACCGGAACACTGTAATGTTTGCACACTACTGCTTGGCGGCAGAATATCTGGTACTGCGGTGGTACCTATCTAGACGACGTTATACGTTTAACATGTGCATCTGTATGACTGTCAGTGGTATTGCAGCTCTCAAACAGCTAAACAAATTTTGATTTACTCAAATAAATTATTTGTACATATTTAGTATTCGTTTAATTTGTTTTTGCTTATAAATAGGGACCTTAAAAGATATGAATGTAATTTTTATTCTTAATTTCTAGTTTTTATCATAATTATTTTAAGTGACTAAAGTGCACGAATACATTTATAACCACTTCAATAAATATGCTAAATTTGAATAAGGATTAGATTTGATTTAATTCGATCTTTTCCGATTGTCTTTGATTACGTAACACGATTATACGGCTGATAAAGTTACGAGTATTGTCTTTCAACAAAACAAATAAACCCACAACTAAATCTCCATTACGGACACTAAAATCTCTCACTCGAACATTCTCGTGACAATTATCACACAAACGGTCCATTTTTCTCCCATCAACACGTTTTATCGAGTGGCCCGTGAAAAAGCACGCAATTCGATTTTACGATCGAGAGCGGATCGAAAAACAGAAGTATCGATTAAACGATGGAACATTCGAAGCTCGCGTGAACGATCCCATCGTCTTCGAGTCGAATCGAATACATTATCTGTGGAAGAATTCACGGTCGCATAATTTGTACCAATATCCGTGGATTAGGTGATTTTAGATACGTCGGAGAAGGCGCGTGGATATAAACTTTTATAAAATATTCAATTATATAGGCAGTCTACTAAGCAAAACAATATAACAGAAACAAATCTTTATTAAAAGTGCAAAATGTTTTTTTTTATGATGCGTCTTTCCGTTTTATTAAGAGTTTAAAGAGTTATTCGCAATTTACAATTAAAGGAAAAAACGCTTGCGTCGTACGGTTTCCAGGAAAAGATTTTGTAGTGATGATGGCTCAGTGGTTAGCGCGTCCGGTTCGCACGCCGAAGGGCGTGGATTCTAACCTCAACAACGAGCTTGAGCTGTCGGTGAAGGAAAACATCGTAAGGAAACCATAGCGTAGGGGTAAGGTAGTTTCTAGCACTCGGCTGAAAATCTGTTGCCAAGCATCTAACGGTGTGTTCCGGCAACCTTACTGAGAGCCAGTTCCATTCCAGGCTAGGTGTGCTTTACCATTTTCGACCACATCTCAAGATCAGGTGAGCTGTGATCAAACACAAATAAGATTATTTTAAAGATAAGAATATCTAATTAAATATATTGATTAAGTAGAATAATAATAGATCCTTCGTCCTTTTATACCTACTTTGTAATTATTTTACTAAGAATTTAAGAATCAATATTAAAAGTAAATCGTATTAAAATTTCTCATGAGAATTTTGTTCTTTTCTGTTTCCCTTAACCTTTAGTGTTTGCCGATTTCAATATCGATTCTTCGTATTCGCGAGAATCGATTCATGTTTACGATTACGCATTTGATATTCAATCAAGTAGTGGACAAAGGGTTGGGAACGACTGTTAGAACTCTCGCGATGCTTTCTATGACTCTTCAAAATGATATTTTCTCTGTAATGTAAACTGTGGATCTTCGAAATACAAGTAATAGAGCTTAGTGTCGATTTGCGTGTGAAAAATTGACAGTTTATAGCTCTATCATAAAAAGTGAAGTCAATAAAATGTACCTACGTTAGATGTTTTATAATGCCGTTCTATTATTCTTTACAATAGACTTTACATTTAATTGCAAATAAGTGTATTGTATGAGGAGATGAACCTTTATATTAGTGCGAAAAAGCTGATGGTAGTAGCAGATTTCACAACACTTTATGGATATTGCGCTAGGTCAATTAGGTATTAGGTGCTAAAATGTAGTCTTGCAGTAGATGCGACTCGTTATTTTATTATTATACGAGTATTTAGGTGTCATTTTTATAGGGTTCCATGCATAAAAAATATATATATATATATATCATAGGACATTACACACAGCGCCATCTGACCCCAAACTAAGCAGAGCTTGTACAATGGAAGACAGAAAACTGATAGAATACTTAAATACTTTTTTTTTGTAAATACATACTTATAATACATACAGTATACCCAGACCCAGAACAAACATCGATGTTAGTCACACAAATGTTAGTCCTGAGCGGGAATCGAACCCACGCCCTTCAGCTCTCGAAGTCGACATACTACCAATGAACCAACAGGGCTGTCAAAAGGTAAAACAGGACCCTATTACCGCAGTACCAGATATTCTGCCGCCAAGCAGTAGTGTGTGAACATTACTGTGTTCCGGTTTGAAGGGTAATGTAGCTAGCGAAATTACTGGGCTGTTGAGAATAACCATCAAAGTTTCAAAGTAATGAACACCAAAGCAGCGATGCCCTAGACTTTGTTTTGCTACTCAAAGTTATGTGTAGCGCTGCAATGGTCATGGGCAGGTGTTATCTGTTACCATCGAGAGAGCATCTCGTTCGTCTCATTATATTTACAATGAAAAAAAAAACTAAAACTTCGCTGTCCGCCCGTCTGTCACCAGGAATGCTCATGAACCGTGAGATAGTTGAAATCTTCACAGATGATGTATTTCTGTTGCCGCTATGACAACAAATACTTTAAAAACAGAATAAAATAAATATTTAAATAGGCTCCCATACAACAAACGTGATTTTTTTGCTGTTTTTATTGGTATGGTACGGGACCCTTCGTGCGCGAGTCCAACTCGCACTGGCCGGTTTTTTTTTCACTTATACGGGATTACTCATTACCAGGTCAGACATTCAGGCTACAATTTCAGTCGCTATATTTAATTATTCATAACGAACAATTGATTCTACGTGTAGGTACTACTTACAAATAGTTTGAAGTAATTTGATTATTTATTACTAAAAACGCACAATACATACCATTGGTGTGGTTGTTGTAGCGGTATCCCTGAAACGGCGTAAAGACTCAAGTCTTGATAGAGTTTTTAATTTTTATTATTATTATTTTTTATTATTTAGCCCATTTTGTCCTACTGCTGGGCAAAGGCCTCTCTCCCCCCCTTCCACACCTCTCTGTTGTGTGCTGTTGTGGTCCACTCTTTATTGTGGGCATCGAGCTCATCTTTCCACCGTCTTCTAGGCCGGCCTGGTGGCCGTTTAACCTCCGGGACCCAGTCGGTGGTGGTTTTCGCCCATAGCTCCGCTGGCATTCGGCAGACGTGTCCAGCCCAGTCCCACTTTAGCATGGCAGCTTTTTGAGTTACATCAATGATCTGAGTTTTGGAGCGCAGTACTGAGTTTTTTTTTAATTATAATCAAGTATTTACATCACATGTCATTTACAGCACAGAAACAACAACATTGGGACATTATAAACACAAATTAAAACATACGTATCCACATAGTATTTGTTGTGAAACAGATCCTAACTCAGCGTAGTGCTTGTATTTTATTGGAATTGACAAGGAAGACATTGGAAGTGACATCAAGTAGGGTACCAGAAAAACTGTGATACAAATGCATACAAACATACATTATTTAGATAATTGATTGATTCAGGCGTTACTTTGCGGAAGTTCATTTTGAATATTAAGTTTATGTCAAATTAGTTCTAGATATGTAGCGATGATAGCTCAGTGGTTAGCGCGGTAGGTTCGCATGCCGAAGGGCGTGGGTTCAAACCCCAACAATGAGCTTGAGCTGCCGGTGAAGGAAAACATCGTGAGGAAACCATAGCATGGTGGTAGGGTACTTTCTAGTACTCGGCTGGCTAGCTACCACCCTCAAGTTGAAAATCTGCCGCCAAGCATCTAACAGTGTGTTCCGGCAGCCTCACTTGAGAGCCAGTTCCATTCCAGGCTAGGTGTGCTTTACCACCTTCGACCACACCTTCACTTAACATCAGGTGAGCTGTGGTCAAACAACTAGCCTGTCAACCATAAAAAAAAAAAAAAAAAAAAGATATTAAGTAAGATTAGGTTTTTAATTAATAAGTTGTTGTGAAAATAGTTTAATTTAAGTCTTCATCACTGTTTGTAACTGGAACTGGAACGACTGTTAAGCGGAAATAAACTAAATATATACCTTGTATATACATTATTTAGAAAAAAATCGAGAAATATAATATTATATTATTAATATATCGTTTATTTCAATACCAAAAAAGGTCAAGAGCAATATCATTTTCTACTAATTAGTGAAATAAAATGGAGTCATTTAAATTAAATCATGCATCTACTTAATTTGGACTCGATATATATATATATTTTTTAAATAAACACTATTTGGGAAATGATTTGATGTTTAAAATAAAAATTTAAATTTAATGCCATTTTAAATTGAGAGGATTCATCAAGAATTTGTCGAGGAGAATTGTTTTAGAGACCACACACGTGACTAAATTCGCCTTTTACCGCACAAAATATTAAGCCTAGCCGCCAAGCATAACAACGCAGTTAAATTAGATAACTTAAAATAAATAATTTTGGTTTAAATTAGAGATCGACAATAATTTAAAATTCCATGGTAGTTACATATTATTCTTTTAATATTTGTTAACTCAGAATCCTATTAAATTTTTTAACCCATTTGTTTTTTTTAATTGAAAGGATATAGGTACCTACTTACCGGTTGGTGTCATAGAAATTTCATGAAAATCAGTACATATTTGTTAGTTGATTTTTAAACCAAAATACCTAAATCCTAGCCGTGTTTAGGTTTTGAAGCGTGGAGTCGGGTTTTTTTAAATATTCTTTTAAGTGTTTTTTAATTGTTATTTGGTGCTTGTTAGTTATTTTTGTTAATTGGTACTCGTAATATCAACAGATACTTAAAACAATCTCTATTTAGATTTAAGGTCAGTTTAAGTTTTTCTTTTATCATTACCGTTCAACGGATGCGTTCAACACTGTACAGTATTCAATAACAAAATGACATTTATATATTTACACATGAAATAAATTGTTACGATACACCATTACATTCGTAAATATTGATTAATAAGTCGATATAATTTCACATAAAACTGAATAAATGACACAATAAGGTTTGAGAACCTATAAAATGACAGCTAAAATAAACTTCTTAAAAAAATTACGCCGTAAAACTCAAAGCTGTCACGAACTCACATGCTATGGAAAATTCATTTGACATTCACGTTTTTATATTGAAATCTAATCTGTATATCGGAACGAACCACAATGCTATCTTAACGGTTCACTTACAATCTTTTTAATCGAATGAATTAAAATAAACACCTCTCTGTCCACGGATTTTATCGACTATCGATATTTCGTTTCACATTCCTAGTTTTAGGGCAGATTTTTGGGAGGGCATGGATACTTATTAATTTTATAACTAAAACACTCAATAATAATTTATTCTGAATTATTAAAAAAACATTTTGAATTCCAGAAAACCCTTTACATGAAAATGGTGAAGAGTAAACTTTGAAAAATTTCAATAAAATGCTTATAGATTTTAAATCGATCATTAGATAAAAGGTAATCCATAAACACTGGAGATAAAAGTATTCAAAGAGCCATGATTTTATTTTACTTAATGTTTATTGAATACATTTCAAAGATGCTTGTAATATTCCTTAAAATCGTTCTTGCCATTTAAAATATTTAGTATAAAAAATTAGTTGATTATTTTATCGCGAATTCAGTGGATAGAAGTTGCTTATTTCGGTCAATTCAATTAGTTACTTTTAGCGTAATATACCACAGACTTATGACCTTGTAGTTCCGGTATTGTCCAGTGACTTTTTTCAAAGAGTTAAAGCGACGAATAGATACGACGCGCGCGGGTATAGCTTTTGCTCCTTGACAAATGTCACCAGATGTGACAGAAACTTTACTCTGAGTATTTTTTTACTGCTGTTCATCTGACGTTTAGTGACGCTGTGGTCGAATATGGTGAACTTACCTGGCCTGAAATGGGAACTGGCTTTCAATGGAAGTTGTCGTTAGTGCTTGGCGACAGGTTTTCATCTTGAGGGTCGTAACTGGCCAGTCGAGTACTAGAAAGTACCCTGCTGCCATTCTATAGTTTCCTTACAATGTTTCAGTTTACCGGCAGCTCAAGTTTACTGGTGGGATTGAAGTGAGCGTGTATACCGATCGTAGCAACCACTGATCTGTAATCGCTATTAAAAACGGAAATGTGGCAAAAACATGCAGTTTTCACAGTAATCATTTAATTAATTTTAGTACAAGAAAATGCACTCTAAGCTCAATGTATCAGGAAATGTAAAGTGTCATATATTTTAGCTTTCAATATTGTTATCTAAATAATTACTGGTACATTTTAATTTACACGTGACTCCCAGGTTGCTTACAAAGCCTATCGGCATTTGATTTACATAAAATTATTTGGAAATTTACATTAGACAATTTAATTAATAGGGCCCTACTATAAAGGCATTCGTAGTTTAGTAACTGAGTGTAGCGAAAGTCTCTAAGTGCTTGGACGAATTGACTATTGTATGTTTGTTTGTAAATTAGAGTACGTATTTTCGTAGAACTACTATGACATGAGAGCATAGTGCTTATCGTTGTAAAAAAAATTGCTATGGCATCAACGGCAGAAAATAGTTAATCAGTAGGTACATATTATGTATTGTGGTTGTTGGAGGAAAACATAGCATGGCGGTAGGCTATTTTCTAGTACTCTGGCTAGCTACCAGCTTCAAGTTGAAAATCTGCCGCCGAGCACCTAAAGGTGTGTTCCAGCAGCTTCACTTTTCCAGCCAGTTCCATTCCAGCCTAGGTATGCTCTACCATCTTCGACCACATTTCAAATCTGGTGAGCTGTCGACAAACACCTTGTCAATAATTAAAAAAAAAGTGATTGTCTCGGTTTACCATCAAATAGCGCTTAGCATGAAATAAATTAGTTTCTCGCCTCGTCTATCAATAGAAAAATCCAAAGAGTAGGTATGTTAGATTGAACTGGGGAAAAAGGGATGGATATAATGGATACATTGTAAAATTTAAATACAGAACGTACTCTTCGTAACTCGTACGTAAATCGTACTTCTAATGGACAGTTTTATGTAAAGCACTTCCTTAACCAGTCACAAAATGAATTATACGATATTTGGAAAAGGGCAGTTCTTTTATTTAGTTCTTTGAGAAAAATAAAATGGCGTTAATAGCAAAGATTTTATCCCACGTTCAAAAAATCTAAGCACCAAACAACTTATAAAAGCACAGATTAAATATTTAAACGACCGACCGACGAGAAAGACACCCGTTCAATCTCCTCCCTTGATTGATGACGTAAAGAGTGAATGGATGACCGAATGAAATCGATTTAGTGAGCAATGGCTGCTATTTGCATATGTATGGAGCTTAGAATGAAACTCTTTATAAAGATGCTCCTGCTGAATTTTGATTTGCTTTGCTTTACGTGGCGTAGCTTGGTGTTAGCAATGATACTTAGAAAATATCACTCCAAAGAAATGATTATCATTAAAACTCTATTGAAATTACAATAGTTTTTCTCGGTATCTACCCAAAGAATACGATGATATGTATTTAAGACCTTACTTATAAATTATGAGTAATTTAATATATAAAATGCTGCGTTAACTTCTCTCCGATGTAACTTGTCAGACGTGGAAATAAAAGAGCCTATTTTAAACATTAAGGTTGTTCGATTTTCATACTAATGATTTGTATTTGTATCTTATAATGTTTAAAATTAAAATACCATAAGAAGCGGAATTTAAAACAGAGCCATCTAACGTCATTAGTTGTAAGATTGTTTTAGTTTCGAACAGACTTTTAGAACAAAAATGGCGGCCGGTCCACTGGGTCACAAGTATTGCCTGGACGTACAACGCTACATTGAAAAAGGCAACAGTTGCCTGGACGTATGGGTAGGTTAGGTTGTATTCTTCTATTCTATTCTTAGACCAAGAAAGATTTGTGTGTTTACTGTATTTGGACTTTATTTGTTACTCAAAGTTCTGGTAGACGGAGACGTGTTGTCTTTTACCATCAGGGAAGCGTTTCGTTCGTCTCATTACTTTAACATTACAAAAAATTATCGAATCGACTATACATAGCTACATACTACATACCTGTTCAAACAATACCTGTGCGTAATGCAGTCGCGTACATACAATCAAGCAGGTGCCTAGACAATGGCTGAGCTCTACGGGGAGTGGTCACGTCCGGCAATCATGGCTATTATTCTGTACGCACTAAAGTCGATTTGTTGATTGTTTGATTTGATTTGTCAGTGGTAATCGCGGTCGGTTCGCACGCCGACGGTCGTGTGTTCAATCCCCAATAATCAGCTTAAACTACCGGTGAAGGAAAATAATAGCATGGTGGTAGGGTACTTTATAGTACTCAGCTGGCTAGCTACCACACTCAAGTTGAAAATCTTTACTTCAGAGCCAGTTACATTCCAAACTAGGTGTGTTTACCGTCATTTAACATCAGATGAGCTGTGGACAAACACCTAGCCAGTCAATTATAAAAAAAAACGAGTTTTGTGCTATCTCGCTGATCGAAGAAACAAATCGGCACCAGTGCGTAAGCACCATTATTGAGATTGCCTTCGATTTTACTGCGTGTGGCCGCAATTGTTTACATTTACTGGTTATTGTGGGAGGTTATGAATAGTGATCTCAGATGTGAAAATGCGAAATAGGTAGATTTGCTCGCAAATTTTGTATTTTAAATAAATATAGAATACAAAAAATGTCGCATGTAGATTTTTACTCATTCCACTGTTATTCATAATATTATTAGCCCTTTTTTCGTGCTTATTAATTTCCTTAACAATTTAGAATGTTATAAGATGCAACACAGAGAACAAAAGCGAGTGCAAACGACTTCATTTTCAGTACGTACTTCGGAAGACAGACCCAATGTTGGGAGTTTTTAAGTGTACACAAATACTACACAAATTGATGCTGGCAATTCCACTGAAGCAATATTACCGAGCGTACGATAAGAGTTTTTAATTTGAGTTTTAATTCACAAAACTATTTTTTAAATAAAAAAAACATAATAATATGTTAATTTAAAATGATTGATTCGATGCATTTAAATTAAAGTCGACTCTTAAAACATATTTTTCGAAAAATTATTTCCTTTGTAAAAATATGCAAATGTTATTTTAATTTTTTTATTTCATAAAATAAATTTCGTAATTACATTACTTTTAGAGTTTCATTCGATCTCGAATCTGAAAAATCGAAATTTGACTCATTTGTCATTGAATTTAAGTAATGTGACAGACTTGGGCGCTTTAGTTAAAAAAAAAGGTATGAAAAACTTTAATTTACAACAAAAAAAGCTAAGAGAACACAACTTTAATTAGATCCACGTGTAATTAAAGCCTTATTACAGCGCAAGCGTTAATTTAGTAGTTCAGTGTCAGGGAATAGCCGCATAACAAAAAGCAACGGCACTTTCCACCGAACTTCCAAGTAATTTATATAATACTATATAATACCATAGAATTTATTGATCAAACAGGTCGATGCATTGCTACCATAAAATTGTATCGAAGAAAGTTAAACAAGCAAAACTCGTCGATAATTATACTGTACGTACCTACTACTACCTACTTATGCGGTGTATTTTGCTGTAAATAGTTGGCTAAGATTGTGAAAGCATAGATATGGTACCTTCTTTTACGTTTTTATGATATCAATGAGGTCGTTTCTTCTTCACCAAGTATTTATCTTGTAAAATAAAGAGAACTCACTAAAGGTGGTTCTTTAAGTGGTGGTTAGGTGGTGGTTTAAGTATTCTATTAGTGATCTGTCTCCCATAGTACCAGCTTTGCTTACTTTGGGGTCAGATGGCGCTGGGTGTAATGTCCTACAATATTTAGCTACCTTTTATCTGGATTAGGCGTGTTTACCATCTTCGGCCACACCGTCACTTAATATCAAATGAACTCTAGTCAAACACCTAGCTTGCCAATTTTAAAAAAGATATGCGAAGTGCTTGAATACAGAGTCAACACTTTTTAAATACTGAAACACACCATAAGGCGGCAGATTTTAAACTTGGAAGTAGCAAAAACACGAAAACATCATACCATGCTATTATTTCACCCCGATGTTTTCCTTTTCATGCTCTAGCTGCTATTTGAACCCACAAACTACAGCATAAGTTCCGACTGCGCTAACCACTGTGGTATCATTGCTACTGGGCCTCTTCAAAACGAAAGTGAATTGGCTAATCAATTTCATAGTTAGTCCTGATTCATTTTCAGATGTATGCCTGTCTTATCCGTCAAGAAAAACTTTTCTTATGAATTTACATTGCCCCTTTTTCAGACTGATTGTGACACAACATTCAAAATGTTCCACAGTCTTAAATTATTTAGACAAAGCAAGATGAGAATATCGTTATAATTTCACTGATCTGCGCCAGTTTCTTCACATCGGAATGGAACAGGTCGCTACGACACTTGTCCATTGACAATCTAATTGCGATCGATTATGTTTATAGAGCTGTTTGTACGCGTATCCGGTGGAAAAACTGACAAAATTATTTTTACAGTTGAGAAGGGACGCCCCCTTCGCGTTTCACAAGAGGAACTGTATGCGTACGTTGAAAATTTCTTGGTTCGCCATTTGAATAACTGCAACAATAACTTTGTCAAAATGTGCGGATGAAATATTATGTGAGTTGTAAGTGACGATTGGAAAGATAATGTAAAAACTTAATTAGGAGTTAATATTAATAGTGTTATAGAGTAACTGTTTCGTGGGAATTAAGTTATCAGCGGTGCTTTGAACGATGTGAATAAGAGAACTAAGTTTATTAATAAAATTAGCGTCGCTACTTCCTTTTCTTTTATTATTACCAATTTGGAATGTCAAATCAGACTAAAATATTTTACAGTTAAGTAACATAAGCGCACATAGGCAAATCTAAGTAGGTACTTCTAAAAGAAAGAGTATCTTACAAAACGAGCTTATTAAAAAAATACAAATGGCCACATTTTTTTATTTAAAAAAAATGTTATTGCCTTTCTCAATCTGGGTGATGTAAAGATTCTAACGATGCCTCATACATCAACATTTGTTTAGGCATGTGAAAGTTACGGTGGAATAAATAAACTTACAACGTACATACATGAACTCTGAAAACATTAAACTTATTTTTTGGCTGCCCTGTAAGACAAAGAGGCGACATGAGGCGCTCTAGCGGTTCCACAATGCATTGATGCAGCCACCGAGACCACGAGGGTGCTCGAGCTCCGCCCGGTAACCTGGGCGTCAAGAACACAACCTAAACTACCCCCCTGGGGAACAGTGAACCCCCAGCGTCCAGCCTCGGCTAAAAGAGTCATCTTGAGACTGATTCCCGTCCTCCCCAGATTGGACACGGAAGAAACCGACTCGCTCACTCACACATTTTTTTTGGTTTACTTATGTATTATATTTTGTTTACTTTAATTTAAACAAAATGTGTCAAAACCATAACAGTTTCCATAGTATTGCGGTCCTGTTCTGGACAGTCGTGTAATAATTATTTGATATCAAACTGTTTTTAGAGGGTTTTCTTATTTGACTTTGACGTCGCATTTTATGCATTTGCTAGCGTAAAGCGTTTTGATATTTTCAAGTTTCATAAGTTAAAAAGTAGTCAAAGTCCAGTCTAGGTCAAGTCCAGACCGTGTCAGTCAAATCCAGCCATGCATGTAAAGTAGTGGCGACTTTACTATAAGTTTCGATAGTTTTGAAATTTTTAAAGGTTACTCTGTTTGTAACGTAAGATGATCATGTATTTATACAATAAAATATGACTTCAAGTACAATTAATGACAACAGAGATCTAAGATCTTAGATCTAAGTCTCAACCAACATCTTAAGATACTCTCGCTAGACGGTTAGGTCAAGGGTCAGCTTCAAAAGGCAGTGATCCTTGATACGGCGCGCATTGTGAGGAGGTTCCTCACTCTGCAGTCCTAACCACCGGCAGCTTGAGCCCTGCCCCGCTGCCGGCGGCACCCTAGTTTTTAAGTTATTTATATATTATTTATGTTATATATATATGTAATGTAAAAAAAATATTAAAAAATAAGAAAACAAATAAATATCTAAGACGATAACAATAATTTAAAAAAATTAGGCGACTTGTTGAAATTAAGAAACTGTAGTGGATAGTTTTTATTTAGCTAATGGTGCTACCAACTCTATAAAAATACAAAATTGCTTACATTGTACACGCAACCAGCGATTACCTCCGCAGGTAGGACAACTGACAAATAAACAGGATCCTGCCAGTAGTTACGTAATTTATTATTCACATCTTGCCTGTTGTTTGAAGGAAATAAATTGTAGTGTAAATGAACCTTTATTACCTGCTGTAAAGGTGGGTCTGATGGATTTTAATTTATATTGGCTGCTATTGTGTTTTGATCTTTATTCAGATATAAATAAATAAATATCGTAGGACATTACATACAACGCCATCTAACTCCAAATTAAGAAAAACTTGGGAAGTCAGATAATAATCAATTAATACTGTTTTTGTAAACACATACTTATAATGCATAGAGAACACCCAAACATAGAACATTTTTATACTTCAAAATGTTTGACAGCTTGATGCGTTGTAGTCATTAAGACGAAATGTGTCACACATTGCACAGGTTCTGAGGGGGTGAAGCAGACGCAGACCGCCGAGAGGCGTAAGGGGTCTAGCCAACTTAGCCTAAGTAAGTAAATTCTAACACGCGCACCCGCGCGTGTTCTTTATCTTAGGCATCAATAAGGAATACAGATAAGAACTCAATGTACCATATACGTCATTAACCAACCATCATACGTTATGTAATGCAAAAGTAACCCTCAAATTCACGTTCGAGTTCGAGTTCGAGATCGACTTCACGTTCGAGTTCGAGTTCGAATTCACGTTCGAGTTCGAATTCACGTTCGAGTTCGAATTCACGTTCGAGTTCGAGTTCGAATTCACGTTCGAGTTCGAGTTCGAATTCACGTTCTAGTTCCAATTCACGTTCGAGTTAGAGTTCGAGTTCACGTTCGAGTTCGAATTCACGTTCGAGTTCGAGTTCGAATTCACGTTCGAGTTCGACTTCGAATTCACGTTCGAGTTCGAGTTCGAATTCACGTTCGAGTTCGAGTTCGAATTCACGTTCGAGTTCCAATTCACGTTCGAGTTCGAGTTCACGTTCGAGTTCGTGTTCACGTTCGAGTTCGAGTTCGAATTCACGTTCGAGTTCGAGTTCGAATTCACGTTCGAGTTTGAACTCACGTTCGAGTTCGAGTTCGAATTCACGATCGAGTTCCAATTCACGTTCGAGTTCGAGTTCGAGTTCACGTTCGAGTTGAACTCGAACGTGAATTCGAACTCGAACGTGAATTCGAACTCGAACTCGAACGTGAATTCGAACTCGAACTCGAACGTGAACTCGAACTCGAACGTGAATTCGAGCTCGAACTCGAACTCGAACGTGAACTCGAACGTGAACTCAAACGCGAGCGTGAATTCGAACTCGAACTCGAACGTGAATTCGAACTCGAACTCGAACGTGAATTCGAACTCGAACTCGAACGTGAACTCGAACTCGAACGTGAATTCGAACTCGAACTCGAACGTGAATTTGAACTTGAACTCGTACGTGAATTCGAACTCGAAATCGAACGTGAATTCGAACTCGAACTCGAACGTGAACTCGAACTCGATCTCACGAAGTTTGTCCTAGGTGGAACCCACCCCCTTGTTACGTAGCTCGATGTTAAATCGCGATTTTACAGTAAGGAACCCTAAAAGATGCTGCTTCGAAATTTGAAGGACAAAAACAATTTAACTGTGACAAATTCCTTATAGTAATAGCGACTTATACATTATAGGAAATCTCCAATTTTATCAAAAAAATTTAGATGTTTACCAAACATCTATTTGGGAAGTCCCTTTACCTAGAAGGATAAGTGAGTAAGGTGCTGCATAATATGGGGCAAATTAAATTTTGTTATTCTTAAAAAGTTAGATATTAATCCTTTGTCCCGTTTCCTCATGAGTATTATTTTCGTAAATTAGTCTAGGTCGTATGCAACAAAAAGAATAATCGATTATTATTAGTGATTAA
Source organism: Biston betularia (assembly GCA_905404145.2). Classification (NCBI taxonomy): domain Eukaryota; kingdom Metazoa; phylum Arthropoda; class Insecta; order Lepidoptera; family Geometridae; genus Biston; species Biston betularia. Next base: position 6,935,127 of record FR989882.1, on the reverse strand, counting down.
TTGAGCATATCACTAATTGAAAGGTCACTCACGCAGTTGCATTTTGTCTTTTCGTGCGTGAGATCGTTTGTTTTCTTTTGATAATTTATACTATTACTCGAACTCTGAATACTACGACATGATTGCGTTGGCGCCGCGGGCGGGAGCTCGCGGTTTCATCGAGGAAGACCGCCTTCGGAACAACGTACGCTTCGTATTCATGTTTTTGAGGGCTTCGGCGCCGTCTGCACAACACGGAAAGTGTCCACGCGCCACGAAAAGAAAGACGATTCAGTGCGCACATCGGATCTAGCCTGGAAACGCAGATACCTACTGAAACATTTCGTCGAGAATCCGCGGGCCACGTCGAGCGGTACCAACGTTCAGAAAAATAAATACAAAAATAAATGCCAGTAGCTGTGATTTCACTGTAAAATTATGCTCCAATTGTCCATAAATGGCAAAAAAATATTTGTATGGTAATCGAACCACCTTAAGAAAAATATGCTAAGAAACACATCAGAATTGACTCATTTGTTTGAAATAGGCTGATATATTGTTTAAAATCGACAACAAAGTCACTTAAAGAAATCACACGCTATTATTGTTATCTACCACAAATCTAAACCAGAATACTTAAAATTAAATTATTTTCAGACAACAATAAATCAGTTTAAACGTCATTTCCGTCGTTTTTATCTATTCAATCATCTTCTAAGAACCGCGACAAAACTATAAAAGTGGGTGTAATAACCACTCTATGTAATTGCTAGCGTGCAAAACCTGTCGTATGGCAGCCACAATAATTTAATCTGGTCGCAGGAAGGACCGGCGCCGCGGCTTTGTCATATTATCGTATTACTTATAGATGCGATATTTTTTTTCTATTTATTTACGAAAACAAAAATCGAAATTTATTATCCTAGATTTTTTTTGCCATCCCTCTTTCTGCATTATGCCAGTGTCAAGTATCTCGATAATTTTAAGTATTTCAAGTTATATTTTATACTATTGTGGGTTTGAAATAGATTTAAATACTTGATTGATTCCGGCGTTACTTTGTGGAATTTCAGTTTGCAGATTTAAATACGCCACATCGTGTTTTTTTTCAAACTTGCGTGTTTTTTAATGGTTATACAGACAGAAAAAACAAAATTTGAAAATCTTTTGACACTATTACCAGAATACTAAATTTCGTTATCCCTTCGTCAACTGGTAAAGATATGATTATCTTCAAACGGCTGAACAGATATAGCTAAGAACTTATTCACAAGTTTCTACAAAAAAAATTTACTGCCAGCACTCGTCATGCCAATTTTTGGTAAATTTTTGCCAAAGTTTTGCCCCTAACAAAAAAACGCTCAACGTGGCTAAATATGTTTTCACTTCATATATATTCAGCAAAATTGATTCAGCCGATACAGAGCTACGAATCCAGAAACAGATACCTACACAATACAATATCTCAAATTTTCTATCTGTTGGCGTTGAGGGTGAAAAAAATGGTGGTGTGTAGCGTGCGTTGTAGGTGTGTGTAAGTGATATAACATGGTGAAACATGACTTCTAGAGTTGCTTTTAACACTTTGTCAAAACTTGTAGTAAAGTTACCACTACTTTGCTATAACCGGACTAGACTTTGACTTACTTTGTCTGACTTTCACTGTGACTTAGATTTTCTCACTGGAATTATCATAGAATATGATACTGGCAAATGCACAAAGTGTGATGCTAATAAAAGAAAAGATTTACGACTACAATAAAATTATACTGAATTTACTCACGTTCAATGAAAGTAAATAAATTAAAAAATAGTGTTATAAAACACGCCGCATTTCAATAGTGTTTTTTATACTAGTCTAGTTAATAACCAGATATTATTTTGTCATTCAGGGGTGGTTTTATCATCTCTATAACGTCGAGCTGTCCGGTAAAGCAGGTCCACTAAACAGTAGTCCGTTGTTATTACATACCGCGCACTTGCCGCGTACGTTGACTCCTTTTAATAGTATATTGCGTACCAGTACATTAGTTTAATGGTTTACATGGCGACCAGAAATAAAATTAAAAAGTTATAATTTTTTTACATTTATTTTTAGTTTTTATGTGCAGTTTTTCTATCGTATTATACAAAACCCTTTATTGTAAAATAAAAATTGAAGATACAATATCATGGTATTTTCTAGTTCTCGGCTAGCTAAAGATGAAAAGATGAAAAGAAAAAGAAAAAAGATGAAAATCTGCCGCCAAGCACCTAATGGTGTGTTCCTCACTTAAGTGCCAGTTCTATTCCAGGCTAAGTGCGCTTAACCATCTTCGACCACGCCGTTACTTGACAACAGGTGAACTGCAGTCAACTTGCTTGTCAACCATTTAAAAATATTATATTTATAGGTTTCTGTCAAAGTTTAAGAACATGAATTACGATAACAGCCATGTAATGATGGCAGAGCAAGATGAGCAGAGATACAAGGGTGTCAACTCAAGTTTTGGCAGAAATCTAAATTAATATAGGCAGATCAATTGTTCAGACGAAATGTTGTACGTGGGAAAAACAATAAAAAAAAATAACAAAGCAATTGGCAACCTACGAAAAATTAAGAAAATCATCCGTGAATAGGTAATTCAAACCATCTGTGTCTACCTACTTAATTGTTTTTTTAAATTAACATCCGGAAATGATTTGTGTGATATGTTATTATTACTTGAAATTTCAGAATAGAATATAACTTGATTGTACACCGACATACATAATATAGCATACATAACTTAAAACAGAAAAAAAATATTGTCAATCTTTCTTTATTTAGATACTAGCTGCGCCCCGCGGTGTTACCCGCTACATTTTATGACTTAGCGTATAAGTGCGGCAATCTGTAAATAAATAAAAAAGTAATTAATTTATCTGGTTAGCTTAGCGCCATGTAAGCTCAACGCAATAAGGAAAAGATTGGCACACCTCGGCTACCGTTGCCTCTAGCTCCGTCTTAGGTAATCTCACTTATTATGTAGGTACGTATTATCTTACGTATAGTCTAGCGAACATCTCCGTGCCGTTCCGCTGTGAAAACTGGCCCCTTTTTGACTGATAGTCAATTGTTACCAACTTGACAGCCCTATTGGTTCATTGGTACCAGTATCATGACAAAATTTTTCGAAATATTTGTCTGTCTATTACTGCATAAATTTGAGGCATTATGTGCAGCAAGGGACAAAAATATTACATATTATTATCTCCCATTTAATCTTAGCTAATTGTGCATAAATTTATCCCGCTTCTTTTTCTTTGATTTTGGCGTCGCATTTTGAGCATTTGCCCACTTTCAAGTGTTTTATATTTTCAAGTTTCATAAGTTAAATAAGTTGCCTTGTAGCTATAGTTATAGTCAAAGTCTAGCCATACTTTAGTAAAGTAGTGGTGATTTTACTATAAGCTTCGATGGAGTTTTGGAAGCAACACGAAAATTCATGTTTCGCTACATTATTTATCACTATCGAACGCCGCGGCCTACTATACTTACAAAAATACAATGAATCGACACGTCTCTTTCCGCTTTCCCGCCAAAACTCGACTATTAAACTTGACTAGTAAGTATAAATAAAAGAGAGAAAGAAAGAAAAACATTTATTTTTTACCTACAAAACACTAGACACAACAACAGAAAAAAATATAGGACCGATAAATTGCTAAAAAATCAAACCAACCGAAAATTTTCTTTCCAGTTCCATATCGCGTTCGGCATAACTATTAATGATTAAATTTTGTAGAGAGGCCTAAGCCAGTTTTTTACTTAGAAAGGATGACGGTGAAATAATTGATGACTTGCAGGTTTCAATTTTGTTAAAGCACTAACAAAGGATTGGTAATGCAATTGTACCGCTATTCATTCAATCAAGATCAACAAAGCGGGCACTAAATGTTTTCACAATATCCTACCTTAAGGTATCTCAAACTTTTCTCGGTAGATACCTTCTTTTAAAAGGAAAACATACACTAAAATGGGTGGGTATGCATAAGCCGCTTACTGTTTTAATAAAATAAATAAATATCGTATGACATTACACATAGCGCCATCTGACCCCAAACTAAGCAAAGCTTGTCTATGCTTGTTTTTTGTTTTGTTTCGTGTTTATTTGCTTGCTTGTTTTTTAATGATTAGATAAGGCTAGCTGCGCCCCACAGTGCTACCCGCTATCTGTTTTCGGTATAAAAAGTAACCTATGTGTTAATACAGGGTCTCAGCTACCTCCATACCAAATTTCAACCCAATTCGTTCTATCGTTTTTGCGTGAAAGACTAACAAATATCTATCCATCCAAACTTTCACATTTATAATATTAGTGGGATTATTGAAATGTTATTCGTCATTTTCTAAACCTGAGGAATATATTCTAAAGTTTTCAGTCAGAGTAAATACCTTCTAAAAAATTATGTTTTATATTTGACCACATGGCCGCTTACTAGGCGAATTGATAGTCAAAGTGGACTAATATAATAGCTTGAAGAATACCTCAGGTTGAGACACGGTGTCTGTTTTGCGATACTTCTAGCTTAAAGTCAAACAAAACGATACTTATCAACCTTCTCCTGTAACGAAGATTGCGAAAACAGCTTTGTCAGATAGATAACAATGCAGGAAATTGCATAGCTTGTTATAACCTCCGTCTTAATGCAGTTGGCTTGAGACAGAGGGAAAAGTTTGACTATAAATTATCTTAGGAAATCTAGGTAGCGCTGCATCATCAGTTTTAGCTTGAGGGGTTTTGCTGCTCTGGTATATTTATTATAAGACACGCCGTTGAATCTGGTTAGTGTAAAGTTAAGTCCAAGTTTGTGGGGTTGCAACCCTTATCCCACGGCCGCCATCTTGAAAAAAGGAGTACCAATAGTTTTTATGGTTTATCTAACAAACTAGAGGTCTCACAATAAAATTATCAAAACACTTTATGTTGCAAATTAAATTCTCTACAACTTTAGTCAAGTGACTTTTAGTCAAAATATAACAAAGTTATAAGCGAAAATCGATAAAAGTTTGAGTTTCTATACAAAAAATAATATCAGAACATTTTTATTGGGGTTGTTTTTAAGTAATAATTTTAAGTAGAACTCCACTCTTGAACACTGACATTGATATTGATTTGTTACTCTAGCATATTAATTTGCAAAAAATATGTAGAAAGTAAATATAAGTATTGCGACATTTGATGGTTAAAGTCTCAATAGCTCTAAAATTTCGCTAGCTTCAATACCCTTCATACATGAACAGTACAGAGTTTATTGCTGTTAGTCAAATATCGGATACTATGGATAGTACCTACCTATCCAGATGACCTCCTACTAAGACGACCTAGTATGTTTTTTAAATTAAAATGTCCAGTTTTCTTTCGAATAGCTTACCACTTTCAGGTTTTCCACCGAATAATAATCGACATCGCTTCAATGGTGGTAGGGTACTTTCTAGTACTCGGCTGGCTAGCAACCACCCTCAAGTTGAAAATCTGCCGCCAAGCATCTATCAGTGTGTTCCCGCAGCCTCACTTGAGAGCCAGGCCCATTCCAGGCTAGGTGTGCTTTACCACCTTCAACCATACCTTCACTTAACAATAGGTGAGCTGTGGTCAAAAATCTAGCCTGTCAACCATAAAAAAAGGTAACGCACTGAAAATGTTCCAGGTATTTTAAGAATCCATAGGCAACGGTGACCACTTACCATCAGATGTCGTCCTATTTGCCACATTTTCATTAAAAGAAACACAATAAACTAAATTGACTTGACATTCGATCTAGTCCATAAACTGTGGTTTTATAATGCAATCGACGTCAGGTAAGTTACGAATGGGAATCGGTGCGAATGAACCATACAAACTGGCTCTGTGAATGAAGTATGCCTTCCAACCCATAATCTTGCTTGTCGTAAATAAAATAAAACTTCTAGAATGGAAGCATTTTGTATTTTTTTTTGTAAAAGTAATGAGACGAATGATACGCTATCCTGACGGTAAGAGTTAACGCCTGGCCATGACCATTGCAGCGATACATAGAACTTTGAGTAGTAAAACAAAGTCCAGAGCATCGCTGCTTTGACGCTTGAGTCTGGATGGTCAGTCGCAAGTCTTGTAATTCTACATTCCTGCAATCTATAGTATCTCGTGTTTCAGACGAGAGTACCTACCTATCTATGTGGTCATACTAATGGTGTACGCATAACGACCCACGTCGCGCATACGCACCGAAGGTTAGTGTTCAATAGAGTGAAACTAGAGATTGGAACGGTCACGGTGCGTGCAGCACGGTGCGTACTCAGCACTTTGAGTTTTCTTTGAGACTTTCTATGGTTAGCCTCAACAGCCCTGCCTCATTGATCGAGCGAAGCAGTCTCTGATTCTACTGGAAAAAGTTGACGTTCGTTTGTTCGTATGTATGTTTGGGTGACGATTACACGATTACCGGTAATCAGATGAGCATAAAGCGTTGCAATCAGTAGAAACTACAATTTTTAAATTCAAAGATCACCAGAATGTTCTCGTAAAGAAAATTAAGGTTTTATTCAATTCTGGTTGAATTTGTATTTAGGTTCACCAAACTATTCATAAATGGCGCTTTTTGAAACTGTCACGGAAGTTGTACGAGGAAGGTTCTTCATCTTGACATCGATAGATGCAATTCATCGAGTATGTCGTAAGGTGTTAGTTTGGATACAACTTCTAGTCTAATGTAATAATAAAGTTAATAATTGTTTAATTATTTATTTGCCTATCAAACAGTTTTAGAAAAAATGTTCCTAAAGTAAAGAAAATATTGTATTACTTTGTGTCTCATATTCTAATTTTTATGGTGGAACAATACCGGTATCTTATTTATCTACTTGGTTTTAAGATTTGTTTAGTTCAATGCACCTAAAAAAGCTCTATTGTAGGTATATATTTTATTTAAGTTTTATCTTGAAAAACAAGCTTTAACTTTTGCTGAAAATGTTGGCTTCTTGCGCACATAATATTTATCCAAGTACTTTTTAAAATTCTGCTAACTTCTTACAAATCACAAGAGTTCATTCATCGACGATCATTAAAACGAATCGAGAGTGAGATTATAAAGAACATAACGACCAATCTTTCTTTCGAATTGGACAAAAGAGAGAATTAAATCTTCTTTGAATTTGTATCCAAAAATGTGGTAGTGGCTCCTCGTTCAACTCATCGGAAAATTTGTTTGCTACAGGCTTTCAGGTGGCCAGATTGTGAGATAAAAGTGTAACAAGACAAGTAACGTTACAAGTCATAACTTGCTATTTCCCTGCGGCGATACAGGCTGATTTCTTTGTACACTGTAGCGTATAAATTATTTAGCAATTTATGAAAGTGTAGCCGTATTTATAAAAGCTTAAAAATACAAAATGCACTGAGCCAAAAATAAAGAAACAAAAGTAATTATGTCATGGGGCTGCCGAGTGACAGTCGGTTGATTACTAGTTAAAATGGTAGCGTATTTTTTTCAATTAAAAAAACAGTCTTATGTACAAAATAATGTTGTTTAAAAGTGACATATTTATCCACTTTACAAGCGATGGGCATTCCACATTTCATTTCCATTAAATCCGATATCCGACATAATTAAACGCAAGTAGTCCCAAAAGTATAAAACGGGGGTTTTAGCGGGAGGGAACGCGGAAAGAAATAACATAAATGTGGTGGTGTTTTATTCATAAAGGGACGAAGCTCAAGCGCGAGTGTGTCCGACATTTTTTTTCTTACTAAAGCTTTTTTTTTATGGGCGACAGGCTAGGTGTTTGACCTCAGCTCACCTGATGTTAAGCTTGACTGGACTTGGCTGACCCGGACTGCACTTGACCAAGACTGGACTTTGACTATAACTATAGCTACGAGGCAACTTATTTAACTTTTGAAACTTGAAAATGTAAAACACTTGACACTGGCAAATGCTCAAAATGCGACGCCAAAACAAAAAAAAACTATGAAACAAAAATGTGTCAAAACCACGTCAGTTTCCATAGCAAAATTAGGTTTTACTTGTAGAGATACAATAATTAATTCAATTGATTAATTTAAACTTTGTCCGATAAAAACCTGTTATTAAAGTAAGCTTGTATTTATCTACGCATATCTCGCAAGGGAACCATCTGTGGCCACTTAGCCTGTTTTACAGTCAATTAACCGTTTAATTACTTTGGTACTGTATAATTGCATATGAAAATAAGAATTTAAACTTCACGGCAATTCATTGCCTAAGCGTTTGTGATTCCACCTCAATCAATCAACAAACAATGAAACTTTTCTGTCGATAGTTGGTCAAAGTAAAGACGTCTGGGGAGGTCAGTTACAGAAATATTATTTGGCATCAGCTAATGTAATAAAAAGCTAAATAAGGCATTTTGAAAAAAACCCACGACGGTTAAAAAGTAATTGAAAAAGGATAAAATAATTTAAAACACCCGACTTAAAACTACCTTTTAACTTAATAAAAAACCCAAGAATATCCGTCAGGGACTGCCATTACTATTTTAAATTTCATCAGTATTTTAAAGATTCAACCAATCAAACCCAAACCCATAACTGAAAACTGCATCAAAACTGGACATGTAGTTTTGGAGAAAAATGGCAACATGGATTTGCACAAACAAACATCCTTTCACCCCAAACGCATATAACGTCTCCGTTCCTTCGTAGGAAAAAAATAACTTTTCGCCACTGGCATTTGTTTCAATATCTTAATAATTATATTAGAACTATTAAGAAACCGTAAATTAATTGCCATTATTATAAAATGCCTCTACGATATTGTTTATAATTGCAATTTATGCGTAAATTACTCAATGTACCTAATGGTTATACGTTTTTGGATTAGTAAGATAATTATTGTTATTTTCAAACCTATTATTAAGTTGATCGATTGAAAATTGTTTAATTGTATTCGTTTTAGATTCACCGTTAAGATGATGAATCTGAATAAGGTTTACAATGCAGATTACGTAATCGCAGAGAGAGAGGTTTCAAATATTATCTTTGTATGTTACTAGCATATGGACTGTCCTTTTTTCTTAGTCGGTCGAAGTTAGTTCTGGGGTCAACCTACACCCTGCAACTTGGGAAGCAGAACTTTTTTTTCTCGACTCGATAGGCTAGGTAATTGACCACAGCTTACCTGATGTTAAGTGACAGTATGGTTAAAGATGGTAAACGCACTTAGCCTGGAATTAAACTGGCTCATAAGTGAGGCTGCTCAAGCACACCGGTAGGTGTTTGGCTACAGATGAGTGTTAGCTAGTTAGTCAAATACTTTAAATACCCTACCATCATACTAAGGTTTATTCTTTCGATTCCCTTTAACCGGCAACTCAGGTTCATTCTTGGGGGTTTGAACCCACGCCATGGTTCTAAAAACTTGGTAAAAAAAAATGATCTTCATACTTAATACACGGGCAAAATGTGCGGAGATTTTTAAAGCAAAGCTAAGTTCTTCTATTGTTCTAAATTTCTAATATGTATCTTTACAGTAAGTTATTTACGGCACGTCAAAATATGTTCAGTAGTTTTTGCGTGAAAGAGTAACAAACATCCATCCATCCTCACACGTATAAGTAAGTACACAAAAAGTAGTCTATGTGTTAATCCGGAGTATCAACCTTCCTACCCAATTTCATCAAAATTGGTTCAGCCGTTTCAGCGTGAAGAAGTAACAAATACAAAAACACACACACAAACTTTCGCCTTCATAATTATAGTGTGATTAATAGGATAGAATAGCGTAGGATAATGCCTAATATCTGTACGAGTTTCCGTATCTGCTGAGCGTATCTGCGATGCGATGGGCCCGGCACACGGCGATACCGCTAAGAAGTTTCGTCTCTGTCTAATTTAATCTGTGTTTATGGGATATATTCGATCATGTTCACAATATGAGAGCGTAATTTTGTATCTGTTACAATGTAATAGAGCTTAAAGGTTATTAACGGGATTTTTGTTGTTACAGTGGACACAGGACTTTATTTATGCATTATCATTAATTGGTAAGAAATGGCATTTGCTGACATTTAGTAGAATTATGTGTAGTTTGGTCTCTAGTATTACTCGTCAATTTGCGTTTACTTTTTTATGCTTGTGTTGTTTTAGATATGTAATAAACAAAAATTCTTTGTAAATATTCAAGGTATGTACCTATTTAGTTTATTTCCGCTTAACAGTCGTTTCATTCATAACAATGATGAGGAATTAAATTTAACTAACTTTACAATAAATTAATAATTAAAAACTTTACTTAAGGTGTTTCGATTTCCAAACAAACATTTTTTCCCTTTGAGGACAAATGGAGCATAATTTTACAGTGAAATCACAGCTACTGCCATTTATTTTGGTCTTTCTTTGCGGTAAATCACAATTGATTGAATGAAACGGTAGACTATAAGCATAATCTACTGTTTTATTCAAAAATCATAAATTCATAAATTTGATTTTATGTTAATAATCTACTGTTTTATTCAAGCAATTGTGATTTACCGCAAATAAAGACCAAAGTAAATGCCAGTATCTATGATTTAACTGTGAAATTATGCTCCATTTGTTCATAATTGGCAAAAATAATTTGTATGGAAATCGTACCACCTTAACAATCGTTACAGTTACAACAGTGATGAGGATTTAAATTTATCTACTTTACAATAGTTTAATAATTAAAAACTTTAGTTAATACTTAAAACTAAATTTGTTATAAACTTAAACAAATTAAACAGAAAAATAATTAAAATAACTACAAGTCTTAACATTCTCTTCTCGCTGCGGTGACCACTTGCCAACACGTGTTTCGCCTCTACACGGGGCATCCTCAGGACGTGTTGACTCTTCGAGCGCTTGGTCGAGACTGATATACTTTTCTTATCCAGCAATTTCTTCACTATAATTATGTATTTTTTTATGCCACAGCTGGCAATCAAACTGACGGGTTGCCTGATGTTAAGCAATCACCGTCGCCTATAAATATCTGCAATACCGAGGGCACTAGAAATACGTTGCCAATGTATATTTATAATTTCTTCGTTGTGTTTAATATTCATGTATGTGTCTTATTTTATTTTATTCCGTCTCGTGTCTACCAAAAGGTTAGTTTAGTAGGTACCTACTGCTAATAACGGTTGCCGTAAAATTCTAAATTGGAAAAAAAAAACTTTTTTTACATGAACATTTTTAATATACTTTTGCGTTTGTAGAAAGTTTATGCAATAATAAAACTTGTAGCATCAACTTCTTGCTAATATTAAAACATGTAGAGCTTCATTAAATCAAATTGCTGGTACCGCATGTTCTCATTATTCTCTCTACTCGAAAGCTCGGTCGCAAGTTCTCTCGATAAGTGGTAAGCACTAAATTTCTCCCCGACGTAATGGCGTTTTAAATTCGGCCGATGTAACCGTTCATTATTTTGAAACAAAAGGGTGATCAGATCATCGGAATAAATTTGGCAAATTGTTGTTATTTCCCATCGGGAGCCGCGAGCGGTTCACTGGTAAGCATAATTCTTGTTGGTGATTTTACTGATGTCTTCAAGTACACACTTGTAATTGAGGTGTGTTTGAAACAGAATTTGGCATCGATTCAAAATCTGTATTCGAATCCCAATCAGCCCTGTTTTTTTTATAAATTATCACACTGGCTAGCGCCACCACGCTGGCCACGTGCAGCTTGGCAGACTGCACACATCTTCGAGAACTTTTTTTTCAATGACTCTCAGGCATGTATTTTGTCTAGACAATAGACAATAATAATTTATTTCTGACATAAAACAAAAAAAAAATCAATTACATAAACAATATAATTATACGAAAAGAAACAACAAACAAAATAAAAAAAAATTTAACATAAAGAACGAAAAGAAAGGTGTAAAAATAATATAACTATACAATATATCATTTATTATTAGAATTTAATTAAATAATTAATGCCCCGTGCTAAGCCGCTAGTGCTAGATAAATGCATTATTTTTTTTTGTTTAGGATCAATACCCAAAAAAATCCCATATTTTGGAATATAATAATTTAGGTAAACCACTGCAACATGAATTTTCCGCATTCTCGCTCGAAATGTTGTCGTGTGCTGATCTGCTTAAAGTAATTACCCTCAATAATACCAACATTACAAACTAAGACTCCGCGCATGCGAGCCGAATACAAATGTTTATTATGGCGCAGGAAAAAGTAGAGGGTATTGTGGCGCGCCCGAGGCGCGGCGGTGAAGGAGCTGGCCGTACTGCGGACTAGAGAAATACATAGAGATGCTTCGCTAGTTTAGAGGTCAAAATTACGATGTTGTTTTAAATTGCTTCGAAATTGCGATCACTTACGTCAATATATGTATTTTGAAGTTATGAGCGATACTCTAGACTTTATTTGTTGTTCAAACTATATGTGTCCATGGTCAAACCAAAAAAAAAATGGTTGATAAGCTAGGTGTTAGGCCACGACTCACCTGACATAAAATAACGGTGGACGTAGGGAAGTAAACATCTAAAACAAACAAACACTAATCTTTCTTTTGTAGCGATCATAGCTCAGTGGTTACTGCGGTCAGTTCACCCATCGAAGGGCGTGGGTTCAAACCTCAACAATGAGCTTAAGCTGCCGGTGAAGGAAAACAACGTGACAAAACCATAGTATGGTGGTAGGGTACTTTATAGTACTGGACATGATAGCTACCACTCTTAAGTTGAAAATCTATCAACCTAACAGTATATGCCGGCAATCTCACTTGAGGGACAGTTCCATCCCAGACTAGGTGTATCTTCGACCACATCGTAACTTAAAATCAAGTAAGCCTAACCTGTCAACAATAAAAAAACACAGATTGCTCTGGCGTCGCATTTGGGGTGTATTGAACATTGTACCAGCATATACCCGAGCTAATCCAGCTAGAAAAAGTCAAACACCTAGGTTATCAGACATAAAAAAAAAAGTTTCGGAATGAGTCTCTAGATATAACAAACGTATTGTTGCAATAAGAAAATTCGTCTCCAAGGTTTTCCCTGTTCACGTGTCGTCTCTTGCGCTTTGGGCGCGCATTGTCCAGTACAAATGTGATCAAATTATAAAGAGTGGCGTTTGCCCGCGGCCCCGCTCCCGCTGCGGCACACAGGCGCGAATAATCTCGATCCAGCGCACGTATTATTGAGCATTATCTGGTAATGTCCGCTCCGGACCCGACATTACTGGTATTTTCGATGGAATGTACACACATATTTTGTATTTGTTCACTTTCTTTTTTTTTTAAAGTTTATGTTCACAGTCACATAAAACTACTTTTTTTTTAAATGTTATAGTAATGAGACGAACTAGACGGCGTACATTACTTTGAGACATTAGATGGTTAATCAGACGAGACGCTAAGAGATTTTTTTATTTATTTAAAAGACGAACAATATGCTCTCCTGATGGTAAGTGACAACGCATATCCATGACCACTGCAGCGATACACAAAACTTTCAGTGACAAAACAAAGTCCAGGGCATCACTGCTTTGGCGCTCATTACTTTGAGACTTTCGATGGTTAGCCTCAACAGCCCGGTAATTTCGCTAGCGGCAGTACCCTTCAAACCCTTCACAGTAATGTTTACACCAAGGAGATCCACCACCAAGTAAAATGGTGCGACGATGCAATGAGATACGAAGCACAATGGTGCTAATAATTTTGCCTAGTAGATCCCACATTTTTTGTGGAACTGTCTGCCGAAATACGTAGTTGCCGAAGTACGTTAGCGTGATTAGACCCGTACTCTGAGCTACATATTATATGCGAACTACGTAGTATACTACGTACGTAACATTGATTCTTATTACGGAGGCATACTGCTTAATATCAGGTAGGGTGTGGTCAAAAGCGAGCCTATTCTGTGTAAAAAAAAGTTAGGTTTTCTGTTGAATATGCCTTCATAGCTCATTTGCTTCCTGAGCTGTGGGCTGTGAGTATGTATTTACAAACAAAAACTATTTAAGTATTCTATCAGTTATCTGACTTCCATAGAACAAGCTTTGCTTAGTTTGGGGTCAGATGGCGCTGTGTGTAATGTCCTGCGATATTTATTTATTCCCATTCAGGTCAAACATTTCTGTTACGAACATAGAAGCTTGTGATGTATTTCTTCTCTATCTCTACATAGTTTAAAACAAAGTCGCTTCCCGCCGTCTGCACGCTGAGATCTTTTAAACTACGCAACGGACTTTAATGCGGTTTCCATCAATAGACAAACTAATTCAAGAGACACGTGTATAATGTATAATGTATGCATACAATAGTAGAGAAAATCTGAGAATTTCAAAGATTTGTAATGCGATGTCGTAGAAACATGTTTTTGCGCGCTTACATTGCAAACGCTGGCTAAACCTTACGAGATAGATCAAAATAATGTACTACGTTCGTATCTACATCGCACCAGTGCGAAGGCGGGGTGCGTCGCTAGTGTATTATAAGTATGAATTTATGAAAAATATACACGGGTATTATGTCAGTCCTCACAGTTATGTTTGGTGTGTTGGTTTTGAAATTACAAGCTTTGCTTAGTTTAGGGTACTGTGTAAAAATATCACCCAAGATTTATTTAGCTATTTTATAATATGACTTTAAAGACTGTACGTCAAAGATAGTAAATCCCAGCTGATTTACCATTCATCTTTACTTTATCTGTTTACAGCCAATACGACCTGACAATGATGTATTGTGGTTTCAAGTCAAAGGTTCTATTCTATTAACATTCTATAATTTGTTTTATATGGGTGCCTTTGCGAAGATATACTGCTTACTTAGCGTGGAAGAATCGAGTAATTTTTTAAATTGATTTCATATGCATTCCATCGCAGAGTACAAAGATTTAAAACATCAAAATACGAGAAAACATTTCTGATTCAAGAAGTTTGCTTGGTTCTTTTAAACTATGGAACTGACTTGATATTTTTAAAATCAGTTAGATATTTGTTCAATGGTTTATTTATTTATTTTTAAAAAATGTACTTGCCAACTCAGGGTGGCGAAAATTTGAGATTTGGTCCTTCGAGCTAGAATTAAAATTTATGATGTAGGTTTCTACAGAGTGTGCTCAAATGCCTGTGACACTTATTTTTTTTCTGTTTCTACTTCGTCTATTTTACTATACAGTGTGTTTCAAATCGTGTAGCAATACTAACATAATTTATTCATCAACATTTTTTTCGATCGACGCTAAAATCAAGCAAAAAATTTGCTATTCAAAAGAAAAATACCTATTGATCTACATACATGTGCAAATAGGTATCTACATGTACTAGTGATTTGTACCTATCCTAATATAAATTATTAGTAATAATTATTATATGAATTTCGTCATAAATCAAAGCAAAAAATAGAGAAAAAGCAAAGATGCTCTGAACTTTGTTTTGTTACTCAAAGTTCTGTGTATCGCTACAATGGTCATGGACAGGCGTTATCTCTTACCATCAAGAGAGCGTCTCGTTTGTTTCATTACTTTTTAAATAAAAAAAAGAAAAAAAATAAAAAATGATCCTGTTATATAATTAAACACTACTACGTTACTACTGTTTATCTGATGTATATTGCTATTTATTACGTAATTGTGTTGTCAACAAACATCATTTTTATTTACATCAGGTGAGATGTGGTAAAACACCTAGCCAGTCAACAATAAAAAAAAAAAACTAAATTCCCATCTTAAATCCTAAGAAGTATCCATTACCAATCTTTCAGGTTTTCAAGACTAAAATGTAGGCGGCATTAGCCTGAACTAGACTGTGTCTAGGTTGTACGTTTTGTGTCTATTGTTTCCGATAAATAAATTACTTTTATAAAAAACAAATATTCAACGATATGCTTTGAACAGCAGCTTTATTTTTGCGAGATTTCAATGCCGGCCCCTTAGCTGAAATCTTGTTCATTTTGATAAGTAGATAGTATTGCTACACTTTGTCGAAACATCCTGTAAAGTCCTTTACTACTAAACTACTTTACATTCAGCGATGATCTCATCCAAAGACTCCTGGTATTGAAAGTTGCACGTAACATTTATTATCAAACAGGAATCGTTTAATAAAGACATTGCAAAGCGGCACACTTGAAACACCATAACAAAAAAATAATCGATTTAGAGTACGAGTCGGTTAGTTTTAATCGATTAAGTTAAACAATTTAATCGAGAGACTTGCAAATAAGTTTTTCATATACAGAAGAATTATTATTGCAACATTTATACTCAGACAGCCCCGTTGGCTCATTGGTAGTATATCTGCCTTGAGAGCTGTAGGGTGTGGGTTCGATTCCCACTCAGGGCAAAACATTTTGTGAATAAACAAATGTTTGTTTTGTGTCTGGGTGTTCTGTATGTTATTATAAGTATGTATTTACAAAAAAATAATATATCAGTTATCTGACCTCCATCACACAAGCTCTGCTTAGTTTGGCGCCAGATGGCGCTGTGTGTAATGTCCTACGATATTAATTTATTTATTTATTTTATTTCATAGTATTACAAAAAGCCTTACAATAATTTTATAGTAGTTAAGAGTATTTTTAACTGATTGCAGCGAAGCGTAAAATGTGTCTCACCAGTATTTTTTATGTATGGACTCTGGCTCTCAAGTGAGGCTGTCGAATTTCACTGTATATGTTTGGCGACAGATTTTCAACTTGCTACCACAATGCTATGGTTTCCTCACGATGTTTCCCTTCACCAGCAGTTCAAAATTATTGTTGAGGTTTGAACACACGTCCTTTTGCGTGTGAACTGACCATACTAATTACCCAGCTATTGGATTTTTAAATATTTTTTTTTATGTAAAAAGTAATGAGACGAACGAGACGCTCTCCTAGTGGTAAGATATATAATGCCTGCCCATGACCATTGCAGCGATACTTTGCGTAACAAATATGCAGAACTTTGAGTAACAAAACTTCAAAAAAAAGTCCAGGGCATCACTGCTTTGGCGCTCATTACTTTGAGACTTTCGATGGTTAGACTCAACAGCCCAGTAATTTTGCTAACTGTAGTACCCTTCAAACCAGAACACAGTAATGTTTACATATTACTGCTTAGCGGCAGAATAACTGGTACTGCGGTGGTACCTACCTAGACGACCTCCTGCTAAGGAGATCTACCACCAAGTAAACATTAACATTGAATTATGATTACCTACTATTTGACATCCATGTATATCATTGTATCATTAACTGTAACAATACTAAGATAATTATTCTCGATTATTTACTATCAAAACAAACGTATGCTCTATCATATTGGTACAAGTGCAGTAGCCGTTTAATTGGTCTCCAATATTTATTGTTGAGATGAACATATCAGCGACAAGGACATAAGTCAGCTCCCGTGCATTGACGGGACTACATTTTGTATCGGAACGATAACTGAGACTACAACATTATGGAGTCGTGTTAAGTTTTCTTTTTATGGTTTACTAGCGGCTCGCTCTGGCTTTGCATGGGTGGACATTAATTTTTAAATAGATTTAAGTAATAAAAAGCCAATGTTACTCAGGTAGAATGTCGCATTCTAATGGTGAAAGAATTCCGTAGTTTTCGAGTTTATTCGTTATAAACATACAAATCATTCCACTTTATAATATTAGTGTAGATATGCTCACCTGGTTAAGTGACGGTGTGTTCGAAGACGGTAAACATAACATAGCCTGGAATGGAACTGGTTCTCAAGTGAGGCTGCCGGAACACACCGTAAAGTGATTTTTAACTTGAGGATCGTAGCTAGCCAGCCGAGTACTTGTGTGATGGAAGTCTGATAACTGATACAATTCATAAATACTTTTTCTTGTAAATACATCTATCTATCTATCTGTCTATATCTATATATATACTATTATAAAGAGGAATGATTTGATTGTTTGTTTGTTTGTAATGAGAAGGCTCCGAAACTACTGGACCGATTTTAAAAATTATTTTACAATCGGAAAGCTACGTTAACCCCAAGTGACATAGGCTACTTTTTTTCTCTGTATTCCCACGGGAACGGGTACTACGTGGGTGAAACCGCGAGCCGTTCGCTAGTACAGAATGTACAGACATTAAATTTGTTGATACCATTAAATGTTTGTTATGAGCGGGAATCTAATCCATGCACTTCAGCCCTTAAGGCACATATACAACCAATGAGCCACCAGAGCTATCAAAATAAAAACGTTAAAAAAATACAGCGAATATCCTCTCCATCGGTGAACAGAGTCAGGAGATAGCAATTTAACGAAGCCGCATCAGCGAGACGTCTTCATTTATTTTAAAAACAAAAGCAAAATGAGTAGTACGGATTATAATATCAATTTAGGAAAGTGAACCGAATGATTTATTGCTATGTTACATGTAAATATTACAGATTTATTCATCTTGTTGCCGCTAATTACTTTGAGCGATTTGATATCCACGTATCTATATGGAAAAATACTTAGGCTTCATAGCCATTATATTAAATACCCAGGGATCTGTTAGTATTTCATAATCAAGTAGATATATGTATGTCCACCAAATTATTTATCATTGCTTTTTGGTCAGAAACGTTTAATTTTTTTATATAATACTAGCTGCGCCCCGCGGTGTTCGCTACACGTTTTCGGGATAAAAATCAGCCTATGTGTTATACCAGGGTCTCAGCTATCTTCATACCAAATTTTATCCATTTCCGTTTTGTAGTTTTTGCGTGAAAGAGTAACAAACATACACCCATCCAAATTTCCATATACATTTATTAATATTAGTGGGATTATTGAAATATAAATATGTATTACTGAGTGTTCTAAATTTAGGATGTACTAAGGAAAAAGGAACAATTTTTACTAATATCACAAATCTGAAATTATAAAAAATCAGCTATTGCATAAAAAACCGTTGACCCTTTACTAAATGAGTGACGTAGTTTTAACTACATTATTTTTATGTAAAAGTTGTTCATAACGTTCAGTACGATAATTCCATTTCGTTATAGTACACCCTACGCTAATGACCCTGTATGTATGACGATTTAAAGGAGAACAATATTTACCCGACTGCATTCCGTTCAAAGTCGTTCTGATTCAACGGTACGTAATTGAAACTATTTTTGCACAAACTGCGTTAGTTTGCGCTACTGGTTTTTGCATGGTCCAAAACGTAAGCGAAAGATTATCTATTTTTTTTGTGTCGCTTTTAGTAGCTAGTTCAAGCGTGTATTGGCACCTCAATTGATTACAAAGCTTATATTATTACATAAGCCTTGTAATCTTACTTCTGAGCCGTCTGACTTCCAACCTGGAGGTCCTGGATTCAAATCCCATCCCATCACCTCTGACTTTTCTAGGTTATGTGCGTATTACCGATGATTTCAAACGATGAAGGAAAACATCGTGAGGAAACCTATGTCTGAGAAGAGAAGAGAAGAGACCCACGCCCAGCGGTGGGCCAGTTTATAAAAAAAACAGGGTTGTCCTGGAATTATTTTCCAAGAACATGCACGAATCACAATGTCAGCATGCCATGTTTTTGCTTCGCTAAATGCAACACCATGTATATTAAAACATAGCAGCGTCCCGCGGTGTTACCCGCTATATGTTTCTGGATAAAAAGTAACCTAAATGTTAATCCAGAGTGACAGCTACCTCCATACCAAATTTAACCCAAATCCGTTTAGTAGTTTTTGCGTGAAAGAGTAACAAACATCCATCCATCCAAACTTTCAATTTTATAGTGGAATTTGTGGGATACAGAACATCCAGACACAGATTAAACATTTTGTTTTGTTTTGTTTGTTGTTTAATGGAATCGCTTGTAACTTGCAGGCATAAGAAACAAACAGTCTGGCATCGCCATCAGGTGGTCGGCATGCGGGTCGTTGCACCTATGTTTGGCAATACGCGACATTTTAAACCCGCTCCAGTAATTGGTGAAGACCTAGAATAGACTAGAATCTAGATTCTGTATTGCTTTATTACTCGCTATTGAATGATGAAAGATTATGTTGATTAAGGTTTCTATTGCCTTGCAATTTGTAGTCTTTGTAACTATTTGTAAGACTGCAATATAAATTTGTTAGAAAAACAGTTTCTATTCCTACTCTTTTAGCCCACGCCGCGGACAAATTTGTCTTTCCTTGTGTGGGAACAAGGCATAGCTAGGATATAGATATACCACTCTGCTGGAGATGTTCTTTTTTAACCGACTCAAAAAAGGAGGAGGTTCTCAAATCGACTGTACCTTTGTTTTTTCTGTTTGTATGTTACGCGATAATTCCGCCAATTATGAATCGATTTTGATAACTATTTAAAAGCTAAAACAAAAATATCACTGCCTGATAATTAATATAAATGTTGATCAGATAAAATAAATGCCAAATGAATATTTGAAATGTCACTAAAATATTATGATATTTTTTTACATTTTATAATCATAATACATAATGGGCACAAGTTTGAAATTGCGAAAACAAATCAGCCTGTATAGCGCCATAATACAAAAAAAAAGAAACTCATTGTGTACACCTGAAATATAAAATAATCGTGCAATGAATAAAAATAAATAAGTTTATGTAATTAATAAAAAAAATAACCAAAAATAATAATTTATTATACCAACTGCTCACAGAAATAAAACATAAATACAATGCTCATTTCGGGAGCGATACTTTTAAAAGCTTTCGATCACGCGGCTTCTTTTACAGGTATTTTAAAAGAACAATATCTCTTTCCACTCACGAATCCAATCAACAGTCACGGAATGGGGACGGGAAGATAAATAACACTTTTAAAAGAACACTGAAGATAAAAAATGTGCATATTAATATTGCAGAAAGGCTACTGGGCAGAGTAGCAAAATAAAAATGTATAACGGATAAACATTTTTAATTGGTAATAGATCTATTGACTTTTGAATTAATCTGGATTTTAAAAGAGTTTAGTACAATAATTATAAATTATTTATTATCTATCTATCTATCTATACTATTATAAAGAGGAAAGATTTGTTTGTTTGTATTGAATAGGTTCCAAAACTACTGGACCTTAATAATTCCTTCATTATTAGAATGCTACGTTAGCCATAATGGACATAGGCTATATTTTATTTAAAAAAAACTAGGGATCCGTATGGAAAATTCAATAATGTAAAATAAAAGCTGAGAAAAATTTGAAAAAACTCTTACTTAGCATGCGCAGCGAAAACTATTAACAATAGAATAAAGTGACGTTTTATAGAGCAAATTGACAGCTACAAATAAGTACGCAATAACATCCTCATGTCTAACTATTACAGTTCTCATCTACATCTCATTAGGAGGAAAGATTAGATTTTTTGTTTTTTTGTATTGAACAGGCTCTGAAACTACTGGGCCGATCTGAATAATTCTTTCATCATTAGAATGCTACATTATCACTGAGTGACAAGCTATATTTATATTGTTAATCTAGTTTTTTTTCCATGCGAAGCCGGGGTGAGCTGCTAGTTTAGTAAATAAATAGACAATAAAGATAGCTACAAAAATTCAAAATCTGCCGCCAAGCATCTAACGATGTGTTCCGGCAGCTACACTTGAAAGCCAGTTCCATTACAGGCTAAGTGTATTTTTTTTTAAGTTAAAATAAATAAATATCGTAGGACTATACACACAGCGCCATCTAACCCCAAACTAAGCAGAGCTTGTGCTAAGGAAGTCAGATAACTGATAGAATACATAAATACTTTTTTTTTTGTAAATACATACTTATAATACATACAGAACACCCAGACGCAGAACAAACATTTGTTTATTCACAAAATGTTAGAGTTAAATGTAAATAACAATTATTAATTATTTTATTGTATTTGTGTTTTTTAATGTAAGTTGTTGTTTGTAGTTTGTTATGTTAGTTAGTCAGGAGTTTGGTTTTATATCTTGGCTTTACGCATAAGAAACAGAAGTGACATTTTTAAAGTCTTTATAATTGAACAAGGATTTTATCAACAAGATAAATTATAACGTATAATCTACTAGTATTTCTAACAAAGACAAGCAATCCAGCCAGTTGCTCCACTTGCTAATGACATGGCGGCTGATCACGCGAGAATCTGCGCCACAGAATGTAAAGGTACATAATTCTTCCACCACAGCTTGGATTAGAGTTACTATGACTGCAGTAATCCGTGATGAAGCAGCACAGATCTAACTAAACGAACGAACGAAAAATGATTTTTCTTCATATTATATGACTTTCCCACACTCGTGCTTGTAATTCGATATTTTATTAATAAAACGCTACTATTTTTATACATAAACACAAAAAAAACACAAGTTTTGAAAAAAAAAACAATGCGGCGGCACGACTCTTGCCACGTTCCCATGAAAACTCTTATAAAACTAAAAACTCTTTTCTAAAAAAGAGAAAAGAGATTTTTTTTTCTCTTCTCTCTTCTCTTATTCTTATTTGAAGGGCTCTATCGCGAAAATACATAGATAATGAAAGTAATTAGAATGAAAAACGGTTACTTTGGCAAATAATAACAAAGTTATTTTTTTCTAGCGAAATTTTTCAGAGGATTCAATGTTTGATTTAAAAAGCTTACGTAAGCTAATTTATGTGTGAGTAACATAAAAAAGTTATCACAGTTAATACTTATTATATTTATTGGTTATTCTACATTTAAATTTCATTATGAAAAAAGAAAGAAAGTAGTAAATCATAGTATTAGTTTGTACGCAATTAAAGGATGTGGGATTCTTTGCTGGACTGCCACCGGGCAATCAAGATAATCGACTCGATTTAACACTTGATCGAGAATAAGGGTGTGTAGAATGTAGATGCTTAGTTAAGTGGTAGGATGTTATTATGGAAAATTATCGGCCTTGTTGACTAAGGATTATGTCTAAGTAAATCGGGAAAACAAAATCTTAGTTGTAACAAAATTGACTATGTTGCGCAGTGGTTAGCGCGGTCACGCCTCGGGAATTAGATTCAAATCCCAACAATGAGGTTGAACTGCAAGTGACTGAAATTATTGGAAATTAATCATAACATGGCTAGGTACCGCCCTGAAGTTCAAAATCTATCGCCAAGATCTTAGTGGTGAGTTTTAGCAGCCGCGAATCAATTCTAGTTCAATATTTTTTATGTTTACTATCTTCGATCACACGGTCATTTAACAGTCGGTTATGGTCTAACACTTAGCTTATCACCGATTACAAAATATAGTATGGGTACTATACTATACAATACACAATAATGTTTTGGTGGATCTTTAAAAACTATTAAAAACAAGTCGATGGTCCCTAAGTAAAGTATCGAAAATGAAAAATGCTACTTTACAGGAGAGCGATTTGAAGTTTATTTTTTGCATAACTTTGACATTAATGATTAGATTAGTCTTATTGCTTTTGAATCCACTTCCAAAAGAAGGAAGGTTATCAATGTGATCTGTATTTTTATGAGCAATAGTGTGTACTGGTCATAAAAATAAAATAAAAAACATGATTTGAGAGTTTCAAGAACTCGTAAGAGAGCCGAGAAAATCACAAATTCATGGAGGGTATTTCCTTAGCGACAATAATACTTACTTTGCTCCATAAAATATGTTAACACAAAGCACGTAACGATCTCCCAGAGGAACTAGGGGACACAGGAACTGGGGACAGTGGGGCAAATATAGACAATGGGACGAAATTACACCCGGCCAATTGAGCCGATGTAAACTTGATCCCCCTTATTGTGTCCGTAGCTCATCCGTAAGAGGAGAAACGTGTTTGATACTTGAGAAAAAAAATGCAATAATTTTACATAGCTGGGATGAATGAAGGAATGAACTTGAAATCTGTCCAAATATGTTGGTTGACATGTACTCGTATATATTATTTACAATAGTTACTGTGTTGTTATCATTTATTTACATAAATTTATTACGTACCGTATACAGGAAAAAGTTTTGTTATAAAATACACTAACCATATTTATATAGAACATCTAAAATAATACTATTGACAAATTTATAGAAATAACTTAATCTAAAAGTCCGTCAGAAGAGGGATGTGTGGCCAGAATGCTGGCAGCATTGCTACGCTGGATGGCAATGCTAAGCTTTTGATCAAAGTAGATGTCAGCATTCTGGTCACCTGAAGCCTCCAAACGTTTACATGAATATATAATACATCAAATATAAAATGTTCTTTTAAGAAATATAAATACTTTAAATTAAATTTTCAATAGCTCATTGTGATTTCGGTTCTTTATTTTAAAAATCTACAGCTGGTGCAATTGTAAAGTGATCTATAAAATGATTGTGTTTAGAGATTCTTTGTATTTATTCGGCATTTCAAACAGGTCACAGAAAGAAAAAAGGTTTCTTCTAGGCAAGCGTGTTCTGTCGTAGATCAGTCAGTCGAGAAAACTTAAGTATCAAAATGGCACATTCCTGCTACATAGGTGCAATACTCGTCAATTTGTTCGCGTCGACGCGCTCCTATTTAGTACGCCGTTTGTTCCGTGAGACTCTTGATTCCTCTAATGATGGCATTGTGTCATCTATAAGGCTGATTTATCTTTTATTAATTTGTTTTACGTTTATTATAGCTAATGATGTTAAACGTTAATTTGCTTCGACTATAAACGCCACGTGACGTTTTATAGATATAGGCGTTATATACGTAGGTATATAGAGACTATGGAAAAGAATAGAATAGAATATAACTTTGTTATGCACCAAAACAAATCACAACATACAAATAATATAAGACTAAGTTTTTTTTGGTCATGCCATTTTATTACATTGACATTTTTTTTGTATTGACATATTTTTATATAAACAAAATTTTTATTTTGAAATTTTTGTGTTGACATGTAATCAGTGTTTTAAAACTTTGAAGTGACTTGTAACATTGGTGTTATCAATAAAATATTTGTATTTGTATAGACATAGACTATAAGAGCGACTTATTATACATAATAGACGCTTTAGCTTTAGCTATCGAGTGGCCTAGTTAATTTAGGTTGTAGCTAATTAATAGATACCTACGTAGCTGCAACACACAATGTGTTATCATCAGTTTTTTGAATTGCTTTCCACTGTGAAAGCTAATTTAGGAACTTATTCAAGTCAAAAGAATAAATAAATAAATATCGTAGGACACACACAGCGCCATCTGACCCCAAACTAAGCATAGCTTGTACTATGGAAGTCAGATAACTTATAGAATACTTAAATACATACTGTTTTTTTCTAAATACATTGTACTTGTAATAAATACAGAACACCCACACAGAACAAACATTTGTTTATACGAAAACTCATGATGTAAATAGAAATAAGGATTGTGTGTATACCTCGAGCATTCATGCTCACCATCGAAGGCTCCTTGCGGCGGCGTCGTGTGTCGGGTCGCTCTCTTCCCTCAGATATGGTTGAGGAGGGCGATGGCTGGCACATGCGTCATACTCATGATCGGGTGCTGCTTGCGGGTCGCAGGTCTGTTCGCGGTATACACACAATCTAGTATCTACTTTAACCTTAGATTAAGATTACTAACTTAACTTTCGTCTTTTCGTAATGTAAAATTATAAAAAAAAAAAATTTAACTAAAGTTGACAAAGGTCACGGACCCCAGTGTCTGTGGAGCGTATAATTATATAAAAAAAAACATTTGTTTATATCACGAAAAATGTTTGTACTGGGTGGGAATCGAGCCCACGCCCGTAAGCTCTTGGAGCAGACATCAGACATACTACCAATGAACCAACAGGGCTGTCAGAAGAAGTATAGGAAGAGGAAGAACAATAAAATGGGTTACTATACATCCGAGAAAAAATAAAAATAGCCGGAGAAATCGCTGCTAATAAAAAAGTAACCACTTCTTAACACAGCGGTACTCATAAGTACAGTGTTGTATAATCCAGTTTTCTATTTAAATTATTCACTTTCGTATCGCCTCATTTGTCAAGTAGCTAAGTCACCATTCGTTTCCAATTGTGACAGATTATTTTTTGTCTACGACCGGTGTACCTACATAAAAGTTTGTAGCGATGATAGTACAGTGGTTAGCGCGGTCGGTTCGCATGCCGAAGGGCGCGCGTTCAAACCCCAACAATGAGCTTTAGCTGCCGGTGAAGGAAAACGTCGTGAGGAAACCATAGCATGGTGGTAGGGTACTTTCTAGTACTCGGCTGGCTAGCTACCACGCTCAAGTTGAAAATCTGCCGCCAAGCATCTAACGGTGTGTTCCGGCAGCCTCACTTGAGAGCCAGTTTTATTACAGGCTTGGTGTGCTTTACCATCTTCGACCACACCGTCACTTAACATCAGGTGAGCTGTGATAAAACACCAAGCCTCTTGACCATAAAAAAAAATGTTTTAAATCATAATAGATGAGTAGAGAGAGTGGAATTGCTTATAAAGTAGCTGAAACCTAATTGATTAATTCACGCTTTACTTTACGGAAGTTCATCTTATGACATTGTGAAGATATATAATGTTGTATTTCCATTTAAAAGTCTTTATATTTTAATTACAATAAAAACGTATATTTAATTTAATGACCTATAACCATTAATAATAATCAGAAATATTTTTTTTTTACATTTAAATATCGAATATCATTAAAATCTATTTCGCAAACGAATTAATTATGAAATTAAATAACTATCAATAAATAATCGAAATCCTTTATCGTTGTTAGTATCCGGTTGGTGACATGAATTTTGTCTCTACAAGAAATACCCGCACGACGTATTCATTCTTCTAGAAAATCTTCATCAACACCAATTTCAGTGGTAATAATACAATAGAAGAAAGTGAAACAATCTAAGTACAAAATTATAGATAGCATACTTACTACAGAAAAACGAATTATATAATAATATATCGTACCGTAGGGCTATACACACAGCGCCATCTGGCCCCAAACTAAGCAGAGCTTGTGTGATGGAAGTCAGATAACTGATAGAACACTTACATACTTTTTTTTTGTAAATACATAGGTAATTATAATAGGTACATACAGTACACCCAGATACAGAACAAACATTTGCCTATTATCACAAAATGCTTGCTGCGTGGGAATCGAACCCGCGCCCTTCAGCTCTTGGAGCAGACATACTACCAATAAACCAACAGGGTTGTCAAAGTTAAATAATGTTCGTGATTGTTGAATCAATTTAATAATTTCTATGAAAGCAGCTTCGGTATCCATCTACATAACAGGTATATAGGTATATAAGTACCTGAATTAAATTTATCTTCTTGTCCCACAACATTCACGCATCTTCATTTCAGCTTACGGCAGACATCAATACATCTAAGCATACTAATGAACGGACACTTTCAATCTCGCTATTAACCAACGACATGATAAATCCGCAAGATTGACAATCGCGGCAGTCAAAACAAGGTTTAACAGCGTTAACACAATTGCTGGTACTAATTTACGTCGCGGTACCTTATACAGTGGCGGAGCAGAGTGCTAAGAATTCCCACTTGATAGGCGTTTGTATGAGTGTAAGTTAAGTGCGAGGCTTTGACGAACGCGAGTCGAAGCCAAATAGGGCCGCGGTGTGGTGAAAAATTTGCTCTTCAACCCCCTTAATTGGGTGTCGCGTTGTTTTAGAGCCGTGAAGTACGGGTGGCGACGTTAGTGATCATTTTGCTCGTTTAATAACTGTCTTACAGCCGGTAACGGGTCTATCCTCATTGTAAGAAAAACTATCTACCACGATAATAATAATAATATAACTCTTCGCTGTTCACACAAATTACAAACAATTTACATACTTAACACTAGTGGAACAATTGGCCTTATCGCAAAGAGAGATACCAATGCAAGCGGACGATGCCCAATGCTTCGAGAGCTGAAGGGCGTGGGTTCGATTCCCACTCAGGACTAACATTTGTGTGACTAACATCGATGTTTGTTCTGTGTCTGGGTGTACTGTATGTAATATAAGTATGTATTTACAAAAAAAAAAAGTATTTAAGTATTCTATCAGTTATCTGTCTTCCATAGCACAAGCTCTGCTTAGTTTGGGGTCAGATGGCGCTGTGTGTAATGTCCTATGATATTTATTTATTTTATTTATTTATTATTTAATTTAGAGTTGGCTGACTTCACGCATTTTCGAGATTTCTCAGATAATTATGTAGGTTTTCTTACGATGTTTTCCTTCATCATTTGAAGCTAGCGGAAATACGCACAAAACTTAAAAAAGGTTGTTGTTGCCGCTAGCTTCAAATAATGGCTGATTCATCTTAAGTCAATAATTAATTCAGATTGGCTGATAGATAAATAATCGTCCAACTAGACTGCTTTAGTATGATGCCTGTGTAGTATGATGTTATGTTAGAAATTATATTGGTTTAATAAAACCACTATACGTAGCTTTTTTATGTTTTTATCATCTTTCACATCCTCAAATTTGCTAGACAAATCCATCTGAGTTTTATTGTCTGCGAGAAATATTTTTTTAGTATAAGTCATTTTCTCACTATTTTTTTTAAATTTAATCTACTGTACTTTTGTTAATTTTAGAATAAATACAATTATTTTTGAATACTCTACTCTACTATTAAATTACTACTTTTCAAAATTCCCATCAATTGTATAAGTATATACTTAGAAACAATTAAAGCATTAACGATTTATTTTAGACTTCTATTGATAAAAATAAGGAATTGTGTATTTATAGGCAAAACTGCTCACTGCTTTTTTGGATCTTTCTCAATCGCCAGTTTGCCAATTTCCCAATTCGTGTGTCACGAACACTAACAGGGTTGTCACTGATTTGTTGTCTCAACGTTTCTTTTAACGCTGATACTGATTGGGATGTATGAGGTGTTTGTGAGTACATTTTTGTATTCTTTTTGTCGCTAATGAGTGTTCGTTAGGGTTACCGAAGTTTTATTTATCGAAATTTTTGAATGTTTTAATAATGATGCCATTTCATCGAGCTCTATGATTCGATGAAGTGACTAAAAAGGCTCCGTGAGTGCCCTAATTACCAAGGTAATACCTGTAATACCTTGGTAATTATACCTTATCAAATCAGCACATTATAACAAACAATTTTGTTTGTATGACTTTTCAAATTTGCAAAAATAGGTGGGCACTTTCTAGTACTAGACTGCCTAGCTACCACCCTCAAGTTAAAAATATGCCTCCAAGCACCTAACGGCGTGTTCCGGCATCTCACTTTTCGACCATAGGTACATAACAGTTGGCATACCTTGTCAACCATAAAAAAAGCTGTTTCATTATTTTGCCATAGGTAAACGAACTTTGACTCTTGAGTATAATACATAAGTATAGTACATAATATAATAATTTTTATACAAATATTTTATTGATAACACCAATATTACAAGTCAATTCAAAATTTCAAATATATCATAATTATGTCATATTATTTATCAGCCTGCTAATCTATATTAGTTATATATATTTAGTTTATTTATTATTTCATATGTATATACGTTTATTGTACTATTCTTTTATTTAATCATTTAAATAAATAAATAATAAATAAATATCACAGGACGTTACACACAGCGCCATCTGACCCCAAACTAAGCAGAGCTTGTGCTATGGAAGACGGATAACTGATAGAATGCTTAAATACTTTTTTTTTTGTAAATACATACTTATAATACATACAGTACACCCAGACACAGAACAAACATCGATGTTAGTCACACAAATGTCAGTCCTGAGTGGGAATCGAACCCACGCCGTTCAGCTCTCGAAGCAGACATACTACCAATGAACCAACAGGGCTGTCATTTCATTTGTACACCAACCTTATATTTATTTACTTTTCTTTCCACCCAAAGGTTGTCTGGAAGAAATCGCTCTAGGCGATAAGACCGCCCTTATACATCAAGTATCTATTATATTGTTTTGTTATATATCTTCTTTTTTATAATTTTTTTGTTTGTTTCATATTCGTATTAATTGTGATCTGTGTTTCATTTGTAAGTTTAAAACAAAAACAAAAACAAAACAAAACGTCAATATAAAAATTTAATATGTCAAAACAAAAATATATCGTCAATATAATAAAATGTCATGACAAAAAAATCATAATTACTTAGTCATATTATCATTTATATTTTTTTTTTTTATGTGACAAATAATGAGACGAACGAGACGCTCTCCTGATGGTAAGAGATAACGCCTGTCCACGACCATTACAGCCATACACAGAACTTTGAGTAACAAAACAAAGTCCAGGGCATCGCTGCTTTGGTGCTCATTACTGCACCGTATGCGAGACTTCTGTTATCTAAAGATTAAAAACTAGCGAGTAAAGTAGGATTTAAAAGACGAGAAATGGCCGCCTGTCATCGTTAATGCAAAATTATAATAAGCGTAATTGAACGTTCACTTACGCACTGATAATAGCTAACTAAGGAATTGAATATCTTGTACTTATCTCTTCAAATTCAGTCTTCCAATAAGAATTTATAAAAAATAAACGTAATTTGGCAATTGTGATTATAAGATCGAATAAGAAATGAAGAGATCCGTAGACGAACTGAAGTTACCGACATAGCCCAGTGAATTAGCAAGTTGAAGTTGGTAGTGCGAACGACACAAAGCACGTACAATTGTTTTTTTAGCCGTCCTGCACCAATGTACCCCGAACATTATCAGGGACCTTGTTTAGGTTTTTCTCATGTGTATACAAGTTTATTTTAAGTGCTACAATTGTACCTAAGTCCAATTTAATATTAAATTTTAATTTGTTATTTTTTTCTTATTTATTGTAAATGTTTAAAAAGGGGGGAAAAATAAAAAAATAAACTATTATTAGTCATCTCTTAAAATTTTAATACTTAAAATGAAAACATTATAATTTGTCATACAATTAAAATTCTTCAATAAATAAATAATTAAAATGAAAATTATTAGTCACAGTTTAAATGTCTTAGACAATTAAAAAAAAATGTAAAATGTAATGAGACGACCAAGATGCTCTCCTGATGGTAAGAGATAACGCCTGCCCATGACCATTGCAGCGATACACAAAACTTTGAGTAACAAAACGTAGTTCGGGGAGCACTGCTTTGGCGCTCATTACTTTGAGGCTTTCAATGATTAGTCTCAACAGATAATTAAATTATAATAAATTGAACGATTCACGTAGGATTCTTGGCACTGAAGTTCTGGAGTTCACGGACCGACAAGCGCAGCTTACGACGTCTGCACAAAGAACGCGCTGAAAGAACACAACAGAAAAACATTCAGCCTTTCTTTTTGTCGAATCATGTCGTCAACATTCACCATTGTACCGGATGTTCTCGTCTTACAACAAAATATCCAATAGTTTAGATATTTGTAACACAACACCAGGTAAATCAAATCTTTTCATAATAATTTGAAGCTTGTCACTTAATACATTGTACCTTAATGTAATTATTAATGCGCATGCAGTGTTCACTTCGAGAAGGTTGTGCATAATATTTTTTGCTTTTCATGAATTTTTACCGAAATTTATATTTTATGTAACGGCCAGTTTAGTAAACCAATAAAAAAATAAAAAAGTGAGCCGCTTCCGACTGGCCTTAATGGAAATTATAGGGATCCCTATATCCAACAGTGAACGTCCTACAGCTAAGACGATGACGATGAGGCGTTGACTATGCTCCTTTTTTCCAACATTTTTTTTTCTTCTTTGGACTAAAATTCCAACTCTTCAAATACCTACGCATGTTATTGCAGTCAGTCATATATCTAATATTGTGTTAGATTTGATCTTAATTAGCGAAGTAAAAATGTGGCGTTGCATTTGCATAATATATAGATTAATAGATTTACTATAAAATCTTAACATTAAAAAAAATGTTATCTTAATTTATCTTTATGACTCAAACCGGCCCCAACTCAGCATAAAGCCGGTTGTAGACAACTGGCGCTGGTTTTCCTTTGATATCGGCTAGTAACGCGTGACACGCACAGTGGTGTGCAAAATTTAAACCGAATATTAGTATTTTAATTAGAAAGATTATATAGATACATAATATTCACATAACATTAGAAAAGTATTAAGACAAAATATGGCTATTAGAATCCCACTAATATTATAAATTTGAATGTTTGGATGGATGAATGTTTGTTACTCATTCACGCAAAAACTACTGAACGGATTTGGATGAACTTTGGTATGGAGATAGCTAACACCCAGTGTGTTAGCTATCTCCATACCAACCTATTAACACATAGGCTACTTTTTATCCCGAAAACGTTTGCAAGTAACAAAAAAAAAGATCACGAAACTTGCGCTCTTTCATTATTATATTAAGATATAAAGGATACCTTTACTTATTCCTTGAATTATAATGTCCCGTAAGACGCATCTATACTAAAATTCTAGTAGAGATGTCTGAGTAGTTCGTTTTATGCCAACCTCACAAGAACCTAACATTTTTTATGATAAAAAAGTATTCTATAAGTTAATTCAGGTAATAAACTATATGTGTGCCAAATTTCATCCAAATCCGTTCAGCCTTTTTCGCATGATTGAGTAATACATACAAACGTTCACATTTGTAATATTAGTGGGATGTGCACGATAAACTGTACGATAACCTAAGTGTATTGACAAATTAAATATAAAAAAAAGAAACATTCGAAAGTTTCTTTGAAAGCAATCCTGTTTAGTAACTAATAGACGGAATAACCAGAACATACGCAGAGTAAAATACGCGTTCCTGTGACCATAATCAATAGAACAGTTCACACAAACTGCAGGATGTCGTGACAGTCACATGACCGATATGTTCCGGTCGGATCGAGGTCTTTCGACGCATTTGGAAATCAGAGGGGCTAGTGCATCAATTTGCAATATTTACTTAGGTATTGCAATACGATAGAAAATGTTTGATTATGATCTATGAAATGTATTTTACTTGGACGTAAATTTGGTGGGTACCACCGCAGTACCAGATATTCTGCCGCTAAGCAGTAGTGTGTAAACATTACTGTGTTCCGGTTTAACGGGTACTGCAGCTAGCGAAATTACTGGGCTGTTGAGACTAACCATCTAATGTCTCAAAGTAATGAGCGCCAAAGCAGCGATGCCCTGGCCTTTGTTTTGATACTCAAAGTTCTGTGTATTGCGGCAATGGTCGTGGGCATGTGTTATCTCTTACCATTAGGAGAGCGTATCGTTCGTCTCATTAATATTACATTTAAAAAAAAAATGAAAAAGGGAACGCTCCTGGCGGAAGGTTTTTTAGTAGAATTTTTGTAGACATGATAGCTTAGTGGTTAGCGCGGTGGGTTTGTATGCCGAAGGGCGTGGGTTCAAACACCAACAATGAGCTTGAGCTGCCGGTAATGGAAAACATCGTGAGGAAACCATACCAGTATGGTGGTAGGGTACTTTCTAGTACTCGGCTGGTTAACACCCTCAAGTTGAAAATCTACTGCCAAGCGGCAGCTCTCACACGAGAGCCAATTCCATTCCACACTAGGTGTGCTTTACCATCTTCGACCACACCGTCACTTAACATCAGGTGAGTTCAGGTCAAACATCTAGCTTGGCAACCACAAAAAACTTTTAATTTGTTTTTTCTACTTCTGGAATCCTTTCCATTCTAAGGAAGAAATTCTTTTTAGCGATAAGGATAATAAAGTCATAGTCAAGTCGTACGATAAAGTCATCTGCAGAACAATCGCGTAGAATATTTGGTTGTTTTTCATACAGTTCTTAGTTAGGAAGCTCTTTTCAAGGTACCTACATAGATTTCATTGCATAGGCCTAACAAAGTTATAACTAAACTAGAATGTTGCTCGCAAACGATTTGCCATCTCATCTTCATACAATTCAACGTTGTACGTCATTGTCTATCCACATAGAATATAAACTAGAGTAACCTTTATATTAGGGTTGCCAGTAGAAGCTTGCATAGTATGGTTATAATTCTACGTTTTAAATTCAAACAGACAAGGAATGGGACGCTAGCTTTTTTTCTTTGATTTTAACTTTGATCGTAACAAGGGTGTAGCGGGCGAGGAGACACACACAATTCAATTCTTTTGTACAAAGTTTAATCAGCACTTCACAACGATGTTAGTTTAAGAATGATTAGAACAGTATAGTCACTATTACATAGCTTGGAGACAAGACGTTCCGCTTAACTTCGCACTCTGCAACCGTCCAACTCAATCGCCTCTCAAAGAATCAATGATAATCTCTCCTCAATCAAAGCAAGAATGATATCTCTCCACCTCAACATTCAGCGCACGGCCGCCCGGCTCGCTTCCCACAGCCCTCTACCGGCCGACATGCGCAATTTCTACCTTCTCTCATTGGTTGAAGTCAAAATATGTCATATTATTAACGACAAGCAGAGCACGGAATCAGTGTTACGTCAGAGGTGACGCCGTTCCACCTCTTGTCCACCAACATTACGGAAAATGACGCTAAACTAAATCAACATTAAAGCTAAGCGCCGACATATTAAAACATGTATTTACAATACAAATAAGCTATTAAATAAATACGTCTTCCATATCGCCTTTATGTGGCAGTTCTCCTACTCGATACAGTTGCCATGCTCAACTTAAAACGGTAATAACACACATATCTTTTTAAATTGCGTTCAATAGCCAGGCCATAGATTGGTAACCATGCAGTAGCAGTACATTCTAAATTCGCAAATAATAGACGTGGCATATGTAAATGTCTGTTCGCATCTCCATACATCGATCTCAGACGTTGCCCGATACTGGGAAAGGGGCACGACAGTGTCGGTTTCCACTGGACTCACGTTATTATCAGACTAAATAAATAAATAAATATCACAGGACATTACACAAAGCGTCATCTGACCCCAAACTAAGCAAAGCTTGTGCTATGGAAGACAGATAACTGTTAGAATACTTAAATAGTTTTTTTGTTGTTGGTGTAAATACATACAGTACACCCAGATACGGAACAAATATTTATTTATATCACAAAATACTTGTCCTGGGTGAGAATCGAACCCACGTCTTTCAGCCCTTGGAGCAGACATACCTACTACTAATGAACCAACAGGGCTGTTAAGGTATAGATTGATTGATGAGTTTGATAATAGTATAACTCACTTACTCCCTAACTTTATTGTTCACACCAGTTATAACATACAATTATAACAATTTAAATACCTAACACAAGTGCAACAGTTGGTGGCCTTATCGCTAAGTTCTATCTCTTCCAGGCAACCTTATCATGGAGAGGATTCTAATGAATTAAGGACAAGGTATGCTGTCTTCAATTTTTTTAATATTAAAAATTGTACAATGGAGACGCACACACTGCTGTATGTGGGAATGTCCTCCGCGTCGTCTTCTCAACTCGTGTATAAGGTACGCCGGTGGTCAGATCTAGACTAGTTTTTGTTATCTGCTCAATTTGGTCTGTCTTTGTGCCTCTCTCTTATTTCCTAGGTTTCGTTACAAATATATTATTTACAAGAATGTTTTTGTAACAAGAATAGCTTCGAACTGTTGTTTGTATGTAAATAAATAAATATTGTTGGCCATTACACACAGCGCCATCTGACCCCAAACTAAGCAAAGCGTGTGCTATGGAAGACAGATAACTGATAGAATACTTAAATAGTTTTTTTTGTATTGCGAACAATTTGGTATCAAGTGTTTTTAACCACCGACGCAAAAACTACGGTGTGTTATAAGTTTGACGTGTGTGTGTGTGTGTGTGTGTGTTTGCGTGTATCTGTGGCATCGTAGCTCCCGAACGGATCAACCGATTTTGTTTTTTTTCGTTTGAAAGGTGAATTACTCGGGAGTGTTCTTAGCTAGGTATGTTTGACGAAAATCGGTCCAAGATGGCCGCCGCCACAAAATGGCGGATCTTTTTCACAACTTGTTTTTCACAACATGGGTATCAAATGAAAGGCCTTGACTAGTAGAATACTAGATTTGTAGTCGTAAATGAAACACATGCCTAGCTTAAGATGGGAACTGGCTCTTAAGTGAGACTGCTGGAATACCTACATAAATAAATGCTAGCAAACGATGAAAAGATATTAACTACCAACGCTTTGTTTACCAGTTCACGGCTACCAATCTGTCAACACTTTTGTCCACCTGCCATACCCATTCCAACAACATTTTAGCTTCATAATTGTCGTCTCGCTGTCATTTGACGATTTGATTAATAACGAAATCGACATTTCATTTTAATATAATAGACATTTTATTTTAATTGCCATTTGATTTTTTCACTATTAAATTGATTTCATTAATTTGCTTTAAAAGTGACATTTGAAACTGGATATAATTTTATACTGATTATCCCAATTAAAAAAAAATAATATTATAATCGTTATATCCAATATTAATTAATACGTCTGATAACAAAATCCACGACATTTTTAACACTTCATTTGGTTGTTAAATTTTACATTTAAAGGATATAAAAATGATAATACACTTAAAAATTTACCAAACGGCTCTTTGATACACGTTTTATAAATATTTCTTGTCCACATATTTCAATAATCAGAAGTAAATCTAAAACGTAGACATCTTAATTATGTTATCATTAAAATATGTGTTTCCTATGAACGTTTTGTCGGCTAAATTCTACAGGAGTCATTAAAAACACGTATCTAAATATCTTTCGAAAACCATCCTATGTAGAAATAATGTACGTAATTAATTTTGTTCAAAATTCGACAAAAAATTCAAGGCATTCGCAAGTTTGGTTTGTTTCGTGAGGTGCTGTATACGTAGAGAGTTGTTAGCACCATGATTTTTTTAAATACCTGTTTTGTATCAGTGACTCTAATTTTTTTTTTACGATTGACAGGCTTGTTGACCTGATGTTTAGTGAAGGTGTGGTCGAAGATGGTAAAGCGCACCTAGCCTGGAATGGAACTGGCTCTTAAGTGAGGCTGCCGGAACACACCGTTAGATGCTTGGCGGCACATTTTCAACTTGAGGGTGGTAGCTAGCCAGCTGAGTACCTACTAGAAAGTCTAAGTAAACTTTAATCATGACGATTAGAGTCAAACTAAAAAATGTATTACTAAAGTAAAAATGTCTGGCGTTTTGAATTCGATTTTGTTGTTTTTTTAATACCTATAGTAGGTACATTAATATTCGGTAAAAACTATTAGGTTTTACTTACCTACAACAAAATACAAAGTAGATTTTTTAAAATGTAAAAGTAATGAGACGAAGACGAGACGAACTCTGTTATTGCTAAGGGATAAGTTCTACCCATGATCATTGCAATAGTACCTAGAACTTTGAGTAACAAGACGTAGTCAGTCATAACAGGGCATCGTTGCGTCGGTGGTCTTTACTTTAAGATATTCTATGATTAATCTCAATTAGCGCTGTAATTTTACTGCAGTATGAAATATATTTCCGTTCAATATTATTATTCTTATTCGAAGTAGGGGCGATAAGTCCTGCACTGACGTCCCCCTTGGTGTGTAACTGACGTCCCGCTTGTATTCCGTTCAATGTTATATTCATTATATTAACATGCAGTTGTAACGGCTCTCTAGACTTCCTTAGAAGTCCACATTGTTTTTGGTCAACGCAGTCGCGTCTGTAATGATCATTTTTTCATCAGATCTCATCTGACATTAGTGTTTATTTATCAAACCTTCCACCTTATTTCTCCACCATTATGAAGGTAAAGTCACACTGGAATTCGTATATTTTAATGTAAATTATTTTAAAGTTTAGTTTAGAACAGTGGTTCCGAAAGTTGATTGAATTGCGCCCCACTAGAAAAACTTTCAAAGTCGAGACTGCTTAGTTATCATTAAAAATGGGCATCATTATTAAAAATATATATATAATTACAGTCATAATGAATCAATAACTTAATCAATTTTCAAATAAATTCTCTAGTGACTTTTCAAAAAAAAATTATAATGCACCTAGAGAAAAGCTGTTAGTTTCTCTAGGAGTAAGAAAATAAAAATATTTAATGCCCCACAGTTATAGTGCGTTTACACCTTTATTAAAAGGCCTACGTTTATTAACCGGCCAATTTAATAATGAAACGATTATTCAAGGGTTTATCGCGTCGGCATCGCACCTGAGGCGCTGTTTACTGTTACGCATCGGAATATAAAGCGCTTGTCAAAATTCTTTCTTTATCGGTCGGTTAAGGCTTAAAAGAATCGGGCTCATGGTATGACGCATAAATTAGGCAGTATCTACATCATCGTTTCTACATAATGTAATGTTTAATCGGTCTTGTCACCACTGATACAATCATCATCATCATTATCATCATTATAATCATGACCGTCATCGTAAATTCAAGCAAACAAGCACGCTTTATTCTCGTAGAGGTAGCTAGAGACTATATCTTTGTTACGATCCCCATCATACGATACGAGCACACACCTTACCACCTTCACACGACCTTATTCCGCCCTCTTCGTTCCACCACAGCACACGCAGAAGAACGGCACACTATCATCCGTTCCTCGTGGACGTCCGCAGTATTCGTACATCACGATTTGGCTCTACTTTCTTGATGCGTACGTTCAGCCCATGAATGGAAGTCATCGCCGGCGTCTTTGTTTCCTATAAACCACAATTTGGGCGTTTTTAAAGCTAGAGTGAATAGATTACTTTTACATCAACTTGCTTTATTCTCGGCCGCACCGTCCCGTCGTTTTCCATCAGGTGAGTTGGTGACAAGAAGAGTACATATATACTTGGTGGTAGATCTCTTTAGCAGGATGATGTCCATGTGGATACAAGAGCATTACCAGGTATTCTGCAGCCAAGCAGTGTATAAACATTATTGTGTTCCTGTAATTTCGTATGCTATGGAGTATTATACTAACCATCGAATGTTGCAAAATCTGCCAAGCAGATACACGTTATGGCACCTAATGTGAATCCCAGAAACGACAGCCGATGTACATTTCAGCGATGATAGCTCAGTGGTTAGCGCGGTAGGTTCGCATGCCGAAGGGCGTGGTTTCAAACCCCAACAATGAGCTTGAGCTGCCGGTAAAGGAAAACATCGTGAGGAAACCATAGCATGGTGGTAGGGTACTTTAGTACTCGGCTGGCTAGCTACCACCCTCAAGTTGAAAATCTGCCGCCAAGCACCTAACGGTGTGTTCCGGCAGCCTCACTTGAGAGCCAGTTCCATTCCAGGCTAGGTGTGATTTACCATCTTCGACCACACCTTCACTTAACATCAGGTGAGCTGTGGTCGAACACCTAGCCTCTCAACTATTAAAAAAAAAAAAAACATAACTGTTCATCGTTGACAAAATGGCTTTTTATACATAATTATAAGCAAGAATTTGAAAATATTAGCTAACAAATTTAGTAAAAAAAATGTTTGTTTGTTTGATGTTTGGCCATAGCTCACCCGATTCAACCTGATTTTGGTCCAGTGACAGTGTGGTTGGAAATGGGAAACACACCTAGCCTGGGATGGAATTGACTCTCAAGTGAGGCTACCGAAACATACCAAAAACTTGCTACTTATTGTAACTTGACTTGTAATTTTATGTGCCCTGGACTCTGTTTTACTCAAAGATCTGTACATCGCTGGAATGGTCACGAACATGTGTTACCTCTTACCATCAGGGGAGCGTCTCGTTCGTCTCATTACTTTTACATATTATATCAAAAATTTCAGGTGCTGATTCTGTTGTTCTGGCTGGTTTTGATTGATGCTCCACTCTTCAGAGTAGGTACGTGGCTCGTCCACCACAATTGACGTTCCTACCAGCTTGCCCGCTATGTCTCCTAATTCTGAGACTGCCGCGATGCTGCCCGAGCTGCCCGAGTGGGTGTTCCCCAATGAATATAGTCTGGGTACCTTCAAGTCGCGAGTGAATCGGTTTCTTCTAGGCGAGCGTGCTCCACCGTAGACCGCATCTTCGCTTAACATCAGGCGGGATGGCGGTCAAACGCAAGCCTATCTACTATAAAAAAAAAAAAAAAAAATGCTCATTATGAAAACGATCCGTACGTCGAAAGCGGCACACCACTGCAGCATATTTACTATTACACTTATCACGATGCAAAATTCACTATTAGAATAACGTACAGACATTAACCAGTAACAGGAGAGATATTATCCTCAGAGTCCAAGTATCAAATACTTGTTCTAGAACTAAATAATAAATAATACGAGTTACATAACAGGTTTCATTAAGGCAGCACTAAATCAGGCTACCTGAGATGCGCTGGCGCAATGCAACATTATGGCGTAACGACAGCAAAAAAATAATAATTCTTGTACAACTTTTTCATTATTTCCAAATAAAAACTTATTAATTTATTTATTTATCATCATGCAATTTCAAACCAATTTTCAATCTTGCTTAAAAGTCTGTCTCTGATTCTTACTGACACTTGATCTATCCATTTTTACCGTCGATCTGTGCAGGTCTATCGCAAGCATCACATCATGTGCAAACTCTGTTTTTATTTTAAAAGTATAAGACTGTACAAAAGTATACCTACATAATCCGTTTAAATGAACTCCACCTAAGAACAAAGTTTTGTAAGCAAAGAAAATTGTTCCACCGCTTTTAGCTCAAACTTCCCTTATTGGTACAATTACTACCCTCAAATATTCTCTCTGTGGTAATGGGAAAGTACTTAACAACTCATTCTTGTAATTATTTTGGAATGAACCCTTTAGTAATCATTAACTTTGCTAAGTTTGAGTTTGAAATGCTTTTTGATTAAGTTATATATGACAAAGTTTTACTTATAATCTTTTCAAGATATTTTTATGTGATTTAAATTGATGTTTATATAGTTTTTATGGCGCTCACTTGTAAGTTTATAATTCTTTTTTTATATCCTTATACGTAAAAAGAGGGTCGCTATCATTATTTATCATGCATAAAATAAATGGTTTATTTTCAGCCATAATGGTCACTTAATTTTAAGAAGCCAAATAAAAAAAACCACACACAAACCACGCAAGTTGTACACATTTGACAGCCCTGTTGGCTCATTGGTAGCATATCTGCCTTAAGAGCTGAAGGGCGTGGGTTCGATTCCCGCTCAGGACAAACATTTTATGTATCAACAAAAATGTTTGTTCTGTGTCTGGGTGTTCTGTATGTATTATAAGTATACATTTACAAAAAAAAAAGTATATATGTATTTTATCCATTATCTGACTTCCATCACACAAGCTCTGTTTAGTTTGGGGTCAGATGGCGCTGTGTGTAATGTCCTACGATATTTATTTATTTATTCATTTATCTTTGTCTCCATGAACGAGGCCACTGAACCTGACCAAAACTATAGACGGAGTTTGACAGCCCTGTTGGTTCATTGGTAGCATGTTTGCTCAAAGATCTGCAGGGCGTAGGTTCGATTTCCACCTAGGAAAAACATTTTGTGGTAAGTATTCTATCCGTTATCTGACTTCCATAGAGCTTTGCTTAGTTTGGTCAGATGGCGCTGTGTGTAATGTCCTTCGATATTTATTCATTTAGTATCAGATATAATAATCGTGTGCAAGTGGAACCAAACCAAAAATGTGTCAAAACCACGTCAGTTTTCACAGTAAAAGAATTTTCTGCATTGTTTGTTAACACGTATTCCATTGCGAAAAGTTTCTTAATTTTTCTGCAGACCACACGCGTTGTCTAATCATTTTCGCTATTTGTGTAGCACGGTAGAAGATGGTAATTAAAAGAATATATCCTCACTGCTCAAGGCACCTCGCATCCTTCCAGCCTTGCATG
Source organism: Biston betularia (assembly GCA_905404145.2). Taxonomy (NCBI): domain Eukaryota; kingdom Metazoa; phylum Arthropoda; class Insecta; order Lepidoptera; family Geometridae; genus Biston; species Biston betularia. The sequence continues at coordinate 6,893,449 of FR989882.1, read as the reverse complement.
TTCTCCGTCATGTGTCTTCATTATGGAAATGTACCCTAATAACATCCTTTCAGATAAAACATTATTGTAAGTATGTAAGTAGATAAAATAATAATTAGCTATATTTCCTACAGTTTTTCAAGAAACATTAAAATATTACCTAATTTATTAAAGTCATGTATGATTTCCTGTTATTTTAACAGAAAAAATTGTGAACAAGTTAGCATTTTACAGGATGTTTTAGTAATAGCGTTTGCCATAAACCAAAAATTTATTTTCAAATCACGAAGCACAGCTTAAACATTTTATAAGAGCCAGTTTGATTCCCCACCACGCAGATATTTAAACGATAAATCTGAACAGCCTGTACATTAGTAATTTTATTTCGTGTCTGAAGTAAGTATGTAGATACGTTAACCTACCAATGGTTATCAATAAATTATCTATGACTACTAAACAATGACAAAGCATCCTGCAAAGCTTTCTATAAGTACACAGGTACCACTTGCATGTGGATTTACCACCTGATACCTCGTTTGCCCGCCTCAAGCCACAATAAAACTATAGTCTGTCAAACAAAGCGTGGGAGTTACACCCGCTGCTTCCAATACATTACCTTCGAGTGTCGACTGGTCTACTGCCGTTTGAATCGTATTTACTGCAATTATTGCCTTTAGATTTACAGAATTCGTCTCCTATTTTTTCCATACAATTAAAATTTAATTGTTTTATTTTACGTAAAACGAGGCAGTATGGCTTAACAGCTTTAGCCTGCCCGATGGGGCAAATTATAAAAACAAAAGTTTTTTTACTAGATTTTGACACAAACATAATATAATAATTGACTTATTCTAAATTTTATTTTTATTTCTATTATTGTATTTGTTTAGTTAGAAAGTGAATTTTTGAATTAAAAACTTTGAAAAAAAATATTGGAATTAATACTTATTCTTATTAACCCTATTTTTTATAAGCTGTCCCACTGCTGGGCGTGGGTTTTTCTCATTGTAAGAAGGGTAAGGCCATGGTCCGCCATGCTACCCAGGTGTGGGTTAGCAGACTCCACATAATATTATTTTCGAGAAATTATTTTTTTTAACAATAGAATTTTAGAATTAATACTACTTACACAATTAACAAATTTATAAAAGCAAATGCTGGCAGCACTGCCACGCTGGACGGCAATGCTAAGCTTTTGACTAAAGTAGATGCCAGCATTCTGGTCACTTGACTCCTCTAAACGTCTTTGTTTTTTGTTAATAAATAAAAATGCGTTACAGTTTTCAGTGATCTACGATGGAGCACGCTTACCTGGAATAAATCGATTCACACACGACTTGAAGGTAATAAAAAATATATTGAGGATCACCCGTTCAAATTTTAGCTGTTGGCAAAAACTACTTTAAATTTAATTTATAACTTAAAAAACAGTCAAATTATTTCTTTAGTGGAGGACAAGTAGGCACAATGCTAGCAGCATCACCACGTGAAATCACCATGCTAAGTTTTTGTTCTGGCAGCTCATGCTTATTGTTGGGATTTGAACACACGCCCTTCGGCATGTGTACCGTCTGCGCTAATCACTAAGCTGTCATCGCTACAAATCTTGTGCGTTTACCTTTTAATGTTTCTGGCTGAAAACATTCATTTATTAGTGACGTTATGGGTAATTTTTTAGGATTAATATTAGGTACTAGTTTGAATTTGAATATAACTTGTAATGTTTGTTGTTTCATAAAATATAAATTCATAACTCATTTATTGTGTCTTAGAGTAAATAATTTGATTCAATTTTCCCTCTCACAACCGGGTCTCAATTTCTTAGCGTTTTGATCTTAAGCCCCGTTCACCGCCATAGATCTTCAACTTCGACAGTAATACCTTGTTTCATGGCTTAAATCTGTTGTAATATTATGTGGCTACTGCATTTAATACTCCCATGCAACAGGCTGTTACCCCATTCGTTCGCCATAAATTACTCGCGGCATAAATCAAGAGGTTATATTAGAAAACAGCGCCATCTCTGGACCGTGTCGAGAAACAATAAATAATAATGTTACCGAGGTCACGTGACCTCACGTCTCGCGACCCCGGAAGGGTTAATCTAGTAGGGGTTGTCGAATAAATCATGTTTCGTTTAAAGTTAGGGATGTCAGTTTAGGATTACAAGGCGACTTTACGGACTTACTAATAACAGGAAATATAAATTATAAGGTGGGTACGTAGATTTAGTTAAAACATTTAAAAAATCTTCTTTTGTTTTAAAGTAATGAGACGAACTAGACGCTCTCCTGATAGTTAGAGATAACGCCTGTCCAATGGCCAATGCAGCGATTTTGTGTACAAAACAGAACTTTGAGTAACAAAACAAAGTGCTGGGCATCGCTGCTTTAGCGCTCATTACTTTGAGACATTAGATGGTCAGTCTCAACGGCCCCGTAATTTCGTTAGCTGCAGTAGTTCGTTAGTGTGTAGTAGCTGCTTACTCATTAAAACGGAACATAGTAATATTTCCATAATACTGCTTAGCGACAAAATATCTGATACTGCGATGGTACCTAGGCGGTCTCATACAAAGAATATCTACCACCAAGTTGACATTTATTTGCACTTTTCTGAAATCACTATTTTTTTTAAAAGATTTATATTTTTTAATTTGTCAACGGTTTTTAGGCAAACGATATCAAAAGATTTGCATCGCTCGTGACAACCCTAAAACAATAATAACTCATTTAGTTGACACAGATGGCTACATACATCAAAATGGCCACAGATTGCTGTCCCCTATGATTTATATGCGTCAACTATTTGTATGTAGAATGTAAAATAGCCGCACCCTGTATTAAGCGTATGTAGTTTTTTTAATGGAAACTATTATTGTGGAAGCCGTAAATCAATTGGACAGCTTGATAAGTTTATTAAATTGTGATCGAAGTCATTGAAGTTATGTTATTAACAAACCAATCGATAAAATATTTGTGAGTATGTACTTAGGTATGTAGGTTTCTGAATTGGTAAGTAGGTAGGTACTTACCAATTAAGAAATTTAATAGCAAAGTTTTATGTATTACAATGAACTGAATATAAAATTAGTAAGTTTACTTGGTGGTAGATCTCCTTAGCAGGAGGTCGTCGAGGTAGGTACCACCGCAGTACCAGATATTCTGCCGCCAAGCAGTAGTGTGCAAACATTACTGTGTTCCTGTTTGAAGGGTACTGCAGCTAGCGAAATTACAGGGCTGTTGAGACTAACCGTCGAAAGTCTCAAAGTAATGAGCGTCAAAGCAGCGATGCCTTGAACTTTGTTTCGTCACTCAAAGTTCTGTGTATCGCTGCAATGGTCATGGGCAGGCGTTATCTCTTACCATCAGGAGAGCGTCTTGATCGGCTTATTACTATACCCATCGTAGTTCATAATGATGAGTACAATGAACTCCTTTCGGCTTAGTACACCCTAAACTTGTAACCCTGTTGAGTACGATGAAATGAAGTTAGATTTTGCGCGTTTTTATTCGCTTAGTTTTTGTAAACTTTTTAAGGATTTTTGTTCAGTTCACTGGTAATTAATATATCTATGTTCAACATAACAAAAATCAGTAACGAAATTCTATGACAGATCGTGTTCCATCTAATAACTGATTCCCCATGTCATGGGGGTTGTTTCATTGCAATAATTCATAAATTGAGCCGATTAATTGATAGTAGAAGGGTAACACCCCTGTTTGTTTTGACAAATGTATGACGATTCTAAGGGATGAAAGGGATGATAGCGATTTCATTGCCGCTTTGGCAGGTGGAATTATATGTGTAAGTATAAATAGCATTTGTATAGTGAAACCATAGCATGGTGGTAGGGTACTTTCTAGTACTCGGCTGGCTAGCTACCACCCTCAAGTTGAAAATCTGACGCCAAGCATCTAACGGTGTGTTCCGGCAGCCTCACTTGAGAGCCAGTTCCATTCCAGACTAGGTGTGCTTTACCATCTTCGACCAGTCCTTCACTTAACATCAGGTGAGCTGTGGTCAAACACCTAGCCTGTCTACCATTAAAAAAAAAAAAGAAATCTACTGGAGAATATATAAACTGGTCTAGTGCGAAAAAATGTGTCCAAGTGAAGAAGTCGCTAAGCTATGGAAAAAGCTATGACCGGCATTTCTCTGAGGGATCGTATCCGAAACAGAGTAATTCGCCAGAGAACTAATGTCACAGACATAGCTCAGCGTATTAGCAAGCTGAAGTGGCAATGGGCTGGACATCTGTCGCAGAACCGATGACCGCTGGGGTAGACGTGTTCTGGAGTGGGACCGCGAATTGGCCAACGTTGCGTAGGACGCCCTGAGACTCGATGGAGTGACGATATACGTAGGACAGCTGGCGATATACGTGGATGGAGTGACGACATACGTGAATGGAAGCGAAAAACCGAAGATCGGGCTGAGTGGCGTGTCTTGGGAGAGGCCTATCCAGCAGTGGACTTCGATAGGTTGATGATGATGATGAAATATTTCCATGGTTTAACGGCTAGGTGTTACATCACGTTTTTCTTAGTTCAACAGTTGGCGCGGAAAAATCACACGCCGGAGCTCATGAGCTCTCGGTGAAGGAAACCATCGTGAGAAAACCATAGCCAACTATAAAAAAAATCTTATTTCTAATCCTAAGCAAGATAATATTTGTGTTAATTTGTTTGTCTGTTAATCCTCTCTATGTTGAAAATATTTTTATAATGACTATTTTTGTATCGACATACTTTATTGTGAGTTTTCATTTTTTAATTCCTTGAAATGTGATCAATTTTTTAATGATATATTTGAAAATGATACTACGGAATTTGACTTGTAACATTGGTGTTATAAATGAAATATTTGTTTTTGATTACAGAACAAAATTCTTTAAAAAAGAAGGCTTTTTTCTAAAATGTCGGCCAAATAAGCTTCACGAGCGTATCCGCAAATGAAAGCTAGTCTTACAATAATTACTCGTATTGCCCTCCTCCCTACTGACTATGTATATATCTACATCTTTACTGAATAATTAAATACTCACTTTGTTAAATCAAAACTGAATTAAAACAAGCAAATTAGACATAATGCCTTCTGATGCTTAACGAATAGGGTCACAGATACACTGTTTAATAATGCAATTCATTAAGGGGTGACATAGTGACATAAACCTTAAGCCGTGAACTTAAGCGTTACTTTTACAGTCTGATGAAAAATCTTCTATCAGTCATAGGAAATAATTCTTTATGCGGATTGAAATAAGAGTAAATACTGTTAAATATAAATGACGGAAATCCCATGTCACTTGTCTTGTGATCTATCTTTTGCGACGTCATACGGAAAATTAATTTCATTGAAGCATTTGAAATTTTAGCTAATCATGGTATTTTGATGACGTCGTTTAGTATTTACGCTACATGTAAGCTGTAGGTTGGTAGGTACCATCGCAGTACCAGAAATTCTGCCGCCAAGCATTAGTGTGTAAACATTACTGCGTTCCGATTTGAAGGGTAGGCACCTACTGCAGCTAGCGAAATTATAGGACTAACTATTTAGAATAACCATTGAATGTCTCGAAGTAATGAGCCCCAAAGCAGTGATGCCCAGTTTTGCTACTCAAAGTTCTGTGTATCGCTGCAATGGTCAAGGGCAGGCATTATGTCTTACCATTAGGAGAGCATCTTGATCGTATCATTCATTTTAAATTTAAAAAAACTTTCTAAAGTCAAATCTGGTTATGTGTTTTTTATTAATCTTTTCGCGACTACCTACTAAGAACAAATACAGTGCCATAAGTTTAGGGTGTTCTAAAATAGATCTTTGTACCTTCTTAAAATATAACCTATTTTTAATCTGAGAGAGTAAAAAAATAACTTAATTATTTCATAGAAAAAATGTTGACGCTTGAACAAACGAATAAGTACCTAACAGTTGAGTTATCCTATCTATATCTCTATCTATACTATTATTAACAGGAAAGATTTGATTGTTTGTTTAATTATATTGAATAGGCTCCGAAACTACTTGACCGATTTCAAAAATTCTTTCACCGTTGGAAAGTTACACTATCCCCGTATAATATAGGCTACTTTTTATCCCTGTATTCCCACGGGAATGGGAACTACGCGGGTGAAACTGCGAGGCGTCCGCTAGGATATATAAACCATTTACTAATTGCATTATTTTTGTTTTCGTTTCTTACCGCTAGAAATACCTAAGACTGCAATTGACCGTATGCAGCAATAGCAATTTCGACTAGGAAATCTAACTAAGTTATCCATCACACTCAACGAGCAAGCTACAGCTTTAAGGGCGATTCTCAGCTGATTAGTGTTTTATGTTTCAACTTGAAATGGTAAAGCTATAGTGCCATTATTTTGCCTTAAAAAGGTTGTAGCTAGCCGAGTATAACGATTCAACTGTTTTAGAGTAGGTACGGCATAGAGTTATAAACATATGCAGTTGACGGACAGGGATTTGGTGCTGCCCGGTTAAACTTTGAATCTGCAACAAAAAAGGTTCATTTATTAACCACCGACGCAAAAACGACGGGGTTTTATAATTGATTGATTCAGGCGTTACTTGCGGAAGTTCATTTTGAATGTTTAAGGTATATATCTAGTTTATTTCCGCTTAACAGTCGTTCCAGTTCCAACAGTGATGAGGATTTAAATTAAACTAATTTGACACAGCTTATTAATTAAAAACCTAATCTTACTTAAAATCTAGAACTAATTAGACATAAACCTAAAAATATAATTTGACAAAACTTAATTAAAATAACAAAAAATAACCATAAGTCTTAAAATCCTCCTCTCTCTGCAGTAACCACTTGCCGACACGTGTTTCGCCTCTACACGAGGCATCCTCAGGACGTGTTGACTCTTCGAGCGCTTGGTGGAGACTGAGAGTGTTATAAGTTTGACGTGTCTGTGTGTGTCTGTCTGTGGCATCGTAGCTCCCGAACGGATGAACCGATTTTGATTATTTTTGTTTGAAAGGTGAATTAGTGGGAGTGTTCTTAGCAATGTTTAATGAAAATCGATCAAAGATGGCCGCCGCTACAAAATAGCGGATTACATAATTATTTTTTCACAATTTCCTCAATATGGGTATCAAATGAAAGTGCTTGACTAGTAGAATTAAACCTGTCGGTGGTTTTTTTAATTTTTAATTTATCTTGTATTAAATGAAAACTAACATGATTACATTTTGAATAACTGATAGAATACTTAAATACTTTTTTTTAATATAGATACATACTTATAATACACTAGCTGACGCCTCATGGGTTCACCCGCGTAGTTCCCGTTCCCGTGGGAATATAGGGATAAAAAGTAGCCTATGTCACCCGGGGATAGTGTAGATTCCCAACGGAGAATTTTTGAAATCGGTCCAGTTGTTTCGGAGCCTATTCAATACAAACAAACAATCAAATCTTTTCTCATTATAATAATATAGATATTAGGTTTTTTAAACAATACATTTCTTTATTTTACCCTATTAAGGCATTAAATGAAATTATTCTGGCAACATTAAACAAAATTATGCAGCCAATTTCCCCGATGGCCCAGCTGCGTAACTCAACTGGCAACTATGTGCGTAACATGTCTTGTCGAGTTGTAAGTTGTAACTAAGCAGTATACGCACCAGTAGACAGAACATTTGCATGAAGAATTTTCACGTTGCATTTTGCAACCTACGAATAGTAATGGTCTAATCGTAGTTTGCAACACTGATTTTGTTACGAGCTAGTTAGCATACTTAATGGTAAAAAAACTGAAATTGCGTTATTTTTATGCTCTAGTAAGTCTAGTATATCAATTTGCGTCATCATAAAAAACTATTTTAGCATTAGGTGAAAACAAAAAACAAAATGGTCTATAATAGGTATTACTAAAAATAATAACTGCGGCAAAGTATTTTGAATTTAATTCAGTCCCACAAATCTTATTAGATACGTAAAAGGTTCTGCCACTAAATTGCAAAAACATTAAAAATCAATTGTAAAACGAAAACTATTCTAGAACAATTGAAAGCCAACGGATTTTCAATGAAATGCCACCAATCAGGAAGCTCTCACATGTCCATCACCAATTACAGCGCACTTTGTCCAGCTTTACTCGACGCTGACCAATCGGCTGTCTGAATTCAAATCATTGTTTGAATTTCGAATTATTTTCTGCATAGAATGGAGCTCGATGGTTTGATTGTATATCTTCGTTGCAAACAGAATTAACATAAACGGAATATAGTTAAGGTAAGTGTTCATTATAATGCTAAAAGCGAAATTCAGTGAGAATGAAAGAATGCAGTTTCATTCGGTTTAATATATATATTCGAGTATGTATTTATGTATGTCTATTCAGTCTCGTGCGTCCCAAAAGGTTAGTTCTGAAAACCAGCGCTGCTGAGTAATCAGCAGCACTAATGCTGACAACTTACCTTTTTTGTCGCACTGGACACTACAGCGACAACTTTCTACTTATTATTATTGTCTTTTTTTATTTAAAAAAAATATTTGTAGAGTATTAAAGTTGTTGTAGTATTGTATATGTCAAAATAATTGTTTTCTCTCTCCCCTTTTCTTTCTGTAATATAGGAATTGTACAATTTTTTTGGAAAAAAGTGTCTAGCTATTTAAAATTACACACCTCGTAGTATGACATCATTAAAAACGGAACGAAAATTTAGACTTTTAACATTGGTGTTATCAATAAAATATTTGTATTTGAGCTTTATAGTAATAAACATGAAAATCATTGTAATTCCTTACATCGCGCCATATTTTTGAGCACCGATGCATCCCCCTCTATATGTATTGGATGCATCTTAACTATGATCCATTTTCTATGAGACCATAGTTTTTCACAAATTTAGCAAAATAGTATCCAAGTCTTTAGTGTGTTGCTACATCGCGTTGCATACTGAAACAAACAAGTCAAGTTTTTGCTGTCATATATTACGCAGTTTCTTAAAAACATGTATCAGTTTTACATACTTATATCTGTTGTAACACTGCTTAGACATGACTAATTAATTTCCTTTTAAACTGCAAGAAAGCGATTGCCTAGATCGACACACCTGTTGCCAACCTAATAGGTTTACTATTACCAACATTAAATGCTAATAAAGAACGCCTAAAGTATTCTGTCATGGGGAGCCACAATCGATTTTCAAATGAAACACGACGGCCATCCATAGACAATTTTTAGTTATCTCTTTACCCACCCTCACAGATAACTTTGTTAGTATTTGTGTATTGAAATGGGCAATGCTTCCTTTCAACGTTCTTTATATGAACGGACCAGTTCTTTTTTTTTAAATAAGATTGGCTATAACAATGTGCAAATTAGCGGTATTTTGAAAATTGTATTGCATTTTGCTTGTTAAATTTTACCTAATGCGTATGTGCGTGTTTTTTGTGATCTTTGATTTTGGTAGTTTTGTTACACAGCAATCTTTTCTGGCATTTGTAAATTGAGTTACTGATTTCTAGTTTTTAGGATTCCCTACCCGAATGATGTCCGACGAAATGTCTACCATGTTTGTTTTATTTTATTTATCTTTTAAACCCTAATAGGTGAGAATATTAGGAATAAAAAGAAAGCCAATTTAAATTTTAAATATAATAATAATAATAATATGACATCTGTCTCCCGCTGCGAAGCAGACATGTTTTTATCAAGTGAAATATTTTAATTCTATTCCAACAACTTTTTGACCTCAATTTCACCACCAAATATCAGCAATAGTTTACAAACACCTACCATTTCAAAGTTTTATTCCATATTGCCTATTTTCCGAGTTTATTAGAATCTTTTAAAAATTTTTACCGATTGACATTTATACGTCAATCAAATCACAGCAAAATATTTTATCAAGAATGAAAGCAAGTTATGTGGACGCGCTCAAGAACAGCTGCGGCTTCGGGATTACATGACGCACATATACCATCACCGCCCGCTCCGTCAACTCCGAGCGCTTCGTCGGGGGATGAAGAGTTTGCTACACCCCTGGCAACAAGCGCCTCGTCGAGCAGCAGCGACGTGAGCGGGCCGCGGACACCGGCGCCACCACCACCTGCGCGTCGAGGACGGCCGCCGCTGCCGGCACGCTTGGGGCCTGCGGGGCAATCTGCTTCGCGTTCGGCTCTCGCTGCCGGTGGTGTAGTGCGACGCATGCGATGGTCACAGACAAATAATGAGAATTGCATGCGCGCCTATTATGGGGCTACAGAGGGGGGAATTAACCTTTCAGCGTACCGTGTCAGGATGCTGCCTTTGTTTCAGGCCCTTGAACCGACCGTCGCCGTGTTTACCCAACGACTATCGGATCAAGTGCGGGCTATCCAGCGACTTCAGCTGTTGGATCAGTCCGTGCTTGATCGGCTCCGCCTGGAGGCACTTCCTGCTCGTCCAACGCCTGTTTCGACACGGGATTCGCCTGTCGCGTCGTCAGCCCCGACACTGGTGTCAGTGCCGACGTCGATGGCGACACTAGCGACACCTACTGATCCCGTAGTTGATGTAGGTGAATGCACGAGCATGGCTGTATGTAGCCAGGTGAGTGAGCATTTGAGGAGGACTTTGGAAGACGCGATTTGTCAATATAGATTCGCACCCTATTCTAGGCCGCGACTACCACGTTTGCCCACCCATAGACGAAATTTAGCGTTGATGGGAGCCTTGAACGCTTTGCTAGCCCCGTATTTACGGGCTAGCGAAGATTTGACTGATACCCACTCGATATTATACTGCGGTGCCATCGCGGCGTGTCGCGTTGCACGTGTTAAGTTTCCGGACACTAACCGTGCACCGCGACCCGCCGGGGGTGTGCCCGCATGGCAATTGCGGATCGAGCGGCGTATCAGCACGTTCAGGACTCTCATTGCAAAGCTGATCTGTTTCAGCCGGGGGAATAATCGCCCCCGAGTCATGCGTTTTGTGACACAGGCTTTTGCTGGAACGGATATTAGGCCCCAGCACTATCTAGCCAGTGTCACGGAACGCATTGACTATCTGAAACAGAAAGTCTATGCGTGGGCAAACCGTATTCGCCGCTATAGAGAGCGTGCGGATAGATATTGGCAAAATCGCGTCTTTCAAAGTGACCAAAGGAAGGTGTATCGAGATTGGGAAGGAACCGGCCAACGTGTGAGTGACAGGCAGCTACCGGATACTAGCGTCATGACTGAATTCTGGCGTGGTATCTGGTCGCTGCCTGTCGAGCACACCGAGGGTGATTGGATGCGTGTTGTCGAGCGGGAATGTGAGTCTATCGAATCCATGGGGTCTGTTTTAATAGACCCCGCAGACGTTAGTTGTGCGATTCGTACGGCACAGAACTGGAAAAGTCCTGGGCCGGACGGATTGCACAACTTTTGGATTAAGTGGATTCGTTGCTCACATGACCGCTTAGCGACACAATTCCAAGAAGCCCTCGAGCTTGGTTCCCTTCCCTGTTTTATGACCACTGGTGTCACCTTCCTGCTCCATAAGACCGGTAGTACCACAGAAGCAAAAAATTATAGACCCATCACGTGCTTGCCTACCATCTACAAGCTCCTTACGTCCATTTTGAGAACAAAAATTAACGCGCATGTTGTCGCAAATAACGTTTTGGCTCCTGCTCAAAATGGATGTAGGGTAGGGTCCCGTGGTACTAAGGAGCTTCTCCTCATCGACATGACCATTAGCCAGCAAGTTCGGCGGAACAAGGGAGCCCTTTCCACTGCCTGGATTGACTATAAGAAGGCCTATGACTCAGTGCCTCATTCATGGCTAGAGAGAGTTTTAGAGTTATATAAAATTGATACAACTCTAAAATCTTTCTTAGGCGCATGTATGAGGCAATGGACCACAGTCCTTCGTCAACCAGGTAGTGGAGATGGCTCCTCTGAGCCGCAGGACTTGATTAGGATCGAGTGAGGCATTTTCCAGGGTGACAGTCTGAGTCCATTGTGGTTTTGTCTAGCACTGAATCCTCTCAGCACTTTGCTGAAGGAATCAGGGCTAGGCCATCGGCTTCGGAGAGGTGGTGAAGTCATTTCTCATCTGCTGTATATGGATGACCTCAAACTATTTGCACCAAAACGTCCAGACTTGATGGAATTGTTAAAAACTACACAGGTTTTTAGCAATGCCATCAAGATGGAGTTTGGGGTAGACAAGTGTGCGGTCATGCACGTACAGCGAGGGGAAGTTGTAAATTGTCCAGATTTACAGCTTTCCGAGACAATGACTTTCAGATCTCTCTCCGAGGCCGAGACTTACAAGTACCTCGGTATGTCAGAGTCGTTGGGTATAGCGGTAGTGGACATCAAGCGATCGGTGAAGGAACGCTTCTTTTGTCGCCTGACAAAAGTACTTAATAGTTTTTTGTCTGGTGGCAATAAGGTGCGTGCCTTCAACGGTTGGGTGATGCCTCTACTGATATACTCCTTTGGCATACTGAGGTGGACTCAGACTGAGCTGGACGCCCTGGATAGAAGAGTCCGTCAACAGCTCACAACTCATCGCATGCTACACCCACGCTCGTCTGTTATGAGACTGTACATTCCACGAAAATTGGGGGGTCGTGGCTTCTTAAGCGCCAAGAACCTCCATAATCGTGAAGTGTGCAGTCTCAGGGATTATTTCCGCGACAACGAGTGCGGGATGCATCGAGATGTTGTGGCAGTTGACAAGGGCCTCACGCCGCTCTCCTTAGCGAACGAGAACTGGCGCAAACCATCGGTGCTAAGCACCGAAGACCGCAAGGAAGTATGGAAGAGCAAGCAGCTGCACGGGCGGTTCTATCGGGTCCTAACGGGCCCCGATGTGGACATGCTCGCGTCGGTGAACTGGCTACGTTTCGGAGACCTCTTTGGGGAAACTGAGGGTTTTGCCTGTGCGATTGCGGACGAAGTTATCAAGACGAACAATTATCGGAAATATATCATGAAGGACGGTACGGTCGACATCTGTCGGGCATGCCACCGTCCCGGAGAATCGCTCCGACATATTATTTCCGGTTGTTCGCATCTTGCTAACGGCGAGTATTTGCACAGGCACAACCAAGTAGCCAGGATCATCCATCAGCAGCTTGCTCTTCAATACGGCCTTGTCGAGTCTGAGGTGCCGTACTATAAGTACGCACCAGCGCCAGTTCTCGAAAATGGTCGTGCTTTGCTCTATTGGGACCGGTCTATCATCACGGACAGGACTATTGTCGCCAATAAGCCTGATATCGTGGTGGTCGACCGAGCCCAACGCCGGGCAGTGCTCGTTGACATCACCATCCCACATGACGAGAATCTCGTGAAGGCCGAGAAGGACAAGCTCAGCAAGTACCTTGACTTGGCTCACGAGATAACCGCCATGTGGGATGTTGATTCGACGATCATTGTCCCGATAGTCGTCACGGTAAACGGTCTTATAGCGAAGAGTCTCGACCAACATCTCAAGAGACTCTCGCTAGACGGTTGGGTCAAGGGTCAGCTTCAAAAGGCAGTGATCCTTGACACGGCGCGCATTGTGAGGAGGTTCCTCACTCTGCAGCCCTAACCACCGGCAGCTTGAGCCCTGCTCCGCTGCCGGCGGCACCCTAGTTTTTAAGTTTTTTATATTATATATGTTTTTTAAATATTTAATGTAAAAAATTTAAAAAATAAGATGAAAAATAAATAACGATGAATAATAATATAACTCTTTATTGTGCACATCATATAAAGTACAAAGTACAGAGAACAAAAAACCTTATTAACTAGTGAACACAAGTGGCGGCCTAAATAAATAATAAAAAAAAAAAAAAATATGTTGTTGTTATGTTGTTTAAATTTTAAATATGTTGGCATAAAAGGGCCATTTATCTATCTGTCTATACTATTATAAAGAGGAAAGATTTGATTGTTTGTTTGTTTTGAATTAATTAAAATGAAATTATTGAAACTACTGAACCGATTTCAAAATATTCTTCCACTGTTGGGTACTGATACTTTAGGTATACTATCTCCTGGTGACATAGGCGACTTTTTATCCCTGTATTACACGGGAACGGGAACTCCGCGAGTGAAACCGCGAGGCGTCCGCTAGTTACATATATTTATAGTCATATTTTCTTATTTAACTAGATGGTGGAAAAACAGAAATGATAGGGGCATAGCTTTAGCAGACCTTGATTTTACGACAAAAAATGATTGCTCTGTAAGCATTATATAGAGAGAAAATAGGGGAGGAACAATGCTAGTAGCGTTCCCACTTAAGAACACAAAGAAACAGTTTTTTCACGAGATAGCAACTTAACTAGAATAAACACAGAAAAAAGTAGTGTACATAATTTTCAGAAAACAGCTTTCGATCTTCTATTTCCCATACTTTTACAATAACTAGGTCGATTCTTCAACAAAAAACGCTAAACGCGAAATAGGGTTGCCACAGTCCAACGCGTGATCGCTTGTAATTGGCATGGACTGATGGATGAGACTCACTGCTTCTCATTACTACGCTACCAATTTATTTTTATACCTAAACACGGCACTGTAAACTTTATCCCCATGCATTAGAATAGCATTTCACAGTTTAATGGTTAATCGTAACTTTGTAAGGGAATAGAAACAGTTGGTAATTATTGGCAGCCCTATGAGGAAGGTAAGAATTGAGAATCCACTTATTTAATAGGTCTCGGAATTCAATACGATTTATAAATCAGCGGATTTCTTATGGTGGTTGTGAAATTAAACTGTGCTTACATAAATATGTGACTACTGTTTAGGCAACTAGCTGCGCCTTGCGCTGTTTCTACGTGAACCCAGCTACTTCCATTCCAAATTTTATCAAAATTGGTCCAGCCATTTGAGCGTGACGATGTAACAAACACACTTGCACACAAACTTTCGTCTTTATAATATTAGTGTGATACAATACATTTTTGAAACAAAACTCATTTGGGACTTGACCAAACGGATATGGAACCCAGTGCTCACTTAATGTTGAGTGGTCGAAGATGGTAAACACACCTAGCCTCGAATGGAACTAGCTCTCACACACTTTAAAATAAACCAATCTAAGAGACCGCTCAAAATCAATAGGATTAGTTTCCTATCTTGATGTATGACAAATGTAACTTTCATCCTAAATAGAGAGAAATAATTAAGTTTTTTTTAAGTATTTTTTTACAAAAAAAGTATTTATGTATTCTATTAGTTATCTGACTTTCATAGTACAAGCTTTGCTTAGTTTGAGGTCAGATGGCGCTGTGTGTAATGTCCTACGACATTTTTTTTAAATTGTTTGTGTAGCACACTAATGGCGATGACGTTTTGATAGTAAAACCGAGGATGGAGGGAAAAGCTCAAAAAGTTCAACAGAACATTCCCCATAAATTACAATACACGCATGTGGTAAAACGTGTTGTTTATTTGTTATTCTGCCGCTAAGCAGTAGTGTGTAAACATTACTGTGTTCCGGTTCGAAGGGTACTGCAGCTAGCGAAATTACTGGGCTGTTAAGACTAACCATCGAAAGTCTCAAAGTAATGAGCGCCAAAGCAGGGATGCCCTGGACTTTGTTTTGTTACTCAAAGTTCTGTGTATCGCTGCAATGGTCATGGACAGGCGTTATCTCTTACCGTCAGGAGAGCGTCTCGTTCGTCTCATTACTTCATACATAAAAAAATAAAAAATTGTTGTTTTCATTCCATTGAATGTGAGTTCTTGAAACTCAAACAGATTACGTAATTTAAGTACAATTGTACATATCTAAGTAAGGTTCGTTCTCAGTCGTGATCATTCAACAAACTTAATAAATCAGTTGTAATACATAAATACGATACGAATACTTCAATAAATCTTTTTAACCATTAACTTTGTCACTTAACCTGATAACAATAGCGATAAAATAAAGTTGACGGCGCATCTGATGCCTTATGACCCTTAGCAACACTTGGTGACAAACGCAGCGGGCATCAACAAAGTACCTAAATATTTTTTTAACATGTATAACTTCACTGAGATTATATCTATAGGGAAAGACACACACGGGTAAACAATTTCACTGTTTAAACTGGTGGTTCAATAATAATCTACTATTTTATTCAAGCAATTGTGATTTACCGCTAACAAAGACCAAAATAAATGCCAGCTTTGATTTCACTGTAAAATTATGCTCCATTTATTCAAAAATGGGAAAAAATTATTTGTATGGAAATCGAACCACCTTAAATAATTAAATAATAATTATCGTAGCACATTACACACAGTGCCATCGGACCCCAAACTAAGCAAAGCTTGTGCAATAGGAGTCAGATAACTGATAGAATACTTAAATACTTTTTTGTAAATACATACTTAGGTATAATAAATACAGGGCACCCAGACACAGAACAAACATTTATTTTGCGGTTCGCATCATGAATCAAAACCAAACCGTTTTGTTTGTGTTTTTGGAACAAAAACAATGAAATCATGACGCTTTTTAGACGTCCTGGCGGTCCAATAGTAGAATGGGCATTGTGGCATTATATCATGTAGATTTGAAACCCACGTTTCAAAGTGCATCCGATAGACTAGCAACTTTGAGTTGGTGACTAGCAACTTTGAGTTTGACTTGTAACTTTGGAGCCTAGCTTAAACAAGGAAATCAGTCAAAGTTATGTGCAAGTTTTATTAAAGTCCAAAGCTATCTGTATCATAAGCGTTCCGTTACTCGCTGTCTCCACTACTAAGTTATATCCCGAATCCCAGTGTGAAAATACATGGGAACCTACACGAGCTGAGGTTAGCTCATGTGAACATATTGATAAACAGCGTATTTGACGTTATTATTCGAACAAACAGCGCAGTCGTGAGAGAATTGATTTTATTAGTATACTAGTGGAATTCAGTGGCTTTGCTGGTAATATAAAGTATTTTTTAGCGATGATAACTCAGTCTTTAGTATGGTTAAAGGGTGGGTTAAAATCCTAACAATGAGCTTGAGCTGCCGGTGAAGGAAAACATCGTGAGGAAATCATAGCGTGGAGTACTCTTGTACTCTAGCTACCACCCTCATGTTGAAAATCTGTCGCCAGGCACCTGACTGTGTGTTTCGGCAGCCTTACTTGAGTACCAGTTCCATCCCAGGCTTAGTGTGTTTACCATCTTCGACCACACTATCACGTGAACTGAGGCCAAACACCTAGCCTGACAAACATAAAAAAAATGAATAAAATATGGCAAGACGACTTCAATATAGCTAGTGCGCAAAAATAAAAAAGAAAGAGAACAGAATAGAAATACAAATTAGACAGAAATATAAAATGAATTTATTACTAATACTTTTCATTGACTTTTTTTGTTGTCCAAATGTTTAAGTACGATAAGTCGAAATAGCAATAAATCCATTTACTTGAGAGTGACGACTGCTGTTTGACACTGACACTTGCTGTTTTAACAGTGACAATGGACTTTTGACAGTGACGACTACAAGTTTGACAGCAATGACTTTGCAATAATCGCATTTGAGAATTATAACAGCCACAGGTCAGACGTCGAATGGGTACTGTAAGTGGTATTTACTAATGAACCCTACCGTGGATTGCGTAATACTATAAACATTTTATTTTAATTATTTTTTTCTAAGAAAATAACATTTCAGTTCATAGAGAATTCTATCTACAATAATATTTATTCTAAAAGTGATTATTCAAATTATATACTAGACTCGAGATACATTTTAAGATAACCTTTTGGATTTGAATCGAATAGAGCTTTGGAGTAAAGTGATCGTGTAAATTACTTTATTGGTTACAAAGCGTATAAATTGTTTGATAAATTACTGATAAACTTATTTATAGAAATAGTGATAGATAAATCAATTATGTAAGCATCTCTCATGGTTGAAGTAAAGATTAAATAACTTTAAAACTTTTGTAATTTAACTGAGATGAAATAACAAAAACTTTTCAAATAGTTAAACAAAAAAAAAAAGTTCTTATCATATAACAAAAATATGTAGTGTTTTTAAGTAACAAAATTATGTCTGAAAGACATAATTTTGTTTGACTTAAAAATTTACAAAACTCCAAAAAATATTGCTCACATAGTAATAAATTTGTAGTGATAACATTTTGACTAAGTGGTTCCCGCGTTTGGATTACATGTCGGAAGGTGTGTGTTCAAACCTCAATAATAAGCTCGAAAAACATCGTGAGGAAACCAGAGCACGGTGGTAGGGTATTTTATAGTACTTGGCAGGCTAGCTACCACACTCAAGTCGAAAATCTGCCGCGAAGCACCTGGTGTGTTCCGGTAGCCTCACTTGAGAGCCAGTTCTATTCCAGGATAGGTGTGATTAACCATCTTCGACCACTCCGTCACTTAGCATCAGGTGAGCTGTCATCGCTACAAATCAAACTTTGGGTCTTCTAATCGCTAATCAGTTATCTAGTTCCCATA
This sequence comes from Biston betularia, assembly GCA_905404145.2. Taxonomy (NCBI): domain Eukaryota; kingdom Metazoa; phylum Arthropoda; class Insecta; order Lepidoptera; family Geometridae; genus Biston; species Biston betularia. The sequence continues at coordinate 6,875,052 of FR989882.1, read as the reverse complement.
GTATCTACAAACTTTGTTTAGTTTGGGGGTAGAGGGCGATGTGTGCAATGCC